>OX439046.1:30264282-30864986 GCA_949317995.1 Acholoe squamosa
GTTCTTCATGGCGGCATCAAGAATGTAGATCTCACTCTCTACTATTCAATTCAATTCAATAACAATTTATTTGTCTCAAGTAACTATGAAATGTTTATTTTCTTAAGGCTAGTCAAAAAGGACAAATGCATTCAAACATTTTTTTTTTTTTAATTCTGATATGATACAAAACGGATTTTTTTGGAGTTGCTTGCAGCGTAGTGGCCGGGAGCGCAGCGACCGTAGCAACTTCATTATGTTTTCGGTTTGTCAGTGACGTCACTGTCACCTTGTGATGCAATTTGTGACGTCATACATCGGCGGTGACGTCACATGTCACCGCAGAGTGGCAACTCCTATCCGTGGTCCTTGCCACATTCTTCTTGTTTATTAGTTTGGCAAATTGGATTTATTACTTGTTGTTAACAGAGAAGTGTACATATCGTCTCAACAAAAAGCCCTTCATACACAGGCTTATCACCAGGCTAAGTGCAAACCGCCCCTGTGGGAGAAAGTGAAATAACATTGCTCTGTAGTGTTCTATTTTTATAATGATAGGAAGTGGGTACGTCTTCCTGATAACAGATAAAGAGTGCATATGGGAGGCACCTACCACACTTCTCTATGATGGTTATAGTGAATGTGAGTGGCATAGTTTTATCAAAATCATTTGAAATGTCTTATTTCTATCTATTTGTAGGGGAAGATGTAGCTTTCTAAATGTGTGAAACATCAGAGAGCAGAGATTATTGCTTAGATATAATTATGTCTAGATAAATGGATATCCATTACACTCTCAGACATTTTAAAAAGTTTTGTGTTTTATTGAATGATTGGATATCATTTTAGACATACTCAAATAAGTGTTGATATAGTCTGATCCAAGCAAACTGCCTCTCTTGATCTCCTCGGGCATTATGGTGTTAGCAGTTAGCAGATAGGGATATTCTTAGTTTCCTTAAGTGATTCTCCTTTAACTAATCTAGAAGCCACATGGAATTTAGAACCACTCAGTCATGCTTAGTCAATGAGCAGTTTTTGATAACAGCATTAAGCATCAGGTTCATTCCCTAGAGGATGATCCATAAAAGCAGCACTGATAAGGTGTCGAGGCTGCGGCCATACATCATGAAGAAAAGAGGCATTAATGTATTCTTTAGTGCTAAAAAAGCAGGTTCGAAACGTTTACATTGGGAACCATCAATCGGATAGGCTAAATGGTGCAGCAATCTAAGAAATTTCTCAAGGCTCGATTCCACCCATTCATTTCTGCTGAAATTTATACTTTTTCAATTCCAACAGACTGTATCAGGTGACCAGTCTAATGGCACTTGGTCATTCAGGACAGATAGTTTCCGGTCGTTGCATCAGATCTGGTATGGCAAAGAGTAATGGTTAAATAGCATCTCTGCTTTGCTACCCTCAGACACGAACTGATTATGGTTAGTGGGCTGTGCATTCAACATTAATCTTTTAGTAAACAAGGTCCGAGCCCCTCCAGCACGCCCCTATCCCCAGGGATAGCAGACAACAAACCTCTGTACTCACGGTCTTTGCCATACGGCTCAGTGTGTGTATCACATGGGACATATCTTTCCTATTTATATTATTTACATGAAGTTTGGTTACAGACTAAGGCACAAGGGATGCGCTACCTTCATCCCATTTATCCCTTTTAAGCAAAAAAATCACAGAAATACCCAATCAAAGTAGGCTCTGAAGTGCTGTCCCATTCACTCAGCATATAGGAGGCTTGGTCAAGGAGGCCCACCCTGCTCCTGCTGTCTGGACGGTCACCAGCCAAAGGTGGTCATGAAGGGTGGGTCGGATGTTGTGTACTGTAATGACATTGGCCAACTCATAAATTTATATCTCACTAATTCACTATGATATTAATGAGGTATAAATGACATATTATGACATGTTTTATGAATTCCAATTCCAAAACTATCTTTAATGAATAATTCTTTTCCCTTCAGTAAACATGAATGATAGTATTTGTAATCTGAGAAAGCACTCTGATACTTCAGGCTGCGAAAGGATTTGGTGTCCTTATCCGAGCTGTGTTTATCCCAGGTCGTCTTACTGTGGTTGTAGGCTTTCAAATTGTCTTCCGAAACCTGAGGATATAGACCTGGAGATCTACCTCTCTTACTATTTTCAATTTTTTGTTGTTGTTTTTTTCTTTCTTCAGTTTTTTACCATTCAATATCAGATCTATACGACAGCCCTAATGATTCTTAGAAATGAAATTCTGTCCCTCGCACATCCTATTGTATATAACACCAAGCAATAGTGGCAACTTCCTAAATTTGTATGACATCACTTTTTTTCATCGCCATAACTTTCTGTGTATCTCTAGTAAGGATATCCGATGATTGGGAATTCACAATTAAAAGTTATTAAAAGTGAGCCAGGATATTTACCTAGACCAACCTCATTTAATATTTTGCTACGTATACTCTATTTCCCCTTCACATACTTCTAATTCTAGCTTAAGTGTTAAGAAATTATCATATTTAGGTGATGATTTCAGATGTTACTTATGCTACTTTGGAAATGTATATTATGATTCCAATATGTAAAACGCATATGGCAACCCATTTCCCAGACCGTATGAACTATGAATAATTCCATGCTCATTCATCACCTCTATAAAAATCATTGTGGCTATACAGTATATGCAATTCTATAGGGCAAAATTTGAAGATCGGACAATCCCACTTTAGGTGGCATCGACTGGCATGTCCACAGTTTACTTGGGAGCTCACTAAATTGTCTATACAGATTCAGAATCGTATATGTAATATGCAGATGTTCACCAGAGTAGCTCTCCAGGGAAGCATAACCAATTTACAGACAAAGCATTGGATGAGCAGCTCACTGCCTGACCAGGATAAAGGGTCGATATAAGAGTGGTTTATGGAGTTTAGGAGAGTCCACTGTGTTGAAGAGTGGATTTCCTGGGGACTAACAAGTCTGCTTGTGTGGAAATAAAAGCCTTGCTTACTATTCAGAGGGTGTTCATTTGCAATGCAGGCTATACTATTATGTCTGAACGGCAACCTGAGACCAGAGATTTGATCTGCACGGAGGGAGATCTGTGTGTCCTCACAGTCAATAACATTTAATGTGCTTCTCCAGTAGAGATCCAGAGCAGACAGGAATAAAAGACATCCTGTTGACCAAAGTAGCTCTCACACATACTACACTGAGAAAATATTCTTGCTCACTTGAGTCTGTATCCAGACTCAGGCATTGTCGCCAAAATGAGTATAATTTGAGACTCAGTCTGATCCTGGGGTGATACTCTAGCAGATCCTGAGGCTGATCCTGGGGTGATACTCTGGCGTTGCCTGAGTATCATCCTAGGGTCAGCCTCAAATGATACTCATTTTGGCGACATTGCCCGAGTCTGGATACAGACTCAAGTGAGTAAGAATATTTTCTCAGTGTATAATACTTAAGTCTCAAAGGGAGCAATGGGGAGATGGGGATTTTACAAGGAACCGCTCCTACTTCTCAGATGTCTCTTCAGGCCCAAACTGCCTATTTCAGCAAAGAACACGCCCCCTTGCAGTTCACATACCCTCACACCTTAAATGGTCTGCTATACTCAGTCAACTGCCTCTTAACTGTGAGCCAACAAAGAATTGCCAGTTGTGTGGTCACTAGTCTTGTCTTCTAAGCAGTTACCGTAGTAAGTTCGTTTGTGACAGAGATCAACAGCACATCCACTCTGACAGTGTAGATGTAAATGATTGAGTAAATTTTATGCAACCAGCTTCATATAACCAAATATAATGAATTCCTGGTCATATGGCTTAACTTTCAATGCAGTTGAGATATAGCAGACATTGGGGTTATGCTGTGTGTCTGTTCGTACCAAGGCCCCCCATACTTCGATCACATAAATCCAGGTGGACACCTCCATAGAACTGCTACTGTAGCCCCCCCCCCCCTCATAGTTCTCCCTCTTCTGGGTTTTGCCTGAACTGAAGGTTTCTCTCCTGGAAGTTATTTTGCAGATGCTAAGTTTTGGGCAACTCCAAATCGTACTGACCTGGCCTGGATACGAAGGGAATTCTTGGATATACAGGGTCAATCACTACGATTGGTGTAGAACTAGAGGGAATAGGCATGGCTCTGTATGGGCAATCGTAGGTAATATAGGGTCACTGACTGTCAATCACTTATGATTGGACTGGATCGTAGGGGGTGTTCAACAAGGGGTCAATGGTTAGGAGGTTATGTTAAGGATTCAATTGAAAATTTAGGATCTATGATCTATGATCAAGAAGCCCGTGTTAAGGATGCAATTGAGAGGATTCAATTTAGGATCTGTCATCTATGATCAAGATATTAGGATTTCATATTTAAATTTGACGATCAATTCTGAGTTTAATATCAATTCTAAAAGCAGTTAAATTGCAGTACGTTTCCCGGATTAGAAATTTATCCCATATTTTCGGCAAAGTAAACACAGCAAAGCTGTAATGCCGTGCATATTCATATCATGTTCTAAGAAGTATAGAATTGATTTATAACATTTTTAATATGATATTAGATCAAAATTTTCAGAACAAATATTATTTTAATACGGAATCTAAAAGCCCTTCATATGTTGTGTGTTTTGCAATTTATTAATCTATAACATACTTTCAGGAAAGTAAACACAGCAATGCTGTAATGCCGTGCATATTCCTATTATGATCCAAGGAAAAAAGATCATTATATATGAACTCTATGGCCTTTGGAATGGACCTATACTTAAATATATGCTCTGATTGTGGTGCTTCCTCGCTCTCCATGTAAAATCCTGTCCCATTGCTATAGTATGGAGTAAACCTATGCCTGGATTAAAATATGCAAATAAGGAATGTGTGTGAGGGTTGGGAGTAGTGTGGTGGTGGTATTGGTGGTGGTGGTGTCACAATGGTCACTAACATCCATCTGATAACTTTTGAAGACCAAAATTGACCATATATGGCCTGGATCCCTGTGATTCCTGAAACCAAGATGGCTGACACAAGGAAAACAAAAGAATTAGGTAGTTTAGGTGTCCTAATGGTCACTAACATCCATCTGATAACTTTTGAAGATCAAAATTGACCATATATGGCCTGGATCCCTGTGATTCCTGAAACCAAGATGGCCGACACACAAGGAAAACAAAAGAATTAGGTAGTTGAGGTGTCCCAATGGTCACTAACATCCATCTGATAACTTGTGAAGATCAAAATTGACCACATATGACCTGGATCCCTGTGTTTCCTAAAACCAAGATGGCCGACACACATGGAAAACAATAAAATTAGGTAGTTGAGGTGTCCAAATGGTCACTAACATCCATCAGATATCTTTTGAAGATCAAAATTGACCATATATGGCCTGGATCCCTGTGTTTTCTAAAACAAAAATGGCCGACACATATTGAAAAAAATAGAATTAGGTAGTTGAGGTATCCCAATGACTACTAACATCCACCTCATAATTTAAAAATTGACCATATATATATGACCTGGATCCCTGTGTTTCCTAAAACAAAGATGGCCGACACACATGGAAAACAACAAAATTGGGTAGTTGAGGTCCCCCAATGGTCACTAACATCCATCTGATAACTTTTGAAGATCGAAGTTGACCATATATGGCCTGGATCCCTGTGTTTCCTAAAACAAAGATGGCCGACATATATGGAGAACAATAAAATTAGCTAGTTCAGGTGTCCCAATGGTCACTAACATCCATCTGATAACTTTAGAAAATTAAAATTGACAATATATGAGTTGGATCCCTGTGTTTCCTAAAACAAAGATGGCCGACACACATGGAAAACAATAAAATAGGCTAGTTGAGGTCTCCCAATAGTCACTAACACCCATCTGATAATTTTTGAAGATCAAAATTGACCATGTATGGCCTGGATCCCTGTGTATCCTAAAATAAAGATGGCCGACACATATGGAAAACAATAGAATTAGGTAGTTGAGGTCTTTCAATGGTCACTAATATCCATCTGATAACATTTGAAGATCAAAATTGACCACAAATGACCTGGATCCCTGTGTTTCCTAAAACCAAGATGGCCGACACACATGGCAAACAATAAAATTGGGTAGTTGAGGTGTCCCAATGGTCACTAACATCCATCTGATAAATTTTGAAGATTAAAATTGACAATATATGACCTGGATCCCTGTGTTTCCTAAAACAAAGATGGCCGACACACATGGAAAACAATAAAATAGGCTAGTTGAGGTCTCCCAATGGTCACTAACATCCATCTGATAATTTTTGAAGATCAAAGTTGACCATATATGGCCTGGATCCCTGTGTATCCTAAAACAAAGATGGCCGACACATATGGAAAACAATAGAATTAGGTACTTGAGGTCTTTCAATGGTCACTAATATCCATCTGATAACATTTGAAGATCAAAATTGACCACAAATGACCTGGATCCCTGTGTTTCCTAAAACCAAGATGGCCGACACACATGGCAAACAATAAAATTGGGTAGTTGAGGTGTCCCAATGGTCACTAACATCCATCTGATAACTTTTTAAGATCAAAATTGACCATATATGGCCTGGATCCCTGTGTTTCCGAAAACCAAGATGGCCAACACACATGGAAAACAATAAAATTAGGTACTTGAGGTGTCCCAATGGTCACTAACATCCATCTGATAACTTTTGAAGATCGAAGTTGACCATATATGGCCTGGATCCCTGTGTTGTCTAAAACAAAGATGGCCGACATATATGGAGAACAATAAAATTAGCTAGTTGAGGTGTCCCAATGGTCACTAACATCCATCTGATAACTTTTGAAGATTAAAATTGACAATATATGAGCTGGATCCCTGTGTTTCCTAAAACAAAGATGGCCGACACACATGGAAAACAAAAAAATAGGCTAGTTGAGGTCTCCCAATAGTCACTAACACCCATCTGATAATTTTTGAAGATCAAAATTGACCATGTATGGCCTGGATCCCTGTGTATCCTAAAACAAAGATGGCCGACACACATGGAAAACGGTCCCAAGACTCCAAATAATCCAATGCCATGCCACTTAAAACTCCTAAAAAATTGCATCATACTTATGTGTACATGTATACATAAATATACATGTAGGTGGCCTTTAGTGGGTTAATAGTCAGTGGTGCTGAGAAATGCACCACCAGCAGAAGAGAACCACATGGTGCTGGGGGAGGTGGTGCTAGGCAGGTATGGGGCCACCCCAGGAGCACAGCCACCACCACCATTCAGAGGTGGGTGGGGGGGGGGGGTATATATACTATATACCATGGCTCTGCCTGAGGTGTCCAGGGCTACCACCACTCTGTCCCCAGGGTCTACAATAACAGGTCCAGCAACACCACCACCACCACTTCTATGCTTGACTGGTCTGAAGATTTTAATCCAGGTATAGGCATACTCAATACTGTACCTATGGACAGGATTATACATGGAGAGCGAGGAAGCACCACTATGAGAGCTTGTATTTAAGAATGGGTCCCCTCCTATAGCCGTTCATTCCTAAGAATGAACGGCAACTAGTAGTAGGTACTCTCAACTCATATATCACTGTAAAAAACAGTATTTAGGGATTAAACACTAGTGTTTAGGACTTAAACACTTGGTTAAACACTTTCTTGTCCCACTTTTCTGAATGCTTATTTCGAGTTAAACATGTTTAATTTAAACGTGTTTAACTATGAAGTGTTTAACCATGTGTTTAAATACTAAACACTTAAACACTTCAGTGTTTAGGTGTTTGACAGAAAGTGTTTAAAAGCTAAACACTTACACATTTCAAGTGTTTAGGTGTTTAAATGTTGATGTTGAGAAAATTTGGTGTGTATTTTTAAACACCCTTTTTACAGTATATTGTTTGAGAAATGCCTAGTAGACCACCTAGTCAAAATTGGGGGAGCTGTGCTAACGGCAAGGTCCACTATAGTGTATTATTCAATTTAGAACCTAACCTAGGCTCGTGCTTAGCAAATTACTCGGCAATAAATGGCAATACATTGTAATATGCTTACTCAGTACCACCAGTTGTAATACTCAGAATCATAATAGTTTGAAACAATAAATGAATACAAACTGTACTCCGGGATTTTTTCATAATCATGGATAGTTAAAAAGTCCTTTAGAAAGTGCTTCCATTGCATTCCATTGCCCTGACAACAGTGCGGTTGGCCCACTGCAGTGTAAATAGGATTTTGTTTCGTCCACCAATCCCATCAGTTTGTTAAATTCATCATGATCTATAGCAAGATGGCAGAAGGCGCTTGGGGGGAAAGATTGGAACAAGTGGACAGAATTATTGTAACATGTCTTGGTTGATATAATGGAAATACAGTGAATTGATACTTTGAACTTGTGAACAAATTGGGTCCTATATTACTGTGTGCATTTTGAGTCAATTTGATACCGATCAAAATAGAGCCTAACAGTCTCTATCATTTGGTTCCTGGTTGACTTAGATTTTCAGTGAAATTCGAATGGTTCCCAGACAGTAAGACCATATTCCCAAATTGAATTATCCTAAATCAAATTGATGAGCCATGAAAGAAGTGTGACGCCGAGACGAACCAATGCTTATTTGAACCACCTATAGCGACGTTTGAACTTAACTTATCGGCAATTGAATTTAATTCAGCTGATTTTGGCCAGGAGAGTTGTGTTGACTGCCATTATTTATGCAAAAGCACCCCTTTTGAAATACAAGAGGGATGGAAATGCGCCACCGTAACAATAAAAACTAGACATTGGCATTAATCACTGATTCAAGCTTGCATAAAAGATATAGTGTTTCTGCGGGACTAACAAAACTGGAGGCCCCTGTTTTTGTTGTTTTTTATTTTTTATTTTTCTTTGTTTTTTTTTTCAATATAAACCTAGCACTCAATTTCAGCAAGGTCAGCAGAATTTGCACGTACCATTTAAATAGGGAGCACAGTTAGGTGGAATTATACATTTTATCTTAAGTACATATTGTCTTAAACATGGAACTGTCGGCCATTGAATTTACACCTTCCCACACGGTCCTGATTTGATGTTTCAAAGAGGATCTAAGCTAGTTCTTTCATTACATGAAAAGTGGAAAGCTTGAAGAAGACACATGCAACAAGAACATCGTGGGTATAAGGCGCACCTTAGTTAAAGGATACCTGGCTCGGGCTTTACTCTCTGAGCCATTGTTGTTCGCCCGTCTTTTCCGGTCCAAGTATATGCCTATCAGACTCTGAGCAAAATATTTCTCGATAGTTGGTGGCTTACATTTTAGCAGAAATTCTGCATGGAAAGTGACTCTGAGTTCAACACATTGTGAAAGACACAGCTAGGGAAGGTCATCCTTAACAGTCGCACCATATATCTTATGCACTGTATAGTATGCCTTTAATATGAATTTCAGAGGAAGTTTCTAGTGAGTATTGAGTAATAGATGTTTAACGCCATTTCGACAGTTAAGGTCATATTCATGGCGAGAACGACATTACACAATTTCACAGAGGAATGTGTCGGTGCCTACGCATAATTATGTGCACCACACACATGCGAGGGTATAGGAAAGAGGAGATATAGACCCTTTTAAGTGGGCTAGGGAAGTCCGAGGAAGTTTTTAAGAATGAATTACACCTGAATAAATGAATAGTTACCTCTTTAAGGGGGGGGGGCAGATATCGATTTGGGAAACTATGTAACCGAATCGTTGTTTTGGTAGTGGTCTGGTTGGTTGATTGATTAGTTTTACGTCACGGTATTTCATAAGACTTACTTATGTTTGACATTCAGTCCTTTCTTTTCTCACTATGGACAGGTACATAAAAGCTACTTTTCTGGAGAGGTATTTATATCTATGGATGACCGAATCTACAAGATCAATGATTGAATCCATGAGAAGGGTTGAAGGAGCTACCAGGGCATGTCCCCTACTACTTTCAAAAGATAGCAAACTTGTGTTCTTTTATTTGCCTGGTTCCAAAGACAGGGCCAGACAAACCACGGCTTTTCTGGAACAGGATCTATGCCTGCTTCTTCGACTAGGGATGCCTTCAGAAGCTACAACTCTATAGGCAATGGTAGCTCTATTGGCACACATCACTTAAGAGAAAGTAATCATGTGGACAGGCACTGCAGGAATAGAGGGAGGGATTACGCTGATAAGGCAATTACAAGTAAGAAGACTATGTTGAATACAGAGATTATCTAGAGTAAGCATGCAGAGCACAGTTCTATCATGTACGTGTAGTTAGCTAGTTTCCGCAAGCAGTCCTTGTTCTGCTGAGATTGCCATCAGCAGCGTCCATTTGGTAGTAACGCTTCTTAGCCTAGGCCCTATATCCAGGCTACAGTAGTGCCCCCTCTCTACAGCGCTCAGATCTAATAAGCAGACGACATTCCATCACTCTCTATGCAGATGTTCTGCTAATGTAAGCCGACCAACTGACAACTATCAAGAAATAATCTGCCCGGAGAGTGTGGTATGCATATACATGGACCGAGACAACAATGGTTCAGAGAGTCAGATCATCCTCCCTGTGTTTCCCATCGCCCACCCTGCAGTTCTATCATCAAGATGAGCTCCACAGTATAAACTCAGCACAAACATAAAACATGGACGATAATGGAGGTAGAATCGCGCCTCGGCAGGCGAATTTCCGTTTCCCAGACAAAATTGGTCACATTGGCCCTTGAACGCAGTCCCTGGGTAAAGTCATATGGGTCAGCCAGTTCGGCTTCGATTTTTATCTCAAGTTTTTGTTTTATTTCCATGGTCATCTACTTTCAGACCATTTTGCTTATCTATAAACTTGCATCCAATAGCGGAACTGATGTCCCGAGCGTTTTTTTATTTTCCAGCCGCAGAGGCTCAATATCCCTATTTTCCCTGCTATTTTCATAAACCAGATGCATTCTGGGAGGGACGCTCGATCAATAAGTGCCCGGATAAAGATATTACAGACGCTGGCGCGAGGGGCCG
This sequence comes from Acholoe squamosa, assembly GCA_949317995.1. Taxonomy (NCBI): domain Eukaryota; kingdom Metazoa; phylum Annelida; class Polychaeta; order Phyllodocida; family Polynoidae; genus Acholoe; species Acholoe squamosa. Next base: position 30,275,264 of record OX439046.1, read on the forward strand.
CTGAGGAAAACTACAATAAGGGGTAGTTTGGCTCAATAGCAATTCAGAGGTCAAATGCAGGGGGAAGAACAATAATGTTATTGGGTTCTGGCACGCATTGCCTAGACATTACTTCGAGTGGTAAAGCCAAAAAGGAGTCCCTATAATTATGCCTAGTAATTCCATCTCATAAAGGAGAGGGTGGCCGATATTAAAGGTCTGATTTCCCTGCCTATATCCCTTGCGTATGTCATCCATAGTGCTTGCAGTCACACATGCAGGCAATGTCAGTTCAAAACTGTTGTCCATTGTCAACACTATTCGAATTTCAAAACTAAATTCATGTGAATCACAATATATTTTCAATCCCCTTTATCCCAAAAGTCTAATGATTTTATAAGAGGCTTCAGGCAAAATAGGTTCATTGGTCAGCAAGTAAGGCTCATGTACACAGATAAGATATCACCAGCATCAACTGGACTCTTTCTCATTGCATAATACACAAAAGGTTACTCTCTTTTCATGGTCAAGCAGGCATTGCCTAGCTCTCGTCACAGATATAAGAGAGTATGCCTTGGGCAAGTTGCCTCTGCTGTATAACTCAGGCATAGTATCTCTATGGAAAATATAGGCAATGTTCCTTGAGAGGCTCGAGCATTGGCAGATGCCTTTTACCAAGGATATTATTTACTGTGTGCTTACCTATATGGAGTGTGTCAGGCATTGTTACGTGCATTAGCTTCAAAGTTGTATAACAATACTTGGCTGTCATTTCAATGGGCAGTTTTGCATGTATAGTAGTACTGAATTCATTCAATATGAATGATATAAGATGTACTATTCATTGTGTCTTCACTTAGGCCACTTAATTCTGATAACTTGGATTAGAGACTTTTTCACCTTCAACTTTGGTCGGTCAGACGGCAACCAAAATGCCCCATCGCCGGAAGGAAAAAAAGGCCATGAAAATACCATTTTTTTACCTATATCATGGTAAAAACTTGGAGAAATGTCACGTCCGAGTGTCAAAATATGAATGATTTAGGGATACCTAGTTACATCTTTCATCAAGGGGTAACTTTTTTGTCAAATTCTCCAAAAATCCCGTCGGCCGCCGGATCTGTAATCCAAGTTATTAGAATAAAACGGCCTTAGTAGCAAATATGGATGCTCTAAAGAATGACCTTGGAGTCTGACATTTCCTGACTCCTTGCAAGGGGCATGTTATGCCAGTGCTCAATCCACTGGCAGAGGACACTTGGAAGGGAGTTAGGCTGACTCTCTCTTGATAGGAGAGTGTAAAGTTGACCCCCCCCCCTCTACCTCCAAGAAAGGGCAGGTGATGTTTCAACTGGCTCTTATGCTCCGCTTTGATAAAACTAAAAGTATGAAAGATTCTATGTTAGCCATTAGAACCCCATCACCATACCCTTATCTTGTTAAGAGCTATCGGATGATTATACTCCACATGGCTCTGCACCCCATTGTTCCTACTGTAGGGTTTTTTCCACATTCTACAGTTGGGGGGCCAGCAGGATGGTATAAGATCTGACACATATCACTGGTTCAAGAATTATTTATCTGATAGAAAACAAATTGTTAAGGCAAACGGCATGCTTCTGAAATGTATAGTGTAATATGTGGTGTTCCTCAAGGATCAATATTAGGTCCGTTGCTTTTTTTAGTATATGTCAATGATGTAATTAAATGTATAAAAAACTGTAAAATCAGGTTATATGCTGATGATACTGTGATCTATACTTCGCATAAAAATTTTGAAACTGCAAAAATGGGTCTACAGGAAGACCTAGAAATGTATAACACTTGGTGTGAACAAAATAAGTTATCGGTAAATATCGCTAAAACCAAAATAATGATTTTCTCATCTTGTACCATGAAACTCAGTACTTTATCAGCCAATATTACCATGAATAATATGCTGTTACAAGTTGTACCTAGTTATAAATATCTTGGAGTCATATTGGATCCCTTACTGAATTATAGGCTACATATTAAAAATCAGGCTAAAACAATTGCCCATAAAACCTACTTATTATGTAATCTAAGGAAATATATTAATACTAAGTTATCACTAAGAATTTTTAAAACCACTATTTTACCATATATGGACTATGCTGATATTATTTTCCATACCACCTATGAAAAGTATCTAGAAATGCTCCAATATGCTCAAAACCGGTGTTTAAAGATTTGTCTCAAAGTACCCCATCTCACCAATACTCGCTATATCCACCATATATCCAACTGTAACTTCTTATCTGATAGAAGACAAACTCATCTATTGAACTATATGTATACAAGATCTAGATATAATGAATATATAGACCACAGACAGATTAGAACAAGACAGCATTTGGCTCCTACATGCAAGGTATTATTTCCTAATACTGTTTCTTACATGAAAAGTATTGAGTACTTTGGTGCCATAAGTTGGAATGCTCTCCCAATAATCCATCGTAATACTGAAACTTTATCAATCTTTAAATCTAACAACAAAAAATTATTACGTGAACTAGTCCCTAAAATTGGGTGAGCTGCTCAACTTTAAAACTATTATAAATACTTATTAATCAAATTCTGAGTTGTTTCCCCTCTCTCTCGTCCTTTAAATCGCTCAAACAGGAAAACTGAACTAGCACTATATACCATTATTATTTTATATTATATTGGTACATTTCTATTTTCATATATTATCTATTTTCTCATGTGTGTCAATCCTATACAAACATAAATAATCAGTATAGGTAGGACCTGAAATATCAACCCATACACCCTACGTGGTGGGGATGAGGTCCGTCACCTTCTTCAGTCTCAGCTTGGATATCTATTCTTTATGTTTTATGATTTTCTCTATAAACTGGTCAATATATGTTTACACATTGCATACCTCTACATGTAAATGTCACTATATCTGAAAACTGAGACAATAAAGAAAACTTAACCTAAAAAATGTGCTAACCATTACTCCATGAGTCCTCAGCTGATACTGTGGGTGTTAGAACATCTACTTAAAACATCTACTGAATGGTGATATGCTAAGTACTACTATGACTGAGTAATCAATTGAAGATAAAGAGGGTAATTTCACTTTGAAAGTCTGACTGGTCAAAGTAGTGTAGTGGTTAAGGCCTGGGACTAGAAATCTAGACCACACAGGTTCAAACCCCTGGTGTGATTTTGTTTTTATTCTCAGTTGGCCACTATTATTTTTGCAACAAATTCTGAAAATAATGTATTATAATGAACATCCTCTGAATATCAATAGGATAAAAGGGGCTTCAGGGAGGCCTTTTACAAAGAATCCGTTTACCTTGTATGTGTATGTTAAAAAGAATATCAATAGGATAAAAGGGGCTTCAGGGAGGCCTTTTACAAAGAATCCTTTTACCTTGTATGTGTATGTTAAAAAGGGTATCTCCATGCAGTCTTGAACCCACATTCTGTGATTCAGAGTCAAACCTGCTAACCATTATATGATATTGAGATTGCTGGTGATTGTAGCCTAGAACATCATATATTTATCATAGTTTTGTATCACAGCCAGTGTACCAGATTCAAATCCTCTTCTGGGCCTCTACAGTTTATGTCAAAATATGCTTATATTCATGGTTTTACTGTTATTTAAACTTCTGTGGATAGAGTATAAGTAAGAAAACCTCCTTTGCCTCAGAGGTTTTGTGGCAAATCCTCCAGCTCCACAGAGGTTTTCTATTACATATCTCACCTTGAAGCCCCTCAACTCATGATTTGTGAAGGTAGCCCTAGGTACAGAGGTGGAAATATTTGTGAAATGTCCTACTCTTAGAGTAGTGCACACAGCATCGGAGGCCCCGCCAGTCTCGGGGAGGGAAGATCTCTGTGCAAGTTGGGATGGGTATGGAGTGTGTGCAAGGGTGTGTGTGAGGGGTGGGGGGAGGGGTGACTGCCTGTACTACCTGGGGCTGAGTTGCAGTCAGAATAACGCTCACAGATGTCCGCAGGAACAAGATGGGTGAGTTGCTCACTACTACCTGAGCTCAATAATACAGTACCGTGAGCAGCTCAGGGAGAGAGTATGAGCAGATATAAGCAGCTCCATGTTACCGCTCCCTGTGAAGCATTAAGACATTCCAGTCCTGCATAATGAATATGTTGAAACCACCTGGGGTCGGTGGAGGATATAGGAAGCCATTTGTATTAAGATGGAGCTAATACATTGTCCTATCCTTGGTCAACAGGTGAGTTACTCATACAGGAAGTTTAGGATGCATGAGGAGTTGTTCTGACCTAGGATTCAATGACACATGGAGGTGATTCTACCCCTTACTATGAGCTACTCAGCAGGTTTAGATGCCTCAACGAGCAGCTCCCACAGCTGATAAATCATAGAGCAACTCAGACACTGCTGACTATAGTGACGTGGGGTAAACAGGATCTGCGGTTGTCTAACAACATTGTCTAGCTATGCACACCAGCTACTCAATCTGTCAAAGCCAACACAGAGAGCTGCTCATGACATATTTTAAGGTGCCATCCACTGCCTGGTGCTACGAGCTGCTCACACGGCCGGGAAATGGCAGCATCAGCTCCAAAGTGCACTCCATTGGGAGGATTCTGAGCAGGTCTGCGCACTGGACAGGGGCATAAAGGAGTTACTCCACTTGAGCTCACTGAGAGCAGTTCTTATTACTTCCGGGAGACAAGTCCATGCCAAGAAGGAGCTGCACAAGAAATAACACTTGATGTGAAGGAGAGGTGTCAGTTGAAAGCTGGTATTCTAAGAATTCGGTATTTTAAGCATTGAGAGATATTTATATTGTGGATATTGCCGATATATCGTCTTGGAGAGTATTTTGGCGGAAAGCACATCCTCAAACACTACTGGCCTATTTCTAGACATGGCAAACAGTCTGATAGGATCATCTGGATATTTTAAGGATGCGCCTTAGGGTATATTCTAATCACCATTGCCCTGCGAATGTATAATCACTAAATGTAGTTGTCAAGTACATGTACTCTAAACAAGGAATTATGTATTTTGAAGGTTTGAACAAGAAAGATATATTTTCCTGGCTATACCAATCCACACTGATAAATTAAACTGCAATGATTTGTATACAGGTATAGGGAGCATTGTCTCTCTTACTACCAGTGATAATTAATGGCACACAACTTACAATCAAAATACAGATTCACTTGTGAAACGATTCTGATAATTGCTTTATTGCGATTCAAGGAGAACCTGGGTGAATTATCTAGTCTGGGTCTCCATGTCGGATCTATGATTATGGCACCTCACTTCCCATGCCTAGTCTGATACATCATTGTAAATTTGCAGATTCTAAACCTCAACTATTATCTAGTTTTTCTGAAGAATCCATATTGCTTTTCACAATCAGACATGTATTCATGAGGGGTTACCACTTCCCATTAACAGAATCCTAAATGAATGAATAAAACCTAAATGTAGGTGTTCCATGTCCATTCCTTAGCAAAATAAAGTAATAATCTTAATAAAAGGACAAATGGAAAGTAAACCTATAGCAATTTCCTAGGTTCGAAAAAGATGCAGCTGATCAACAGTCACTGATAGTACCATATTACTCTAAATGTACAAGATACCCTGAATATCAGAAAAAAAAATAATGATATTAGTTACCCCTTTCCACGATGGCACTAACGCCTAGCTGCTGTTTTGGCATTGTACTTCGTAGAATGCGCCTAGGGTATATCTACTGTCGTCTTCCTAAAATGGTAGAGCTATTTGCGTTGGAATATGCCTTGAGGCTTGTGTGGGCACTCGCTTAGGTTACCCCTGATAGTGGCTGCAGATGTAATTACTTATGCCTGCCAAAGGGTATCATAAGTAGATAACATACTAATCTCCAACATTTCAGCATTAATCTTCAGACAGGTGTATATATAATGATGGGCATAATCCCAACAGTGTACACACACAACAGAAATGTAGGATTGCTAAGGTCTTTTAAGTGAGCAGCATATAGTAAACGAGCCTTAACCCGTCAAATCTAACTTGTCAGCCCCGGTGTAGACTCTTCATCATTATAACTTTAAGTGGCCCAGGCAGCTGGCCCCTGACAATCCTTGTGTGACAGGCTGTGAATTCTTGAACATAGGCACAGATACTGTCAACATAAGGGACGAGATTAGATAACAATTTACAATGTTGATCTATTTCAAATAGGTGGGAAGTTAATTTCTATCGGATTACCTCTTTTTATCTTGATCCTCTAGTTCACAAATGGGTAGGCGCATTCTAAAGCATACTAAGATATACAGATAGATAGAAAGAGATGAAAAGTGTGTGAATGCCTATTATAATATGACAGACCTAATTACAAGGACTTATCTTTTTAGTATTGTACAGTCCAAGTCTGTATAGTTTTAAATATCCTGGGAAATTGCAGTCAATTTTGTCCTCAGGCCACTGCCCTTAGTTTTCGAATTGACTGTCATGGTACATAAGAGGGCTAAATTTGATATCCCATCCTCAATATCCCTTGCAGCAGAAGCTAAATTCCCAATCGTCGAGCAAGTAAAGGCCCATCGGAAGTTCAGAAGTTAAATACCTGGTATTACATTGATCTTCTGTGACTGATAAAGAACAAGTGTTATAACTACAAAAGGCAGCTTCAAGATAACAAAAGAAAGGAATTAACAAAGATAGGGTATTCAGCAGTTTTATCTCCATGTGTATGGTGTTTTCATTATGTTTACAATTCTGATCAGGGAACAAACAAAAGCAAGATTTCTTTTTGTAAAATTGCTTTCATTCTGAGCCCCTTGTTTGATCATTGCCAACATAATTATGAATAAGTATGCAATTATGATTAATCAGCCAATCATTCGCTTATTTGCTAAAATATTTCGTCGACTGGCATTTGAAACATCAGGAAGCATTGTTCTATATTTGTGACATAACTTTGGAAGCTGTTCAAACACAACTCAGTGTCAGACATTTCCATTTTTCACTGGAAGTGGGGATATTGCATTGAGATCACTGCCAGACGTGGCTGTTTTGCCGTATCACAGGATGCTCCCCCCAATCAGTTGCACGGAATTCCATATCATTAGGTCATAAATAGCAATTGCTATTCCATTCAGGGAGTGGACTAGACCTGTTGAGAGTTGGATAGATGTCTGGCGAGAACATAAATGCAAACCAGCATGCAGTTCTTGGAAGGGAAGCTATGAATAAATCAATGACTCAAAATGTTAGAATTATCATCATTTTCAAAACTGCTGAAAGGATCTGAATAAAATATAGCACTTGATTTACGTACCACTGCCAGAATATTACTCATAGAGGGATAATGGAGTTTTTAGTGCAAACAAGTTACCAGTAAATTGATACACAATGTATAACTGATTGGATAATGGTGTTTTGCCTAAAGTAGATGTCCCTTGAATATTACTCATAATTATAAATAATTACGTGAGTATGAATAGTTCATTTTAAAATTGATATTATTGGTAATGCAGATAACATGCATAGGCTCACACCATCTACATATCCAGGGGGGTTTGCCGTGTGGAATGACATACCATTGCTTTACAGCATGGAATTTTCCATATCTAAGTGAACCATTTCTTCATTTGCGCTGAAGTGATTAGTAACCTATAAAGTCAAATCCTCGGAGAGGTACACTGAACCAGGCATCAACCAATCAAAGACAGAAGGAATGTGATTTTACGACAACCACCATTATTTCCCAGAAGGTCAGTGAATGCCTGTAAAAGAAAGTGGATATAAATAAAAAAGAAACAAGGCGGACTTTGTGTTCTCCAGGACCTCCAGTGGCCTCCCCTGGAGATTGGACGGCGACGCTACCCTGTCCCTGGTAGTGGTTCGTGATGGAGAACGGGATGAAGCAATCAGGAGAATCACTAACCGTATCTCAGCAACATGGTGAGTCCATCTGGAGCTGGCAATAAGTCTATATGCAATGTCTCAGCAGTATGTGACCCATCCTTACAAAGTGATTCTGAAGTCGCTCATTTAGAATGCCTAGTTATGGTATTCTCAAATGGCACAGTGTCAGAAATGTAAGATTCTCAAAATTGATATTTTAGTGGGGGGGGGGGTTAACGTACAGGTAGATGACTTATAGAATATGTGTTTCCTAAACTGAATGTAAAGCCCCTTAAAGACATAACCAGTTCCGTGTTTATATTAGCCAAGAATTACATAGGATCTATAAATCATTATAAAAAATTCGACAATATTTACCGCTAGAAGACCAACAGAGGGCACCCTGGTTCAAATATTATGCAAGTGTTATATATACCAAATGAGAGCTCTTGACGAGCTGTAATTGAACATGACAACGTCTAAACATGTTCTTTGTGCTACTTCTGAACCATTATATAAGGATGCGTCACATATGGTAGGAATTACTCCTGTTATGTCAGTATATCGTTTCAATACATCGTGTCCCTGATGTATTCAGGAATCACTGCTGAGTCTGTACGAGTTCGCCTCATCATTTTATCTCAAGTTTAATGAAGAACCTCCATATCACACCCCCAGTGTGATACCCCTCCCCTGTATCACACTGCCAGGTAAATATACAAAATGGTCAAAGAACTGATGATAAAATCATTTCTAATGCCAAATAAATGAAATTTTAAACATATCTGACTAAAATAACTTGAGATAAATACAAAGGAACACTCGAATTGGTCAGCACTGAGGATTACCACACTCGGCTTTGCCTCTTGTGATAACCGTCAGTGCTGACCAATTCTTGTGCACCTTTGTCTATGTATCATAACGACCCCTCTGAGGTGGATTGATCTCGTTGATCAGTGTGGTGCCCTAGCAGACTCCCCATTCATGCACCATGATGACAAATGGGAATAGTACTTAACATCCAATGTTGCACTTAAAGGTTTAAAGCATAAGCATGTTTGGGTGTATATATAGCATATCTAATGTGCAATGTTAATATCTATATCCAGACATAGTAGTTTGTTTTAAATTACTATTTGCCTCATGATGGTGGGATCCATATCTCAAAAAATATGATGAGGCCAAGAAAGGCAAATTTAGACTAATCTTGTAAATATTGCAGAAGTTACTTGATTGCAATTAGCGTTAATGTTTATCAAGTTTATCAAGCGATAAAGTAGAGAGGGCTAATATGACCGAATTAGGTAATCATGGTAGTTGTATGATGTTAATAGACTTTCTATAATCTTGCATATAAGTCCTACCTGTGATATAGCGATAGTACTAATTAAGAGTTGTATTTCTTGAACAACAGGTCCTACACTGAAAACTTAAGCTTATCCAAAAGTCCTCTGTGCAGAGGACCTTGGGTCCTCTTTCAAAATTGATGACCTCAAGTCATCAATTTGAAGATGGGGTCATCATTTTGAAGACAATACTTTTTTCCACCAGGGGGCCCCACTAAGCCGTAGTTTAATCTATATTTCATACTGTAGGTCATCCTATAGATAATTTTGTTAGTTAATAATGTACTTATCTGCATCACGAATGTTGCAATAGCCATTTATATTTATGCTGGATAGGAAATACAGCAAGAAATTTTGCTCAAGTAATTTGAAGGGAGTTATGGGATCTCTATGTGCTTGAACACCTTTTATGTGTCTGAAGACTTACTTAGAAGTGCACAGACTGGCTAGAAACTGTTGTTTACATATAATACCAGTCACTTGGTCTACCAGAAGGACAATACATCTAATGAAGGTCTGGCTATGGTGAGGTAGGGGGATTCTAAGGTTAATCTACTTACTATTTCATAATTAATGGAAATTAAAAATGAATGTCATTGAATTGACTACCCACACTCATCATATTGATTGCATAGCTTCATCATAAAAGGTCCTCAAATTGAGGACATTAGGTCCTCAAATTGAGGACTTTAGTGAGGACCTGGTACTCCGCCCAGGACTCATCAATTTGAGGGCCCAAAGTCCTCAAATTGAGGACCCAAAGTCCTCTGCACAGAGGACCTATTTCACCAACATGTTTTCAGTGTACATCTAAATAGGGTCAGTGCCCATTGGTGTAGGACATTATAAAAGACTACATAATTTTTCTCAGAGAAGAAAGGTATAGTCATAGCTCTTCTTATTGTATGGGAATTCGATTAGGTCTGGGATATTGGTAATCGTCAGCCCAAGCAACCCAAAAGGTCGGTATCCGTCAGCAGTATGTCGTGGGAATAGGACTGTTCGATCCTTTATTGGAAAGGGCCTAGGGTACCACCCTAATGTGGACAGGTTTTGGCGTCAGACGATCAATCATGGAAATAGTGGAGGCACCAATGAATCTGCGAAAGAACATGCGTTTCGCTATTATACACGGGGCCAATGCCCTATGACTAAATATAGAAAAATATTGATACTATTGTAAACTCCTCTAGATAGACATGACACGAATATCATGTATACATACACTAATACCAGGTTATGGAATGTGAAAGATGTGAGACCGAAAAATAAACATTTCGACCTCAATTCAGTTTCTGAATCTGAACCTGAAATCAGTATCAAATCTGTCAAAATCAAAGCATTGTACACGTGGAATGGTTTGGGATGCATGATTATCAAGGTATCATTCTGCTGTTTTCATGACCCGTCTGGTTAAATTCTTTTATAATATCTTACTCTATGACTATGAGCACTCAACAACCAGTTTGATATATATATATTTATTTATTTATATATATATATATATATATATATATATATATATATATATATATATATATATGTATAATTATTTATATATATATATATATATATATATATATATATATATATATATATATATATTGAATTGTTCAAGTGTTTAAAAATTGTAAAAATAAAATAAGTTTAGAGTGTAGAGTGCACTATGAGATAAACTATGCACTAGACAACACAGGGACAAACTAACACTAAAAGAAAGCTACAATTTTACACATGAGATATATATTTCGCATGTCATATATGCCTTGATACACTGTTTCTTCTATTACTCGGTAGCAGCTAGGTAGGTTGCATATTGCTCACTGTAACTCCCTCTGCTGGTCATGTGTACATCTGGGGGCCTGATGAGCAGCTCACTAAACCCTTCAAGGGTGAAATAGCACCTAAATACTCATGTGCAGTCCTGAAACCTTAACACAGTGTAGGCGAGTAACTCGCAGGCAGTGCATTGTGTACAATGCCCACCGTTCGGTACTAAAGCAGCCTGGTAAATCTGCAAGATTTATTTCTGGGCTCCTCGCTGGTGTTGCATTCATGGATCATGCTAAGTAAGTGGCATGAAGTAGCAAAGCCCTCTGCTTCCCTTTAGGGGTTAAAGAACATCCACCCCTATTACCTCCGAGCACTGGAGGAGCAGGTCCCTATTACCATGGACCAGCTCAGTGTAACCTAGCTGGTGTAACATGGCCACTGCAATAATCACAGGCATGCTAGGCTAGCTGTGATAGGCGTCGGGCAGGGCTGACCCTGGCATTCAGATAGTGTCTCTAGCAATACCTGTGTCTGTGAGGCTTCCAGATTGAATACAAATCAGTTGCCAACGTCTGCATAATTCACCACTGGCGGGGATATAGCTGGCAATGATAAGCAGACACCGCTCATCTGCAATGATGTGTGTAGTGAAAAGGTCGTATCATAGTACTTGTATAATTATTGTCATTTGTTTGGGGGTTTGTTTGTTTTACATTTTGTAGCTTTCTTAGGGGGCTGGTGGGGCTTGGGACTTTTACAGTCTAGATTCATTAATAAGTCATGAAATAGTCCACAAAGGTAAGAAATGAGCATATTAGTACTTTGTGACTGTATAAAATCATCGCTTTATATCGCTCGACGAGACTTCAGACAGATTTCAAGTAAAAGCTGCACCTTCTTCGTGACGTATGATTGTAAGTTTATATAACCCTCGGTGGATTGTGAATAGGTTTGAATATATAAATCCATGAACCACAAACTGTAAAGTGAAGGTTATGTTTCTTACAAAGACCTCTGAATAGAAGGATAGCCTCTGTCGGGCATCTTGGCATAAGCTTGAGCAGCTCATATTTGCTCTACATACCAGAGCATAAGGGGACCTGAAAGGCCTTTTGAGCTCATGCCAAGATAAATTAATCTATGGAGATGACTCTATGGCAGCACCTGCCATGGGGCATACAAACACCTGTAATGGGTTGACAGTATGCCAAGTTTAAGACAGGGTATTAAAGTGCCATAACTGACTAGCGGCCCATTATCATGTCGCCCCTGACATAAACCAATAGTGGATTATGGTCATAAAGAAGAAAGTGGAGATGATTTCTTCAGTTAGGTCTACATGTATGATATGTTTGATGATATAAGTACAATGTATTGTGATGACTGAGAGTTAATTTATTATTGTTAAGCATAATAATATGCCGCTATGCCTAGACACCCATATTATCCACTGTGGCATAATCAATATAGCTACGGAAAATATTTATAAAGATATCCAAAATTATTTTATATAGATATGTGAAATAGATACATAATACACTAGTATCCCACTTAAGGCTGTGTCTTCACGTATTGGACATATGTCACGCATACTATCATTTCCTTCAACGCCATTTCTTGCAATATGGATCATGAAAGGTTTGGACCTAGTCTTATCAAATACTAACACCTGTTTTAGTATTTTCATAAACAAAGAGTGATATCCTTCTGCCCTAATTGGATGATAATAATGTCAACTCTCATGGCGGCATACTCAAAGGCCCATACCCTCAAATATGCGATATGTGCAGTGGGCTAGTCTAGTTCTGAATTTCTAGAAAAGATGAGATAAAGGGAATCCCACCCTGGTCTGCTTCTAATGATACCCTGTGTTGAAAGACACCTGTCTCTATTTAACACACATTGAAGGTATTATTGTAGACATCTCGTGCAATTAGCTGTATGCTCAGCTGGCAGTTACTCGCCACCCCCCCCCCCCCACCCCCACTAGTGAGTGAGTAATAGATGTTTGACGCCATTTCGACAGCTAAGGTCATATTCATGGCGAGAACTACATTACACAATTTCACAAAGGAATGTGCCGGTGCCCGCGCAAATATGCACCACATGCATCTGAGGGGATATGAAAGAGCAGGGCTAGGGAAGCCCGCCCCCGCCCACTAAGGTGTCTCTCCAGGGGGCGATGTTCCACATTAAGCAGCTCTCTAGATGTCCACATTCTAGAAACGTAGTCAATTAGTTAAATCTTTCTGGATAGCATGACACCTCACAGTTCTTGTTCATTTGAAGCCATGGTTGGTGGCATGACACCCCAATGAAAGTGCATTGGCACACATGCAGTTTCATTGGGGTGTACCATGCTACCAATCACCCAGAGTCAGCATGGTACATGTATACGATACTTACACATAACCCAAGAGGGAATGTATTCATGATTCATGTCAAACGTTTGATACATTTAAGCATTGCAAAGGGTTAGAACGATTCGTTTTTATTTCCTATAATGATAGGTCTCTTTTAATGAATTTACAAAGGACATAATTATTATTAACATACCATCCTATCATAATCAAGGAGGAAATCCATCCAGGATTGAAGATGATTCTCCACGGTATTTTAAAACCATTTATTTAAAACAGAATTCCTTTTCAGCCTCTTTAATACCTTGTTCCCTCTGTTCCTACTGTAAATATATATGAAAGACAATGCTTGGGTGAGCATCTAGCAGTTGGGTGTTGCTATAGTAACGTTGTGTGTCTCTTCTCTTTGCAGCATCCAGACAGGAGGGTCTCGGGTGCTGCGGCTTCATCCTGACAGTGTTGTCATGGTTACTCATCATCGTCACGTGTCCCTTCTCTCTGTGCCTCTGTATAAAGGTAGGACCATAGATAATGGGATTAACCCTTTAAAGGTGCCTGGGTTCATGTTCCTGGGCCGGCATGACACCCCAATGCAGTGCTGGCGAGTCTGTTGGCCAGCACTGCATTTGGGGATCATGCCGAACCTTTTGACACGTGCCAAGTGGGATGCATTATCAACCAATCAGATAATTCCCTCTAGGCCTATTTACTGCATATTCTCTTTTGGGTGCATTAAGTAACAAGTGGTACCCATCTTGCTGGTTGTTATTAGTGCTTATTTCCCCAGGTACCAGATCAAGTAATGGCCGACGGGGAATCCATACTAAGGCCAATGGGATCAGCATGATAGCTGATGAGTTGATTTCCAGGCCTATGTCCACGCGTCATGACAACCAATAGCATAGTGCAATGAAGCACTATGTTATCCCATAACATTGTTCTGCAATACTTTTTTGTCAGCTTAAAGTTCAGAATGATTAATGTATGTAGTGCTTATCAATTACTCAGCACCAGTGGTATGATGACAAATGGTCAAGACAATGCCTTGGGGCGTTAGTTCCAGTTAAAGGTGGGTGGACACCGATGGTAAAAGCACAGAGAGGGAATGTTGAGAGTGGGGTATAACAGAAATTCCGTGTGTGAAAGCAGCAAGGTTGTATACATGTAACAGGTATCTTACTTTCACCAGAGAGGTTATGGTGAGGTCAATTGCAATTGCTGGCAGAGAAAAGGGGTGGGGAGAAAAGGAGAGACAGACAGAGACAGACACATGTACTAGATAGGGTTCATGAGTAATCTATAATTGATCGAACAGAGAATGTAAAAGGGGTGTGACCAATGAATGGGTACTAGTATGAGGGAGTGTTTACAGATCATATTGGGGTTTGAGTGTTGGTCTCCTGACCAACACACAAGGCCAGGACCGTGCAGCACCTGAGTGGGTTGGTCAGGGGATTCAACACAACAGCCCCATGTATAAAAAAAGATCATTTTCTATTCAAGTTTTTTTTTTATTTTACATTAAATCCCAAATTGCTATGTCCATTCATGGGATTATGTTATCACTGGGTGGTGACATCATCACAGTGCATTGGTCCCCTGACCAACACCCTGAACGTTAGTCCATTCTTTCCCATAGGAGCTGCACTGTTGACTATGATCGAACAACTGATCATGCTTGACAGGGCAGTGTAGCCCTAATTTAAACCTAATTTGGACTTTTATTAGTGGTATGACGTCATTCCCATGTAATCAATCCCAGCTAGTGAGAGTGTGTAGGCAGTAGGTGCTGAAATAAAGATTTTGGATGGCTAGTGCGATGGTGGAAGAGGTGCACTGTTAAATGATTCCCTAAATTTAGGATGGAAACCCTTAAAACTTGGCGGTGAATGACTTTAATTGAAAGAACTGTGATATCCCCTATAATAACAGTGTTTCACCCTAGGGTGGTCCACTGACATCTCTTGTGGTGTAACTTTCTAAAATCAACTAGGTTTACAGTGAAACTGCATAGAGTGTAGTTTGTCTGAATCTTATAAGATGGTTCAATATGACCACAGGAAGAAATATTGCATGCCAATTCTCTGATAGTATGCAGTTATTGAAAAGGAATAGAATAAAACTTCTTCAATGATACATGATGCCTTTCCATAGACATGTAGCCTGTATAAACTTGGAAATATGTTTATATAGTGACCCCATACCACGTATTTCAAAATGTGAATTTGGAACACCACTCCCACTGACATTTATGAACATATACCAAGCCCTGCCTATAATCAGTAGACCAAGGACTGGGACAGTACAGTCTCATAATGATTGACAGCATCTATATTCCTGAACACTCCAATGTATGATGGAATGAGCATGGGCACTAAGATGCTTATGTTTTATCTCTACCACAATAACTGAATGTAGAGAACCATTCAAATATCACACTTAAATCATGGATCAGATCTTTATGTCATGGCAGATACGAGCGTTACTATAAAACAGTACTGGACATTCCATATTCAATGGGGGATGGAATACAATGTGGCCATATTCAATGGGTGTCTGCCATCTTGGATTTTGAACAGATCTGAACAGTGTTTCTATATTTAAAAGCAAAATAGCCCCTAGGCCATGACATAAATGCAAATGTCCACTTCCATGGGATTTTTTACATCGTATTCCCAAAAATATCCCATGGTCGTGGACATTTGCTTATATACTCTGAAGTGATACAAGTATAATATGTGAGGTTAACTAAGCAAGTCTAACATCATACTAAAGAAACTGTGAATTACCGTAAAATAGGGTGAATTGAAAAACTACAGAGAATCCGCATTCACTGCTAGGGGATTCTCTGTAGTTTTTTAATCGATATTCATTGTATTTTTACTGTAAAAGACTACAGAGAATCCCACTGTCCAATGTACAGGGATTCTCCATATTACATGAATTCATCATAATTTTATGGTGATTCACTGGCACCCGCTTTTGCTGGTGATATACAGGCTTTGAAGGTTGAGACATACATTGAGCTGAAAACTCTATGAAACTGACAATCATCATTGAAGGGCCATGGCCATAAAAGAAAATCAGGTGGTCGGTTAGGTTGAATCACATGTTGGAATGTGAAATATTTGTGTAGAAAGTACACTGTAATCTAGGACTACGCACTGCAAGATTTAAATATAGACATGCGGAGAAAAAATATCAAAAGGGTAAATACAAAAGTCCTCGGCTTGGAGCGAGCACTCATGCTTTCTTTGTTCCTCATGATAAGTCTGTTGACAACTTCCGGGCAGTGTAGCCAATCATCTGCCAGAGTGAAGTCACGTGAATGATATTGTAGATGACCTAAATGTAAAATGGCCGACTCCTCTGCGTAAACAATTTGGATGAAGACGGAGGAGCTATCATGTATTGCATACCATCCGTCTTCAGTGTATATAACAGTCCCATATTTAAGAAAAATAATGAATATTTAATCGTATGACTGTATATGAATGAATCAGTATGATATCTTGATCCTATGAATTGAGACTAGTCCAGGAATAATTGGTGATAGAAGCCTTGCTAAAATCGGTTTTGATTGATGGTCTGTGTTGTAACCCCACCCAAATAAAGACTTCAATGTTATGTATATAACTGTGGGATGTGTATAAAGTAGAATTAAATAGATAGGAGTCTAGACGGTGTACCATATGGATTCCTTTAAGGCTTGAATGTAGTGATCTAATTAGAAACATGCATGAAAAACGACCACCAATATATAGACAAATGCTCCATTTCCATTCTGAAGCTAGACCCTTCAAGGACAGCATAATGCTTCAAAGCACAATGCCCCTATTCGTGATGCCCCAGCACAGGGCTGGCGAGTAAATGCATTGCCGCACCATTTTGACTACACTAGGACAATATGGCTTCTGCGGTTTACTATATATAGCAAATTGCCTGAGCCAAGGGGGAGCACTTATATGTGTGAACAACAATCCAGCTAGTCAGAACCCCCCTCTCACGCACATGATCCCTAGTATAGTGGGGGAGCACTTGAGATCTGCGGGACAGCCCTGTTGGGTCTTTAGGATGCATCATCCACACAAAGGACAAATCAGCAAAGTGCAAAAAACAGTGTGCTGTCTGTAAAGGTTTAGCATCTTAATATAATATATTTTAACTTACATGGGTTCTCCTAGAGCAATAGCTTGGATATCCGTGATAGGACATCTTAAAATACAGTAGATTTTCAAATCAGGAGGTTCTGGACGTCTAACTCTCTTGTGCATTTCCGATTTCACTGACACTGGTAATAGTGTAAAGGTTTAATGCACAGTCGGCTGTCTAGATACCATCCCGTACACCCTCCTTTTTAGACCCTTTAAAAGGAAAATACAACTCTATTTTCAACATGACTTCTTTTTGTAGTCTTCATATTGATTCAATTACAGTTGTAAGCACATCTGCTGTTATATGGACAAGCAGCAGGCTTCTTTGATGCATTCTATGACGTCACAAGGTGCAAAAATATCATAGCTCTAGGCTGTTGCAAAATGACGTGTTTTTTTTTTTGTACAACATTTAGGATCTTATGGGCCAACTTTGTTGGTCTATTAATTGTCAATAATCAAACAAAATATGCTACCCCTTTCAAAATATAGCAGCATTTATTTTCAAGTAGGTGGTGCTGTGCATTCTGCATCCAGATGCACATGTTTTCTTGTGAAGTTATAGCAAACACCAGGGAAGCTTACTGCCCTTCTTACAATAGCAGATGTGCTTTTGTGTATGTCAGCATCTCTTCATTCAATAAAATGCTTACCAAAAGAAGTCATCATGGAAATGGGGTTGTCTTTTCGTTTAAGTGTCACCTAACGCCTCCAACCACATAAGGGTCGGAATGATGTATAAAATGCAGTTGCATTCATGCATCAAGAAAACAAAAAGGCATGGTACATTTCAACACTATGTGGTCGCAAAAGGTATTCTACTCAAAGTAACACTGTTAGATGAAGTAGTGATTAGTATGAAAACAGCTGGATATAATGCTTGCTTTTCTTTGTTTCAGGTGCCTCTTTTTCTTGTTTAAGATAACTAGATGTTTCGAGAAGCTTACACAACGTATGCACCATTCAGAATTGACTAGTTAATTAAAGAAGAATAATATGAAAGAACCCTAACTTGGTTGAGAGGCGGGATTGTAAGCTGCAACTATTGGTCAATTACTCCAAATAATTATACTTTTCAGGCGATAATGTCAATACCAATGTTCGAATTGTACATTATAGTTGGATCTCAGCATCACAAGGTCCCACAGGAAACATATACATTCACCATTTATTACTTTCCCTCTCACATTCCATTTTTTAATGAGACATTTGACCATCTTTGCCACTAGGTGGTCCAGGAATATGAGCGGGCAGTTATCTTCCGGCTTGGTCGTCTCATGTCGGGAGGAGCCAAGGGACCAGGTAACCATATCAATACCTTTTCAATCACAACATAAACCAATGTTTAACTTCCTAACAGGGTGTGTGCAGTCTCTAAAAGTGAGGTCATTTTATTACAATTGTTACCTGTTTGATGAGTGTTATTTCCCAATCTGGTCATTTTTAATCATTAATATAAGAGTGGATGTGTATGTTAAGTATATGTGTGTTGTCATGTCCCATAATATAATTAAGGGAAATGTCATGCAGATGTTTCCAACTCGGTAGAACAGTGTATATCTAAGATTATACATATGATATGGTCATTCTTATCTATTGTGTATGTGTCAATTAATTCATCTTGTATTAACATATGCTGTCATAAGATTTATGTATTTATTCATTTATTTCAATGTAATACACTTTCGGCTGAATATCCCAAGAATATGGGCAATACTTACTTTCATTTATTTGCAAATTAAAAAACCTCATAATATACGCCATAGGCTGGGCAGCCAAAATATATAGCAGTAATATTCAATTTGTCAAAATTTTCATCAATACTTCAATGTTTGTATCTAAACAGAAAAGTCAGGTAAGAAATATAAAGAATTGATATGGTGATGGTAGACCTAGAATTATATGTGAAGTATTCATATTTTAGACATTATGCTAAATTAACAGCATATTACGAAAGATATGTGCAGCCTTTGGCGTTCTAATTCTAAACATGACAACATGATCAAGTAACGTCCCTCCTGCAAAAACGGTAACCACACTTTTTTTGCCTATCTGTTTCAAGACACCAATTTGAAAACAGGTGTGTTTTCATATTTTCTAAAGGTTTAGCATTCATTTCTTTTTGCTAGTAAATTCGAATTTTATACAACATTCAAATTTGAATTCTACCAAATGCGTGCACTTTCTTCCGGAAGCTTGAATCCACTGGTTCACAATTTATTACAGTTTTCTAGATGTTGATTTTTGTTTATTATCATTGATATCATTATAAAAAGTGCCAATACCATCCCTCTTTTAACCACTTAAATATCCCTAATATTGCATGGCTGTTCATTTTTTTTTTCATTGGTTTGGTCCTTATTTTCCCAATACCTTCTTGTTTTTTCTGCATTAATTCCAATCTTTCATTCACAGTTTGGTTGTTTTTTTGGTAGAAGAGTACTTGCACAAAAAAGGCCATGAGTTGAGCTTAAATACAAGTAGTGGAGGTTTGTAAGTAGAGAGTGGATTAATCCATGCTGACATATATAGCAGAAACATAATACATCAATTAACAGCTGCAATTTGAATCATTATTTTACTAAAGTACATCATTTTATAGTCAAAGCTACACAAAACCGAGGTAGCAGATACAGTAGTGAGTGTCACGTTAATTGCTTTTGTAATTTTAGGGCTTTTCTTCATTATACCGTGTATGGACTCCTATACTAAGGTGGACCTACGGACAGTTTCCTTTGATGTCCCTCCCCAGGAGGTGGGTATAATTACTTTTTGCATTTTTCTTTTTGGTTGATAATCATATAATTCTAATTATTGCCTTGCCATGAACTTCTTTCTGGTGCCTTATTAGCAGTTCAGGCTACTCACCAGGCCTGCATTATGGATTACAATCACTGCATCTGTGCATGATTACGACAAAGACACTGTGGGGATAGCGATGTCCATAAAGCACTTTACGGATCTCTATTCGGTCGAGCGACTTTGGACCTCCTATACTTTAGCATTGCAACTGATGTACCGCAATTTGCCAGAATTGGCTAGGATCCAAGTAAAACATTTAAAAGATCTCCATAACACAAGTGATAAACTTGCTATAACTCCTTTTCTACCTTTTCAAATTGAAGATTTTGTGGTTTGAGACAACATATACTTATACAATTAAAAAAAGGTCATGTTTTGATAGTGATATTTAAGGACTCTCAGCACCCAAATTGCTCAAAATCAGTTTTCCTTCCCTAATTTCAAGTAAAGGTGTTAGACGTGTACATATTATACATCATTACGACTGGCTATAATTCCTTTATCAAAGTTGTTGGACAATATAGCATTCTATTGGCTATAGAATGTTGATGGAACAAAAAACGTTCCATTTTAGCTTCTTTTGGCTTAAACAGCATTATGGGATGAAAATAAAGCATGTATTTTAATTGTGATGTTTTTGGAGTAATTCTGAAGTCAATATCTGGGGACCTTTTTTTTCTTTTGTTGATTCTCCCATTATTAAGATCTCTAGAGCTGTTCAAAGTTGCATAGTTACTGCAAAATTGGGCAATAATATGTGAAAATAACGATTTTCACCATTATTTAGTAACTATGCAACTTTGAACAGCTCTAGAGAGCTTAATAATGGTAGTATCAACAAAAGAAAATAAAGGTCCCCCAGATATTGACACCGAAATTTCTTCCGAAACATTGAAATCAGGATATTTGCCATATTTCCATCCCGTAGTGCTGCTTAAAGTAAAAGAATCTAAAATGAAACGTTTTTGTTCCATTCTCCCTCCACAGCCATTGAAATGCACAATGATGGAAGAAATTTGATAAAGGTATCATAGTCAGTCATAATGATGTATAATATGTACATGTTTAACAGCTTTCCTTGAAATTAGAGGAGGAAAACTAATTTTATGGAATTTGGGTGCTGAGAATCCTTAAATGAATGTGACTACTCATTATCACCAAATAAACATATCCAAGAAAAGAAAAACATGTATACACTGTGGGAGCTATTTTTGTTGTCATATTAATGCATTGATTGAAAAAAATGAAAATACCCTACTCAAAAAAGTGATCTCCATAAAGTGCATACATGAACACATGCATATATAGGCCCACTCACAGATTCACCTATTATCATCTCTCTGCTACAAGAAGGAATTCTGGTGATGGGAACCACAGCTACTGATATGCTTTTATTGAAGTAGTTTCCTCCATATGATATTGAGAAGCCTCATGATTGTGACTCTCGATGAAGTGTTGTAGCAAATCTGTGACATTATCTTCTGAATATGTAGAGTAATAGCATCTATATGCTGCCATGCCTTTAATAGAAAAAGTCCGCTGTTTACACCATATCTATATATGTATGCTTGCAGTGATGAATAATTCCAATGTAACAGGGAGAAATTATATTTCTGGTTAAGTAAATTTATACTTTGCATAGGCAGAACAAATGTCTTACCGATAGCAACACCTTCCATATTGAAGATAAATCATGTCCAAGTACCCAGAGGTCTCTTGTGTTGAACCATTTAGGGTTAAAGGGGAAGACACCCTTTATCATCTATTACTCACTCATTCACTCAACTTTTGTAAAATATAAATAAAACAGAAATATATGCCTATCACTACAGTTATTGTTCTAAAAAGGGTAAGGGAAATACAAAATCACATCAAAGTCACTTGGATTTCTACATTAATCCATAATTAACACATTGTATATGATTTATTCAGTGATGCATATCCAACAATAGTCCAGGAATTTTAGACTTTCAGGTTAAACAAATTCGGAACAAGCTGGTTTTCTCAGAAAAGATGCCCAGAAGGGTCCTCAGACACATACTTAAAGTCCCCAAAAATCCCCCTTGTGGTCACTCAGAAATTCAAGATGGCGACCGAGATATATTTCCTACACTTTCTAAGCTATATAGCTGGATAAGAATAGTATAAATGGTAGCTAAATTTACTGAATCTTAGGGTAAAGGGTCCAAACATAAGCTCCTAAACTCAGGTAACCCCTGTGAATAAAGGAAAGGGTATGGATGCAGTCTGGATCTTACATACAAAGATAAGTTTAGCAATGAAAATATACTGAAAACCTTATAAAGTGTTATTGGTTTCAATCAAAGAATTTAGATCAAAATATGAAGACATTTTTGGGGTCAATCTAATTAATTTACTAAGCTTTTGGTAAGGGTCTCTGAGTCAAACTTCCTTGGACCTTGAATAAGTCCTTAGACTATGCGACTAGAGCATTATTTTGCATCCAGATGTCTTAATACATCATGCTGCTTTGCACCCACATGCCATCCATCACCTTTCAAAAGCAGGTTATCAGGTCCTGTGGGCATGTCTGTCTAGCTTACCAACTTACCATTCTCTAATTTCCAGCCCATTTTTAAAGGAGGCAGAGGATTGCTCAGCCATTCTTTAATTGTATGATAGGTTCTGTAAGAATACTGTTGTGCTGCAGTGCTAGTGGGTAATGGGAAAATGGTGAGCTTATTGGTCCTTTTCCAATCACTGGTTGATAAGGTCCATGCCATTACTCGTTGAGTCTTTGCAAGTATCATAAGTTCTTTGTCTTGTATTTATTAACCATGTTAAAGGGATTTCGTTTACCCTTGAGATGTAAAGCCAACACTCGAACACAACTAGTTATGGCACCATTTAAAGTAGACAGTATTGGTCTATCAGATTGAATTTTGTATTTTGGGAATGTTGCACTTTCTCTGACAGCACATCTATCAGCATGGCCTTATCATTGGAGTGAGCTACAACTTGGGTAGAAGTTGTTTGCATGATACCATTAAAGGTATCTAATGTCTAAGGTGAATCTGAATAACAAAAGAGGCAGACAGTTATGAGAACTTATGCATGTATTGTAGCAATAGAATACAACTGTGATGATAAGACCATACAATGCTCATGAATGCTAAAGGTATCTAATGTTTAAGGTGAATCTGAATAACAAAAGAGGCAGACAGTTATGAGAACTTATGCATGTATTGTAGCAATAGAATACAACTGTGATGATAAGACCATACAATGCTCATGAATGCTAAAGGTATCTAATGTTTAAGGTGAATCTGAATAACAAAAGAGGCAGACAGTTATGAGAACTTATGCATGTATAGTAGCAATAGAATACAGCTGTGATGATAAGACCATACAATGCTCATGAATGCTAATGGTACTGTTTAAACCCTACATTGTTCCTGGAGATAGGATCTGGCTGTAAGGCTAGTATATCCTCACTGATCAAGTCACAGAGCCAGACTGGCAAGTGACTACCCGATAGCAATATATATATATTGGGCCTCCTAGTGTTGCTGCTACAGTATCATCAGTGACTATGGCTTTCTCTTCTCTACTACCTTGGTTGAGTTTATGTTGTCAAAGACCTCAAATGCAACAGATGTTCAAGGCTCATCTCTATGTGATGATGCTACAAGTACTACTGCCACAGTATCATCAAAATTCACAGAACAAGGCAGAAACAATGGCAATTAGAGGCATGAATTGCAGCCATTATGATGTTGATTCATATGATAGTACTATTGAAAGAAAGCTTTACTGGTTGTGGCCAGGCAATATCTTTGTACTAAATCTGTGTCCAAATGCTGAATTGGAATGGCACAGCTATGCTCTGAACATGAGTCACATATTAAGTGTTTTCTTTTTAAGGTGCAAGGTAGCTTCACACATAGAAATCCCCCCATGTACCAGCTAAGTTGATTTAATGATTGAATTCCTTGACCCCCTCACCATTCAATTAAGGTTTCTTTGACAAGAAACAGATACAGATAACACTTTATGAGTTTTAAGTATATTATCATTGCTTAACTTATGTTTGTATGTTAGATCCGGATTGCATCCATACACTTTTCTTTAATCATACAGGCTACCTGAGTTTAAGAACCTTTTTTTAGAACTTTAACTCTCAGATTCATGGCATCTAGCTTAAATTCTGTACAATCACCTCCGCCAGCCATTTTTGACACCTCATTTGATAATTATTATAATTTTGTCACTCTTACACATTCCCTGGATCTCAAACCACATACAGTTATATCTTGCTACCATTTAAACTATTTCTATCCAGCTATATAGCTTAGAAAGTGTAGGAAATAGCACAAGTACCATTAGGGACGCTATCTTGAATTTCCGAGCGAGCACAAAGGGGATTTTTGGGGACTTTTAGTATGTGTTTTAGGACCCTTCTGGGCATCTTTCCTTAAAAAACCAGCTTGTCCTGAATTTGTTTAACCTGGAGGCCTATTTTGATCTAAAATTCCTGGACTACAAATAAAAAACAATGTTTACAGAGCCCTTACCTAGTTGCCAACTGAAAGCAATATAGTTGGCACATTGTGAAAGTACGCTTTACGGTACATCGATAGACAATACATGCATTTAGTGCTCTAAGCATATATATGACAATGGGAAGCATTACTACTCGGTCTAATCACAAATTTCATGAAAGTTGACAATGCACGATGCACATAGTAAAGGGGGAAACTAACCAAAATGCTCTTCTCCTGGTAGACCTGTAGGCTGCCTTCCTGGAATGTGTAGGTAAAACCTTGGACAATATGACTGCTTCAGGGAGATCATCAGTAAAAATAGCCTTTCACTTTACGGTACATCGCAGAAATGCGTTACGGTACATCAGTTGCAACACTAAAGTATGGGAGGCCCCAAAGTTGCTCAACCGAATCGAGATCCATAAGCACTTCACGGACATTGCTATCCCCACAGTGAAAGGGTACATAGATTTTAATGTATACGTGAGCCTGCTAATGGTTAAAGACTTATTTTTATATATTTTAAAGGAGCATTTTGAAGGGCAATGTCCAATAATCCACCAGTGAGGTTTTATGGGTCCTGACATATCTGTCAGTGTTATACAAGGTTTTTCTACCCCAAGAGAACAAAATAGGAAAAAGATGCCCCACGCGAGGTTTATCGATCATGTGGGGCACATAATATGGTTCCTCTGGGCTGGGACCGCAAACAGCTGGGCCTGCATGTGGTATTTTTGGCTTCTGCGGAAATTCCAAAACATCAATTTGAAGAGTGTACAGCTCTGGGACTAGTGCAGAGAAACTAATCCTTATTCATGGTTGTTATAGATCTGTGGGTGTATACACGTGTAAATTGTAATTGTAAGAGATATTTGACCGGCTATTACATTATGGGTGGGGCATTTGATGAGCAGCCTGAATTCCCTTTTTATCAAATGTCCAGGGTTGTGGTGGCCTTTGTGGGAATTCAGTCCAATCAAAATTGTTATTACCAGCTGCGGGATCTTACATGTAGTCTGTTTGGTAAGGTGTTTCAATATTACACTACAGTATTCCTCCAAATGAGAAATTCCTCTTTTGATTTTTCTCCTCAATAGGAATTCCCCTGCTCAACACCCTTCACCTATTAATCGTGTTCTCATCTGGAAAATCACCTTCCATTTGGTCCCAAGCTTTATGGAATATAAAGTAGGATCAGTGTCCCTTGGGGCAATGCAGTAACACCAAGCAAAGCTCATTTAATTTTGGGACTTTTTCTTAATCTCTAGTACAACATGATTCCCCAAGGTATCATTCTCAGTCTAATTGCAACAACCCTCAATGGAGAGTAACGCGCCAGAACTGATAGATGCATCATCCCAACCCTTTGGGAATAATTATATCAAATCAGTATGGCGTCGTTCTAAAGCATGTAAGAAGACGCACTGCCAAGTTACTCATCATAGGATTATAGCGAAGGTATTCAAAGGAACTATATTCCCATTTTGCAACTTCTCTCCACCATTAAGATTACACATTCACGCAATAATGCAATATATTTAGAAGGGAAAAAAAGACAATTACTCGCTACATGGGATTTTCACTGCGCGATATTGACAGAAAATGAATATTTTACTTGATGTAATGCTCTCAGGGGCCCTTTACTTCATGCTCAGCTGTAAAGTTAATAAACTCTAATATTAACACATCGTGCACACAATTCAGACACTGTATATCAAATTCAAAATATCAAAATCCAAATACCCCCCTCCCCGATATACCTGCAATGTATCCCTTCAAAGAGTATGGGTGATATCATCTCACCCATGTGAACTCTTCACATCATATCAATTGGGAAAACGACACCTACCCGGATACCGATTGGCAGTTGGTGCTTGATCGAAATCATAAATTTATATTCCCGGGGATATTATTTTATGTACCATCTGTACAATACCACCGACTTTCATCCATCAAGACACCAATAGATGGGTACCATACGACATGATTTCTGTCTCATATTTTATCAAGGGACCATAATATTTGATAGAAAATGTCATCCAGCCTGTACCACAGGTATTGCCTACAAGAACCAACCACCATTTACAAGTGATAAGGTCCAGGGGTCATCTGGAAGGCTTTATATGGAGATAACATTAATCACTGGCTTGTATTCAGCCCCCTCTATCACTGACTTTGTGTGGATGGCGGGGTATTTGTAAGATGGAGATTGAATATGTTTGATGGTGAGTGGTTGGTGGCACTCTCTGTGAACCAGGACAGGGGCTGAATCTACAAAGCTCCCCATGGGCTGAGTCTAAAGGTCTCTTAACACTTTAATGGTAATACATGATGCAACAATGCATTGCTGAGACTCGCCAAAAGTGTGCTGATGCATCACGCTAACCTTTTATAAGTGATGCAGAGATGCAGCACTGGTGAATTACAAGGCTGCATTAATGCATCATGAAGACAACTCAAAAAAGTACTATACCATCCTCAAATGGTTTATAGATGAGCTAAAACGTTCGCCCTGTATAATATACTTCAATTACATAGGCTTTAAATCATTAGAATCTGCATGAGAAAGCAACCTGATATATACATTTAATCAAGATTGAATTGTTTCTAAACCCAATTCCTGAAACCCCAGTGCTCTTTTCTTTTTGACGCTATCACCTCATATTCCAGGCCTCCAGCAGTAAATACACACTAACAGGCAGGGAGTGCCTTCATCTCCTCTATCCCTCTTGTAAGCCCTTAGTGCATAGCTATCCATGGAACACCCACCTCTATTCACGACATGCCCTGTCCCTATAGCAGGTATAATAGGAGCTAAATTAACACTCAGCCAGAGCTTTATTATACACTCTGTTTCATGGAGAGCCCTATTACCCTCTGAGGGCAGCATAATACTTTAATATATAATGGTCCTTTGCTATTTAAGGGAATGAATGTAGTCTGGTAGCCTAATCTCAATAAGGCTGCATTCGCCTATTATCAAACCATGTGGTTGGTATGATGCATGAGAAGTTGACACATCCTGATAACAGCCATGAATCCTAGATATAATATCATATTGGCCGTAAAGGGTTAATATAGAGGTAGAGAGACCCTGGAGGAATTGGGGAAGCTGCTCAGCTGGCTTAGACAGCTGGTTAGTGGTGTTATATAGGCCCCGTCTGGACATTGAGCCAAGACAAACAGCTCAGAATTAATATTTGCCATACACAGGTTCCTGACTACATGGTTAACCCATCATAGGCCGACATACCTACATCACACAGTCCCTTTGGGAATAACTATATACACTGTACTTGTATCAAGTATATTATAAGGACGACATGAGGCATGATTTCACTCATGGCGAGTTACTAGCCAGGGCTGTATTCCTGCACCATGAGGTCCAATGGGAATGGAGCATTAATACACTATCCACCCTTAAATGACACAGGGTTGATGATCTGGAATAAAATCAAAATTTAGCAATCCTTCCCAGGCCTAAGTGAGGGGCAGGCTCCTTCCTTTTCCAAATCTTGGATCCGTCACTGCGGTCTGTGCCAGTTCGCAATTGTACCTTTAAAACTTAAGGCCCTTATAATGTCCTTTTTAGTATGATGTTTAATTTTTGATCTTCAAATATTCTTATATTCTTCTGTAGGTGCTTTCCAAAGACTCGGTGACCGTGGCGGTGGACGCCGTCGTTTACTATCGCGTCCAGAACGCCACAATTTCCGTCACGAACGTCGAGGACGCAGCGCGGTCGACGCGCCTCCTGGCGGCTACCAACCTAAGGAATGTATTGGGTACCAAGAATCTCTCGGAGATTCTCGCAGACCGCGAGAACATCAGTCATCGGATGCAGGTGAGTTGAAAGTTGTGAAGTCCCGTCGATCTTCATATTAATCCTTTTGGTACATAAAAAGGCAACATAATATCATTTCTTGACCCAAGAACCAACACCTATATATATATATATATATATATATATATATATATATATATATATATATATATATATATATATATATATATATATATATATATATATATATATATATATATATATATATATATATATATATATATATATATATATATATCTGTTGAAACTAGAAACTAGGATTTATGAGAAACACTTTCGAAATGAGCGAGAGGGTCCTCATTGTCATAAATTCTCAAGTTAACCATGCACCTATACCTGGTTTACCCAGAAATGCATTGGCAGAAATTCAAAATGGTGGTATTAGCATCCAATTCATTCTGGTGGTTACACTGTTTGATTGATTAATTGATTAGTTTGATATCTAAATGCACAGCAGACTAGTCACCCACGATGTTGGCTCACATTTGGTCTTGCGATCAGTGCCGGTATAACTTAAGTGCTGCTTGCCCGAAACAGTGGTGATCGAATCTATGGGTGCCCGACCCATGGTATGAATGGCATCGCAGATGGGTCAGCAAGGCCCGGGGACTAAGAGTTGACCTGAACACAATTTCCCACTGTAGGGAATCTTGGAATCTGAATGGGCACAAGTGTGATGGCGGTACCAGAGCTATTGCACCAAGCAAAGGTTTAGGCCGGGCGTGAAGATTGTTGTAAGACATGCGAATTGCCGCGTGCTAGATGTTATTTGCTGATGGTGATAGATCCGTTCCGTTTATATTCGTGCAATTTACTAGATTGATTGCCAACATGTGAGCTCGCAGTCAAAGAATAATATAGGCTGTACCCCCCTCCCTCTATCTGACAGATATAAGGTTCTTGTTTTTGTTGGGACTTTTTTCTACTGCGGCTGTATGCTTACGGGGAAAATAATGTCTTTGATATCGAATATCAATTCCAACCCCCGAGACATATGAAATAGACCAACGTCTTAGTATGAAATATGTTTTATGTAAATGTATTTTATACTATGTAGACGTATTTATACTCCGCCTTCATCTGAGCACGTTAATTTTTGTAAGGTGCTTTTCCTACAACAACACATTTATTTGATCTGAGAAAAATATTCATCCCGTTTCCAAAATAAATGTTTGACTCCTCTCAATGATAGATTGCCATGAACAATTATTGAGACTGCTGGTTTCCCAAAGACCGATAAATCATGACTTCACTGAAAATGTACTTACCATTTGTATGCATGCCCTTGAAGTAGAAGTAATACTTCTTCACTTAAAGGGCATATTTTTGACTGTATACATTGTATATATATATATATATATATATATATATATATATATATATATATATATATATATATATATATATATAAATTATGTGAATTCTTATGACAAATATGACTCAATAAACCATCCTCTCCGATTAGTCTTCAACGCATTCTCCTTCTCCAATCAAACAAACCATACATGTACTCTTTTTGTCTCTGTCAATTTGCAATGAAGATACCCAAACATTTTTGTAAAGGAATTCATTTGTGTTTCTGATTGAATCCTCTCTCTTGGAAAATATGACTGTTATCTTATTTTCATTTACAGGTCAATTTGGACGAAGCCACCGACCCCTGGGGAGTCAAAGTTGAGCGAGTTGAAATGTAAGTCTGTTGGAATATTGACATTAACTCACTTATGTTTACAACTGAATGATGAGTGATCACTGGCTCACTATTAGTGCAGGGGTTGACACTAACACTGGCCCGGGAGCCATTGGCCCGTAGTTTTGGCTGTTGGCCCGTAGTTTTCTCAAGAATTACCTTCCTGTGGGCCCGGGATCAAGAATAGTATAGGTTCCCTAGGATATGTTACTCCATAGAGTCCTATAGTGCAAGCCACCCCCCTCTACCCCCCCCCTTCAAAGTAGGCTCCCTTTTGTGTTCAGTATTGAGTCCTATGTAGGATAAGGGGGTTTATAGAGATGTCAGGAATCTTTATCAGAGTGATATCAAATGGAAACAAGGCCACCTATACCAGAAAATCCTGCTGAATCCAAAATGTGTGGTCTTGATTCTCAAAATTTGGCCAAAGGTACCTAAAAATGAGGTTTGATGATGAGAATATTTTAAAAATGTACAAAAGTTATATTGAAAATGATTGGAACTTTTTATAGATGCAACATGCTAATCAAAATCAGTACCTCAATCTACATATCCCAATGTTTGCCTATCCGAACCTGACAAGTACTCTGCTTGCGTATGGCTCTACCTCTCCCACATACTGCCTATCCCTTAGTCTGCCTATCACTCATACTACCTATCCCCTGAAACATCTAGAGTTTAATTAGGTTTTCCCTCACATGGCTTAAAGGATTAAAGTTTACCCCTCACCTTTGTACCTAATTTTCTCTGTACATTCTTACCATTAGTCTACCTATCCTCAATCTGCCTATCATTCACTTTACCTATCCCTCATGGTGACTATCCCCCAAATCTGCATATCCCTCATATTTGACTGGCACATCTGTGATATTACTATAGCACCAATGTATCTTTTGAATGTGCTCACCTTACAAGGTACCCTCTGTACCTATCTCTTAAACTGTTTATTACCTATCCTCCTTGCTACCCATCCTCTTCAATACCTATCCCTCAAGCTCACTTTATAGCTTTCCTGCCTATCACAGCTTGATCAGCTGGGATAGCTCACATCCAACCTTTGTTATGATCTACCTGATGTGAAGAGTTAGGGGATAGTCACCATGAGGGATAGGTAAAGTGAATGATAGGCAGATTGAGGATAGGTAGACTAATGGTAAGAATGTACAGAGAAAATTAGGTACAAAGGTGAAGGGTAAACTTTAATACTTTAAGCCATTTGAGAGAAAACCTAATTAAACTCTGGATGTTTCAAGGGATAGGTAGTATGAGTGATAGGTAGACTAAGGGATAGGCAGTATGTGGGAGAGGCAGAGCCATACACAGGTAGAGTACTTGTCAGGTTGAGATAGGCACACATTAGGATATGTAGATTCAGGTATTGACTTTGATTAGCATGTTGCATCTATAAATAGTTCCAATCATTTTCAATATAACTTTTGTACATTTTTAAAATATTCTCATCATCAAACCTCCTTTGTAGGTACCTTTGGTCAAATTTTGAGAATCAAGATCACAAATTCTGGATTCAGCAGGATTTTCTGCTATAGGTGGCCCCTTGTTTCCATTTGATATCACTCTGATAAAGATTACTGACATCTCTATAAACCCCCTTATCCTACATAGGACTCAATACTGAACACAAGAGGGAGCCTACTTTGAAGGGGGGGGGTAGAGGGGGGGGGCTGTTACACTGTGTCCATAGGTAAAGCTCTGAGTTTCACCTCCTATATATTGAAGCTTCTTGAAGAAGTTTCCAGGGACTTTTTCATGAAATTAGTGTCATTTCCATTGCCACTGCCAGGATGCTGTAGCTTCAACAACAGTGGCAGTTACTATGCCTTTGTACACTCTAAAAATGTGTTTAAACTTAAATACATTAAACACTTTTCGTTTTGGTAAAACACATTTTTGCCACCTAACCACTTTTCCTAAAACACCTCAACCCTTTCCGACAAAAGTGTTCAGGTTTATAAAAGTGTTTTGATAATTGGTGGACGCAATGTCCCATTGTCACAATGTCCCAGTCTATGTGTCCCATTTTAGTGATGTAATGCCCCTCATCTTTGGTCAAAATGTCCCGAATAAATGGTCGCAATGTCCCTCTCAAAAAGTCTTAATGACCCAGGACCCAGGTACAAAACTTTCATGAATCAAATTTGCACTGAGGGCAGCTGGCCCATCTTAAAATAGGAAGACTGCGTATTGTTAGAAAAAAACTTATTCTATAAAACAGCATATAAACAAATGCCAAACTATTATGCTCTCTAACATGTCCAAGTACCCCTAAATATGTTCATAAGATTTATGATTCATTCTGCTGAGAAATAAAAAGGACCATAATCATGGCGTATGGTTTCATTTGATGCAACTTTGTTTCTGTCGATATTATCAAATATACGATATAAATATATCAGATTAATTATGTGATATAGAAATGTTGCCATGCTTTGTGATATAGGACATTATGGCCTTTTGGAGTGGGACATTATGACTTTTATAGTGGGACAGTACGACCAAAGTGAAAAACCAGTGGGACACTCTGACATTGGGACATTGAGGCTCATCACCTTGAATGCAATGTAACTCATGATAAACACTCATTTTGTAGCATTCAGAATTGATACATACAAATTGGTCCTAGCAACTTTTTGCATGAAAGTACTCGAGCTCATCTTGATGTAAGCCATAGCCTTGTGGGCACAAGAGTTAATGTTGATGACTGGATGATCAACATTTATCAACCAGCTATCAATATTGATTCACTGTTCAGTACCTGCAGAGAGACAACAATATTGGGTAGGAAGGACTTGCTAAACTGGGATCATGGATTTATAATTGAAATAATAGCAAGGGCATACATAATCTACCGAAAACTAATTGTAAGTTTACACTTTCTGAATGTAAACACTTT
Source organism: Acholoe squamosa (assembly GCA_949317995.1). Taxonomy (NCBI): domain Eukaryota; kingdom Metazoa; phylum Annelida; class Polychaeta; order Phyllodocida; family Polynoidae; genus Acholoe; species Acholoe squamosa. Next base: position 30,308,501 of record OX439046.1, read on the forward strand.
ATTCTCAGACTAATTTAAACACTTTTTAACTAAATGCAAACTAAATAGTTTTTCTCTATCTTTGACAACTTTATTTGGTGTTGCCATTTATTACTAACTCGATGCACACTAACTTTCTTAGGCCTTATATCATTGAATTAAGTCCTATAGCATTCTATAATCTGGAAACATAATTACACCAGTACTTGCCTATTTTATATGGAACCTTTTTTGGAATCCATGTGCTCAAGTATTTCTCCTGTCATGTTTTCCCTTCACTAATTTCGAAACCATATTCTTTTGGCATATTCTTGAGATTCCTGGGTAGAGGATGTCAGAAGTCATTAATCAAGTAGAATTCTCCAGAGGCTACAAGAACAGTTCCCCCCGTAATTGCCATTAACTATCTCCAATTACCACAGTACTAAGTGTATGTTTTTACCTTTTTAAGTTAATATGTTGAAATATAATCAGATAACTGTGAAACATACATCAGCCGGATGTAATCAGTCAGAGCCTACATGTTACCAGTTATTAAGGGTAACAATCAGAAGGCAAATTATGGTTTAATTGGAAATAGTATCTTAGGTAATCATGCTATCTATGCCATTGTTAAGGAACGTCTGTCTATACCTGTGTTACCTGGAAGTCATTTCTCAGACACTAAGTTTTGGGCACCCTGAAATCGTACTGACCTGGCCAGGATCAGAAGGGAATTCTTCATTGTACAGGGTCAATCACTACGATTACAGCAGATACAGAGGGAAAAGGCATGCATCTGTATAGGCAATCATAGGTAATACATGATCACCAAGGGTCAATCACTACGATTGGACTGGATCGTAGGGGTGGTTGGAATCAGAGGGAGAGGGGTAGGATCGTAGTGCTTGAGAAATGGCTAGCAGGAAGTCATTTCTCAAACACTAAGTTTTGGGTGCTCCCAAATCGTACTGACCTGGGCTGAATTGAAAGGTTATTCTTGGAGTATACAGGGTCAATCACTACGACCGATGTATAGAGGGAAAAGGCATGGACCTGTATACACAATCCTAGGAATTACAGGGTCACCCCCCCCCCTTACTATAAATGGACTGGATCGTAGGGGGTGTGCAGTATGTAGTGTGGAGGCTCAGATCTTAGTGTTTGAGAAATACCTAGCAGGATGTACTAATGGAATATTTGAACATAGCCAGGTTGCAGAACGTAAGACTTTATATACATGAGGAATTGAATATGTGGGAAAGTAACAGAAAAAGTCAAGTTAATATCTTAAGTCAACTCCTGGAACAAATACTTTGTCCAGTGGCATCATATCATATCACATGTGGAGTGAGGAAAGTAATTCCTCTTTTTTTTTTTTAGTTGACCACCATCTTTGCTATATCTTTGCTCTTGTGTGAGTTAGGAACGCAGTGGCTGTGAAACCATTGCATTTTCATTTGATGACTCATATGGTTTACTCATAAAAACAGGATCAAATCAATTACTGTATCTCAGTGCCATGACAGTATCTAATTCCTTTGGGATTACAAGAAATCACAACTATCCATTTTGATTGATTGGTATACAGTGCACAATCAGTCCAATGTAAATCGAAAAGTCTTGCTCTGTTTATTGAAGGAAATCTGTACAGAAACCTATACCTTAGAATACATCACTCTACATGTATTCATCATTTCATTGAAAGGGTGCTTGCCAATCAATCAAAACAGGGAACTAACTAACTCAATCCTTGGATAAAGGCAGCACGAGGTAATTTTGATCTTTCAACATTAAAATAGAGGTCATGTTAGACCACACCTCGTGAGGCAAACACATCAATTGTATATTACATCATGTGGTAAAAACATTTATGTGAAAAGAAAGTGTAATGCGAGAATAGCTGGACACTGAAGTTCAATTCAGCAAGAAACTCGCATTGATTTAAATCAAATTGATACAGGAAATCAAATATAATCATTTACCACCCAAATATTGTAAATGTACGTGACATGAACCATCCACCTCCCTACATACACCCTCCCCTTCTCTACCAGAGGAGGGAATCTGGCCATCCCTGCTAAGTTATGGTGTGAATTAATGAGAAATACCTTTATTTCTCTTTTTAAAAAGTAAACTGGCTATTCCGGGCCCACAGTTTTAACTCTGGGCCCATAGATTTCTAAAGCTACGGGCCTGGGTGGCCAGTGCCTGGAAAATGTAGTGCCTACCCCTTAGTGAGTTTAAATGTTGGCTTATTGTAACCTGTGACGTGTAGCCTATCCTTCAGCATTTCTCTAGGCTTACATACTTTGCCATACAAATTGTAATATTTTACAAATGTCCACCCTACATTATTTCGTCCTTACTGTAACTGTTGTCCACCTTACAGTAAGCAGACATTTTCTACCTGTTCAGCTTACAGTAAGCAGGTCCACCTATAATACAATACTATTGTCCACCTTACAGTAAGCAGGTATACCTAGTGTTATGCGCCATTAATTTAGCAGGGCTGGGCATATCTGAAAATCCCGGAGCCAATGCTAGAGTGACTGTAGCCAAGGACTGGAGTGGATCCACAATTTTTAGAAACATGGACAAGGGGAATACTGCATGTAGTATGTACTGTGGTTGTGGATGAATGGGCTGTACATTACAAGTGAAGTGCACTGAATTTGCAAGCAAAGCATGTAGCTTTAACATCAGGGGTGTGAAATGAAAAAAAAACAATTTAGTTAGAAGGAAATTTTTACTTTGTAGAACAGAAATGGTGAATTATGGTGCATTTTAGCATGCTATATATTGCTCTGTTAAGCATCCCCAGACAGGCCAATGAAGAGGGGGAGTGCCTCTCAATGGACCCTTACAAATCCCAGGAAGTGTCCTGGTGAAGATGGAATAGTCTGATTTCAGCATTTTGAGCATTTGGTGCACTTCTCAGGCATAGGATTCTTCTTCAGGACATCCAAAATCTCAGATATGTGAAATGTGTCTTGCTTGTGATTTGCACAGATCCATTAAGAAAACATTAAAGGGTGGGTTGGTGTTAGTTCTTGAAGGGACCCATCCCATATATTTAATCTCAAATAACACCTAGAGGAGGGATGTAAGAGCCATCTTGGATATTTCCTCAAAACCTGTCGCATGCCTGACCTTTAGAACCCAATACAGAGGCTACCCCAAACAATTCCAGGGGGTGGAGCAAGGATGGATATTTTGAAAAAGGGATCTAGACCTACCATAGCTCAATGGGCTAATGGGATTGTCTGGGGAGGTGCAGTGAATTTGCCAGTGCAGCAAAGAAACCTAGGTAATTGGGGTTCTGGGGCATAACCCCCAGGGAAATTTTAAATTTAGGAGGGTATTTGGCGCATTCTGGTGCATCTTGTACATCTTGCGAGTTATATTTACTGATAATTTGGAATGGTGAGACTGTGGGTGAGGCAGGGTGAGACTGAGGGTGGTGGAATGGTGGGACTGTGGCTGAGGCGGGATGAGACTGAGGGTGGTGGAATGGTGGGACTGTGGCTGAGGCAGGGTAGACCGAGGGTGGTGGAATGGTGGGACTGTGGGTGAGGCAGGGTGAGACTGAGGGTGAGGGAATGGTGGGACTGGGAGGGTGAGGGCAGGGTGAGACTCCCAGCAGGTAGCTGCTTTATGGAACTGCAAAGATGCAGTTGGGGTCATTTTCCTGAGAAATCCTGACAATTTCAATGTCAAAGCATGCATTCTGGTGACCTTTAGACATCACTTCATAACTATGGTTCTATTGAGGATATTTGGGAAATTCTTTCATTGTTGGAAAGCTCAGAATTTTGAGGTTACTGTCGCCAATTTCAGGGCCAGTGTCGCTTTGGCTACATGGTGACAGTTGCCCAGCCCTGCTAATGTCCATGTTACAGTAAGCAGGCACGCCCATGATATAATACTGTCCACCTAGGTCCTTACAGTAAGCAGGTCGACCTATAATATGATACTATAGTCCACCTTACAGTAAGCAGGTATACCTAGTATGATGAGGCACTAATGTCCATGTTATAGTAAGCAGGCACGCCAATGATATAATACTGTCCACCTTACAGTAAGCAGGTCCAGTAAAGATGTCCGCATATGATACAATACTACTGTCCACCTTACAGTAGGCAAGTCCACCTGTATAATACAATACTATTGTTCATCTTATAGTAACAGGTCCACCAATATAATACAATATTATTGTCCAAATTACAGTAAAAGGTCCACCTATATAATACAATACCATTGTCCACATTACAGTAAGCAGGTCCACCTATATAATACAATACTATTGTCCACATTACAGTAAGGATGTCCGCCTGCCAGTCCAGCTGCAGAGAGCCATGGCAGCAGAAGCAGAAGCAGCACGCGAAGCACGAGCGAAGGTCAGTCAAGGGTCCTAACCATACGCTAAGTGTCTGTACATGATACCCTTAGCCTTTCAAGGGTGGAATAATCTATAAATGCAGTGTCATTTGGGGAATTATACTGCCCTGGTGAGTAACTCGCCAGGGCTGTATGCATGCAACGTGCCAATCCAATGTGATTGATAGCATGTCTACACTGCTGAATGGGTTGCATGATGCATCACACAGTGTCAACGTGTAACTCACTGCCACTGTATTTACACATCATGACTACATAATGTTGCAACATCCTTCCCTTAGTGTTAACCTTTTTGTGCCCAGAATTATTTGAAGATTTTACATTATTTTACATTATTTCACGATTTCATTTTTTGTTTTATAAGACCATGTGTAATTTCGAACTTCTTCCTTGATAAGGGCTTGGCATATTACATTTTCTTAATTCCCATAACTCAGTGAAGTCTTTCAGTTAAGGATGTGATATTACTGGTCAGGTCTAGTAACCATAGTTACCAACACCTTCCATTTGTTGTCATTTAGTGATATTTGGTCTCTATATATCCATAATCCCTCCAATCCTGAGACCTTTCAAAGCTGATTTGCCTGCATGCATCTACATGTACTGGCACACAGGAAACATGATATGTTGTACTAGAAACAATGCATGGCTTATCTTTAGGATATGACCACTTGCTGCAAAATATAATTGGAATATTGGAACCTATGTGTGTATGATCCATCATCATTTTGTTACCATATCAGATTTAAGCTGGAGGGATTCCTGTTAATGAATCACATAAAATGACAACTCATTTTCAAGTTTTGACACACTGTGCCTGATATAAAGCAGATACAGCCAAATGAATAGTTGTATCATAATCAGGAGGTCATAAGCATTCCATAGAGGGTCTAACTTTGCAGATTGGACCAGTAGAAGTGGCTGGATGAAAATGTCTTTCAATATACATGCATTTAAGCACAAAACCGCACTTAAATGCGCGCTTGGGCACCTAAGGGTTAAGTGGTTAAGGGAGGATTACTGTCCATCTTTCTTATATTATCTTACTTTTTTACTCATTCATTGAAGTAGATAAAGGGAACAGTTCTGGCATCATAGAGCCTTTTCCATGATATAGGTCTTTGCTGTGCCATAGCACACAGGCCCTGTCAATTCAGCCTAGATATGAGTGCTTGGAGGCTATTAGCTGTGCCCAATTCTTTTATTCAAACTGTATTTTTTTCAATTTTGTATGATCTGAATTAGGGAGTGGTCATTATTTATCAACAGGGGGGGTGGTGGGTTTGAGGGGGGGCGTAAAATTTTCAGACCCCTCCAGAGGGGGGGGCTAAAACAATTTTGACCCCTCTTGAGGGGGGCTAAAAAAATTCACCCTCTTTTTAGCAAAAAAGCCCGCGCTACTATAGATCAAAGAGGGGCGCGAAAACTCTCCGCGCCTCCGATGCAGGGGGGCGGGGCCCAAAAAATTTTGACTGCCGTTGAGGGGGGGCATAAAAAATCCACCACCCACCCCCTGTTGATAAATAATGACCACTCCCTTAGATTAATCTGACAATTAGGAGATTTATTACCAGATAGGCCTACACGGGCCTATCCAGTATCAAAATATCTACAATGATATCGACAATGTTTGATTTAATATCATCTTAAAATCAAAACTACTGCAGTCTATCTTTGGTGAAAATGAGAGCATTTAGTTAGAGATGTCCATCTGAATAAGGATATAAGTGCAGACAAGCTCAAACAAGGTCAGTCCACAGACTATACTATGGGTTCTTTATTAAGACAAAGCTCAGCAATGACAAGCCGCTAAAAGGACCAAGGCGGGCTTTGACCAGTCCATATCCTCGCTGGTCTCAGTTAATTCAATGGCATTATGGGCATGGGACCAGCTGATTGCCGTAACCAGCTGAGCACTATTTAAAAGAAAATGGCTTCACACCGATCACGTGACTGGTCTCAGAACAGGAAGTCGTGAATCATGCTCACTCTTTACAAGGAAGAGACATGTTTTCCTCTGAAGCATTTTATATGATATTTTTTCCATTCCTAATTCTTCCCAACCGACAAGACAAAAACTCACACGCACCATCTTTCCTAATCTTTCAGGTGATCGCAGCGGAAGGAGAGCACAAGGCTGCGCGCGCACTCAAAGACGCGGCTGACGTCATTGCCGAGTCCCCCTCAGCGCTACAACTGCGCTATCTACAGACACTAAACACTATATCCGCCGAGAAAAACTCTACTATAATCTTCCCACTACCAATTGACTTCCTGAAATGTTTCATGGGAGACAAGAAAAATCAAAATCAAATTAAAAATGAGTAGGCCCCTGGTGTGAAAAAGAGCAAGGTTTCCTAATTCAAAGGGGTGTTCTAAATTAAAAGGGATCAACATAGGTTTTGGGATGGGCTATATCTAGGACGTAATTTAGCAGAAATGAGCATTATTTCAAGGGTGGGTTGATGGACGTTTATTATTTGAATGGCGTGTTAGAAAAGTCCTAGTATTTGAGCAGCATTAGTAATATCATTGATCATAATTTCGTTCAACAGAAACTATTTAAAAGCATTAAATTAAATTCATAACCCTACAACAAATTTATAATGACCAATAAAGAACTATGTTAACAGCTTACATTAAGTTTTCAAACATAGGTCTCAGTGGCTATTGTAATATATAACTTGCAATTAATCAAGCACAATCCAGTGAACTGATTAATTGTGTTCTCTATGAATTCCACCTCTCTACTCTCATGCCCATATATTTTATCATAAACTATGATTTAAGGATACTTTGAGGGTTAGGGCCTATATATTTCAGTGACTAGCTTATCCTCTTTCCTGCGATGGTTATATTATAGTAAACCATGTAGACGTCTACAACCTGAAATATTCTTGAGTGGTTTCTTTTCAGGGCCCACTCATTCAACCATAGATAATTCAATTAATGTCCTTGTCGAAGGAAAAACTCTGCAGTATTGCCTATCCTATCCAATAGGTATCACAATGGTATCATAGGTATTACTAGCTTGACCTAATGTTCTTATCATTTGAATTGTGTTTATTCCCCTTTGTTTAGCTTCTACTGTAGCATACCTTTATCATAGTATTCATGTTGCTCATCTCAATTCTTATCATATGGCAATCAAAGAAATACAAGTATATTTATGTAATTATTTGTACACTGTTATGATCAAACCTGCTCCTTGCATCAGTATTCCTATATTGTTCAATTATTACTTCCTGAATTGTCTCCAGTTCCTTCTGCATGCTACCCTAGCTATTATTAGGTCTATCAAATTTTGTGTAAAAATATACATGTCTTCTCCCATGTTTTATGTAACTGGCATGTATAGATGGGCCTTTAATTTCAATTGTATTTATAAGAGTGCCAGATCCTTGTGTGTTCATATCAGATTTTATTGAACCAGGTCATGTTTCCAGGATTTCAACAATTAATGTAAATATAAGCTAATTTGAACTGATCTGAGTTTGGAATTTAAAACGTTGTATAATTTATGCTAATGGGAAAACAATAGATTGATTATTCACAAACATACTCTGTTATCAACCCTTAAGTAACTGGATTCCAGAAATTCTTTAACCCAGTAGAGATAAAGGAAAATGCAAATAACGCTTGATTGGGGGCAAATCCACATTTGCCAAATCATGATAAACCTTGTCAACTTTGAAGGTCAGAAAATCTGCTCTGAAAGTGCTTCCATTTCTTATCGGTGAAAGAAATCACTTTGAACTGGCATCAACACCTATGAGATACAATTTTGGGGAAGAATATTTCATAATTAAAAATGAAAATTGTATACATGCTAAATGTGGAGAACGACCATGCAAATTCTGATTTCCATTTTTGGTCCCAAACTTTGTTGTCTACCATGAAGTCTCTGTTGAGATTGGGAGGATTCTTTAATAATTTCACCACACGAATATTGATGTGTGTTGGACAGCAAGTAGAGTTTGATCCTAAGTGGGTATAGTATTCAGTTTCTAGATCTTTGTATTCATCTAGGATCTGCCTTGCCTTGTGATTACAAGTTGAGCTGATCAAAAGGCAATCAGTCTGTCGCCTGCTGAGTTGTATCGCATGAGGTGCGTACAACGGCCATGTGACACTATCAGCCAATCAGCAGCATTGTCTCTCCAGGTTTTGTCAACCAAATGAAGTCAAGCCAAAATGGCGGTGAGATGACACAGCATGCTCACATGTTAAGTATGGTTTATAGTCCCATACATTCTTATGATAACGTTGTGGTGATGTTTAATATGTATATTATTGTCCTATGATATTGAGATGATTATGATATTTCTATAAAATATTGCTTTTAGACTTTGTGACTGTGTACCAAAATCTGCCTGATATACATATGATATTGGCTGAAAATTGTTGCGTTGTTATCCCACATAATGCGTTTGGTGCATCTACAATATTGAAAAAAGGTATACTAAATGATACTAAAAGCTAAAGTAATACTTGTAAGGCCTAGCATTGTTCTTGAGGGTTAGATTCTCATACGCTGATTCTCAATGATAAGAACGTTGGTTGAGGTAAATATTTGGAATATAGGGGAGGTAGAGTGTAGCTAATCTTTAAGAAAAAATGTAAATCATTACACTTCTACTGTTATTTTCACCTGTACCTGATAACCAAAATAAAGAGGAAATGGGACTAATTACTGCTTCCAGTATTTTGTGTAGATAAATAATTTTCAGCTGTGCTTATTCTATGTTTGTACATTTAATGACTTATACTGACCGTTCATGCTGACGGGTATTCCGTTGGGTTTAATTTCGACTGGTTGAATCTGATTCGACGATTTTTGATATGGTAAATTTACAGAAAAAAAAACAGTTCAGCATCAGTTGGTTGGAAATCAATCCAATGGAATACCTCCTTAAGGGGGACTTTATGTGTACATTAGATAAAATTGTAGCAGATTCTGAATGTATGTATAGTATAGGTCTGTTAGCTGTTATTTATTTCCAAGACTGCCTAATTACATAGCCTTTGGTATGAAATCAACATACAAAGCATCCCCATCGTTTTATTGAAATCAGTATAGACATATCTGAAGGATCGGCTGAGGAATATACCTATTCGGTGCAAATAGGATGATTCTAAGTAACATCCTGAAGCTACTTCCAAGAATTTCAAGAATTCAAGAAAAGTCTCCAATATAATACATGTATATGAACAGTGCCTATATTGTATAAATTTGTTATTTTCTCCACTCTGCATTGCAATGTGTGTGTTACATTAGGGGTTCGCATAATCAATCATTATAAGATGATTATAATATTGGAACATGCAAATTAAAAAAAAAAAACTGGTTACTCTTAGTTAATAATGATCTGTTTTTGAGAATTTGATCAATAAAAATAAATCAACCCTCAGGTAACACTAGTAAAGAAATTCGAAAAATACAGATTTTTAAAGAATTGGAATTCTTCTTTTTAAAAGTTATAAAACACAAAAGAAAACAGAGAATGGGTAGTCCTATTGTGATACATTTAAAAACAAGCCTTTCTATACCCTTCATAATACACGATTACAGGGCATTGTTGTTCAATAAAGTTGCAGGTTAATTTGATTATTATACATACTTTACTTCTTTATGTGGTATTATGGCATTTATTTGATTTTTAAAATGACAGATGGGTACTCAGATCAATGATGTTTAAATCATGCAGGTACGGTAAATAAAGCAAATAAAATATCCCCTGAATGTGCACCTGGTATTGTGAACGTTCTCAATAAAACAATTGTAAAGCTAGATGTCTGTTTTTTTCACGTTCTTGATAGTTTAGTTCTCAACGTCTTCAAACCAAAGCCAAAATCATGTTATTGATAGAAAACTTATAGGCTAAACTGCATCATGATTAGCCCATTCCTTTTTCAAATATTTGAGGAAATTGCATATCTAGCAAATAAGTCGCTGAGCAAAGCAGGTCTAGAGTTTGTGGGCTATGGGCTGAGATATACCATGTAGTTCTATGCTCACACACTAGGTGGCAGGGTAGACATCATGACATTCTATCTGGAAGTTACCGAAAGATGCAGCGCCGCCTCGTGTGACGTTGGGGAATCGTACATTACAACTCATGATATGTGAAATTGATTCAAATAGGGGAGTGGATATTGGTGAATTTAACCAGGGGTAGAAAACAATGCCAATGAATTGAACGCATGAAGATTTTCCTTTCTACCTTCCCTCCTGGAAATTTCACACCCAGAAATTGCCCCCTCAACACTATGTAGAGTACCCTTTTATCCTGTGTGTAAGGCCACCAGCATGTAAGACTTACCTATTATAGGTGCCTATTATTATCAGTGGAAAGAGAGAAGAGAAATATTGCACAAAACAAAGTCATTTTCCCTCTATTGTGCCACGGGACATGTGTAATGTAGTATATATTGTTGCTCTTATATAAAAGCCTACAGTATGCTATTCAGCAGTGTGCCGATACACGGACCCGTGATCTCTATCTTTTTTCTATGTCCACCATTTTGAATTTCGCTGGTTATGCCAAAGGTGGCAAAACTCACTGCTAAGGCATTGTCTTGATGGGTACCTTGTCCCTGGATAATATATATACTTCCAGGGACATGCTGGTCCCCATCTTAAGGTGTCACAGTAGTATTCCACCCCAGTAAACCTAGGACAGCTAAATAGTCCCAACTAAAAACAGTGTTTTGCTTGGTATAATCAGTGCCAGGGGACCTTATTTTTATCGCAGATTAATAATTTGGTACCAGAAGAAAGGTAATGATTTGGGGGGTAAAAGTTGCAAAAAAATTTTGGTCACCATGGAAACCTATTTTGTTAGAGAGGGGTCAAAGGTCACATTTGTGACTTGTCAGGGGCGCCTGTATCATTTAATTTATTCAACATGGTGGTTTCCATGGCAACTGGTGCAAAAACGGATCTGACTCTGTTATGGTTGACCATGCTAAAAAAATCAAGAATGACTTCAGCTTTAATTTAAGCCTTTATTTATGAATGCCATCAAATTAGAACCCGATTGACGCCAGTTTTATGGTGGAAGATGGGAGGGAAATTAGAATGTCCTTGGCCCTATTAGTACCATGACACCTTATCAGCTTATCAGTGTAAGTCGCGAGAACCAGCTCCACTCCCGCTTACACCCAATACATGTAGTTTCTATGTGCGAACATCACCCTAATCACCGGGGGGAAATTGGACAAAACCTGACCCATCTTAAAGGGAATGTCAGCAACAGAGCATACCCTAGTAGAGAGGTATTTAGAAAATGATACCCCGAGTTATTCTTGAACATGAAAAAGTATCAGAGGGTAAATCATATTTTGAGCCGGCGGGTACGTGATTTGAGCAGAATTTTGCAGAAAAAAAAAAGATTTATGGCTGAAAGTAGACCACTTTCCACAAAAGATTATCCAAAATGATACCCTGCTTATAATCCCTCTGAGTGTTGTTGGTGGTTGTGATTTGTGGTCGTGATTGTGAATGGATGTGGTTAGTTGGCTCTGGTGTCAACATTGTAGTGGTGCTGAATATCAATGTATGTGAGATTAACCCTTTAAGGACGAGGGGGCCTACATGATACCTCGAAGCCCATACATGTTTTTTGTCGCCTAGATGCATCAATGCTGGTGAGTCTGTTCACCATCACCACATTGGTGCATCAAGCCTATTTTGTCCCCATGATGCCTTATTGCATATCTGGTGAGAATAGGACTCAGTATGGAGGCCTAGTGGAGCCGCCATCTTGAATTTCGCTGGTTGAGGTAAAACCCACTGATAAGCCATATACCATGATGGGTACCTTGTCCCTGGTTAACACCCACTTCCAGGGACATGCTGGTCCCATCTTATCAGTGTGTGTGGTGGGAACCAGCTCCAGACCAGCTAGTGGCCAATAGGATTACCATGACAGCATACATGTATTATGAAGACAAATCTGCATGACGTATTAATGTGTTATAACATTATGGCCAAATAAAGGGTTAAGTGTGTGGGGGTCTGGTGAGTGGGAGGGGTGTAGTCGTGACGATGCTGATACAGTTTCATAGTGTACCCTGTGACGGGTGGCGAACCTGGTGGGTGTTCTGCTCAAAACTGATAACTGAGCTGGCCTCTTATACCTGGAGCAGGCATGAGCAGCTCCTTGCTAACACCTACACACATACTGATACCTACTGAGGCAGAGACCCACAGAAGGAGACTTACGAACAAAGTGCTACAAAGATATGGGGGGTCTTTCCCATCGTATGAAATTCAACCTAAATTGTAGAGCATTCTGATAATTCGTTAATAATTTTCCTTCCATAACTAGCCCCGACGGAATTCTGCTCATTTATGGAAAAATGGTTGCCCTATCGATCTGCTCAAGCATAATTTAAAGTCCTATATATATACGACAAACTGATACCACAACCATTGACTGCACCCTCCTATGTGGTAAACTGGTACCTGTGTTATATACATCATACAACACGAACGTCATGAAAGGAATATCCCTGTACATACCTCTGATAACAGAAACTGCATTCTTGACATTGTTTCTGTAGAATTCTGGTATTCTGAGATTCACCTCTCAGAAGCTGTATCAGTGTTTCTCTGCAGAAGATAAGACCCAATTTAAGACTAAATCTAACATGATGGTGCAGATAAGATAGTTTTGTGCATTCATTACACCAATTCTCCTTTTAAATGAGTTTGCATAGAGGTCTAATACGATTCTTCAAATGCAATTCTTACCCAAATACTCTTGAACTACTATGCACCAGTTAATAGATTACAAGACAAAGGGGATGTAGGGAATAGTTGAACACTTGAAGTCACTGTTTGTGAACCCTTCCAGTCCTAAATGGGGACTCTTTGATATTGGATACACTATCCACCATCCTATTGTAAACATCCGAATGATTCCCTTTTTTTCTTAAGGGTGAATGGTTGAGGTGGTAATTTGTCACAGATATATAGAAAAGATGACAATAGGTTATATATTTCTATATACTAGTTCTATTCTAGATGAAACGTCCAAAATAGCTTCTTAACTAATGTTTCATAGAACCTGTGTAGGCCACTATAATAATTGAATTATCATGCAATATTATTGTAACATCCATCCCTCATCTCATCACTGAATGTAAATGATAGCTTAGGATGTAAAAGGCTCTACATTTGCCACTTAACTTCGTGACTTAGGAGGGTATGGCGTATTTCTCAGATATCTGTGGGCTCATTATAGACCACGGCAAGCCTGTTGATATTTTTGATCAATTAACAAGTGCACGACTTACAAATATCTTGAAATAATGAACATGAATTCTTATGATACCCTATCTAGAGTTGAACAATGACTTCAGGGGATATAGTATTACACGCACAACTCTTACGTGTGTGTGTTGGTTTTTGTTTTTTTTTGGGGGGGGGGTTTCTTGTCTTTTTTTAGAATTTCTTGAAAAGCGCCCCATGTATATGGGTTAGTTTGCCAAGAAATGATCAATACCAATCATTATTCCACAATACTAAATGTATGAAACTTTCCATTCAAATCCAAATGTCCAAGGAAACATGAAATGCATGGATAAAACAGTATCGTCTTAAATGTCACCCATCTGCAAATTAATGGCCATATCTCCTAAGTACACACGATAAGAAAAATATCTCAGGGACATATAAGCTACCTCATTGATTTCACTTAAGGCTGATCAAAAATTAATCTGAAACTGTCCACAATCACCCAGTGTTCAACATATCCCAATTTCTCTTTGGTTTTCTTAGTCACACAGGATCGGTACTTTCCTGCGCCATGTGTCCATGATGATCCAATTAGATACAACAAACGAGGGCCATTCGGCAAAGACAGTTGGAAGAAAAATAAATAAAATACATTTACGAAGCAGTTCGTTATAACGGAATTTTACTGTAATGTGAAATATCATGGAAAAACTTACCTCCGTATCACTTTTATTGAGGCTCTAATCCATCCAGTCCGCGAAAGTTATTTTTAAAGGTTCCTTCACATCCCATGCCACCATCAGCCGGAGTCAGGAAAATGTGATTGGTCCAAAAAATCAACACGCATATAACCAAAGCAACGTGCATGGATTCTTGAAAAATCGACACATGCCTTTTTGAAAATTGACGGACTGAAGAAGAAAAAGGAGCACAGCGGGGTCTAAAATATCGACTGGACAATTCGCTGTATTGGTGATTCAAAATAAAAATCGACGCAGCAATCAAGATACATAACATTGCGGGGAACCATGACTTGTAGGGACACTTGTATTGCCTTTTATTTCATGTTGATATGCCCGAGATACTGACAGCCCATAGCTCTAGCACTCGATCGGCCGTATCGCACACCCCCCGTGCGATAACCCACGAAAATATCACACGCCGAGGTCACGTGACCATTCAGTGACGTCATAGCTCCAAGATGGCGATGTAAACAATGCGCATGGGGAGTCATTCTGGTAAATTCTATTGTAATTCAGCAGTTTTAGATCAAAATAACATGAAATAAATGCAAATGAACACTCATGGGGAGAATTTTTGAGGGTTATCTCACTTGCCGATCAGGTGCCGCATCGCACTCCGCCCGCACTCATGAACATTTGCCTATGTATCCATTGGGTAAGTCCGAGGGTGGTGTGCATACGTAGATGGACATTCTAAAGAAGATGTAACACGAGGGCATTACTATACTGGATGAGAGCATCATCAGTTTGGGAATGTTATACATGTACACTCTAATGATATCAGCCGCCATTATCAGTAAGCATTATCGATATGTGAATAACCTCTTTGTCGAGGGCATCATCAGTGAGTGAGTGAGTGAGTAATAGATGTTTAACGCCATTTCGACAACTAAGGTCATATTCATGGCGAGAACGACATTACACAATTTCACAGGGGAATGTGTCAGTGCCCGCGCATATGTGCACCACACACATCCTGAGGGGATAGGAAAGAGGAGAAATAGACCCTTTTAAGTGGGCTAGGGAAGCCCGGGCATCATCAGTAGTCTATCATCCAGGTATACTATATAGGTGTCCTATTGAGATCAAAATGAGAGATACCTGTCTGGGTGAAGTTTATGTGTCACTTTGAGATCAAAATGAGAGTATAATGGTAATGTTAAAGTATAGGAAACGCCAAAGCCATTAAACCCTATCGATAACTGTGAAGCGCTTAACGGCCATCATTATATGAAATTTGCAAATCACAGAGAATCACCTGCCTGTATCAAATATTCAATGTAATCTGTATCCCTGCAAACCACTGTGAAATACATGTATATCTAACTAACTAGGCATATCTATATAATTATGTACTCTACCTATCAAGAAACACTATGTATCATCAAGTAGCACGTGTTATCAGAAGTTACAATGAGAAAAACCCTACCTATCATAAGCTACTATATGACTTGTGTTCATGTGATAAAAAAAAATATCATTATCTCAGTACAGCAATCATCCGAGATGAGAATCTAATGTCAGGACATCTCCTGTAAAGCACAGTTCGTGCAAATCTGCCTTGGAATCAACAATGTCTTAATTCTCATGACTGCGAAAACTTGGAACAGCACACTTTGCTATTGAAAATAGATATCCATACTTCAGCCACATTTTGGCAATGAAATCGACTCACGGATTACTCGATAATAGCCGCACCAAGTGGCATCTGGGTCTCTTCTGGGGATTTGTACCTGGCTGGAAGTAGAATGACGTCACTCTGGAGACAAACATTCACGCCGCCTCAGTTCCCCAGGGACATGGTGGGACCATGCTGTCACACACTTCTGACTGTTTTCAGATGAGATCTCATCTGAATAATAATCTTCCATTTACGTTTCCATAAGTTTCAGATGATCTCATCTGAATGTAATTCAAATTTAGATGAGATCTGGCATACATCCTTGATCAGGGGCTTTGCCCCTGAACCCCCGTTTGGCCGGGCACCCCGGGAACCATGACGGCGTCAACATTCGTCTCCGCGGAGGGCCAGGTACATTCTCCAAACATTCACCCTTTTGCCACCAAGTGAGATACCCCACAGGAGTATGCTGCAGGCCATACATAATTCAAAAAGTATTGGTGAAGTCGACAGTTTACGCGGGTTTAATAAGCTCTCTACTTAAAACACAAATCCCCAAACAGTTGCTGTCTAAGGATTAACATGGGACAAGCTGCCGCTTTAAGGCAAAATGTTTACAAATCCCTGGGTCAGAAATATCCCTCCTCTTGAAGATTCCAATCATGGAAATCATTCATCACGGATGAGAATTGAAGAAGTCTGGAAATCACGAGAACTACACTTCATTCCTTGGTGTAGCAAAGAGGAACAGTGTCACCTGATTATTTTCAGGTGCACTTAGAAATTCATGTGTTAGAGTGCTCTAAGCAATTAACATAACAGAGTGTTTGAAGAGGCTTGATACAAAAATTCTATACAATAGAAGGAAACACAGGTAAAAGTTAAGTTGTGTCTCAGGTTCTACCTACCTGATTGGCTTCCCCACATCCGGATTTGTCTTTTTTTTTCGAAGGGGTGGGGGGGGGGGTAAACTGTTATGTTATTTTCACTAGGTGGTAGAATTTGGGGTTTCACATCGATAGCATAGACTGTTTCTATCGATGACTTAACAGGAACAGGAAGAGTCATAATAAGATGGGCCTATATTTAATATTATGTTGTTAGGATATACTGACGAATGACCACTCTTTTAATATTCTCAATACGTTCAAGAATAGCCACGGCCATTTATTTTGCTTCTTGTAGGTATATGCCTATATATCACGAAAACATGCATTTTCCAGCCTACCCTCCATCCCCTTTTCGCCGTTTTTATCATTTGAACCTGAAACACATCTTCTTTTTCTTACACGTACTATTTGTGCAATTAACAATAGAAACATGTGACATGATCTGCGAAAATGGGGCTTAGTGCAGGGGGTCCTAAGACCCCTTTTTCCTAGTACATGTCACACATGTTAATATATAAGGTGATAATGCACTAACCTGTTTTGTAGAGTAACCGTGTCATATGGTTTGACCTACCTTCTTCTTGTATCCTCTCTTGCTTCACAGTCAAAATCATTTTCTCACTTGAAGAAAAAAAAGCTAAAAAATAAATAATCATATGTGGCAGACAAACTATGTAGGTAAAGAAGGGAATCTTTATACTGGCAACTTTGTCCACCACATAAGATTATTATGAGAAAATTTATTTTGACTGTGCTGCTCTAACCCTACCTTATTGCAGTATCTGTAGAAAAGAAAAGAAAATCTGTGGTAAATACAATAAAATGGTTGCATAGGAGTGGGTTAACAATGGCTGTATGATAAGATTTGAAAGCTAAGATCATATTTATAGTGAGAAAAAACTACATTTAATAGACATCAGCCTCAGGTTGATAAGAAATACGAGTATGTGTCCGTGTCATTGGGAACAGGGAGGATAAGATAGAAAGATCCCCTTTAAGGCTTCCTCCATTCAGAGACCTAGATATCCTTATTTCCACAATTTCGAGGTTATAGATAATCAACAGCTAAAGTGAAAATTAGAATAAAGTAATATAAGCTTACGGTAGTAGCTGTCCCGATGGGTAGTGGACGAAAGCAATGCCAAGGGGTCCTTGGGGTTAATGTTCGTGAAAGGGCAATGGGTGGCTGGGTGGCTCTCAAATTCCTCTCCTCTGACGCTGATATTATTATTGTAAAATCCCCATCCTAAGGTTGTGGTGAGGTCTCGGAGTGCTAGTGGCATCAATCGTTGGTGATTACTTATCAAACCAAGCAGTGTCATAGCAAAATGACATGCAGTGAATGCTTATCGGTGGCGTCTTTGGTATTACCTGTGACTCTAAACTAGTTTGCGAAAGTCGTAGCCGAGTCTCTCCTCTCTTTGCTCTCCTCGCCCCATAACATTACTCCGTAGACGCTCTGAGGTATTTCGGCCGACATAACATACGCATTGTACGTGGTTCCAAAAGGTAAACCGAATTGCCGGTAAAATCACCATCGTCTTGTTGGCCCGCCTGACGTTTTCTAACCTACGTTCAACATAACAGGAACCGTCGACTTGTGCTTAATAGGGTTTTTGAGATTTTTGTCAACGGGTCAACTCAAGTATGATTTCCATGCCTAGGTACAAAATAAGACTTTCCACGTCCAAGGGTTGTATGCTGGGCTAGTTTGTGACACTGCCGTTCTGCCTGAGTTGATAAGTGATTGCCAGTTCTTTGTGCTTCAATGACCTCAAGGGTATGCTCCAGCAGGGGTCAGATGAAAACAGCAGTTTGAGAAGGGTTTACAAGGGTTTCATTACCCCCCCCCCCCACGACCCCACCCATTTAGTGAATATAAATAGACAGACACGCAGTATCAGTAGACAACCCTCTGCATTGCTTGGTAACTTTACTAAGTGCAGGAGAGGGCACTAGCTGTCAGGCTAACAGGTAAGGCCTCCATATTTTGTGCACAGAGGAGTTCCCACACACCCCCTGATTTTGGTCTAACAGTGACCTTAACTTACTAGATTACAGAGTGTTATCTGGCTTATTTGAAGGACAATGAACTGGATGCCAAAAACAAACCATCTGTAAAAAGATCAAGCTGAGCTATCTAGTCTATTGAATGTGATTTATCAATTGGTATACCTTTCATGGTGCATACTGAACCCAATATTCACCATCCAATATTATTCGCATAACAGGGGTGTACCTAAGTATGACCTACAACACATATCTTATGGTGAAGTTATTTGATGCAAGCCCCTACAAGCTAATGAGGATTTAATGTGCATATGTGAATCAACACAGGAAAAGGGACCTCTGTGAGGGACCTCCCGGGGGTCCCCTTCTATGGTTTATTTTGGTACAGGCAAACTCAATCATGTGTCTTAATTGGTACTATTCATAGTGTGACCAGACAACCCTCTGCACCTATGCTGACTGCTCTTTCATGACATGATCTATTTACAGACCCTAGTATGCTAACAACCCTGCCTACTCTTAGCTGGAGTGTGCAGGCCCAGTTGTAACTTAGCCTGAACTGGCCTTGTCAGACTGTCTGCAGACACCAACTCCCAAATCGCAATTTCAGACACCATTCACACTACAAACTAGTGTTCCCAAAACACCCATATCCAATATTTCCAATTTGATTTTCTCAGCTTCTAGGTAACTTGAAACCAAAAGAAAAACTGATTTAGACCATGGCTTGCATGGACAAACAGATATTCTGGCATCAGAATTATTAGATGGATTCTAAAATTCCTCTCCTGTTCCTAACTTTACTACAGGGTATACATAATTATAATAGTAGGCTAAACCGACCTAGAGTGCACTGTAAGCTTACTATGGTGCTTCTCACGATATGACCCTTTGGGCAAACACACCGAGTGCACCAACTATGGCACAGTAATTATATATAGAAACTAAAATCGAGAACAAATTCTAATGAAGATGTTATGTAGATATAACCATACGGATTCCATTATTTAGGATATACATGTGGTTAGAATTTGTACAGGTGTTGTGTGACTATTTTGACAGTGTGAAATTCAGTATGTTAGACATTTTAAGGATTTTCTACTCATTGTGTTTAATTTTACCTGACCAACTGGATGCAATCTCGCAAATAAATCCTACCATTCATATAGATGTGTATGCTGTAATTTCAATCCATCTACCAATGTGAAAATGCTCAATAAGCAAATCCAAGCTGAACTGCAAAAGTCTAAGGAAAAGGGTGTGGTACGGAAATTAGAAAGACTATCTCACAACCCTAGGCGCTTTTGGCTAGAAGTAAATCAGTTATGGAAAGGGTCAATTGAAGAGGTTACCATGTGCACAACTGATGACTGATAATCCTATACTAATTGATGAGTGCGCTGACCATACTAACAAATACTATGCGAAAGTGGGTAAATCATTAGCGAGCAGGCTACGTGGTATCCCCATCGACGTAAGTATGAATAGGGCCTTGAACACATTGACAAGATGCAATTGAAGCACATCAGTCTGTCAGAAGCTGAAAGCCTGTTTAAAGAGATTGATCTGGAAAAGTCATCCAGCATAAAAAATGTGCGGGGTGCCCCAGGGATCAGTTCTGGGGCCCCTGCTTTTCCTCGTATACATCAATGGTGTACTTGACAATATCAAACATTCTAGATGTTTGATGTACGCCGACGATTTAGTGATCTATATAAGCAGTAATAACACTGCTAATATGACCACATTGATTCAAGAAGACTTAAATGAGGTCTTCACCTGGTGATGTGGCCATGAATTGACCGTAAACACTGAAAAAAATGAAGGTGCTATGGTGTCATGCTGAGCATACAAACCTGAATGTGGGTGATTTCCCACTGAGGCTGGATGGTGCAAAACTTGATATAGTCAAGGAATTCAACTATCTGGGCATAGTCATTGACAGCCATTTGACATTCAAAAAGTTTTGTGAAATGAAACTCCAAAGCCTACGAAATAGATCATATCATTTGAAAAAACTGAGGCCCATCATTGACACAAGTTTATCATTGCAACTGTATAAGCAGATGATTATGCCAATACGTCAATATGGAGCAGTCTTCCTGGACAGCGGCCCAGATGACTACATAAAAAAAAAGTCCAAACCTTGCAAAGTCAAAATCTAAGGTTAGGCTGGGGAATTTCCAACCCAATGGAAATATCCCGCCAGGACCTCCATACATTGAGTAAATGTGCATTCCTGGACAAAAGACGGGACATCCATCTGTTAAGTCTGATGCATAAACTAGCTGCAGATGAAGATCAAATATATGCCCCGGTCAGAAACCTACATAGTAATTGTAATGTACAATTCAAAGTAAGTAGGGCAAGTACCAAAAAGTTTGAAAAAAGCCCGAAGTTCATGGGTAATGAACTCTGGAAAAGAAACTGAGTCCAGAAACACAAAGTATTGTCTGTAATAAGGTATTTACAAACATGTCAAAACTGCAGCAGTGACCTCATTGCTGGCTAGCATAGTTTAATGTCACTAGGACAAGACTATGACTGTTATAATGCAAAGACAAAGTGACATCATCTCCGGCGTCAAGAGACTATAGATGTTAAGTCAAATTATCTGGCAGTGACTTCATTGTTGGATATTGTAGATTTGACATCTCTGACAAGACAACATTTGGTTACGTACAAACGAATTACCAGAAGTAACACTATTTCCGACTAATAATAGAGATAATGTATGTTAGATATAGCAGTACACTGTTGTGAATACATAACGTTGAAAGTGTTATCAACCGGATATTAGTATATAATGTGGCACCATAAAGTGGTATATATTAGGAAATATTTTTTGGCCATGCTCTGGACATTTTCTCCCTTTTGATCATTAAAAATGTGGGCAGATGAGGGGAAAGGGCCCTCCCTGCGGGATTTTTAGTACTGGATTTGGCCACTAGGGGAGCTAGAGAGACAAAAAATGTGAAAAATAGACAAAAATAGCTTTTATGTACTTTTTTACACAGAAAAAGGTGATTTTCTCAAAAACGTTCTATTTCCTGGCACTTCCTGTGTATTTGAAATGTAAATGGAACGTTTTGAATACAAAACAAGGCCTAAATAACGGTTTTCAGAGAAATGTTTTGCCATGGCAACCAAAATTATATTCGAAATAGAAGAAAAAATAATGTCAACTGATAGAATGATTTATGGAGATTCATACGCTGAAAGAAACATAAAGATACAATTTCTAGATCAAAAGTTATGCCCAAATGTATGGACAGGGATGGTCATTTTTTAATTGATTATTTAAATTATTATGCTAATTAGATGCCTGATTTAATTAAAACAATGAATGATAGAGCTTATTTGCTGTTTTGATACAGTCATGTCATTCCATTTTCTTGAAGCAATATCTCCACGACTAGACGGGCTATCTACAAGTGTTATATCTCATTTTAAAGCTGATAACATCAATTTTAAATTTCATATTTAACCTCGGAGGACCCTTTCCCCTCACCTGTTCACATTTAAAGTACTGTATATTTCTGTTCCACACCTACCTTGGCTTCTGTATGAAAAGCTTGTATACATGGTCGTTTAAGCCAAGAAAATTGTTAAAACTCAACTTGATAGATATTGGCCCATGTGAAAAAGATCCACAATAGCAGATCCAGGCATGTGGCGGGACAGTTATGTTCATATTGATATAAATATAACGTATGGGACCAAAATAGTTACACCCCCACTCACTGGCGTCAGGAATATTACCCTGGATAGCATGGCCAACACGTGCACGATTCAGAAAGTAAACTTTTATATAGGCAGACAGAACGCATAATGATGATCCAAGTTGGATGAGATCCACTTTCCATAATATTGACAGGACCTGGGGGCGCTCTGTCACGATGTGCCTTAGTTTTAACCCTTCACGGGCCACACATGATGCCACAAGATCTCTCTCCATTTATCGTCGTGATACAATAAGATTCAGTATACCGAGCTTATGAGAGTGTATTATTTCTGAAGAACATCATCATGGATAAGTGTAGCTTTTGACGTAGGAAATACGCGGGTTTTTTGTCTGGTGGGTGTAGTCTACGTACAGTACATGTACTATACTATTGTCATAATGCATTGGGCCGATTCAGGATTCGGCCCTTAAAGTATTAGTAAGAGTTCCATGCACTCTCCCCTCAGATGCGTTTGTAAAAGTATAGATATATGGGTGGCCGTACAATTTGCACGCAGAAGCATTATACTGGAAAGATGAGTTATCTAGATGTCAATGGCTGATTGAGTCTCACAAGAGATGCTCAAGGTGTCTTCTTTATTTCTGATCGCCATTGTTTGTAATCTCTCTGTACTTGTTATTCTAAAAAGAAAATAGTCTCCTATAATGAAAATAAAGGCAAATGTTTAGGCTTCATACATTGTCTAGTATAGGTTATAACAATAGAAAACATGTTTTTGACAAATGCCTTGCACTGAATTGCAGAATGCTAGTTTTCAGCTGTAAATATCGATTGCCAACCTTGAAAGAAATCAAATCTCTTTCATTGAAAAGACCAGGGTTTGTTGATCATCCCATGTGTTCAAAGAAGCAACTCACAAGTGCTATCCACGACAGATTTTGGTTGGTTTTTGGTTTCAGATTCTAAAACTATTCCTAGAACAGTTCTAACTCTAATTCAGGATAGACTACTCTCTGCACATTCAAAATACCCAATCGGTTGATTACATGTATTCTTTTATGATTTCTGCGTCCTCGCTTTCCATGAATTACGGCATACCCTTTGGTTTTATACACATGTATTTATGATTTTTGTCGAGGCATCAGAATATGGTAATGCACTGATATAGCTTAATGGGGCTCATGCGCCTATTTAACAGCATTTCCAAACATGAGGGAAATATTCATCAGCGCAATAAACATGTCTATGTGAACATGCCTATTTCTAGTTTTAGGGGGTATCATTTGAGACTCCTATCTCACACAAGCCCTTATCTCGCAAAATCACTCCTTTCTGTTGAGAGAAAACTGGTAAATTCCGTATATATTGTACAAGAACTGTCAAATCTGTATGATATACCTAGGACTTAGGTTCGGTCCCCAAGTTACAAACGATTAGGGTTAAAATAGAGGGTTGCAACGAGGAATTAAGTTAGGGCTATAGGAAGAAGAATAGGCTTTGGAATATAGGATGAGCGATAAGAATAATATGGTTAGTGTTAGGAATAGGGATGGAATTTAGGGCTTTGGATAGAGGATAGTTAGGGATGGTGAAGGGGCCAAGGAAAGGATCAGGGATGGGGGTAAGGATGGCTTAAGGATATTGATAAGGTAAGATATAAGGATACAGTCTGGTTGATGGATTGATTGATTGATTTCATGGACACAATTTCAGAAAAAAAAACAACAAGGGGGCTTTTCAACGAGCTGCAGCCAGTGTTTACAGGAAGTCATTTCTCAAATGCTAAGTTGAGGGCACCCCCAAATCGTACCAAGCTGACCTGGATCGTAAGGGCATTCTAGTGTTGACAGGATCAATCACTACGATTGGTGTAGATATAGAGGGAAAAGGCATGTGCCTGTATTGGCAATCGTAGCTAATACAGGGTCACCCACTCCCCTTTACTACGATCTGACTGGATCGTAGGGGGTGGCCAGAACGTAGTGGGGTGGCCCAGATCGTAGCGTTTGAGAAATACCTAGCAGGCGACATATACATGTATTAGAATACACAAGATTACTCTCAACAATGTATGGAACAAAAGATGTAGGCAGAGGGTAGCGGTTAGAGATGACAGAAGAATATTAATTAGTGGGGCATCCTTGAAATCCTTTTGTCAATAACTCTTATATTAGGGATAATTTGAATTATTACTACTAAAGACATAGACGTATGGTCTCATTCTTGCATTTTTAGCCAGATGGGGTCCACGGGTCGAAGAGGGGCTTCAGGTGGATCCAACATCACAAATGGGCATTATCCCGCAATTCTTTGCAACATAGAGCTGTTTTGCGACTTAAGACCACCCAACTGGTGATGATAAACACCAGAATGTCCATGACACATGGATACAATACAGAGATTTCCCCATGAAAATAATATCCAATTGTAGTGCAGGGCCTCTATATCTATGAGTACATCACTTGGTATTACACATGTAATTATCTCAATGTACAACCATTATCTGTGTAAAGAGCCATTATCTGTTGTACCACAGTTAGAGGCTGACTATCCAACCGCAATCTGTGTAAGATAACACTATCTGCACCAAATTCAGTGTGTTAAAAACTGTTATCACTATCTAAGTGTATCAACGTTACTTTACACAGATGGCAGTTGGATTGCGTAGTACATAGGCGAGCACTGAGTCTCGCTTTGGGTACCAACTGTGGTACCCACCCCAAAAACAGGGGTTGTCGTCATACTCCTTCAAAAAACGGGGGCTGTAAAAATTGATCTGCATTCTAAGGGACTGTGAAATGGCCGAATTAGGGGGCTAGTAGTACTTCGTGGCCATTTACAGAGATAGTGGTTGTACACAGACCCGTGGGCAGTAGTGAGGGGGTGTATGGTAATAAAGTGGGTGTAAGGCGGAATGAGCAGCTCAGTAAACAGCCCCAGTAGCATTCCCGCCACTTGGCTTGCCGCGTTCCTGGAGAGCAGACGACATTTTCCATCAGACGACTTCATTGGAACTATTCGCACTCAACAGACGTCTTTGACTCTCTGTGTCCGCACTGGTCTTTACTGTCTCCATTCTCAGTCTGAAGCCATCGTTAGTCATAATGATTCCTCATCAGTGTCAAAGTTTTGTCATTTTCACAGCGTCTCTCGCCTTTCTACTCACGGGTAAGTTTAAAGCAACCTTAACTCGTCAAACTTAAAGCATGATTAAGTGTTGCATGATGAGTTGATGCAATGTTCTGATGGTACATCTAGGTATTCCCCGGAGACAGGGAGGTATCCCCATTGCACCATGTTGTCTCTATACTTATGAGGAATAATTACACTCCTGTAGGTGTTGACATACTTTGGTATACTCGCACAGTCACACCTTTCAGAAACCAATTATTTCATTATCTAACTGTGAATTCAATAATTACACCTTTTGATACTATCCTTACGTTTTCCTCTTACATAGATTGCACTAAATGCAGGTATTATCAAAATTCCCAACTCTGTGTGAGTTGCCTACCAAGATTCACAGGAGGCGTCCATGGAAACTTAGAATATGCCTAATTATGATTGAATAAAGTAAGGTATGGGGATGCTTTTAAATAAATGAAAAAAGAAACAGGTTAACCTAGGCCTATATATTCATGACGTGCCTCAAGTTACATGGACTAAAGAATTTGGGCAAGGTAGGTCCCAAAATCACCAGTTGTCCTGACAACTTCAGAGGAGCGTATGTGAGATTTGCAAAGGAGAGAGACAGGGGTGGGGGGGGGGGAGGTGAAACACAATTTTTTTTACGCTATGAATCGTTGGTCCTCTCCATAGTGAATGCTGACTTCTCTTTGTTATCATCTTCATAGTATTACCATGCTTCCCTAGCCCACTCAAAAAGGGTCTATATCTCCTCTTTCCTATCCCCTCGGATGTAGGCCTATGTGGTGCACATATATATGTGCGGGCACCAACATTCCTCTGTGAAATTGTGTAATGTAGCTCTCGCCATGAATATGACCTTTCAAAATGCCGTTAAACATCTATTCTCACTAATAATAATAGGTAGGTTTAGCAACCACGACGTACGTCCCCCGTAGCTCATTTAACACAGACGTACCAGTGCTGTAGGTATGCTGTACGTCTGCGTTTTATTGCTCACGCAGTGGGTGCTAAACCTCCCTAATCATAATATCACTTGAAGCTTGCAGATAGGTCACTATTGTCATTTTATTAGGTCAGGTCACAATAGAGCATACAATGTAGGACGAAGACCCAGTGTTCATCGTATGGCCTAAGAGCCGTTTTGTAGCAGGTGAGCCCGGGATAGCTCAGTTGGTAGAGCGGAGGACTGTAGTGGATAAGCATAGACTTGACATCCTTAGGTCGCTGGTTCGACTCCGGCTCGCGGGATACTCACAAATCTTTTTATTTTCTTCATGTATAGAACTTAAGCTTTCCTGACCATGCATAGGATAAGATAGAGCTTAAGTAGGGGGCCTAAGAAAGGTATATTTTCTCTTGTCTGCTGGCAGTGGCAGTCCCGACGCCGCTACCCTGGAAACAAGGAACGACTTTTCACCACTTTGACACGAGTAAATTTGGTGAAAATTTGGTTCAGCAGAAATTCTTGTGAAATCTTGTGAATTTCACGAGTTCTTCACATTTTATTGTCACATGCATGTAGGCCTACATGTGAAAGTCATGTGAAATTCACATGAAATCGCATGAAGTTCATGTGACTGCTGAATTTCACGTGAATTGCTGCTCACAAATTCACATGAATTCACGTGATCAATAACGTGAATTACACCAAATTTTCTTGTGAAATCACGTGAATTTCACGTGAATTCACAAAAAATTGTTTCTAGGGTAACGCCCCCCCCTCCCCTTGCAGTGGCGGATCAAGGTGGGGGGGGGGCATTTGCCCCCTAAACCCCATAAAAATGGGCATTGCCCTTGGTTAGACTCTTTACTATTGGAAAAGTATTGAGGAAGCCTGGCTGCTGTGCTGCCCCAACCAAAATAATTTTCATGGTTGTGCGCCCCCCCCCCGACCATCCCTCTGGATCTGCCCTTGCATTGTCTCTGCTGTGCTCTAAATTCATCAGAAATTCATGAATGCACAGACAATCTGAAATATTCTAGATTTTTTTTTCATTTTCTCCTCTGGTGCCAATTAGAATGGCCATAGAGATTGTATGGGGGTTTCTACTACGATCTGGTGAGCGCCCCACTCGTAACGTTTAAGAAATGACTTCCTGGTCCCACGCCTGCGTTGATCAAACTGATCACACCCTATCATGATTGAGGTGAACATTGCCTGTCCTACAGGGGGGGCCCTTGATGGGGGGTCTCAATGTCCCATGTCGATTTTAAGAAATGGCCATGTAACCATGTCGATTTTAAGAAATGGCTATGTCCCTGTGTCCATTTTAAGGAATGGCCATGTCCCCATGTCGATTTTAAGGAATTGGCCATGTCTCATGTCACTAGGCCAAAAAATGCTCATGTCACCATGTCGATTTTAGGGGTCTAGAGCCATACAGGGAAAAGAACCTCCAGGTTCCGCCGAGATTTGAACTCGGATCGCAGGATTCAGAGTCCTGAGTGCTAACCGTTACACCACGGAACCATGTGGCGTACTGCACCACCAATGATTTTATACCGCCCCCCCCCCCCTGTTTGAACCTCTTATGTCCCAGGTTGAATTTAATAAGACCCATATAGGGCCTATCATGTCACTAAATGTTTGCCTCAATAGGGAGGTTTAGCAACCACGATGTACGTCATCCGTACCTGATTTAACGCAGACATACCAATGCTGTAGGTATATGCTGCACGTCGGCGTTACATATCCTGCGTAGTGCTCGCTAACCTGCCTAACAAGGTCCATGCGACATGTCGATTTTAATGGGCTAAACCCTTTTTTTCATTTCAGGTGCCCTATTTTCATTTATTTTGTACTCGAATTTTGTACCAAACGACTCAGAAATTCTTCATCATAGTCATAGAGGAAAGCAGCAGTCTACAATCAGACATTGATTACAGTTTTTTCTTAGACTTCACTTTTCAAATATCCCTTATTTAAACAGATTTCTATACCGGGCATCTATAAGAATCTATTAATTTGATACAACTCTATTATTTTAACTGTACCGGTAAACAACCTTGGGTAGTGATAGGTTTATCAAACCGGTATTTGCTATTAAAAGGTTCTTATTATATTCCGAGGTAGCAGCTTGTCCCATGGGCGCCGCCATTGCTGGAGCTTGTTACCAGCGATTTCTACTGATAAGACCTATCAGATGGGTACCAGTTGGCCCCCGAAGGACCGCAATGATTAGATTGAAGTTCTCTGATTGGCTAATAATTAAACCTGCTAAGTCCGGAGAATGAGAAAACATACATAAAATACTGGCTGGAGAACCCGGGTATCGATCCCGGTACCTCTCACATGCTAAGCGAGCGCTCTACCACTTGAGCTAGCTCCCCTCACCTGATTGTGAAAAGCCCCCCTGGAGACTGGTTTTGGCAACCCATGGTTGCCAAAACCAGTACCTATTACAATTCGTTTCAATGAGCCAGAATTATCCATGTTTAAAGGGTCTTTTATTGGGCCAATGTCGCCTTATATTGGGTCAAGCATGGACAAGCATGGCCCAATGCTCCATTGCTGATTGGGGTGGTCGGGAAACCCGTGCGTACTGCGTGGGGTGTACTACGCTAAGAGATCAACGTAGACGTAGGTATTTTGTGTAAAGGCAGGGCCAAGGTTTCCTTGATACACACTCCATATCACTTTTACAATAGGAAATATAATAGTTACAAAATATGTAATCTGCAACAAAAAATAGATGACATCATTATGTATGCGGCAGTGGAATTTTAGAATATAGTTTCATTGTGGTAGGCATACAAAGGTCTACGCGTTTTCGACGCAGAAACAGTGGTTTTCACGTCAACCACGTGTGTTCCAGCCCTCCACGTCCACGTTTGTAAACCTCCCTTAGGCCTATAGCTAGGGATCCACTGACGCGAGTTCTTTGCAACTTGCACTCGTGTGTCTTCTCGCAGAGCAGTCGCAAATATCAGATTATTTTGATTTCTGTGAATTTAGTCACAGGCCGCTCGGACGTCGCATACACATACCGTAATCTCCCGCGTAGAAGGCGCAGCTCGCGTAGAAGGTGCACCCCCAACTCAGAGAATGGCTTTTCACGTAGAAGGCGCATGTACCTCTTCTGGATCGATTCCTGGAAAAACCCGCGTATAAGGCGCCCCCCCAACTCACAGGGGGGCTGTTTCGCGTAGAAGGCGCCCCCCTCCCCACCCCCCTCACCCCCACCCTCACTATTGTACACCTCCCGGTCTGCTGCGGTGCTGGCTCTATGAGTTCAAGCTGTCATCGGCACACGGTTGGCTTGAACCCGTCGAGCGCCCGTCGACACCTCCCGGTCTGCCGCGGTGCTGGCTCTATGAGTTCAAGCTGTCATCGGCACACGGTCGGCGTCAAACCCGCCAAGCAAATCTACAGCGACCGGGCTGCCGCGCTTGGCGCTATGAGTTCAAGCTGTCAGCGGCACACGGTCGGCGTCAAACCCGCCGAGCGCCTGTACACCTCCCGGTCTGCCGCGGTGCTGGCTCTATGAGTTCAAGCTGTCATCGGCACACGGTCGGCGTCAAACCCGCCGAGCAAATCTACAGCGACCGGGCTGTCGCGCTTGGCGCTATGAGTTCAAGCTGTCAGCGGCACACGGTCGGCGTCAAACCCGCCGAGCGCCTGTACACCGACCGGGCTGCCATGGTGCTGGCTATATGAGTTCAAGCTGTCATCGGCACACGGTCGGCGTCAAACCCGCCGAGCGCCTGTACACCGACCGGGCTGCCACGGTGCTGGCTATATGAGTTCAAGCTGTCATCGGCACACGGTGGGCGTACACCGACCGGCAATAAAAACTGAATTTTTTTTTTTTTTTAATTGCCCTATTTTTGGGTTGTTTTCCCAATTGAGATATTGGAAAAACCCGCGTATAAGGCGCACCCCCAACTCAAGGCAATTACCCTCCCGCGTATAAGACCCAGCAGCATTTTGTTTGGCGTAGAAGACGCGCCTTCTACGCGGGAGATTACGGTAGTCGCAGCAGCACTGCTGGAACGTTTCCTGCGAGAACACATGCACGACAACATTCACAGTTTGACTCGCGGCAGTGGATCTGCAGCCTATTACCGTCTGCGCTAGGTCTGCGTTTTATTGGGCACAGTAAGGATGAATTACATGATATGCATTCTAAAAAGCAATCGGGCCCTAATTCTTTATCTATGTATTTGAAATTCTTTTCTTGTAAAGATAATGTATGTCTATCATTATTATCATTACTATCAATTATAATCAAGGAATCGTGATTAGTTACGTGTAAATGCAAATTAGTTACCTTCAGCACGGTCCTGTTTTCCCCATTCAGTAATGATATGGAGGGAAATATGAACCTCCATAATATCTGCCCCATATTATGGGGGTCCATATTTGAAATATGGGCCGTATTGGTCAGTCAGCATTCCGTCATCATTCCTTCTTCTATTTTTGACGGAATGTTGAATGGTGACGGAATGGCAATTCCGTCCACAAAAGTACACAGAAATGTGACGGAATGATGATGCGATGGTGACTGACGGAAAGGCCGACGGCAGTGGAGTTGGGCCTTAAGACCCAGACGTACTGCACACCTTAAGGTACAAATTCGCACGTCTGTGTAAAATGGCCTCCGTTGAGTTTATGGCGTAGTTGCTAAAGGTCACGATCCTTGACCTGGCCAGGTTAAAAGTGGTACAAGGACAAGGTGTGGTCGTTTGTGGAATATGCTACATGTATATATCATTTGGAAATGTAGCCCAGGAAGTCATTTCTCAAACGCTAAGTTTTGGGCACCCCCAAATCGTACCACCCTGACCTGGATCGGAAGGGAATTCTTGGCTAGACAGAGTCAATCACTACGATTGGTGCAGATATAGAGGGGAAAGGCATGCACCTGCTAGGTACTGTGAGTGAGTGAGTAATAGATGTTTAACGCCATTTCGACAGCTAAGGTCATATTCATGGCGAGAATGACATTACACAATTTCACAGAGGAATGTGTCGGTGCCTGCGCATATGTGCACCACACACATCTGAGGGGATAGGAAAGAGGAGATATAGACCCTTTTAAGTGGGCTAGGGAAGCCCGGGGATAGGAAAGAAGAGAAATACACCCTTTTAAGTGGGCTAGGGAAGCCCGCTAGGTACTAGTATTTCTCAAACACTACGATCTGAGCCTCCCCACTACGTATTGCACACCCCCTGCGATCCAGTCAGATCATAGTAAGGGGGAGTGGGTGACCCTCTTATACCTACGATTGCCTATCCAAATGCATGCCTTCCCCCTCTATATCTGCCCCACTCTTAGTGATTGACCCTGTGTGCCCAATAATACCCCTCCAATCCAGGAATGAACTTGGGGTACACCTTACAGGCGAGATGCACCTTAAAGGCAGTGGCGGATCCAGCATCTGGAAAAGGAGGGAGCGCAGGCCAAAAGGAGGGGGCGCAACCCCTATTTTTGAGCAAATTTTGGGGTCCAAAATATGTGAAATTAAACTCTTAAGTATTGGGGAAAAGGGGTTTGTGCGCGCCCCTGCGCCCCCCCCCCCTCTAAATCCGCCACTGGCCATTATATGCTAGTCACTACGGTAGTGTCCAGGTACAGATTGAATGGGACTCTGAAAGGAGCAGGTGAGCCCGGGATAGCTCAGTTGGTAGAGCGGAGGACTGTAGTGGTCATTCACACACCTGCCATCCTTAGGTCGCTGGTTCGACTCCGGCTCGCGGGATACTCTCAAAGCTTTTATTCTATACTCATACACACGAATACACGCACCCTCACCCACACCCGCACCCACACCCACACCCATACACATACATATCGAGGTTTGTCAGTAGCCGCACTCTTCACCAATATTGAACACATGGCCTCGAATAAGCGCTAGAGGTGACAAGGTGTCCCAAATGAACACCATGCAGGCGCTTAAACAAACTATGACAATAAAATGAAACCATCCTGATTTCTCATTTCAATTTTGTATATTGTAATCATGTATGGTCCCTAGAAACAATTTCTTGTGAATTCACATGAAATTCACGTGATTTCACAAGAAAATTTGGTGTAATTCACGTTATTGATCACGTGAATTCACGTGAATTTGTGAGCAGCAATTCATGTGAAATTCAGCAGTCACATGAAATTCATGCGATTTCATGTGAATTTCACATGACTTTCACATGTAGGCCTACATGCATCTGACAATAAAATGTGAAGAACTCGTGAAATTCACAAGAATTTCTGCTGAACCAAATTTTCACCAAATTTACTCGTGTCAAAGTGGTGAAAAGTCGTTCCTTGTTTCCAGGGGTAGTTCTACGCAAAAGATACATATATACCAGGGTATATAAATCTATATATGGAGTAGAAAATTCTCTGATCTTCGCAGTTTTCATATCAAATTTCTGTTTACAGTACTAGTATGTAATGTTATTTTGTAGGCCTACATTTTTTCCCAGTGCTACATGTTTCACATCAGTTTGGTCTAGTGTTTCTCTCAAAGTCGTACATGACTATAATGGCAATTTCCGAAAACTGCGAAGTACCACAGGCATTTCCATAGAGTAGTCAATCAAATGAAAACAAATCACTCCTGTTATTATAGAGGTTTAGCAAGCACGACGTACGTCACCTTTTTCTGGTTTCACGCAGACGTACTATGCTGGACGTCTGCGTTATATTGCCCCCGTAGTGCTTGCTAAACCTCCCTAATATGTGTCCTGATATACGGTGTTGATCAAAACTTTACATTTTCTGGATCAGGGAACGCCATTTGTTCTAGGTGAGCGGTCCTAATTTCCCAACTGTCAACAGTGTGTGGTTTGCTCACTGGTTTAGGACCACCCAGAGAGTAAATCATGCTCCTGTATATATCTACCCTCACCACAAAACTACAAGCATGAACTATTGGTTTACCAATAAAGTTCTCTATTTAAGCCTTATGCACTGCTAAGGTGCCATCACCGTGCAGCCCTATAGGGAGTAACTCGCCGATACTGCATCCATGCATCATGCAGATAATGTGATGTATATAAAATCACAAGTGCATCGTGACAAGGAATTCAACTTGAAACTTAAGACAAGGACGGGTTTGAAAATATTAAGTGAAAATGCATGAATGGTCCCGAGGAATTACGCGTCTTTTATTCCAAGTTTGTCTGCAGAGGCGTAGGAAGCAAATCTTCATTGGGGGGTGGGGGGCAGCAGGGGCCCCACCACAACAACCTTGAACTGTCAGCTTAAGCGTGATACCGCCTATACCTACCTATATAGAATTTCTATAGAAAAGTGAATTTTAGATCTGATTTGAGGCTCAGGCCCCCATTTGCCCTTATTCCATTACCATACTAATTTAATCTGAGATGCAAAGTTTTAGCTTCTTGTCCAATTCATTATATGAATTCTTGGGAAATTTTGGGGGAGCCCAGACATACTCAGGCCCCCCCTCCTTTGTGATTGGGGGTCCCAGCCCCCCCCCCCCTGGCCCCCCTTTTCCTACGCCCCTAGCCTGTCTCCATGTGAATTCCAGCCGACGCCATTCATCATCACTATGTGAGCATGTTGATTGCTGTAAACATCTATTTCTTTTCCATTCCAACCTCTACCACCAGATACATATGTATTCTACCATGTCAAGCTGTACAAATCAGTCTGTAATAAATTGAATCTTTTCATCCCAACTTATTTTTAGTACAATAATTTTTGAATGTATGTGAATTATTAATTTTTGCTCAAAAATTAACATGCTTTCCATTACAGTCTCTACGACCAATGGCCACCCCTATCCTAGACACTTTAAGAACACCGTCTCTGGTTGTGAGCAGCTTGGGACTGCCCTGTCCAACGTGTACCACCAGGTGATGTTACCTGTCTATGATAGGGACCAGGTACTCACTGAAGTCAAAATGGTAGCTGGTATTAACCCCGAGGATGAAGCACAGGTCAAGAAGCTTGCCTGCAGTCTAGAGGGTATGTATCATAGTCTTTTATTTTCACTTTAGGGAGTGATCATGTTTTAATAACAGGGGGGGAGCTGGTGAGTTGGGGGGGGGGGGAGCAGAATCTTTTCGACTCCTTGGCCGGGCGGGGATTGAAATTTTTTCGACCCCTCAGTGAAAAGGCATGTGCGTTATCTACTACCAGCCCCGGTCCCCGCACTCTCAGTGCAAACATGACACCATCCTTGTTAAAACTTTCCAAATATGACCCTTTTCCACTGATTTTTGAGTAAAAAACAACCCTTTGGGGTCTCTAGAAGAACCCCTTTTTCTTGTAAAATGCTGACATGTCTGTGAACACCACCCTTTAGATGAATCAATATACATAGACCTATCATCTTTATTAGAATACACCGTGCACATGGGCTGTCACACATGGACACACAGCCTTTATATTTTCTTTATCACAGCCTCTTAACACGTTTCTCTTTTTTGGCCACACAGCCTGCAAGAAATAATACCCTTTTCTCCAGATTCCACTTACTTTACAAGAGAAAAAAAAAAACTACCATTTTTTCCAAGAATTGCAGACATGCAAACTTAGTGAAATATAACCCTAAATTCGCGATTTTTTTAACGAGGATGGTGTCTGAATACACAGTGAGTGCGGGGACCGGGCTACCAGCCCCCCTGTTGTATAAAAATATCACTACCTTATTTCATTTGGTGTAGACCTATTGCTGAGATTCTCAGTCAGTTTACCGCTCCCATTTTAAATGCATATTTGTATTTCCTTTTCCTATCCCTTTCAAGAAAATCCTGTATAAAGATTGCGGATTCTCATTTAATTCGCCCGCTCATGCACACCGTTGACTCGTTAAGGGTAGCGTAGTGCTTTGAAGTCCTTGGTCATAAGACACTGGGGCCTCAATTGTGTTAATTTATTATTATGAAGACCAAATTGTGCACGGAGGGGAAAACAAGGGTGGCCAGTGTTGCTACTGCCATGGTGACTGCTGGGCTAATTTTTACGATGACATATCTATACATATTATCCCCTTAACAATCCTCCTCCTGCGTTATTCCTGTATGCCGAAAGGCTTAAATCGTTCTACTAAATTAAGATAGAGGGAGGAGGGTTGTCGGGGAGTTGGGGGTGGGGGCCAGCACTGGGTGGAAGAAATTCTAGGTTCAATATCCTCTAGTGCATATAACTCGGTACAGGCGCGTGCCCTGTCAGCACACCACCAGACAACTTCATTAAACTGTCTATTGATTCGTGGAACCAGGGATCTGTCTGCAAGAACCAGGAACCCAACCTCTCCAATTCTCACAAATAGAACTGTTTGAATGAAACATCGTATAGTTCCGAGAATATATAGTATTAGCAAGAATACTATTCTTGGGCCCCTTGGGGGGGGTGATTCTCACATCCTAACTCCATTAATCAAGTAGCAGATCCATCAGCATACACAGGTCCTGATACCTATCATATAGATCTTCTATAATACTCTTATATTTATCATATATAGATGTAGGCTGGGTCTTGAGTAGGTTTCACCAATCTTGGCAGTGACATTTACATGTACATCCTAAGCAGCATACAGCAGACATTCAATCCTGTGGTAGGGAAATGTGAAAACCAGCTTGGAGAGTGTTGAAAGCATCCTGGTCCCTTGACCACCAGGGGCAGAGGGTCTCCTTTGAAGTCATTGACCCCTATCCCAAAACCCCATGCGCTGACCGGAAGTTGCTCCTTCCTGGCCCATAATGCCTTTCGACACCAGTCCACCTGTCGCTGGAGTTTTCTCTTACATCTGCCAGAAGTGATTTTATTAGTGTGTTTATGGCATTCTGAACTCGACATGTTATTTAAACTGTGGTCCAGACGACCCTGCTGTGAACATCCACGTGCCCTCTGGGTATCAAGGAGTCACGACTCCACATGGAAATATATGATGAGGAGGGAAACAGATAGGCATGTGGAAGCAGGGCTCTGAAAAAAAATAGAAGGAGAGCACAAAACATACATACATAGGTTTGCATCCAAATTGTATCCTAACCTTCCTATCATACTTAATCAGCTAGCTTATAGATCTAAAGTTTAAGTACTGATTGGTCAGACAGAAATACATTTACTAGTATATGAGAATATTAGTAGATAATGAAAAAGAAAGGAATCCAATGGAAAACTTAGTCTAAAGTAAAGGACATTCCTGGAGCTGTCGAAAAGTATATGCCCTCCATGGATAGGAATCAACCAATTCAAGTTTTAAACTTACACAAAGGCATTTTTCAATTACCCCACAATGTATCACATAACTATACAAACTTACAAACTCACTTTACGCAGGCAATGACCACAGGTCACCTACTAACCCCGACTGACCTTGCTGCTCAAATTGTAGGACCTTTGCTACAGGGAAGTAGAACTGGGGCAACAGGTGCATTTTAAATGGAAGAAATGAAAAACAAATACAGCTTTTATTGGATATGAGTTTTAGTATAGGAAATACTAACCTATCCCCCCCTCTATCACAATGTGGCTCCCTTTGATATACACCCATTGCAAAGGGTCCCAAATTTCATGTTCTTCTCCCTTGATTAGGGTACCAAATTGGGGGGGGGGCATGTTTGCACACAGAAACTATATAGAAAGAATATGGAGTGCCCCCCGGGAAAAAACAAAATTAATAAACAAGAAAGTATTGGAATCATTATAAAGGTAAAAAAATTAATGCGTTTTAGATGACATAAGGCAATTCCCTTCAATCCTAAACCATTTTCTTGGATTCTCTTGCAGGATCTCGCTCAGTTAAGGATCTTGCACGGCACTTCCGGTTGCCATTTGCCCTTTCACGACAGATGTATGGTGAACTGATGGAGGAACTCTCCAGGTGTGGAGGTGTGCAAGGATGCAAGGTAAACTGGTCTACTTTCTGATTTCATATTGATTCCATACAATAACAATTTAGTAATCTTTCATCTAGTTCACTAAGACAGGGAGAGACAGAGGGAGAGACAGAGAGAGAGACAGAGGGGCAGAGAGACAGAGGCAGGCAGACAGAGACAGGCAGGGGCAGAGTGAGGGACAGAGACAGGGGTAGAGAGGGACGGACAGAGACAGAGAGATAGAGACAGAGAGACAGAGACAGAAATACAATTAGAGAGACAGAAAGAGACACTCAGACAGAGACATTATCTACATACACTTTAAATAACTCAGAACAGGATTTCCCTCTGCACCAATCAGAAATAAATTAACTTATTTTATCATTGCACATTTAAGCTATATTCACATTCTTTCACCATTCCAGAATTGTAGCCTAAAGGCCGATAGCCGAAAGAATTTAAACAATGGGGTAAATTATCCTAACAAACCATTTTACATTGGTCTCAAAGGGTATACCATCCTGTCCTCAGTGTATACCACTGTAGTCTAATGTTCAGTGAGCAGTGACCTTTACCTCTCTGCACCACCACCAAAAGTGAAAAGAAATGTAAGAAAACTGCTAACATCTATTTTATGTGTGTTTGGGTGGAGGGGACCTATCTGACCACTCCCATAACCAGAAATCCTCAGGCTGTGTTCCGACAGAGCTGATGCCATGGATGACTTCTTTCAAACTAAAAACAAAAAATTCCTCAAAAGGGCAGGATAAGAAAAAAAGTGAAGTACGCTAAGGCATCTGAAGTAAAATCTAACCTGGATGAAAATCATGATAACCCCAGAAAGTTCTGGAAAATATCAAATGGTGTTCTGAAGCCAAAGGGTGCTATAACACAGAGTACTCTCCTGAACAAGGCTCAGTTTTTGAAAAACTTGAGGTACAACCTGAGCTTGTGGAAATTATGGTAAAGCAGATTAACGCTAGTAAAACGTCTGGCATGAAGGATGTATGTACTTCATATCTAAAAGAGGCACTACTCTTGCTTATTGACCAGTTGACACACTTGATTAATGAATTATTTGACCAAGGTATTGTCCCTGATGCATGGAAAGAGGCTAGAGTGTCTCCAATCCCAAAGCCAGGAAATCCTAAGGATATAAATAACTGGTGACCGATATCGCTGCATGAAAATTAGAGGTTCAATCAGCAATAGGCAATACGGATATCAGTCAGGGCTTGGTACTGGTGATGCAATATTTGAGTTAGCCAATGATCTTTATAAGAACCGAAGTAGTATAGTATGTATCGGAACGGGACTATAGCTAATCTAAGGATATTACTCACTGGGGATGCAGCCAATCAGAGGCCTCCCTTTTAGCGGGAAATTCAAATGTGGGGTCACTTGACCTAGACCCCCGTGGTGTGGCACCAAAATGAACCAATCAGAACCCTCCCTTTTGGCAGGAAATTCAAAATGGTCACGTGACCCAAACCCCCTGTGGTGTGCCACCAAAATGGCACCCTCTAATTGGCGGGCTGTTTAGGTCACGTGATCTCTATTATGCAAATAAGGTCACATGACCCTAATTTGAATGGATCAATCAGAGGTCGTCATTTTTGTGGGAAATTTGAAAAATTTGGTTACGTGACTCTATTTTTAAAATCTTTTGCCAAAATGGAGACCTCTGATTGGTTGGCTGTCCACATGTCATACTGTCAGCTGTATGCAAGCAAGTAGTTACGTGACCTTATTAGCATAAAGAGGTGTGGTTTATTATGTAGATGAGGGTGTGACTATAGTGAGATATTTTTTATATAAATAAATAAAGGCAAGCTGGAAAAAAACACAACAAAAAACTGGGAAATATTTGGGGGGGCCCAGGGGGGGGGTGACCAGTGCTTTGGCGCCATCTAGTAGCAGACTAGAGTATGAACATGTCTGACAGAGCTTGAAAGCAAGGAAATGATCAAAGTATGGCACAGTGGAGACATCGTGTGAGTGGTATGGGAACTAACAAACATGAAAAGTATGGGGAATGGCTTCACTGAGCTCACATTAGTGGTTATTGAAGTATCTTTCTCACTCTCTAGGAGTGGTGCTTCAATGTTCTCTACTGCACCCCCTGATACATAAGACATTGAAATAATTTTCACAAATAGTAGATTTAATGGATCTCATCTCAATTATTCTTATGGAATGCTCAAAGTTGACCTTCAGAACAACCCATTATCAACTGAAACAGGATGGATTTCTCCATACTGATACATTCGCATGCAGCTAAAGTGTACCCATTACATAGAGTGAAGTGTATTTGATGTGAATGTATCGTAGGATATTTGACACATGTGATAATATAGTAGAATTGAGGTATTTCTCAGGCATACTGGGCTATACACACAAACATAAATGTTATAGTTTCCACTAGATGGCGCCAAGGCACTGGTCGCTCCCCCTGGGGGGGCCCTTGGGGTGGGGGGGGCCTTTGAGGTGGTGGGACCATTGGGGTGGGGGCCCTTTTTTAAAAAAAAAAAAACCCACCCCTTGGGTAGGGGTGGGTTTACTAAAAATAAAAACTTAACAAACAATTTTATTTTATTTTTTTATTTTGATAAATAGTATTTACACTTCATTATTTACAAGTTGCTAAATACAAGTTCACACTCTCTACATAACATAGTCGAATATCGTAGAGGAACATGACAGAACCCACACATTGAGATGTACAAATTCAACTTTTGTTTGTCATAATTCAGACTGTATATGGTGTAATCTTGGTGTACAACTTTGGAGCAAGTACCCTCTTGAAATGAAGGATATGTGTAAGTCATATTTCCCATCCACATCTCATCGATATTACAAGTGAAATCCACTGAAGTGCTATACCAAGTTCTCCATTCAGTTTGTCTGGACATGATACTTCTCAGTTGAGCAGCTGGTACACCGGGGTAAGGAACTTTGCTACACAACATTCGGTTGACACACTTTTGACAAAAAGAGTCGAATGTTCCCGTTGAACGATGACACATCTTTCTCAAGAAGTCTGAGTTCTCTTCCAAAAGAGAAAGCAACATGTTGATCTATTCTATCGTATATCGCCTTTTGACGAAGCACATGTGTTCTCGTTATGGTATTGATATACTCCTATAGCTCTATCTGTGGTGGTACCAACCACTCTTTGAAATACATCTTTGAAACACACACTCAATGAATCAAATACAGCATTAGAAACAAACACTTTATGAACACCTTGGTTTAATAA
Organism: Acholoe squamosa; assembly: GCA_949317995.1. Lineage (NCBI taxonomy): Eukaryota > Metazoa > Annelida > Polychaeta > Phyllodocida > Polynoidae > Acholoe > Acholoe squamosa. The sequence goes on from OX439046.1 coordinate 30,349,263, forward strand.
CAGGGCCTTAAAGAACAACACATCTGATGCATCTATTATTTCCCAAGTGAAAATGGGATCGCAAGTACACATTGTCTTGTTTTTTTTTCAACACTGATACACGAGGTAGTCGGTGGACGTAGTAGATGAAGTTAATACAACAACAAAGGATATTATCTCACCGGCTTATCTACATCTACTTTTTTTTTTCTTTTCCCTTTACAGTTATTAAAAAAAAGATTATCATATTTTTATTTCATTTTCATAACTCTAAAGGACTCGTCACTCCGTCAGAATGTACGCGACGCTTCACATATACGTAACTCAGTCTCTTTTTCTCTATCGTGTAAGTGTGCATTTTGTTTTCTATTACTTTAAAATTTGTGTTAACAGCATGGATAGTTTTTCATTTCAAAAGAACATCCAAGAAGTCTTTGGGTTCTTGAACGTATTGTTTTTTTATGACACCCTTTGCACTCCATTTCTTTGATTTTCTTTCATCTTTCGAGTCTTTATCATAGCAAATGTAAGTCTTGGAGTTGAGACTTAGAAAAGACCCGGAGTTCTCTGATCGTGAATGTATCATTTCTGACAACAAGCGAGGGGGATCCATTCTATGACACCTTCGGTTTTTATCTTTATGAAAAGCTCTAAGTGGTCATCGCACACCGCTGTTGGAATCCAGTTTCATTTCTCTCTAAAGTAGAATTCTCTCAGGTCAGGTTTCACGAGTTGGTCCATGATCCAAATACCACTAAAGAGAGGTGTTCCCAAGGTCCATTTGAGAAAGAGTGTAATCGTGTCGATCGATTAATTTATCCAAAAAGTCAAACGTGAACTCTAACATTTTCAACTTGGCGTACTGGTACACCATGAATCCTATTTGAATAGGAAGATTGTTCCTGACTGCTTTCGGTTGCAGTTCAACTTCAAAGAGATCTGTGCTCAACTCTGTACCCTTTTTGACCCGCCACTAATTGGTCAATAATTCGAAGGTTCGACCTCTAGTGTATTTCACAGTGGTGTGTTTTTCTTTGTTGCAAATTGTTTTACCGTACGTGGTGCTTCCCATCAACTTGTAACAGTCTGACAGAATTTTCTCATTCGCGTTTACATTACCACGTGTTCGCGCCGCGGTTACTTCCTCTGCGAAACCGGCGAAGGGTTGTCTAGGAAAGTATTCTATGAACATCTGCACTTCGGTGACTATTAAACCATGATCCAAATACTACTAAAGAGAGGTGTTCCCAAGAGAATCTTTTTTCCGATCTCTGAGTAGCGTTCATCAGGTTTTCGTCATGTGAGTTCCTATGTCGGATTGGTCACATTCTTGAAAACAGGAGTTTCTTCGAAGTATTCACGTAGGTGAGGAGGAGTAGTAATGTCCACCTGAATCAAACCGAAAATTTTCCCATCTTTCACAGAGGATATGATGTCACTCTCTGTCATGGGATTTCGAACCGCTTTCAAGTCGTCGACCTTCCAGTGTTGTATGGATGCCATAACCTGCAGATCCTGGCATTTCATCTTTCTCCATTCACACTCCCATACAACGATCAACTTGTGACCTAGAGCTTTTAAGTAAGCGGTTACTCTAGCTGTTCTGTCACGTTTCTCATCCCTGTCTGAAGCACACGGATATCTGTGCAGCGATATGCACTCGTGAGCGTGAAACCAACACCCGTGAAATTGAAAATGGTATTAGAGGGCGGGTGAAAACCGTCTACGCGAATTTTTCGGCAACCTAGAGATACCTCCCCTCCGTTGAAAGCATGGCGAAGTTTCATGCTGTGGGTGTGCTCCACATAGCGTTACCACTCTAAAGTGGTCTTAGAGTGTCTTTCCCTAATTTTCGGTTTGAACTCGGTCTCTGGTCGTCTCACCAGGTAATAAACTGTGCAGTGTGCTTCGCTCATGCAGCGCAAGTACAGAGAGTTAGCTTCTACACCTAGGATGTGTTCGCACGTTCTCGCTTCTTCGCCGTACTTGTGTTCCCTTATCAGCGTGGCACCCTTCTCGTGAAATCTATGGAAGATTATGGAAGGACCCCTGACCAGATTTTTTTTTATCAGAGAGTGGAGGTGGGAGTCTGGTGGAAGGTCACAAACGCGGTATCTGTGGTCAAACCCTGAAGGGAGATGCCATCTTAGAACATTTTTGAATTTCCGTCGGGAGGAAAAATGGAAAAATCTGCTAGTGCTTCGAAAACCGTTTTCAAATTTTGGTAGATTTCACCTATGTATTTCAAGGCGGTTTGTCTGCAAGGGGAAAGTTGGTTCCTGTACCTTTTCAGTAAGAACTTAGTCGTGAACGCCAACTTACACTCGGGACATTCGTAGATGCCAGCGTATTCATTGAAATCTGTAACGAGGGACACGTGCAAACCGTGTGTTGCGGACAGGTGTAGGTTGACTTTACCTTGGGTGGCCGATGTTTTGGAAGGTGGACTGATCAGGGTAACTCAGTTTTTCAGGTTCTGACCTCTCACTTTACGGGTGGTGTAAACCTCTATTTGTATATCGAACAAGTTCTCTAACATGGGTAAGTCCCTGATGATCAAACCTGGAAAGGTTTCAGGTTTCGCAGTGGAATCGAACTGACGCAACAATTTTGAAGCATGTTTGCCGGTCTTGTATAAGTGAAAGGATATGCAGCGAAAGACGCATAACTTGTCTCTGTTGGGAAAATCTAACACACCTACTCTCTTTTTAAGTCAACCCTAATGGGTAACCCTGCCCCCTATGGGGAATTCTCTGGGTCCCATGTAAACGCAAACGTTCAAATTGATGGGAAAAAACTTTCTACTTGGTGTCAGAGTCGCAAAGTTTCTGTACTTCTTCAGAAGTGACAGTGTTTTCCATGAGGGAGAGAAGCTCTTCTAAAGTTTCTGAATTAGTTATGGTGGGGAGGGGTTGTAAAAGAGTCGCGTTGTTTTGGGAGGCGTGAAAGTAGCGTAGCTTGTTTCTGTTTTCTCTGTGTTGTAAAATTAACCCTACTGACAAACCCACTTTGTATCTGAATCTTTGCGTGATGTGAATCTGATGCATAGTATCTACAGCATCGCTCAACTTTCCGGTTGGTAGTCTTAAGTTTGTTACACTCACGCGACTCCCGTGTGTCCTGACTGTTTGTATTGGAGGCCAATTCCTGGTGAACATTTCCTCACCCTCCGGTATAGTGCATATTATCGGAGGAATAGTCACTCCGTCCAGAGATTCGCGTCGACAGGTAATTTTTTTGCAATTTCCTTCGCTGCATAGAGGACAAAATTTAGGTATTACCCTACATTTTTCCATGTGTCTGTCGTAATTGAACACCCTTTTAAGTTTTCACACGTCTCAATCAAATTTTATCAAGAAATTCAAGGATAATCTCTTTTTTGTCACCCAGTTCTTTCAGTGCCTTGGTCGAAAGCATCACACCATCCTGTGTCGGAGTTTTCTGGGGTCCTTCGTACCTGCACACGTGGATGAGGTTCTTACCCTTGTAGTAGCTGACAGCAACATACAGTGCTCTTTCTGGATCCAGGACGACAAACCATGTGTTGTAATTGGGTAGTGCTTGGGAAACCGCTCTGTCGCGTATCCGTACCTCCTCTTGGACGTCAGTGACAGTCGCTATTAGCTTGAGGAGTGCGTCATTGGTGAAGTTTACTTTTCTGGTGGGTGTTGAGGTGCACTTTACGGCGCTGTAGCATTCCTTGGAGATCCTAACCCCATCAAGTCAGATCTCCAGCTTCAAACTGTCGATGAAGAACTCCAATCTGGGTACTGTGGAAGGTGTTGGTGGTTCACATTTCACTACCGCTTTTCTCTTCTTGGACGCCTGGTCGCCACTCTTGGTAAAACTCCTCTTGATACCCGTAGAGGGTTTCAAAGTAAGAAGAGTACCGCCATCAGTGTGAGCTGAATCAACAGCAGAACCAGCAACAGGAGCAACGCTCGCGTCGGGATCTCGGGACTTTTGAAAAGAGGATAACCACACACCGTCAGTCGTGGTTGTGGAGGGTGAGTCATTTGGGGAGGTAAGAAAAAACTCGCTCCGACTCTGCTTGACCTCGGTGTCCCCTGGTGGATAGCAGAAGCCGGTGGTTCTTAGAGACTTCACGATAGCGGTGGTGAGTAGATCGAGTGATCTTTGAGCAACCGCTGGAGAAGTCAACTTTTCCTGCGTTTCCTTTTCTTCCTCCTCCTCCTCTTCCTCTGTTTCTGCCAAGTGGTGGGTCTCCAAATAATCCGTATGACTGCAATCGTGTGTGTCTACGTCAGCTGTAGTTGCACCAGCACGGACTTCTCCAGCGTAAGGGTGATAATGATCAGCATTAGCATGAGCATGAGCATCAGCAGCAGTAGCAGCAGCAGCAACAGCAGCAGGAGAAGCAGCAGCAGCAACGGGCGTATAACACATCGGTGTCCAGTAAGGAGATGTATGAGACCCACCGTTAACAGTAGCTCCGGCGTTATCAGCACCAGCACCAGCAGTAACACCACCACCCGTTACACCATGTGGGTTGTAAGCAGGAGCAACTGCAGTAGCAGCATCTTCAGCAGCAGGAGAAGACAATGAACTCTTGTTGGTCCTTCTCGTCTTCCTCAAGAGCTGTAGCTTAGACGGTCTTCTACTCATGGTGAGGGTTGCAAAGAGAGTGTGAGTGAATGAAATTTTCTCCCTCCCTTATATACTCCTCTGAAGATAAGTCGCTTAGTGCAGTTTGAATAGATGAAAGGAGGCTTTGACGTCTCTTAGAAAAGAGGATTAATCCTGTAATCCCTCACTCACAGAAGAGACCCTCACTTGGTAGGACTCCTATAAATCCAATTTCAACTGTCCTCCACAGGGGAAATAAACAATAGGAGAATCCGTATAAAAACTTCACTCTATTCTTAGATCATCAAAGGGTAGGTGGAAAAAAGAAAAAAGTTCCAGCAAGATCAAAGTTGGCTTTTGATAACTTTTAGAAAAGAGCTCTAATCCTGTGATCACAGAGATCCTCACTCGGTAGGGTATCTAAAAATCTAATTTCACCTGTCCTCCACAGGTAAACCAAACCATAGGAGGATCCAGATGAAAGTTCGTCTAAATAGGATTAGAAAACTTCAAAGAGTAGTTGGTTGCAATTACACACCCCCTGTTAACAAGGGGAGAAGTAAAAATTAAGGAATCTCATAATACCTTAACGAGTGAGCCTGCCTCACACCTGTAAAGTGGATTAAGCTAATTATCACAGTTTTAACTCCCTGTAATCCCACCAAAATACAGTTATCACAATACCTTTCCACCTGTTTTAGGTCAACAGATCTAAAAGAAAAGTCGCTACACAGAATGAAAGCAATCACCCCTAATCCCACCAAATACACCTGTCACAGTGTCTTTCCTCCTGTTTGATGTTAACAAATTCAAAAGGCTCATGCTGATAAGATGCTACACAGAAAGGTAAAAGTGGTGGGAAGTATCCAGCTGGAAATAGGCTTAGATCACCCTATATAAAGCACCCCAGTTTCTCTTGGAAGGATATATCACTGCTGACCACTACAACTACGGCGCCTACCGCCACTTCCTTTACCATCATCAGCACCACCTACCCACCGGCTGCCTGCCTACCTACCCGCCTACCGACCTTCATCAAGTGATTTCTGAAGTTTTTGCAGTACTCCCTCCCTATCTGGCTCTGACGTATGTGAAGTGAGTGTACAGGATGACGGTATCATGTGTGAAATAAATTTTACATATAGCGATCGTTTGCTTCATGATATAGGAAGGCTGTTAGTTGAATCTTGGAAGAAATTGGGAATCTATTTGGACATCGACTATGATCATCTGCAGGAGATGGTCGTTATCAAGACGGTGCAGGATATGTGTATGGAGATGTTCCAAACTTGGTGGTCTAAAACTACGCCTCATGCCAGATGGCGTACTCCACCATGCCTACATGAGTGTTCATCGACAAGATCTGTTGCTTCAGTCGCAGAACTTTTTCAAGACATACAAATTGGATTACAACAACCCAACCAGTTTTTAATGGAGAGGTACTTTGTCACCATGTCTGAATCTCTATCCAGGGAGTGGAAAGATATGGGGACATATTTAGACTTGAAGTCTGAAAAGCTAAATAGTATTGCTCAACAACCAGAACAAGATATGTCTCTCCACGCCTTCAGAGTGTTGAATATATGGCAAGCTAAACCCAACAGTACACATCATCAGCTCATTCGAGTGCTGATGGATGACATGAGGAGGTTTGACGTGGCCGGATATATATTGCTTCACTTTGAAAACAAAGAAAAAGAGATGAGACGTGGAGGGTAATTGTGGAAGGGCGTGGTGAATTATGTAAAGGAGGTGGAGGTGTGCACCGCGGGAATCAGATCTTAAGTCGCTACACAGGAACGTGGTGGAGACGGAGAGTATGCAGCTGGAAAGGGGATTAAGCACATCTATATGAACCACTTACGGTGTCTCATTTACCACCTCGCCTACCACTGGTACGTCCACACTCGACACAGATACTACCACCGTTGTCACTGCTCCCACCACATTACCTACCTACCTAACTACCTACCTAAGAGAATGGTCAAGTACGTATGGTTCGTCGATTTATCAAGGAGACTCAACACTTTCGACACAATTATGTGGAATAAACCCCGTCCTTTTACAGAAAAACTCGCCGCCCACGGCTTCTTTTACATCAGAGGTAAGGACGTTGTTCAATGCTACCAATGTGGAGTCGCTATACATTTCGGACATTCTCCTACCTGCCCATTGGCCTCGGAAGGTATGATCCTAAGTCCACAGAGCAAAATCATGCTGACAGAAATGGTGAAGAGATTGAACTCTCTGGACAACGAGTTGCAGCTTTTCAGAATGAAGCGTGGAGGAGTTTTTCCTTTTGGACAAACATCTTCTGTGTTTTTTTACGCTATAACATTGGAGGACATAGTAGATAAATGAGAAACAACATATATACACCAGACACCACCGTAGATTCACCAGGGACAACATATATGGACCGGACAAAGACCTCCCACAATGTATCACGATTCATGTATAGCTCACATAGCCATTATCAGCTGGGGGCCGCCATTAGACCCCGACGGCACTATGACTAACACCGTCAGCCCCCCATTGGTCAATAATACAATAGCCATGTGCCGTATAGATAAGACACCAAGACAGTTTGTATGTAAGCTTGTATTCACCAACTTGTAAATATAATTAAAATGTGTACTGGTCCATGTGTGGGTACTATCGTATTCCTATGCTATATTCACCTATGATATGTAGAGAGTGTGGACTAGTATTTAATGACGTGTAAATATAATTGCTCGAAAAAGAAAAAATGAAATGAAATTATGACAAATAAAAGTGGAATGTGTACTACTCCTTATGTGGGTTCTATTGTATTTCTATTTAATATTTAACTACCTTATGTAAATTTTATTTTTAGTAAAAAAAAAAGGGCCCCCCCACCCAAATGGCCCCCCAATGGCCCCCCCAAAGGCACATGGGTCACGTGACCTGCCAAAAGGGAGGGTTCTGACTGGTCCATTTTGGTGCCACACCACAGGGGGTCTAGGTCATGTGACCCCACATTTCAATTTCCCGCCAAAAGGGAGGCCTCCGATTGGCTGCATCCCCATTGAGTAATATCCTTAGATTAGCTATAGTCCCATTCCGATACATACTATCCTACTAACCGAGACTTGGCAGAGGTGACTGCCTTGTGTTTTGTTGACCTGAAAAAGGCGTTTGACTCTGTAGACCATAAGTATCTCATACATAAGCTGAAGAGCCTGAACTTACAAAAGTGTGACTATATGTGGTTGGTAAGTGACCTAGCTGATAGAACACAATACACAGAAATTGGGGGTTACAAATCAGGGTGTGAGGGGGTGGCCTTTGGAGTCCCACAAGGCTCTGTACTAGGGCCCCTACTTTTCATATTCTTTATTGATGACCTAGCCTCCAACCTTGAATACTGTAGTAGCAAGCTCTACGCAGATGATTTGGTGTTTTACTGTTCTAACAAAAATGCACAATTGGTGGTTGACAGATTGCAGCACGATCTGGTTAAAGTTGCAGACAAATGTGTGGAGCTCTGGCTATACATCAATAAATCAAAAACCAAATTCATGCTGAGTGGGAGTAGGGACAAAGTCAAGTTGGATTTGGTCTCCAATTTAAATATTGGAGATCACCAACTAGTGAGAGTCTAGAACTACTGTTATCTTGGTATAAGATTAGGTGAAACACTGACCATGGCTGAATCGATCAATGATTTGATCAGAAAGGTAAATCACCGGCTATTCAGATTTGTGAAGCTCAGATCCAACCTGAGTAGGGAAGATGCAGTTGTAGTTTATAAAACTACAATTTTAAGTCTATTTGACTATGCCTGCTTCAGACATGGTGGTGCCAATCAAGATCTACTGGCTAAATTGCAGCGATTGCAGAATCGAGGCTTGCATATTTGTGTGCACTGTTCTGTGCAAGATCAGTCCATATCTGAACTCCATGAAGAATGCGGAGTCCAGATGTTAGATAGACATAGAGTTGAAATGCATCTAACTTACATGTATAAGTGCAGTGTAAATGGCAAGCACTTGCAACAGGTAGCTGCAGTTCGAGTCACAAGAACCAGTAACAAAAAGAAATTTAATGTGAAACAACCTAAAAGGGACTTCTATTAGCGATCCCCACTATATCGCGGATCGCAGATGTAGGACCATCTTGACAAATGGTATCAGGAAAGTGAGTCGAAACAACAGTTCAAGAAGAGAATCTCGCTTGTGAAAGATCTGCACAATAAAAGCTCAAAGCCAACTGAACTCCCAGATAACTGGTGCGAAGACTCATCTGACGAAAATGACTCGATTATTCTTGAAACCTAGTATCTCTCAAACTCTGATTTTGAATTACCATGAAATAACCTGATTCGAGATGAGCCCAGTCTCTCTTTCATCAAATGTATTGTCCTGTATACCTGTGCGTTAACATGTTCCCCACATCACAGAATATATCCTATTAAGTATAACACAATTTGTGGCGTATCTTAATTGGAAAAACGCCAGGGCAAGGAAAATTTGAGTGGAGCTGGTAATACATATGATGGAACTCTACCGACGTATTGGTCTCATTACATTTTTCATTAGATTCCCTTTTCCTGCAGTCAACCTGATATCTAGCTACAAGCTTAACATAGCTATGCTCATGAAGCACTTTCTATTTTGGAAGATATGTATTTAATGTACCTAGTGTATCTTGTGTATTACTCTTGTGTTTTGATACTTTTGATTTTTTTTCCTTTATTTGTCTATTTTTTTCTTTAAACTGTATGTAATCACCGGAACTCAACTGAATGACAATCGACTGATCGGCAGTTAGTTGAAGCTCTGGATGAAAATTGTACTCTATAGGAGACATTGTTCACTACAACCATCGTTCATTGTAAATATCATTATATCATCCTATCAACTATGAAACCAGCTAACCAAAAGTACCACTCAAATTAATCGTCATTATTATCACTTCTTCATGTAGTGGATCGATTAATAAAGCTTTGCTTATAAAAAAAAGCCTCTCTGTCCAAACGTTCTACTTAAGGCAATTTCCTGTAGAAATTCCTGCTCACGTACAGTCAATATCATACACGTAGTGTGGATAGAGATATGATAAGCTCTAGTATATAGATTCATGGATGCAATAAAAAAAAAACCTCTGTTATCTTGGAGCACAAAAAGAGCTCTATAGAACTGGCCAGTATCTCGCCGGCACTGCATTTACCAATCACCTCAACCCCATTGGGAGGGTGTTAAGGATCGCCATGATGCATGAATGCGGCCTTGGCGAGAAAATCACTGCGGCTGCATCCGTGTATCATGCACACACAAAAAATGTCTCCTTGCATCAAATCACCAGGATGTCACTAGGCCCTAAAGGGTTAATGTTAGAGCCTCTAAATCCTTTTGGGCAGAACAGTGGATATCTCTAATGTAAAAGCTGTCCTCATGTGACCCATGTTTTGTTGTGTAGACCTCAGATCTATAATAGTTGTATCATTGATTCATGTATATGGGATCCAATCCTAGGTTATGAATGAGGAAATGGAAAACAATGGGAGCAATAGTGTGAGTGGACGCTAAACCAATTTGCTATATGGGGGTTTTTCAGCAAATTCCCATTTGCTCAAGTCAACAATACCAGGGTCACTCTTTGACCTCAGGCGATGAAGCAAATGAGATTTTTCCCCCCATTTTTGTGTGTGGCGGGGGGGGGGGGTCAAACAATCAACTCAAAGTAGGACTTATTTGCACTATTAAATCTATAGGCCTATAGGCCCATGTAGGCATGTTATTTAACACTATCTGCATGGTCACTCTCTTGGTAGAGATATTTTAACATTGGAATTTCATAATATTTAATGTAGGTCTACATGCAAATGATGAACGCTCTGGCAACGTGGGTCCATGACGTCAATTATTCAACATGGCCCTTGCACACAACATATGCACAGACATCCAAGTTCCTGCGCAAGATGGCGGCGGAGTATGGGCCCGACTTCCTGTCTGGTCAGGGCCTTACAGACGGCTCCCAGGACACTGTTGTCCTAGTAACGGAAGACACTGTGGACGCTCTGACGCAGAGCCTTGTGGGTAGGTGCCCATACTGCAGTGCATATATATACATATTTCTTCTTTTTTTTCATTTCAAGGGGTGGACATAGAGATATTATCAGTTGCATCGATATAGGCCTAGCACTCTTCTTTAGTGTGTAGGACTCCATGGATGCGATAGGGAGTCAATATATTATGTGATCAGGCAAGCAGAAAGGTAATCCGGGCATGCACAACGAGCTATCCTTTATGCTTATCTGTTCACATAGAATTGAACATTTCTTTAACTTATAAATAATCATTGACCCATTGATGAAGTGGTGGCGAGTTTGCTCGCCAGCACTTCATTGGGGCATCATGCCGACCCTCCAGGGTGTTTCATCCACATAGGCCTAGTGTCGGCATGGTGCTTGAATCTAGCTCTGGCAAGTATCAGTTACTCACCAGGGCTGCATTCATGCATCATGACAACCAATGGGCTTGATGCAATAATGGGGCCCTTGATGGGGGTCCCCAATTTCCCATGTCGATTTTAAGAAATGATCATGTCGCTGTGTCGATTTTAAGATATGTCCATGTCACTGTGTCGATTCTAAGAAAATGCCAATGTCCCATGTCACTAAGCTCAAAAATGCCAATGTCGCCATGTCGAATTTAGGGGTCTAGAGCTATAATAATGCAGCAGCGACCCTTAAACGGTTGATGTCTGCTTCTAGATGACGAGCTCACAAAAGCTATATGGATCTACAATAATAAAGCCGTCAATTAACTGGATACAAAAAGATGGAGCAGTATATGACTTAAAAGACCCGAGGTGTTAATGTATATTCCAAAGCTATTTTCAAATCAATTTTCAATATTCGATCACATTGTACACCTCAGAAGGGTCACAGGAGGACGTAGTACCCTAGTGTTAGGCTTGGCTTGCTACCCCTCTCCCCTACAATTATGTACACACACACTCAGCTCCAAAGTGCAGCAGTGGTCAGACAGGTAGTGTAGGTACAAACACAGGCAGCTACATGTAGTCAGTCCAAGAAGTTTAGATACTATAGGAGCAGTCACTGAGAGCATAGTCTATGGGTAGAGTTTGACAGGCCACCCCCCTCTACCCCGCCCCCATGAAATTAGGTGCCCTTGTGTCTTCATTGTTGATTTCTATAGAGGATTAGGTGGTTTATGGAGCTGTGGTATTCCTTTATCAGGGTGATGCTAAAGGGGGAGAGGGAGCCACCTAGACCAGAAAATCCTACTGAATCTAAATTTTGTGATTATGATTCTCAAAAATTGACTAAAAGTACCCATAAATAAGGTTTGATGAAGAAAATATTTTAAAGATGTACAAAAATAATATTCAAAATGATGAGAAGTCTTTACAGACACAACATCTAAACCAGAGTTAGTACCTCAATGCACACATCCAAATGTCTGCCTATTCCCCAATCTGACAAGTATTCTATCTGTGCATCATTCTCCCTATCTCACATACTGCATATCCATTAGTCTACCTATCACTCATACTGCCTATCTCTTGAATCCAAAACATCTTGAGTTGAGTAAGGCTATCTCCCAAAAGGCCTAGATATTAAAGCTTGCACCTCACTTTACCTAATCTTCTCTGGTCCTAGTTTCCCATAATTTACCTATCCTCAATCTGCCTATCATTTATTTTACTTATCCCTCATAGTGACTATCCCTCAGACCATCATGTTTAAACTGTATTGTTCATCTCTTTATTTAGGCCCTTAATGGTTAACAGTACATTGCTTATCATATCTACCATTTTGATCCTACCTATCCTTAACGATGCCTATCCTAAAGCCTACCTATCCTTCATTACACCTATCCCCCAACTCTGCACATCCATCATATCTGATTTGCACATCTGTCCCTAGCACCCATGTTTTCTTTTTTACATTTGCTCATCTAACAAGGTACTCTCTGTGCCTATCCCTCAAACTGGATATTGTTCATACTACATATCCCCCTTGCTACCAAGTGTTATGAAAGCCTATCCCTCATGCTCTCAATATGGCTTTCTTACCATCTCAGCTCAGTCAGTCTAACCCACTGGCTCTATACATATCTCAGCTTGTCTTCAATTCATTCCACCTGTCTCCAGGTCTATGCCTTGTGAAATATACCTATCCCCCATTATGCCTATCCTCCATTTATATTATTATGTCGGTAAACTGAAAGCTTGAATGATAGGCAGATGTATGAATAAGGTGGACTGTAACCAGTATACAGAGTACCCTGTAAGATGAGCAAACATAAAAAAAGGAAAACATTGGTACTAGGGACAGATATTCAAATCAGATATGAGGGATGTGCAGTTGGGGGATAAGCACAATGAGTGATAGGTAGGCTTCATGATGGGCTTTATTAGGGATAGGTAAAATTGAAATAGTAGACATGATTAGGAATCTTTTGTTAACCAATAAAGGCTTATATGGTAGAAAAACAGTGCAGATTAAACATGAGGGTCTGAGGGATAATCACCATGAGGGATAGGTAAAATGATTGATAGGCAGATTGAGGATAGGTAGACTAAAGCAAAGAAGGAACAAATAAGATAAGGTAAGGTGAGGGGTAAGCATTATAAGTTAAGCCTTTTAAGAGATAACCAGATTTAAATGTAGATGTTTTGGATTGAAGAGCTAGGCAGGATGAGTGATAGGTAGGTACACAATTGATATGCTGTTTGTAGGATAGGCAGAGCAATGCACAGGCACAGAACTTGTCTGACTGAGAGATAGGCAGACTTTTGGGTATATGGATTTAGATATTAACTCTGATTTACATGTTCTGTATTTAAAGATTTCCAACCATTTTCAACATAATTTTTGTACATTTTTAGAATATTTCCCTCATCAAACCTCAGATTTTGGTACTTTTGGTCAATTCCTGAGAATAAAAGGGCTAAAGGGGCCAATACTGAACACACAAGGTCAGCTAGTTTCATGGGGGGTAGAGGGGGGTTGGCCTTCACTATAGGTCTGTATGGAGTAACCCATCCTATACTGTACAATCCTTGTTCAGTCTACCACTATACATTTATGTACACACACAGACTGAGCCCCAATACGCCAGCAGTGCTGAGACGTCATCAACAGGCCCCCTCCCCTCCTGTAACAGCCTATAGCGACGACACGACACGGGTCATGAGGCGCGTGAAAGTTGGTGCCAGTCTGTCGGCTGAAATGTACATGCCAATCAAGTTATATACACACTGAGCCCCAAACCGACAGACTGGAATGAAATTGTTTATCAAGAAAGAAGGGTAACAAAAGATGTGGGTAAACCTACCATAAATCGACCAACACTATACAATACCTATATGATTTACAATCTTTTACATAGTAATATACCATTGCAATTTCCAAGTTAATCTATGGCACTTTGCAATGGTCAATTTAACATCAATATAAAATACCATTGCAAATTAGACACTCACTCCAAAGGAAATCACAATGGTCGATTATTTAAGAGAACCACTTCACATCAATTGGCAATGGTCGATTTATGGTGCACATTACCCCTTTCCGCAAAAAACCTTTGGTGAAGACGTGTACAATAGAGGTAGACCAGAGGTCGAACCTCGGGTCTAATAAGCAGTTGTTAGCTATTCTTCTGTATTAATGACTAACTCATCATATATTCTCTTCTCCTTTATTGCAGAGGCTAGAAGCCTGGAAGACCTGGTACGGCTGACCGGGTTCCCACAGGAGGCCATCTACAGGCTGGATAATGGCCTCCAGGTGCTGGCCAGGGCTGGTCCCTATGTAGCCTCCTCTAACGCCGCCCTGGAGCAGCTCATGGTGACTGCTGACCACATGGGGCTGCTCTACCTACCTGAGCAATAGACACCTATATATTCTAATTACTTATTGTCATAGAGCAGCTCAGTTTTCTTTTTATGTTGAATTTGTTAGTCGCTAGCAACATGAAACCCAGCTTCAGAAGAGGGTAGCAATTCTATGGCTTACAGCTCTATTGGTGACCAAAAATAAATGGTGTTTTCTAGTCCATGTCTCAGACACTTTTTAGGGCAAAATTCGTCAAGCAAGTCATGCAGCCATGACTGATCACTTGCCGTGAATGCATTCATGCATCACAAGAAAGACCTCAAGTGCACCAATACAAGGCTGGATCCATTCAAAGATTCGCTGTTCAATTTGCACTAGGGTGATTACCGTAATCTCCCGCGTATAAGGCGCAGCCCGCGTATAAGGCGCACCTAGAGTTTTGGAAAATTCTCAAAAAAATGAAAAACTCATAACTTTGGTTCTACTGAATGAATTTTCAAAATTCACAAACCTATGGGTAGCTTTGGCCACCTTGTGCCCTCCTGGGCCCCATTTTGTCCCATTATGACCAAGGGGGCATGTAAGATATCAAAAGAAAGGTCTTGGTGTCCCCCTTGTGGATCCAATGAGAACTAAAACCCCCCGTATAAGACGCGCCTTATACGCGGGAGATTACGGTAGTGTTGGTCTGATATCTCAAGGTAGAATAATCAAAATGGTGCGAGCTTTCGGCCCCTCCAGTATAGATGATACTCGTCTTTTGCGGTATATCGGCCCACCCCAAAATTTGTTGTGCATTTCTTTCCGGGCAAAAATCGTTGTTACCAGATCAGTGTTACGTTTTGTGAAAGTAAGATTCAATCATATTTATTACATCTACATAGAATACAGCTGGGATGTAGGTTCAAGTGTAAATAGCAGCATACGAGCATTGTACACACGTAGTTCGTACAGTGAATAAAGAGTGATATTAAATATACGATTTAGATTTTCTTTTCAATATCAACCACCAATGACCGATCAGTTATGTCAAACTAAAGAAAGGTTTGAGTCTAATGCTCGCTTTTTTTTAATACCACTCCCCTGGTTTACAATTGAAATCGCATTTACCGATGTGATAGAAAAAGGGACACACATTAAATCGCATCTTATAGACTTTATTTTATCTCTTTTTGTCTCTTCCAGGTATAAGTTTACAATGGACAGCTCTCTGATACATTCCTGTTGAACTAAATTCACTGAGCATATCACCTAAATTTGTATCATCTTATCCCTTTAATGTCAGCAAATAGCCCCAATCATTCATTTTCATTGATGCGTTTTAATTGATGTACTAACATTGTTCACCCTAGTCTTTTTTTTTCTTCTTATGATTCATACATACAGTCACTGAATAGGCGTCTACCAAGTTCGAATAATACGGTAATGGATATTCTCTCGTATAAACTGTACAGGTATACATCATACTAGTAGCAAGAACAATGTCGACTCTCATGAAGACATAAACATACATTCATTCTTACAGCCATTCATACTCAAATCAACCTCCCCCTTCCATTTACAGTCCACTAACCATACAACAAAATCGAAGCGAAAACCCCCAAAGAAATGAACAAGTGTACTGATAGATCTACGCAGGTACCGTAATCTCCTGCGTATAAGACGCGTCTTATACGAGGGGTTTTAGTTCTCCTTGGATCCACAAGGGGGACACCAAGACCTTTCTTTTGATATGTTACATGCCATAATGGGCATAATAGGGCATAAGGGGGCCCAGGTGGGGTCCAGGGGGCCCAAGCTACACACAGGTTTTTAAATTTTGAAAAAGTTATGAATTTTTCATTTTTTCGAGAATTCTAGGTGCGTCTTATACGTGCACTGCGTCTTATATGCGGGAGATTACGGTAGTTCAAAATATTATTTTCATAATTATCCCACCCAGGCCCATCCCCGCCGCCTCACCCCAAGCAAACTTCTATCTGAGTACATTTTTGACAAAGCTGTCTACAAGTTCAAAGTAAGCCTGCTCTTGTGTTGAAGAGAACATGAGCGTCTTGTTACTGCCCCCTGGTGACAATAAGGTGGAGTTAGCCGGAGACGTCGGAGCCCGCCGGAAGTGACGCTGTATGCAGATCAGGAAGGAATTCTGGCAGAAGAGAAAATGGACATGGATGTAGGACAACACAGGCATGGCGCCCCCTAGTGAGTGAGTGGGTAAAGGCATTCCTATAGCGAAAGTCATATTCATTTCAAGCTACACTAAACTATCAAGTGATGGGCGAGTGTGTGTACCAGACACATAGGAGGTAGAAAAGATGAGATAAAGGCTCTTTTACAATTTTATTCAATACAATAATGTAAGAGATCAACAGGAATTTGTTATTAAGCTACTAAATGTTCTAATTTGTCTATTGCGCAGTGGGTGACTTAAGTCAAAGAGTAAACATATTGGCGCCTATATATTTCTTTATGAAATGATATTCAGTTTGCCATATTGGCCTATCACCAATTTCATACATACCAGTTCAGCACTGAGTTCCCTCTTCAGTAGTTGCTTGTCGCGGGGTACAAGATTGGGTTCACGAAGGTACCGTCCGGCTTGGGACATGACGAGCCATAACGCATTCTCCATGACATACTGGATCACTGACCTAAAGTAAATAAAAACGTCAAAGATGATAGCCTAGTAACCATTGCCTACTCTTTTCTATTTTTGTATATAAAACATTCAGGATCCCCACAAATCCCCAGATTCAAATTCCATGACATTCCCTAACAACTTTTAATTCCATGACGCGTGGAAACCCTGCGGTTGTCAAATTTAATTTACTTGTACCCAGTTCTGTTATTTATAAATTGGGTTCTACTTGTTATAGAAACAATACGATTGTAAACATGGGGCTGCTGTTTGAAATTAGGCCTACATTTGCAGATAATATTATCATGGACATTCTTACCTTTTAATTGGCGTTTCTCCTTTTGGAGATTTATTTGGTGATGTGGATTTGGGGTCCAACTGAAAGTAACGATGTACAGATGATAAACAAAATTGTGTAATATTATTTCCCCTTCTCTAGTTGTCCTTTAGTCATTGTCTATGTGAGAGATTTTAAGGTACGATATCATGCACGTGTAGCAAACGTTTGAAGCCATTTTACTGCTACCCTCCACATAATGTGACTTTCATTTGCTTGCGACAGCATCAACCAACAGTTACCTTTGTGAGAAGTCGTAGACACATATTGGTGGTAGAGATCATGGTGCCGAAGGTAGGTGCAGAATCCATGTCCATGGACGGTGTACTGAACGCTATCTGGAGTAGCGGGTCATACTCCGCCACATCAAGACTCTGTAAAGGGAAGAAGAAAGATCTACATTATTCACTTTTACAAATTTATCTTTTTTCCTATAATGATATATGATACCATAGAAGTTATTAGGTCTCATAAACAGGATTGCTGAGTAATGAATGCAAGATGTAAAGTTTAGATACTCCTAAATACGTTCATTCCCATATATGATGACGTCAAGGAAATACAAACCTGATCAAGAAGGATACCACAGAGATCAGGAGAGAACTGCCTCATTGTTGCCAAACACTCTGCGAGGATCCTCAGTAAACTAGGGAAAAAAGTATTAGGGTTTTACCAAAAAACATTCAACATAATTATCTCTGACCAAGTAAATGGATGACTAGACACTAACGCCAATGATGCTTTGTATATACACTGTATATGCGTCTTGTTAACACTACCAATATCACATAAATATAGCTACAACTTCAACTCTATCAGAGCCTAAATATACTGTCAGTTTATTTTCTTTTTGTACCTGTATTGTGTCTGGAGCACCTGTTGATTTGACATGTCTGTGTCATCTATTGAGGTTTGAGACGAGAGTCGCTTTGTTACAGGAGTCATCGTTAACTTCTCCGGTCCCAGCTGTTTACTCCGATCAGTCCCTGACTTCTTCTGTAAAAGAAAAAGAGTTTTTCACATGTGAACCTAAAGCTTCACATCTTTTGTTGCAATAACTAAAATAATAAATAAAATAAAAAATTAATTTAAAAAAAAAAAAAAACTTTTACAAAGTTTCAGGACATAGCTAAATTGCTGGTTAACTTAGGATACAAGCCTTTATATACCAGTTAAAGATATGACAGGTGACTTACCTCCAAGACGTGTTGTAGCACCAGAGGTCTGATAAGCATGGACACACAGGTGTGGCACAGGTAGCACAGCTGGGTCTGTAGGCACAAACATGATCTCTCTTATCATCTATACAAACACGTTATTATATACTGGTAGTCTTTATCTTTCTTCTCTCAGTGATGAGAGAAAGTAGCCAATTTCTCATTATGTTCTAATATAAAGCTTGTTCCAGCTCAACAAACGCATCTCTACCATGT
Organism: Acholoe squamosa; assembly: GCA_949317995.1. Classification (NCBI taxonomy): domain Eukaryota; kingdom Metazoa; phylum Annelida; class Polychaeta; order Phyllodocida; family Polynoidae; genus Acholoe; species Acholoe squamosa. The sequence goes on from OX439046.1 coordinate 30,368,069, forward strand.
TTCCACATCTATCATTTGTCAAGTTTGAAACATATAATGTTAGGTTACATATATGCAATGGTTGTGTCTAATTGACCTATGATGCTGTAAATTGAAGGAAAACAGGAAAGCAAATACAGATGGGATAGTTTTCTTCTCCCCTTAATGATACAACTCATGAGTGCATTATGTCCAATGATACTGACCATGAGACGATTGAGTACGTCGGGTAGGTGTAGTCTCCACTCCCTCCGGTAGATGGCCAGTCTTGACAAGAAGTGACATGTGTCTTCAACCTCTGCCAAAGCAGTGCTCGACAGGTCTAACCGAATATTCTCTATCGTCTACCGAGAAAGAAAAATGTATTTATGAGGTTATTGATCATGGCGATGATTTCTGTAATCTAGAGGGCTCTTAAGAAGCTATAATATTTTGCTAAATCAGGAAAAGTATGGAAAATACATGTTACTTGTATAGCCCTACAGATCATGGTCTTCACAGAGCTTCTTAATACTCCTTTATCACTATAAGAGCCTTTCAGGAAAAGTCAAGCTTTATATAAAAATGTTATAATTCAGAGATAATCCAGTGGAAAGAGGTACACATGGCATTATCTATGAGTAATGAAAAAGCAGTCTGACTTATGGCTTTCACGTCTGCAGTCAGAACTTGGTAGGGATTCCTTACCTTAAGCATGCGGTCTTGGTGTACACCAACAAAGCTGAGGGCGTCCTGGAGGAAGGTGTACCGCAGCGTGTTGAGCATACACGTGTTGAGGGTGAGGTAACGCCGGTAGACATCCGTCCAGCTCATCACGTCACTGCTGACCTCAGAACCCAACTTGTTGGAAGATAAAAAAATGTTACAGTTTCATATCATGCATATTTTATAAGAGATATATGTTCCATAAAATGCTGTATTCAATTACTTTTTAAACAAGAGCAAAGATAAATTACAATTATAATTTCATTGAAAATAATCTTTTACTGTACTATACATAGCACATATCATGCCAGCCCCATCTAACAGCATCAAACACACAAGTGTGGTGAGATACCTGTTTTGGGGTTGCGGGAGGTCGTGAAGCGGAGTCGGCAGCATGGAGGTTACTGATGGCCAGACACAGATGGTGCGTCAGTCCATTCAGAGCGAGCAGCTCTGCCGCCTGTAAGTATAATGTACAAAATACCTCAATTAAGTACTCCGCAAGTGTAACTCAGGGGAAATGTTTATTTTTTTTTACATGTATATAAGAAAATCTCTGATACTTTAAATGATCATATTGCTTGTATCAAGGTTTGTCCATATTGTGAAAACTGGGAGTGCCAGACCAAATTCCTCATATATCAAACCGTGTCTAATATGTGTGAAATTATGGTATTTCCTGACACAAATTCTAGTGAAAGGCACTTAAAGTAAGCGTAAAGACATAACACATAAATTTCTCAGACAATAAGTACATTACCTGTGGAATGTTAGACATTGTGATAAACAGTTGCAGTACAGCACTAATATAATGCCTGCCGTGTCTCGCATCGATCCACGTCTGGACCGAGCCGAGCAGACCCTGGAGAATACTGTGCTCAGTGACTGCGGGTAACCACTCCTCTGTCCTGTCCATGGCCACCACCAGCTCCTCCAGGAGGACCACTGTAATCACCTGCAGCTGTACACAAATGTAACACCAAGGTTAAAATAGGGTTAAAATGCCCTTTACTGACCACTTAGTCTTTTATGCCTTATACAGACTAGTCGTCATGATACATGAATGGAGACATTGTATGTGCTTCGCGTCAACCTTTCGGGAGCTCATCAACTCTGCAGGGTCGGGGCAATGGTGAGTGCATTTTGTGCATCTTAATGAAAAAAGGGGTAAAGCCTATATATTCTAAGCATTGTGTTGGCTTTAAAGGGTGAAACTGGTGTCATATTACTGAATGATAGACCTGGTTTAGTCAAATCTAGACCAATCTACATTCAATTTTACAAGCACATCCAAGATTTACTACAAATTGCACTGACTATAAATTATATTTGTTTATTCTCTAATTCAAGGGAAACACACTAAAGGTTGTTCATGTTACAAAAAATATCGAGGTGCTATAGGAACGTTATCGTTGCTTTTCCCTCTCAATTTCCTTGCATATCATTGGAGTGTAAAGACAATGTCAACAGTTGTTTGCACAGATGGTAGCCCATGTTGTTATTGTTCATATTCAATATTATATTGTATTAATATAGAAGAAACACCAAACACACAATGTCATTATGATCACAATGAACTAAATTGACGTCCCTTATGATGCTTCACAAAGAATTATGTCGAATCAATGTGGATTTAATACGTTGACCACACCATACTTCATAGACATGGTTACGGTCAAATCGAAATCAATTCGTTCACAGAAAAAAAAAGAAGACACTTCAACAACAATCAATTCAACAAAATCCTTTTTTAGGGATTAACTAGAGTATATCTAGGAAGAAAGATGCTTGAGCTAAAGCTGAAGCATTTTTAGCATTCTTTTCCCTTCTTTTCTCAAACTTAAGATTACATTTTTCTGTGGAAATGGATTGTATTAGTACTCAGTTCCATATGTAGGATCAACAACCTACCTCAATTTTTTTCTGAGATTATGATAAAAGAAACGAATAGACAATCGTGTAGTGCACAAAACCAGTGTAGGCCGATATGTAAAATATGAAAACAGATGATAACATTGATTGGGATAACGCAGCAGCGTCCGAAAAATATTTTTCTCAAATCTGACCTAATGTACATAAGTATCTTCTTATTCTGATGATGGAAAGGGAATTCATCTTAATATAATAGTATACAAATAGTGCCTCTGTGGCATTAACTGGTCAAAAAAGTTACCTTCAGTTTGACATCGAGTACAGCAGCAGAGTCATTGTCAGTATGCACTGCGTCCTTGTTGGATGGCGGGTAGAGTTGATAGGTACTTTGTTGTAATACCCCGCACACGACAGGTACCAGAGGCCGTAACACTGCCGCATCAACATCTAGGGGTAAAATGTGAGTGAACAATTATAGGATTTTTCCTCAGTGATTTTCATAATGTTGAAGGACGCATGACTCGATATCATATTTGAAATGCAAGACTGAATCGGTCTATTCAAGTAAATTTCATCTAAATGTCAAGCAGTTCAAGTCTATTCTTAACAGGACAGAGTGGGCAAGGCTTTAGTTTCTACAAGCGACTGACCTTTGAGGATGCTAACCCGCAAGTGTTGTAAGGCTACATTCAGAGCGCCAAGCAGCCCAATCTGTATGGATGGTACCAGCGTCTCACTGTTGGCGCATGTCTGTGTGAGGACCTGAAGGAGCTGCTCCAGCAACGGATGCCACTCCCGGATGGTGCTGTGTACAAAAAGCAGCAACATATATATATATATATATATATATATATATATATATATATATATATATATATATATATATATATATATATATATATACATATATATGTATTCAATTTAGCTGAATGGTTTTTACCTAAGGCCTAAACAAAATGTTGTGTTCAGGTATCCCGACCTACCCTACTTTTTGGACCCGACCCTAATTTTTTTTTTTTTTTGTGGAAAACTCAGTGAACTCCCATAACTTTGGTTCTAGTAAACAATTGTCAAAATTTAAAAATTTATGGGTGGCTTACCGGGCCCTCTCCTCCAATGATGGGATTTTATAACTATGTCATGATCTTTACGGTTTTTGCAAAGAGTCTAACTAGAAGGAGAATGAGAAAGATACACTGAATACACTTTTATTGGTTTGCAATTTTCCGATTGCATAGAGATGAACACTAGGAATTTTACATTATTTCTACAACAGTGTCACAATCATATACCAATTAAGCTATATGATAGTAAGCAATCTTTAACAAGCAGGCATTTACTCACCCTTTCCAATGTTTGAGGACAGTGAAGTACAATGCACTGGATATTGACGCGAGCTTGATGTTCAGCTGGTTTAAGCCATTTGAGAACTGAAAGAAAACATATCTATCATTATAATCAGGCCTACATTTTATAAATAATTACACTAAAAGGATTTACCATGTGGGAGCGAATAGAGAATCCTTTTTGTTTGGCTGCCCATATTTTTTCTTTCTTTTTATCCCATCACTATTGAAACTCCAATACTAGTAGTGTATGTCAATAACTAAACAGCCTAGCAAAGATGTCTATTGATATACCCGTATATGTTGGAAACCGGATCTTACCTGGGCCTGAAGACCATCCAAGATATCTTTGAGGATTTGGTTTTTGACATTGTCCCCCAAAGTGAAGCAAGAAGGCTGAAAGGAAAGGGGAAAGTCATCTATAATCAACATTCCAAGAATAGTAGGTTTGAATTATTGCCAATACCTTAGTTACAAACAACAGCTTCTAACTTGGAAACTATTGAGAGCCGGGAACATAGTGGAATATGTACATTTTATCATATAACAGATAAGTTATAACAAAACTCGGGCGTAACAAACAAATATATATTTTTTCAGATTTCTTAAAACACAAGGAATAGGGTCCTTCCTATATACTTTCATAATAGGAGCATTATACTTTTTTCACCTTAAAATCTTGGTACCCTAAAAATTTATTACCCTGGTACTACAAATCGACGTTTCCCTATTTGGCTTCAACACAGCTTGATTTAATTTAATAATCCATACATACAGGCATCCTTATTTAGGGTACTTATATCTTTACCTTGTGTACAGCTAGAACCAGGACCAGACTACGCCATGCGAGCAGCAGGTGCAGCGTACCGTCATCATCTAACTCCTCATCAGGTTCATGACCCGCCACACCCGACACCTTCAACTTCTCTCGAAGATACTGAAGACTCAAATACATATGATAGATTAGTTTTGTGCTTATCATAACTATTGTTCTCTTTTCAATTTAATTTGGCAGCAATACATATGACAGTACATTCATCTACCTACCGTGGACCAATACTGTAGCCGTTCCTTTGACACAATGTCCTTTATGACATTCTTCAGGTTACTGTCCAACTTATCACTGGAAAAGAAAGAAATGAAATTTCTAAAATTAATATCGCTTTTTCTTTTCTTTTCAACATATATTTGGAAATTTTTACTTAAGAGGAGAGATAAAGTTTTTCAATTATTCGACGCACTAGACGGCCTAAAACCTGAGTATATATACAATATACGGATTTGCTATGAATACCTGTTGACGGCGTAGAGTTCTTGTGCCAGGATGCGGAGTATGTGAGCACAGGTTTTCACTTCCTTCTCCAAAACCTGTATGAATAGAGACAAGTTATATCTTAACCATCTAGATCCAGAATAGAGCATAAATACACTACCGTAAATAATGGACTCAGGTAGCTAGACTCAGGGCTGCAACCATGCGTCCTGATGATCTAATGTGGTGCAGAGGGGGGGGGGGGGTACTTGCCAGGGCTGCATGGATTCATTATTATAACTAACTTACACAAAACTTATACATCATGCTCTCTTTATATGATAATCAGCCTTGAGAGTTAGTCGGGCTCTCATTATGATAGCAGTACTAGCTGGTAAAACTGTGAAATGTCTCAAACCTTCCGGTACTTCAATCTACACTACAACATCAATTTACCAACTTTTACATAAACATGCACATAATAGGTGGACTTACATTAAAACTGGCCTCTTTCATGGTCTCAGTTGGCTCAGGAAGGTCACGCATTAATGACAGACAAACGCTCCTCCAGTAGGTCGGCCTATCAAAGACAACATATATACAGGTATGTTCTTTCTTTAAATAACAGCACAGTTCACTCAAACACACCTGGAAGCTCAAAGATGTCAATGAAATACTGGTACCAAAAGCTGCCATTAAATGACTGTTATCCTCGAAGGATTAAGTTACATAAATTTTACCAGTATATTTAGATCACATAATTATTTTATTTGTTCATGGAGAGGCATACTTACTTTTCCCTAAGAACTGCCATGGCGGTTTCACGTCGTCCATACCAGAGAGCATGTAGAAACTGGAGGGCGGCACATAGGAGGTCTGACGGACATTGGTAGGTACCCTAGAAATGTTCAATTCTGGATTATAAACAACCGTAGGATAAGCTTGTATAAAACATTATATTATTGCTAATGTTGGCCCTCATTCTGTATTGAAATTGGATATGCTCTCCTACAAAAGCTAGTTTTAGCTATATAAGCCGTTATTCATTACTCTTGCCTTGTGACAGTGACAGTGAAAGAACAATACCCTTTTAAGTTTTTACCTGTTTTTGTTCCTCAATGAGATCAAGCAGGGTGATAAGGCAGCTGGTCCGTCCAACTGACAGGTCCTTTTTGTCCTTAGTTTCAGTGCTATCCTTTGGGGTTGATGCGGCTGACGATGATGAAGGTTTGACAGTGGACGATGATGCGGTAGATGATGAGGATAGCGGGGCAGGCTGAACGTTGAGGTACATCTCAGTAAGACCAGGTTGTGTCTCCACACACACGGCGAGAAGCTCAAGGATCACTACCTTGAGGCGGACATCCTGTTAACCAGAAAATTTCATATTCTCGTTATTTCCTTTTTTACTTATATATTTAGGTGTTTCAAGGATTTAAGTCTAGGATAGCATGCAGCTCAACTCTGTCAAAACCAAAGATGTAATTAAACAGATTTTTTTTTTTTTTCACTCCTCGTGTTTTCAATTTGCATGATAATCACTGCAAGGCAACTGATTGACCCGATATGTAAGTGTTAAGCACTGAACTTATTTCAAATTTGGTTGTAAGGGAAAAATTGATCAATCATTATGATGAATCATATGAATGAAGGAATGAAGGAAATATCAATCACCTCTGTGCGAGCAGCAAGGCGTGTGAGGTACATGTCACGAATAGCTTCAGCCTCATTTCCCAGACAGGCCAAAATTGACATTGGGAACACCATGGCTAAACGCTGAAAAGGGACACAAATCTTCAGTATTTGTCGGTGAAATACAATAATAATGGGTATGAATAACAAAACGAAAGCATAAAATACTTAAGATTACCAGTCAGTTTTATTGGTACAAACAAATATGATTCTTTGAGCAGTGTCAACTGTTCCTACCTTCAGTAGTAGTGTAGCTAGTGTGGGTAGTCTCATGTCATGACGGTGGTAGACATATTGGGCGATAGTGGCCACCACGTGGCGGTGGGCACGGTTAGCTGGCTGCGTAGAGAGTGCATGTTCCACTGGAGAAGGCGGTGAATCCGCTGGTCGCAACAGCAGAAGTCGATTCAAGACTGAGAAGGCCAGCTTTATTAACTGGATCAGCTCCATCCCTGCACCCTCCTGTACACTGAAATGGAACAGAACTAAACATGTAACATCTTATGTGATTGTTGTATTTACTTTCTTCTCCCCGTTTTTCTCTGAGTATATTTTCTTCATGATTAATATATGTATTTTGCCAGATCTAATCCACCATCTTTTGCTACAGAATTCATGAATTTCAATTGCACACAACAGATGTAGTCTATACAGTAACTTCACGGGATATTCGTATATCTATAATTTAATTTTAATCAAGCATGTTATCTAGTGAGTGAGTGAGTAATAGATGTTTAACGCCATTTCGACAGCGAAGGTCATATTGATGGCGAGAACGACATTACACAATTTCACAGAGGAATGTGTCGGTGCCCGTGCATATGTGCACCATACACATCCGAGGGGATAGGAAAGATAAGATATAGACCCTTTTAAGTGGGCTAGGGAACCCCTGTTATCTAGTGAGTGAGTGTGTAATGCTTACCTGCCCTGATTAGATAGGGCAACTTCTACTGTGTCGACACCTGTTGAGATGATGTCGAGCACAGCCCGGCCAGACTCGGTGAACAGTAGCGAGTATACACAGAGGTCACGCAGGGATACCCTATCAAAATCAAACCAAGTCTATATCAGCTGTACATCTAGATATACAGGTTTGTAAGTTTTTCCTTATCTGTATCTAAAGATACATTGTGGTTCGATCAAGCTTACATGTATACTACATTTCTCTTCGACATAAAATACCCATTCAACAAAGTGTAAGCACATGTATCGGGTAAAGACGTTTTCACGCTTATGGACCCCAGTTGTTTCCTATTTAATGCCCCCTAGAGTTTATGCAAGAGATCATAAGTAAAAACAAAAACAAAAATTGAGTTAAGAGTGTAAAACCATAAAATTCCACATGACCTTAAAGCATATAAAAATTCCAAACGAAAGCTACATGGGGTGAACAGAATGGATATTGGTTGATGAGACAGAAATAAACTGGTCACATACTGCCCAGGCTTTTTGGACTTGTCATTGTTGAGGATGTTGAGGATTCGGTGAAAGATGCGAAGGCACAATTGCCCCACCTGCTCCCGCCCCGTGGGCTCGTAGTAGCGCCACTTCCCAAACACAGGAAAGATTTCCCGACACACGAAAAGCAGTACTGCTGTGAGTGATTCCAGGCTATTGGCCGTGTGCAGGGGCTGAGTGTAAAAGAATAAGACAGAGAGGTAACTTTTCAATCAATCCTGGTTTTGGACTTGAAGTTTACTCTATTAGTCTTACCACAGGATGCTGCCATTACCGTAAACTCCCGCGTATAAGACGCGTCCTCTAGGCCAAACAAAATGTTGGGGCGTCTTATAGCTTTCTCTCAAGTTGGGGGTGCGTCTTATACGAGGGGTAATTTTACTATAGAACAGTACTGGATTGACAAAAATCACCCTTAAAATGTGCGTCTTATACGCGAAAATGCATGTGCTAAGTTTGGGATGCGTCTTATATGCACAGCGCGTCTTCTACGTGGGAGATTACGGTAGTGGTAATGTTACCTGTTTTATTTCTTTGCATATCATTCTTTATCACAAGTGATATTACCTGTCTACTTCCAAACCTACATCCACATTCCCATGGAAAACAATTCTTATACAATCAATTTTCAATATAAGTCAGCTGGCATTTACTTAAACCCCAAGACAAAAGAGCATTGAAAGATGCACTGATATCATTCTTAATGTAACAGAGCATGTTACCTGCACAAGGGCTTCCGTCAGGCGCAGCAGTGCGATGGTGACCGCATAATGCCCCTGATTACACTCGTAGCCGGCTAGGATGGAGCCATACGCTCCAGCACTGAGTCCCGCACCTGACGTATACTCAGCTAAACTGTCCAGGTTCTCCGTCAGATACGGTAACAAACCTGTCTGTTGTAGTCCATGCCATACCTGAAACAATCAAGAGTTAACACTTGTAATGGGTATCAAAATGCTATTCATCCCGTTCTTAGGATCTTATTCACTACTGTAAAATCCCACAGTAAGCCTTGGCTTATAGACCAGTTTTGACCTGTATTTTATAGGACTGCCCCGAACTCTGGGTGTGGCTGGGTGCAGCGTATCAGCGGGTGCGACATATATGCTAGGTTTTACCATAATATGAAATCCCAATCTACAACATATGCAATAACATACCACCAAATAATCCAGTATTTGACTATTGAAATAAACAATAATACAATGTATTTTAACAACAATTTCAAAACAGCAACACTATAAACCTGTTCATGTGTTATCAAAGGTAGATGTACAGATGCATGGCAGCCCATTCCCACACTGTAGCAATTTATCACATATTGGTTAAGCACACACAATGCATTTAAAATTCTACTGTGAATATCGATGACTTGTAAAGAAAGTACCGGTATTATCCAAAGGGAGAGAAAAAACTCAGAAAAATCAGCGAAGACCCTATAATATTGATACAATGTCTCACCTTTTTAGCATGTCGTGTAGCAACACAACCAATTGTGTCAATGGCCGCAGCCAGCAGAGGTAGTGGTGGTGGAGACAGCAGACAAAACCTTGAATGAATAAAAAAAAATAGCGTTCTAGTATAATATCTATGTTTCTTATCTGAACAGAAGTGTGTGTAGTTTCTGTGAGTCAGTGTCCAACAAGGACTTGATCTATGTATATGTACCCTGTACCAGAGGTAAATGTTAAAAGCTCTTTTACACATTGTTACACATATATTCATTCATTAGATTTTTAATTCCTAAATGCTAAAACGCTCTGTGGTGTAGTGTCTTACCTCTGGATGATTGGGCACATCATGTCAATAATGTCACTAAATATGTCAGCCAGTGCAGGGTCAGCAGTTACCAGCGCATGGACAACACGCGCCACCTCCGTCACCTTATCTACACCATCAGGGGTAACGGTTGTAGCACCCTGCGCCACCTGGCAATCATAGGTTGATGTATGCTTAAAAGTGTACTTTATATGGTGAAGGATTATCCACTCATAATGAATTGTAAATTTCCCAATACATGATAAATTTTCTATGTATAATATTATATGATTTTGGCTGGCTAGACATGATTTGGACCCCATCTGGGGCAAGGGAGGGAAGAATTACAAGTAGGTCATTTTTCCTAAAATGGACAATGGATCCATGGCTTCTCTTCTATGAATGTATGAATGGAAACGACAAATTATCTGATATATTTGACACTGGTACTCTTTCAAAAGTATAACATCCAATGTATGTAACACTCGCCTACCTGCAACAGGAGTGTAGACGTTTCAGCGGTAAAAACAGCGATCGCATCATAGGAGAACTCCCATTGTATAATCTGACCACCCTTTCCTAAAACAAAGCAACAAACATCATAATATACATGAGCATAAAAATCTTACATGCAGAACTGATGTTAAAATGTCCAAAAGAAAATGGCCATTTCAGAAAAAAAAATAATAAAATAAATGAGATTCATAAAGAAACTCACCTGGCTGAGGTATTAGCAAGCCATAACATCCACGTGGGATAATCAGCATATCTGAAACACAGTGTCCATAGTTAGGTAAATCGAATTACCATATTCATTTTCTATCTTATTTTTACCATGGATTAAAGTTGTTCTGGAAAATGTTAAACATGATGCTGTGATGAGGGTCAGATGATAGGAATTTTATCCGATTAGAACCAAATGCAACCTAAAATTATTCTGATGAAACTGTATTTTTCATGTAATTTCAATGATATTGACAATATCTTTTGTCAAAAGAGTCCACTGACCTGAGTTGTAAGGTCTCTTGGCTGCAGCAAGCTGCCACACGTCATCATTTTCTGTACTTTGGATGTCGCGGGCGCGGTTCCTGTCAAAGTACTCCATGTAGACGGGCTGCTCTTGTAACACCGTTACCACCTGGTGGCAGAAAAATAAATCACTCAAGGCATAAAGTTGAATCAGAATGATTAAGAGGTCCCAGAGCGGATGTTATCAAAGTCAGAATGTGCCTTACCCGGCAGCATTCCAGATATTGACTACATTAATGATTGATTGATTTGTGTTTTACAGCACTTTAGCGGCAATAAGTGGCTATCCCGTGCTTCACAGGTTGATAATTTAACAGAGGAATGTGTCAGTGCCCGCGCATATGTGCACCACACACATCCTGAGGGGATAGGAAAGAGGAGATATAGACCCTTTTAAGTGGGCTAGGGAAGCCCGGACTACATTAATGAATGGCACAATCATATTCAAACCTAAGGTCAACTTTACGCTTATACATGAGATATAAGTAGTATGTGAGTACTGGGTAAGCTATAATCTTAATACTCACTATTATACACCGTAAGAAATGAAGGGAGGGGGGGGGTTATGAAAAAAATACCATACAAGACTTTGAAATGAAAAGATTTTGTTAACATTTGATTTATTCCAAGGGCATCATGTGTACTACCTTTTGCGCACTGGCCTTACTGGAGGAGGCGAGTGAGGTGGACAACTGGAGCAGTGGTAGGAACTCCAGGGGGAAGCGCTGCTGGGCTGAGTGAAGGAGGACACCAAGTCCATCTGTCAGTCCCTGGAGATTCAAACATTATTGAAAGATTAACCAAAGTGCATTATCTTAAGATATTTCAATGTGATAAAGACTACATACCATCTTTAGATACTTGGACAAATATAGCTACATATATTGCACAGACTGAACACTGTCATTATTTTTTATATACTCAGAGATAGAAGTAAGCCCAACCGTCAACTATTTTTTGCCCTAACCTATCAAATACATCGAATTGACTCACCCTTTGCCAGAAATCTTCGCTGATGTTAGGTTGTTTGAGCAGCGTAGCAGCTACAGCATACAGCGCCTAATAAACCAAGATACAAAGTTAACTCAAAGGTACCTCTAATAAAAAACTAACTCTCAACACAGAATGCTACTTCTCATTCTTCTTCTTTCAAAGGAAATACTCAGAAACCATGTTTTCCCACACTCACTCAGAGTTACGGTACATAAGGCCGGTCAATATACCGGTACACTATGTAGCATTTTAACTTTAAGTCCTTGTAGGATCGAGTTGGAAAGAAAAATCACAGAAACCATGTGTACCTTTAGGATTCTCTCAAAACCTAAGTACGCCTTGTACTCAAGATGCACCCTACACATAGGCTTTCTTTGTGTTTTATTAATTTATTTACTTATTTATTTATCCATTCATTCATTTATTTATTTATTTATTTAATCAATCATCTACTGTATTTATTCCTTCAATAAATTAATTTTGTTTCAGCCCATCTAAGTTGCTACAGCACTTTCAATACAATTATTCATTTATCTTTCGAAAAAGACTGCGGACCCCAAGTTGGGCAGTCTCCTGGTCCGTTTTTCAATCTTACCTGTGTGTCTCCTAGGGTGTCTTCGTGGAAGATGGATAGTACAGTACATAACGTGCTGTAGATCACGTACTGACAGACGCTAGCAAGCATCTACACAAATAGGAAAAGTTTATTTTAGGTTCTCCTGTCAATAACTGCGATAGAAATGTGTTTGAATTAGGTGACTACGAAGGTATTTCTAACTTGTGTACTGAACCATTTATATTATTTATGTATCCCTGAATTCCAGTATAAAACTGATCATTAACCAATCTCCAGAATCGTTTAGGATTTATATTTATAAGAAAGGAATGCTCCCAACTGTTTTGCCATTGAAGGGTTCAGCACTAAGAAGGGCCTGCAGGAAGTCAAAGGCCCTCAGGCTGAGGGCCTGGTTCCCGAGTCTTCGCGTGACGGCACCACCCTCTGCCTGCAGCGTCATCTGACGGAAGACTGCCCACATGAGGAGAATGGGGCCATGTTGGACAATCTCGCCAAGTGATGAGAGAATGCCATCTATTGTCTGCAAGAAATATTTATTCTTCACACAAGATCTTTTTTTATATATATATAGCAGAGAAAACTGTATATCAACTCTACTGAGAAGAATGAGACTCTTATCTAAATGAGAAAGTTTGTATTGAATTTTGAAGCATAACTTCTTTATTGAAAATGTATATTGATTTAACATTATGTCAAAAACTAATGCACTGTAAACATAAGCAAAAAGCTCACCTTGAATATTTTTGGATTCTTGTTGATGTGGTGTTCACTGAGGCTGAATAAGACACAGGAAGAGCGGGCTGATGCATCTTTTTTTTTTTTTTTTGTAAATCATAATGTCAGAATCTTACTGCTCTAGTATATGTGGGTAATGACATAAATGGCAAAAAAAAAGCATGAAGACAATTTTTCTCTTAAGTTTGCTTTCATTTAAATTTAAGTGAAGAGCGACACGTTGAACCAATGTTGCTCCGGCAAGTTATTTGTCAGCATAGTATGGCTCATCATACTAAAAAATGAAATCTCGATGCACCATGGCGACCATCAAGGGTTAAAACTCACCAATTGTTTTCATGGCATTTGAGTAGAAATTCCAAGTCAACTCCTTCCAGTAAAAGAATAACCTGAAGGTATCTGTCATAACATAAAAAAAGGATTATGCAACAGACAATTAACGACAGATTTGAGATAAACGACATGTATGATTTGTTTTGTACATGTAATAGCATTAACTAGATTGTAAGCCAACTGTATCAGAAAGATAAGAGCCCTAAAAACGTTATTCAGTTGTTCCTCCATAACAAGCAGAATTATTCGTTAGGTCGTTAAGCATCCATGTTTCCACATTATGAAAACCATGGCAGGCTCTAGATGTGGCTTATGGCGTTTGCCTAAAGTCAGGGTGCGGTTATAATCATAGTTTCATAATTCAGTCACCCTCCGTTTCTATTTGGCGTAGCAGCCAAAGCTCACACTTACCCGATCCTGTTGAGCAACGGGTCTGCTGACTCATCTAGCAGATGTTTGTTTGTCTGTCTCCGACCAAACCCTTGTTTCTGAAAGTGTCAAAAGGCCAATTTTTATTTCAATATGATTAAATGGATCATGTGGAGAACATTACATAGACCCAGATTCCATTTGCCTGATCTTGGTGATTTTTGTTTTTTTCAGAATAATCAGTGATGCCGATATGACGCCGGCACGCCGGCTCTTGCCGGTGTAGAATCGTAATGGCTGACGTAGGACCTTAGGACGCAGGCCAAAAATGATTTGGCATGACCTCAGCTTTCTAATGCTGATAGAATTTTTTCAAATCGGCCAATTAGAAGCAAAGATAGGGATTTTTTTTGTGAATTTGTTTCATTTTCAAAAAGTTTCCTATTTCTTTTAGCTAAAATGGAGTTTATATGGGTAACTTAAAATATCAAAGTTCATATGGCCTGTGTGAAAGGGAAATGGCCTGCATAAGATGCCATGATGCAGGCCACTTTGGCCTGCGTCGATAAAAAAGATTTCGGCAACACTGTGAATAACAGGATATAATTATATATATATATATATATATATATATCCGATTTAGTTTATAAAGTGACAAAAGAGTAGACACTCACCTTGAAAATTGCGGCCAGGCTGCCGTAGGCTGTAGCGGGGTGCATGTATTCCTTGTAGAAGAGCACCATGATCTCTAACAGCTCACACTGTGCAGTAAGAACAAGATCTAACATATTAATCTGTTCTGTGATAAAAAATTGGAATATCGGTAGTTTGTAATATAAGTCCACATGATAAAAGGTTAGCACTTACAGGAAGGATCTACAGTATATTCTTATGTTTAAATATCTCCAGTTCAAGATTCATCTAAAGTTTTTCTTTAGACTGTAGAGAAAGGTTAACTTGGAATTTGAGTGTTTGCCTTTCATCCACAGTCAATACATGGAACACTTTGCATATAAGCCAGAACTCACATCTCAGCTTTGTGCAGAAACAAGTGCATACACACCAGAATCTATAATATCAATGGACCAAACCTTTGTAACAGCTGATCACGTTCAGACTGCACACAATTCACGTTCAGACTGCAATTTATTCATTAACAGACGGTACAATTGATTAGAAAGAGAACTTACCTGTTCACGAAGGTTCTGAATAACCCAAACTGAAGCCTGACGCTCATTCTGGAGAGAGAATGTGAACAAGATTCAAACTATTTTCTTCAATTACGGTACTCCATAAGGTCAAAGAGTATAATTTAATCTCCTGACCCCGAATTAGACGATAGCTAATGGTATGTTTGACATTGAACAAAAAATCATAGAATTACAGTGCTGTACCCGGTAGTTGATATGCGACTATTGCACACTCTAGTTGTAAAAAGTGAGTGAGTGAGTAATAGATGTTTTACGCCATTTCGACAGCTAAGGTCATATTCATGGCGAGAACTAGATTACACAATTTCACAGAAGAATGTGTCAGTGCCCGCACATATGTGCACTACACACATCCCGAGGGGATAGGAAAGATGAGATATAGACCCTTTTAAGTGGGCTAGGGAAGCCCTAGTTGTAAAAAGTAGAACATGTACACAATTACTTAGCTTATGTCTCGAAATACATATATAAATAAAAAAAGAATATAAAAGTTGGTTTACCATAGCATTGCCGTGAACCTCCCAGGTGGGTGCCAGCTCGTCACATAACTCAGTGTATTGAGACACCACCTGAGGATGACATTCATAAAAATTAATTTCATCTCAGTTCTTTCTTAGAAAGAGTTATTTATCTCCAATCTCCATACGTGCTCACAGAAGATATTTCAAAGCAGTTGAAATGTTGCTTTCTAATTCAGAATGCCTCATTTTTCGATGTCAAATTACCTCAATAAACTTTTAAACTGTGAGGAACCTGTCTGGTTTTCTGATGAATTGAAAATTATTTGTAATCTGTCAACTCACCTGTGCAGCAAAGCCTTCATTGTCACAGACTTCTTCCACAAAAGATGCATATTGCACCTGCAACCAATCAAGTCCACAATTAATAAAGATGCATTATCATGCATAAATCAATAGGAGGTATTGGGTCCATAAGAAGCATATGAAATCATGTTCAATTCACTAAGGAGCCTAACGGTACCGTTATAGTGTACACTCTCACTCTATCATGTACCGTAAACTCCCGCGTATAAGATGCGTCCTCTACGCCAAACAAAATGCTGGTGCGTCTTATAGGATTTTCTGAAGTTGGGGTACATCTTATACGAGGGGTAATTTTACTATAGAACAGTACTGGATTTACAAAATTGAGCATTAAAATGTGCGTCTTATACATGTAAATGCATGTGCTGAGTTTGGGGTGCGTCTTATATGCGCAGCGCGTCTTCTACGTGGGAGATTACGGTAGCTCCCCATTTTGGTACTGTAATAATATCCTGCGTAATAAGTTAGCTTATATGTGCGGATCAACCTCTATTGTGCCTTACAGGATCAGCAAAAGTGGGGGATATCATACTATAAAACAGTACAAAGCTACTCAATATATATTAAACAAATGGAGGTGGATTTTATATGCAAGGTATTACAATATTCAGACAGACATTGCTAATTGGCTTAGCATGCTAGTAGTTTACCTTGTAAGGATGTTTTGTTTCTTGCCAGTATGAGAACAGGTGTTTTAGACAGCGGAGTAGACACAGTCGCTCACTGAAGTAGTAGTCGCGCACTTTGAGGATCAGTGCCTGAGCATGCCGGTCTACTGACAACAGACGCTGCAACATATACACATTTGTTTAATAAACGGCCAAAACATGCATTGAAAAGACAAAGAGAAAAAAGTTCAGCAAATCTCTCCATTGCTTGATGGCATATATATATATATATATATATATATATATATATATATATATATATATATATATATATATATATATATATACACACAATGTGGCTGAATTTAGCCCTGCATAACCGTCTTCCTCCAGTAGAATAGGCATTTACTCCTTGTATCATAAAAGGATATTATAACAAAGAAAGCAGAGAAAATCATCTTTGCCACCATTTACGATACATCATCGCCAACAACACTCAACTCATTTCATTTAGATTTTTGAGCTTTTTTTATTGTGTGAACCTGTCCTTGCATTTCATATGGCGACAGCGTTATTTCGATCAACTATATTACATAGGTGCAGTATGAAATCAACAGACTGCTACCGGTAATTTATTGGTCATTACATCAGGCAGAGAGGGGAGGCTTAATATCCAGGACTGGGTTCTCTACCCACAAACTCTGCCAAACACCTCTAGTGACTAACTCCTTTGGGGCCCATTTTTGTTCTTACCTGGAGCTCTTTCTGTGACCCTCTGTAATCGTGAAGTAGGTAAAGACGGAAAATGTCATGACTCTGAACTTCGTCCAGTTGCTGAAAATAAAAACCCAGACTTATTTAAATTCAGTGCACAGATTTCGTTTTCCATTTAGTACGGTGTTATAGGTGTGTAACACCATTTTGACTGCTAAGGTCATATTCATGGCGAGAACTACATTACACAATTTCACAGAGGAATGTGTCGGTGCCCGCGCATATATGCGCACCACACACATCTGAGCGGTAGGAAAGAGGGGATATAGACCCTTTTGAGTGAGCTAGGGAAGCCCCATACCAGGACTTAGTGAGAGACATGTATATGTAGGACACTGGCATATACTTTCAAAGCACATTTTATTTGCCTTGTATACTGGTACTATTAATGGATATTTAGTTCCTAAGATACTGTATATGCATAGCCCAATTTTCTAACGGCAGTTATAGACACTCATTTTGCTTTACCAAAAATGTGCTGAGTTTGCGGACAAAATCCAGCTGCACGTCCTTAATTTTTCTCTCCTTCTGTAGTTTACTAACACCATCTTTTCTGTAAAACACAAGAAAGATATTGTCATACAACTCACATTTGATTTGAAATAGAATGATTTACATATCCAACAAAATATTGATATATCTAAGTTTATAGATGTGATACTGAAATCTTACATTTTGGATGTTGATGTACAAATGTATATGTTCTGGTACTCAAACTCACTTTGGTTTTCCGTAAAACGTGATACCCTTCACCAGTTTCTCTTTGTTTTTCTTCAATTCTTCTTTAATCAGATCCTGTTAAATTTACGAAACACAGATTATTCAACAACACAAACACACTGCGGAAATGGCGATTTTCTAAAATTGTGAAATTGTAAATGGGATGAAAACAATCTAATCCCTTTGACTTGAACCTTGAACATTCAATTTTTGAATTGCAATTTAATCTAAAATGCTGTCCCTTTTAGTTTTAATTTGTTAAGTGAGAAAGTGAAAGTCACTGTACACAGTGATGAAATCATTCTTACCGGTGGCCTTCTGAGATAACTGCCTGTGATGAAATGCCAGAGATCACGATTTGACCTGAAATGCAATACCTAAATTAGTATATCAGAGATGCCACTTACTGGCCGACAAAAACCAGGAAAACTGGACCTTTGAACACATTTTCCCAGGAATTTAACATAATTTAATACATGAATCTTGGAATAAAAAAAAACAGGAAATCCTGGTAAACCAGGAAAAGTGGCATCACTGGTATATGAAGCCTCATATTCTGAGTATAAGCTGCATTTTATATAGACTGTTCACCGGTTGCAAATCCTGTGCCTTATCTTGTGGTTTCATGCAGCCCACAAGCAGGTTCCAAGTACTTTTCCTTCTTTGTGATGTTTACTTCAGACTCATCTAGCTCCATGGGCATTCAAAACTCAACATTCTCTGACATATATCTATTAAATATAGTCATCCTACATCCAAATATATGCAGATATAGATTGAGTAGACAGTATGGGTACTTTGTCAGTGACCCTAGTATCAAACACTACAAAGAGGGAAATCTGCATGGAACCTGACTGAGAGCTGCGTGAATCCACGAGATAAGGCCGAGATTTGGCAACCGGTGGAGACTCTATACTGAAAATACTTTTTGTGTAGAGAAGTTTCTGTCATGGCACTAAAGATGGTCTTTATTGGGGGAATTGTCGATTCGCTCTAATGCCAGTACGCCTTTATACATACACATTTGCTCTACTCCCTGGACCATACACACTATTTTTGTTGGTAAATCATAATTCTCAATTCTTAAAATCAAATCCCATTATCACAGCAGTTGAGGGTAGGTACAGGGTTATCTATAAAGACTATATTCTTTGAGTCGGCAGCCTTCTTCCAGTGTACTACACTGGAGCCCTGCCCATATTGTAGTGTAGGTGAGCGAAACAGGGGCGGTGTAATATGCAAAATGTCGCTCCGTGAGAAATGTTTCCGCGGAAAATCAAGTTACACTTTGCATTAATCATACTTCTACGGCGTAGGGGCAGTATCATTAGGGTTGTTGTTTTTTTCAATTTCTATAAGAGGAAAGGGATATTTTCATTGTTTTTTCCTTTCAAAGAAAAAAACTATTTGTTTTGAGATTAAGTAAAGTTTATCACTCTTCTAGCAGATGTTTTGATCTTGCATGATACGATTTAGAGGGTGCAAAGTCTGTTGGAAGAGCGCTGGAAACATTTTGCATGGCAGCGACATTCTGCATGCGACAGTGGCACAGGAGGACTGGGTGACTGGCTAGCATTGCTGTCTATCTTAAAGGGGGCTGGCATGGAAAGTTAACAACATGGGTACCGATTCAAACAGCGATCATAAAATCGCGGGAACCAGCGAAAAAATCACGATGCCCTGATTGGTCAAGAGGTGATCACGTGACTTTTTAATGCAGGCATGCATTACCATGCCAGGGCCCCTTTAAATTCTAATTCCTCAGATAGTTTAAAGTTTAACTTAAAGTTTATACAACAGGGAGCTGCTTTTCAGATATGTTATAGAAGATGTTATGTTATTTAACATATGTTGAGTCCAACGGTTAATGTAAACCATGGACCTAAAAATCGGCCATTGTTTGCACCTTCATACAGGTAGTCTTTGGATTCGTCCGTACGGTAACCACGTATCATAGAAAGTCACCAACGTTACGTGTCACATGCACACGGACCGCGCCATACTGTGCCGGGGACAATTTTGAATGCTCCAGTGTTGCGCTCAGCATTGAAAGTCTAAATTCTCCAAACACCTGTCTCATATAATGTCGGGATTAAACCAGTACAATCTAATTGGGGAGAGAATTATTCAGTGTTAATAGATAAGAGATTGGCACAGTATTATGGCCGTAATATGAATTTAAAATGTGAGCAGGGCCCCAGTGTAGCATTTTTATTATGTGACGTGAGGGAGAACGCCAAGCGCAGAGCACCACTTTGTCCCCGGCATCCGGTGTGCGGACGTCGGACCGTTGCCGTAGTTACGGGACTTTTCGTCTCAATGAATGTATATTGACTGCTGTGCCCTCTATGATTTGTGCCAATCATGCCTACTCAAAGAATACCGAAAAATACATTATATTTGTATTAGTTCTTGGAGTAGTGCAAATGATCTAGGGCGAATAGGCAGTAGCACCAATGGACATTAACTCATTTATTGTACTAGTACTAGTAGCCTAGACTGTCAGTATCAGATACATCATACAAAGAAAACAAATCACAACGTCAACTGCCGGTTCGTTGATAAACCGTTGAGCGATAATAGGGGACCTTTGAAAAGACCGGTTGTTAATAGATGGTTATGCATTAACCAGAAATATAATCTTAGATCTTACACTTGAATACTGATTTTAGATATGTTTTCTATATCATCAGCTATTTGATACAAGTGAAAGTATAATCTTTTGAGAAATATTTGAGAAATGATTTGTGTGCTTACCCTAATCCCGCCATGCCGATGGTTCAAACGCAAAGTCAGTTGCTAGAATAAATCGTTAGTTTAGTATTATTTTGTTTTCAAACATAATACTTTTATTTTACTTCAACTTATACTCATATATACTTTTCTATGTGTTTGAGGTCAAAATAGTGATATCAATTGCATTTTCTCATCTATTTAAATGATCTTTTATCTACGAAACGATAAGTAGGTCAGTGTCATTTCACGAACTTCCGCTAACTCCGCATCAACCCGATAACAGTGCAAAGAAAGGCTTGTGTTCATGGAAGATGACAATCAGGAGTTTACATGTGTCTTCTACATTTACTAGACGTCAGATAGGTTTGTGGAGTTAAGAGTAACATAGCGGCACTCTTGGATTTTACGGTGGGCCATGGTGAAATGAGATTTTACCGTGTTCCAAGAGGCATGCAGACGAAGCACCTCGCCTTCGTTACGTTGATATGCGCTGGGTCCGTCTTTCTTTTCTTCATCCATTTGGAGGGAGAAATATCGCGGCTGGACTCCGCAAGAATCAAATTAGGTAGGTAAATAACTACGGATATTTTGGTACATGTGTGTTGTTTGTGTTTTGTGAAATGTCTTTTGACAGGAATTAGTCATGTGCGTCTGATAGCGGCTGTCGATTTTGAATGGCGGGCGGGCTGTCACTGTGTCAGACTCCGGCTATGTTCCCGTGCCTGTCCCCTGTCTAGCCCCGGCAATGCCTATGCCATGGCCCTTGCTACTCTGCTGGTCTCGACGAATACACACACACATCTGACACTAGTGACAGCATTCCTTTCCTCTTTTTGAATCCAGAATATTTAATTCTGAGGTGCCTTGATTCATTGCATTGAAGGATGTCCAATACTCTTGCCTAGGCAGAAGACTAGCGGTACCCACTTGTAATGTTACGATAGTCGATACCAACCAACTTGGATATCCCAACTAAAGCAACTTGAGCTTCCCAACTTTAAATTAAAGTGAACACTTAGTCTTAGATTCTTAACATTTCCAGGGCCAAGTCAAGACTCAACTGAAGTGATCAGCATTTTAACTTTAAACTCAAATTAAATTACTCTTCAGAAATAGAAACATATTGAATATAGGTAGATGTGCATACCATATTAAACATGTATTTCCCTATGTCTGCAGCAGCTAGATGCATGCCTGCAAACTCAGTTTCTTTTTTAAAGATCCACTTGGGCCAAGTCTTGGGTCAATCTTGTGATTCCTCCAGGGAGCCTGGGAGATTACATGAACGATGGTACCAAGGAACGATGGTACCAGAACGATGGTACCATGCCTTTGGGAATGATGGTACCATCAAGAAGGAATGATGGTACCATTTCCAAATCATGTCTCTATCATGTCCTTGATAATCTTTTATGCATCTGGTAATTGTAGATGGGTTTTATTTGGCTGTTTTGGCGAATTTCCATCACTTTGTGACAGTGCTTTGACAATTCCTACTTCTGGTGTGTGTCGGTGTCACTGTTGCCATTGTAATGTATAGTAGGTATGTGGGGGAAAAAAAATCAAATGCATCAGATCTTCTGGATTTCGGCATGATCCTCTAGGGGAATATGTGAGAAATAAGTCATTTTTCAGTGAAGTAGAGCAGTTTTTGTGAGACAAGATTGGGTTCATTTTCGTCATTACGGACATAATGCAATTTAAATGAAGTTTATCCGACCTCTAGAAGCAGAGATACTGGTATGGATTTGGCCATGGATTTTTGGAAATAAAGTATCTAGGAAAACCATCAAAGTTAATCAACCTGCAGAGCTAAGAAAATCATTATTTGTTATCAACTCAACCCATTTCCATGCTTGAAATATCAAGTAATCATTAAAAAGTAACAGGGTGAGGTTAGACATGTATGCAGGGACATGGTACCATCGTTCCTTTCAAATGGTACCATCATTCCTCAGGACTGGAAAGTGGTACCATCGTTCCCGTGGTACCATCGTTCCCGTGGTACCATCGTTCCCGTGGTACCATCATTCCAGAAACCGCCTGGGAGGGGTTGGGTAAAATTCTGAACAGAGGAAATCCGACATCCTCAAAAAGCAGAGAGTTTGCAGGTATGTAGATTGCCTTTAAAGTCGGACAAGATTTGCACTGTACCTGGCTCCAGGGTACATATATATCAAATAAATTCAAGGCCAAATTCAAATATTGCACCTGGTCTATCTAAGGCTAAGTTACCACTTGAATTCCTTTTACCGTAATCTCCCGCGTATAAGACGCGCTGCGCATATAAGACGCACCCCAAACTCAGCACATGCATTTTCGCATATAAAACGCACATTTTAATGCTTAAATTTGTAAGATTAGTACATTTCTATAGAAAAATTACCCCTCGTATAAGACACCCCCCCAACTTGAGAGAGAGCTATAAGACTCCCCAGCATTTTGTTTGGCGTAGAGGACGCGTCTTCTACGCGGGAGATTACGGTAGTTTATCTGCCTTCTAGTTCTACCAGGTAAAAGTACATGTGGCTGGATACATGTTGAAGGAATGAGGGTTTCGATGAGGATGATTGACTTTAGAGTAAAGTGTAATTCTTTTCTTTTTTTTTTTCTTTTTTTTTTTGTAGAGGTGTGGTTGTGTTTAATTTTCGTCCTCCGAGATTAAAGTGTAATTCTTTTCACTTGAGGATGCTGGAACAAGCCGGAGAAATTCATGACATCACATTAATACATGGAGATGAAACCCATTTATGAGGAATGAGATGAATTAGTTGTGTCACCCACCCGGACGATGCTCTGTTAGATGGTTCTGATGTGTTTGGTACATCGTTCTGCTGTGAATTCCCAGTGCTCAATAGTACCATCGGCATAGAATTATTATGATATAGACCTGCCATAAAACAGCCTACAGTATTCAACCTAAAGCGCACATATGCAGAGCAAAATACTATGTCTAATACCAGGGGTAGTACTTCAGAGTTTAAATGGTCATCAAAATTTGATATTTTGCTATAGTTGTACTTTCCAGACAAAAACATCCCAAAATAAGAGGACATGCGCATTTAAAGTATTTGCGCTCATTAGATAAAATAGAGTGTAGAAGAGGTTTACGGTAAATAAATGCTGGTGTTGATATCATTCAGTTCTCTGCTACAAGTACAATGTACAGTATTTCTAAGTCTGCATCAGCACGTAACGTGACTAATACTATGACAAAGTAGAACATTTATTTCAGTGCAGTAGGCCTATAAGCTGACATCTGTGCTCCATAGCCAAGTGTGACAATATAACCAGCATAAATGGTGACATAATGGTCGCTATTCCTTGTGTGGTAGCCAAGAACCCCTAGGGCAGTATTACAAGTGCCAAAGACATAATCCATTAGTGTGATACAAGAAAGGTATACTGGTTCTCTGCTCATTGTCACTTTTATATGTATCACAAGTCTGGGATTGCCTGGTTTAATCATCATAAAGGTTTAATGTAGGTCTGGACGTATAATGGCTGTGGCTCTCAGATGACATATCTGGAAAGGGCACATGGATAGCCACAAGGCAGGTGGGAAATACTGGGGTGGGGGAGGATGGCTACTGCATATTATATGTTATAACACTGCTGGGCCAAGCCAGAGTGCATTATCCTGAATGCTGCGTTCTGATTGGCTGATTGACCGTGCATTATCTAGATGGATAATGCACTCCCAGCACAGGAGGTCAACTTCATCTCACATTTAGACTTCACAATTGATATTCATATGTTGTCAGGTGGCTTATTTTTCTGTGTTATAACGGGAATAATGCACTTGGTCATGGCTGCTATCGTGCTCTAGACTGTATTGAGACATCTCGGGGCCTATAAGGCCCCTTGATGTCTCAATACAGTCTAGAGCACTCCCACAGCCATGCCCCGTGCATTATTCCCTAAATATATGGCTAATAGTCATGATATGAATGCGCCAATGGTGCATTTTATTGAGTATTTATTGCGCCATTTTTGTTTTGAATGCGCAATGTGCGCAGTGCGCGTCCCTTTCGAAATCCGGCTATTCAAGATCATCTGCAGCATTAGACCCTCACACTCATCAGTTCCCTCGCCAGTGAGTGAGTGAGTAATAGATGTTTAACGCCATTTCGACATCTAAGGTCATATTCATGGCGAGAACGACATTACACAATTTCACAGGGGAATGTGTCAGTGCCCGCGCATATGTGCACCACACACATCCCGTGGGGATAGGAAAGAGGAGAAATAGACCCTTTTAAGTGGGCTAGGGAAGCCCGTCCCTCGCCAGAGATGTGCACAAGAACTGCAAATGCCAAAGGGACATAGGTAGTAAGCTGCTCCTAAACGATTCATAATGTAGAACTTTACTTACCGTAATCTCTCGTGTATAAGGCGCACCTCACGTATAAGGCGCACCCTGAGTTCAGGAGAATGCGATAAGACCCACCTGGGGCTTGATTTTTGAGGGTTAAGTACTTTTCTATAGTAAAAGTACCCCGCCTATAAGACGCACCCCCTCTTTTGGCAAGTTCTATAAGGTGTAGTAGGCTTTTGATCCACATATAAGACGCGCCTTATAGGCGGGAGATTACAGTACTGGAATTATGGTTCTCGAGGGCTCTTGTGTAGATCTTTAAGGTGCAAGGAAGTGTTATTGGTCCATGTTGACTTTTGGCTAGGGGTGTATAAGAGCTGGCGATACATGTACTTGATGTAGTGCAACTTCCATGGCCATGTGCCAATCACATCTTTACCACCCCCCCCCCACCCCCAAACACACACACCCACATCTCTACATGACGAGGGCCTTACTGCAGTGCACTCTGCAGGATCTTTTTGTCACAATGATGGAGTATTAATGCTGCCAGATTAATGCATCACACAAACCTTGAAGCTGCATACCGGCTCTCAAGAAAGCCGATTTGCTCAATTACACACTGGTCACCGTGTTGCATTAACACAGCCTGAGTAGTGCTGTAGTCATACATTGCCTAAGGTGGGCAAGATGCTCTAATACTGTGCTGACAAGTCTACTCGTCGGCACTGTATTGGTGCACCATGAGGACAAAGGAACATACACCTGGATGTATCAGGGCATGATCTGGCAGCCCTTAGAGTGTTAAATGGTGAGTGGACTCTAGTTGTCACAAGATTGGGGAGGGAGTCTGTAGCCAGTGATCGAAGTCAGACAAGTACACTTTTCACTGGTAATTTCTCACTTGATCTTCTGCCTGACAAAGCACAGAGAATGTCCCTGTGTTAAACCACATCTTGTTCCTGGTGCATTAGGACTCTGTATGTTAGAGAGGCATGTAACTTTGATTGCGCAGCCTACAGGCATTTTGCTGGAAATGTAGGCGCCACATTTGCTGCACGTCCGATTTGACCGATATAAAATTTCAGTATGGGGACGCTGAACGCGTTAAGGCCATTTTTGCCAATGTACATCTGTTTTCTAATCAAGTCTTTATGCCCAGAATGGTATCATGTGTATGATCAACATGGCCTGCAGAAAACACATTTATACAAGCCACATTGTCATCTGTTCTAAATTATTTTTAAGGCAACACTACCTAGGTTGACATTTTTCATTGGAATTTAAGAAATTGGATGTGATGTTCTATATGAATTGGTGTATTGTCAGTATTCATGCATAAACATATCAGAAGTATCGACGGGGAGTAAAATTTACCTCGAAATATGTCTAACTCTAAGTAGGCCTACTTAACAAATTCAGTTACAATCGATCCCGACCTACCCTACTGTTTCCCTGTCAAACTGCATTGTACATACCAATAGAAACACTGTTGACGGTTTCATTAGATAACCAACCCTCACAATATGTGAACAGACCCAACTATTTAAGCAGGGCTTGATACCGTATCCCAATGTCCCCTGTCATGATACACTGACTGGTGGCACTCTGGGGCATTGTATCAGTGCATCATAGTAACCCTTTATCCTTACATCAGTGTTGCTGAAATGACGCCGGCACGCCGGCTTTTGCCGGCGTAGAATCTTAATGGCAGGCATAGGGCCTTGGGACATAGGCCAGAATGGCCTGGCATGATCTCAGCTTTCAAATCTGACCATTAGAACCAAAGATAGGACTATTTTTGTGCAGATGTTTCATATTTGAGTATTTTCCAATTTGTATTAAGTTATGATGAAGTTATGATGGGTACTTTAGGATATTGATAACAATATGGTCTGCATGGGCAGAAAATGTAGGATGTGGCCTCTACAGGATGCCAAGACGCAGGCCATATTGGCCGGCGTCAATAAAAAGTTTTCGGCAACACTGATCATAGGGTCGGCTAGAGATGAGTTTCTCACCAGTGCTCCATCATACCAATATAGGGCAAAGTTCGCTAAAAGCACTATGATGCCTCTAGCGGGGTTAACAAAATCACCCACATACAGCAATTGTCTAGAGTAACATTGCAGATAAGGGGGAGCTTTGTCTCATATAGCAGACACAGTCCCCAGACTCTACTTGAAAAGTCAAACTTTACCGGACCTAGATTGAGGAAAAAGAGTATAGAGTATCCATTGGGTAGCCTCTCGAATCTATAAAAATAAAAATAAAATGCATTTGTGCTATATTGTGTTCAATACTACACGGCGAAAGTGAGATCTTTGTGATATATAAACAGGGGTGGACACTAACATTTGGGCCTTAGGCCAACCAGGTCAGCATTCTATATAGGATACCCCTGTATATAGCACCCAGCCTCTCCCACCCAGCCAACCTCGCCACCCAAACTTAATTAAGAATCCATTTTGTCCTATGTACCTTAAAGTGCACTCCTTTGATGACAGTAGTAGGGGTGCGGGATTTTGATGAGATAGTTGTGGATAGAGTATAGTCCCCTTACTTCTATGTGAAATACGATTGTGACGTTGACCTGTGCACCCCTGGTGTAATTAGATTGTCTAGATGTATTGATTAGACACAGAATTAGGCCTAGAAAAATTTTGTGTTCAGGTAACGGGGTCGAAAAAAAATAGGGTAGGTAGGTAGGGAATTTTTTTTGTTCAAGATTTTTTTTAGGCCAGTTGTAAATTTTCGCGCCTACGCGACATGAATTTGATGTGCGAGATCGTGGAAAAAACTTTCATGTCTTGATCAGTGCCAAAATATCAGATTTTCCCCCAAAATACCCCAAAAAAAAGTTAGGGTAGGGTAAAAAAAATTAGGGTAGGTAGCGTTACCTAAAAAAAAAGGAAATGAGCTTGTAGTTCGCTTTCTATGTGCCCTCTCATGTATTTTTTATAACCTTTCAGAGGCTGCACGGCGCCTTTTTTTGTGTTCATTTGTGATGATGCACCAATGTGGCATCTGTGAGCATGACTTGCATTGGCTAAGGGAGAAGATTTTTTTCAGAACTCAGATTAAAAAAAAAAAAATCACCCTCCAAAAAAAAAAAAAAAAAATCCATGAGGCCTCTGGACAGGAAACCAAAATATTTCTTAAGGGTGGCGTATGTAACTGCACGCCATGGCTACACTCATCTATCATGGTAACAGAATGGGGCCTTTGTATCAATTGTCCACGAATCTTAGAGTTATAAAATGTATTCTTCTTAAATAAACTACTAAATTGTATATGATATTGATGGGGAGGAGAGACATGGATAAGCCGCACTCTGAAATAAGCCCAGGCACATCTCAGTCCTATCTTGCCTATCTATAAGCCACGGCAAAGGGAAATTACATTGTTATGCTCGTTTGGTTGTCACAGTGCGTGAATGGCAACCCTGGTGTATCAGAATAAGAGGCCAGTTATGTTGCACCAATGCAACACAGTAGCGACTTACTTAAGGTCACTGTTTTTGGTGTATCATAACAAATGGCCATGAACATTATGTGCTCCTGAAAGGGCTAATGGGTCATGTAACTGCGGGTGACATAGTGTGCCTTTTGTCGGATGACCCCACATACTGGCCATGTTTTGTTTTGTTTTTTTTCTCTCCGTCTCTGCATCCAAGTAATTGTTTCCTTTAGTGGCCAAAACCATGCAAAGCTATAGACGGAAATAGATGTCAATTTACTTTACAGAGGACTGTACTTTTTGATACACACATGTATCAAAGCTCACATCACGTATGACAAATACATGGAAGTCACGAGTCAGAAAAGAGCACACAGAACGAAAGAAAAAAAAATTATAAGTAGGAAAAATGTGGATGGTATTATACGGTGCATAGGTCGCCAGATCTAATTAAGTAGAACATTCTATACACCCAAGTGTTCCCAAAAGGAAAACTATGGACAAGTGTTACCCTCCTATATTGCTCTGATGAGTGAGCTACATGTACACATGTATCATCATAATCAGCCCAAAACTAAATAAATAGACGTCACACAAAGCTAATGCTATAATTATACTATTTATCTTTGATTGTTACCCCTCACTCACTCACTCACCCCCCTCCACATACACACACCCATCAGCGTCCCTTCCCCTACACCCCCCCCCCCGCCCACACCAATGGTTAGTGTAACTTATGGCCAGTAAAGACATATTTTGTGCACTAGCCCCCACTATCCCAATCCCATCCTACAGCCACCATGTGCAACCTACATTGTAAAGGACCTAATCGCCTCCAGTAATGTAACAATTTATATTCATGACCTTTAAGGGATGGGCCCCCATTACCCATATATACCATACCATAGACAGTATTAATTTTATGCATTTTGTGACATTTATCCCAATATCCTGGAGCGCTTCTGAAATTTTTAATACTGCCATTGACATGTTGAAGAGTGGATGGGGGAGGGGGAGGGGGTGGGATTCAGTGGAAATGATTTATGGTTTGGAATCTACGGTCCAGACAGCTACCCAGTATTGAAGAATGGAAACTCTTAACACTAGCATCGTACATAAAACGATATCTCAACCTCAGCCAACCCAGCTTAACAGGTAACTGGATTAAAGGGTTGAGACGTTTACAACATTTGGAATCTTTAAGCTTTCCCTTCGCTGTAAGAATGATATCCAATCGAGAACTTCGAGAAGAAGGCATCACAATACAAGGCTTGGTCTTTCCACGTTTTAAAGAAAATAGATTGGATAAACTTCATTTAGCAGAGATTTCCCTAGGGCGGTGAACTAGACTTCCATTAAGCACACTCTGTATATCTAGCTACTGGTGATCGGTTACTTATCCCCTTAAAGTTTCCACATCATTTTAATGCATACCAGGTATATAACCATTTGTTACATAAATACAGTATTGGCGAGTAGCTTCCTGGTGAATTATTAGTCATGCATTATACCATGGAAATTGAGTAATCCATAAATCCAAACGGTCCGCATACTGGTAGTGCAGCATTGTCAGGAATTTCCTCATCAGCAATAATTCATTGTGTCTAATATATTATGACAACCTTGGGATCAAAGTTATTGTGACTGCTTACCTAAAATTCTCAGTCAGTTGGGAGGATTGATTCATTTTTCAAATAGATGAGAAAGCTAAGTTGATGCCATTATTTCACAAAGTCAAATCTATGGAATTTTGTTCACTTCCTAATGTAAGCTGTTTTGTGACTGGGTCTGTGCATTCTTACCTGGCCTGGGGCTAGTTGACTTGACCTGGACTAATGCCACATTCAGCCGTGACCGCCCATTAGCTACGCTAATAAAATGGACCAATTTACTCAAAATTACCATGCATGTGTGGAATCATAATGTACGAGGTATTCTTATAGGTTCTCATACAAACCCCCCCCCCTCCTACAAAAAAAAATGAATTAGAAAAAAGCTTAAGAAAAAATGAAAGAAAAAAAAGGAATAAGCTAGCTAGTAAGCGTCACATCTACCATCCTACAGTTTTTTTTGGCTGTTGTACCTAAGGCCACACCAAAATAATAAGTTGGTCTACGGATTTTGGTTTTGAAAAAAATTGTGCGAGCGAGCGATTTTTTTTTTGATTTTTTTTTTCAAAGAATTTTTTGGCGTCCAATGGATTCCTTGGTGGGAAAGTGAGGCAAGCGAACAAACTTTTTTTTTTTTTTTAATTTTGCCAAACATCACAAAGAGAAAAACTTGTAGAAAAAAAATTGTATTTCCGAAAATATGGAGGCGATCCATAGACCAACTTAAATTTTTTGGTGTGGCCTAAGCTAGGCTTTTGTCTCGACTCCTCACAAGTTCCCGTATATCCAGACCAGGCCATCCTATTTTTGAAGAGTTCTATCCTATCTATGTAAATTCATAACATTTATAGAATATAGCCGTTAGCTATATAGCGATTTTTGAAAGGTAAATATGACATGTGGGATATGGAGCTTTACAGTTGATTTAACTGCCTAATGTTACCATTTTGCTAATGGCTTAATGACACATGCCCCTAGGCTATCCCCCCCACCCCCTACCCCCCCCCCCCCCGTACCACATTGCCACCATTTTCAGAATTGGAGATTAAGTGCTATTTTATGCTAACTAAAAATGACATTTCCACATTACTGAGCAACCATGATTAAACCATGATATATATATATATATATATATATATATATATATATATATATATATATATATATATATATATACAGCTATATGGACACTGCATAATACAATTAATCATACACAAACCACTTCTATTCACTGGTTGTAACACATTACACTAAAGACGCAAATCAACAGGGTTTCTTCAAGCTCGGAGATGCGCCTTGTACGCGAGGTTTTACGGTAGCCATTTTTCAGAACAAATTCCATAGGTCATCTTGTTTATCGGATATGCATGGCCATACAAAAGAGAAAGACTTCCAGTCTCCCTCACCCCTACCATCACCAGTCCTATAATATATCTTTCTATGGTGCATCTCATCAGGATGGACTTGTCTCATTAACCCTTTAAGAACAACCAGTGTTGTCTTAAGGCTTTGTATTCATTTGTAATCAGGAAGCACCAATGTGACAATGGAGAGTAACTCGCCATCACTAAACCGGTGCATCACACCATTCCTTAGGGAGTGTATTTACCGTTTAGGGTTGGCATGATTCCTTAAATGCAGTGCTGGTAAGTTATTCACCAGGGCTGCATCCATGCATCATGAAGACAAGATCACATAAGTTAATATTAAACAACATAGATGCTACCCTTAAAGGGTTAAATGGACCAAGTCATTGTATCTCATTAACCCGGTGCTAATGACCAGCTAGCCGGTCGTGCACCCATAGTGAGGCCCACAGTTACCAGGTCACCTTCCTTGAGGCTAGATGCATTCATCAGGCAAATACACTGTGACGATGGGCTGACCCCTCCCCCCCAACACCTCCACACCCCTATACAGACACTGCAACTGTTTTAGGTTGAAAGAGTTCTGAGTGATTTTATGTCATATTAATGGCAAGAAAAGCTACCTTAGACAGTATGATAATTGAATTCATACATGTTTCACTGTATGTACACTGTCAGGGATAACACAGGGATTGAGACAGGAGAATGTTGTGATTTCAAGTGGGTAGGGGTAGGGAGGGGGGTCCTGTCCTAGATTTTCCGAAGACGAAAACTGAAAATGACTGAAAGAAAATCTCGACAAACGCTTTCAAACAATAAAGCCTGCAGTAGCTTAAACTTAAATTAAGGCTCACTGTGGCTTACAGGGGTTCCCAGAAACAGGGTGTGCCTTACAGTATTTGTGTGTGTGTGTGTGTGTGTGCAGGGCCGTACCCAGGGGGGGGGTGCTTGAGCACCCCCCCCCCCAAAAAAAAAAAAAAAAAAAGTCCACCTTTTTGGGACTTGGGTGGGTAAAACTCCAGTGGGAGGACCCAAAGGGCAGAACATAAAGCATAGGAATTTGTTATTGGGAATTCTCGCGGAAGGTTTCGAAGGGTGGAGGAGGAGTGGTGCTGAAGCATGGAAATCGTGGGACAGGACTTGGTTGGGTGGAACTCCGGTGGGAGGTGTCAATGGGTGGAACTCTGGGGCAGACTTTGTATAAGGGAGGACTCCTATTGATGTTACTACAGGTCTGAACATGATGAGGGGAGGGGGGTACTGAAGAGTAGAACTCCTATGACTGGACTTGGAACTATGGTGGGAGGGGGACTGTAATTGGAGGGGGCTACTGAAGAGTGGAACTCTTGGGATGGGACTTTGTTGAGTGGAACTCGGGTTGGATGGGAATTTGGTTGGGGTACACCAAGGGGGACTTTGTAAAAGGAGGGGGGGGGGGCGCTCCAGTGGATGGTGCTGAAGGGGGGAACATGATAGTGGTGGTGGGGTGCTGAAGAGTAGAAATCCTACAACCTATAACAGGACTTAGTTGGATGGACCTTCAGTGGGAGGGGGCTTTGTCGGAGACTCCAAGGGGGGCATTGTTGGAGGAGGGGCCTCCAGGGGAGAGTGCTGAAGGGTAGAACATAATCGGTAGGGGGTGGATACTGAAGAGTAGAAATCATACAGTTGACGGGACTTAGTTGGGTGGACCTCCAGTCATGTGTTCACATAAGTGCACATAAACCAACAAAAGGGCAGGAAAAAGGGATATCCATATGTTTTACCATTGTGCCCAAAAAGAAGGTACATCTTCACTACTTCTCTGATAACAATTGGCCTAAAGGAAAATCTACAATGATACATATACCTCCATAATCTAAATATTATAAGGTACACTCATTCGAGTCGCAGTGCATGTCATGGAACTGATCAATTTTTGACAAAGGGGGGGTAGGGTGAATTGGGTTTTCTGGAGGGAGAAAAACCCTCATGTTTTTAACATGGCCACTCCTTCTGTCATCATTACCGTAATCTCCCACGTAGAAGACGCACTGCGCGTAGAAGACGCACCCCAAACTTAGCACATGCATTTTCGCGTATAAGACGCACATTTTACTGCTGAAATTTGTAAGATTAGTACATTTCTATAGAAAAAATACCCCCCGTATAAGACGCACCCCCAACTTGAAGAGATCCTATAAGACCCCCCAGCATTTTGTTTGGCGTAGAGGACGCGTCTTATACGCGGGAGATTACGGTAATATAACTAATCTTTTCTAAGCTTTTGGGTTTCTCATAAGTAAGTAAAAACAAAATCCTTGAGTGATCCATTAATCACTTGGAATAAATCATCGGCGTTTAGTATTGAAATAAATTTGAAATGAAAATTGAGAACAACTTTAATCAGAGGAAATCTTTGG
Organism: Acholoe squamosa; assembly: GCA_949317995.1. Classification (NCBI taxonomy): domain Eukaryota; kingdom Metazoa; phylum Annelida; class Polychaeta; order Phyllodocida; family Polynoidae; genus Acholoe; species Acholoe squamosa. Next base: position 30,402,199 of record OX439046.1, read on the forward strand.
AATCCTCTCATCTCTATTTCTTGTATCAAGTAAACGTTTAATCTTCCTTGGGAGATCAGGACAGCTCATTAATCGCTGTCAAAGTTAGAAGGGATTCCTCGTCTTAATTCTGACTCTTGAATTTGTTACCAGTACAAAATATACTATGGATTTCAGCATATTATTAAACTTGCTTGGTCATCACAAGTCATATTTGATTCCTCTCAATCCTATCATCGAGTTAACATGTTCTAAAAGCTATACATCATTTGTTATCAGTCTTCATTTATATATAAAATTATCAGTCTTCTCATATAGGAGAAGTACCGTAATCTCCCGCGTATAAGACGCGTCCTCTAGGCCAAACAATTGCATTGTGCGTCTTATAGGATTTCTTCAAGTCGGGGGTGCGTCTTATACGAGGGGTAATTTTACCATAGAAATGTACTAATCTTACAAATTTCAGTATTAAAATGTGCGTCTTATATGCGAAAATGCATGTGCTGAGTTTGGGGTGCGTCTTATACGCGCAGTACGTCTTCTACGCGGGAGATTACGGTAATATGAGAGATACAGCTGTCTCAGTAATAGCATAAAGTCCAGTCAGAACCAGATGCATCTGCGGTATATAGGATTAACCTAATTGTAGGGTGCGGCCACCAGCCCCCCCCCCCCGATTGTAAAAAATGATCACTCCCTTAGTGACAAAAATAGATGTTCACTTGCTATTTCTAAATTAAAAATCGATGGCATGATGTGAAGGATTCATATTCAGCTGTCATAACGATTTACCCAAACAAGAGACAGGGCTCCATTAAACTATTGCCAAACATTAGTATATTTTCTATTTAAGCAGGTATATGTAGCTTATGAATAAGGCTTAAACGTAATATGTCAACGGCAGATTGATTGAAGGTCTACCCCAAATTATAGGATCGATTCCGAATAAGCAATGCTACACTGAGGGAATTCTATTTAGACTGAAATCTCAAATGTCTATTAATCCGATCCCTTAGTTAATTCACTGGGACAGCAAGACAAAAATCTAGAAAGCAGCGTCAGCAGAATTGCAGCTAAAATAAAATAATAATTACACAAATTAAATGAGTGGAACAGAATTAAGTCTACCAGGAGTCAAATGTACTTAGATCACACAGTCTTATAACAGACTCTTAGCAGTGTCAATATAGATGCCCCCATTCAGTGGTACAGCAAATATCAGCATGGAGAGTGAACATGTCCTGATGTTTACCGGAAGTTGCCTGTGGCCGTTTGCACTCTGTGACGCCTCCTGGTGGCATGGGAGGACACCAGAAAAGGGCGCCATTGATGACAAGGACAACAATGTGAATGTCGTCTGCTCATGGCTGACCTGTTTGTCCCTGTAGCCCTTTATATCCAATTCCTGTACTTAGCATTAGGCCACTCAAAAAAAAAACTGGTTTCTTATCACCAACCCCTGAAAAATATGACGAGGGTGATTTTTTTATTTTTTTTTTTCACCCTGGGCATATCGGGGCGAAAACTGCGTGAGGCAAGACCAAAATTTCGATTTTAGTACTTAAGAGTTTATTGATCATAAAAAAGTTGTGAAAATGCACTCAATCTCTGGTCCACTGCATTGCTGACATCGTTAGCTTTAATTTGATACCAAATATGCCCATGTTTGTCTATTTCTCACTGTTAGATGAAATGCAGTGTGTACCTTAGTGATAGATCAAGTTTATCAAGCAGTGTTTGTACACGTACATGTTAGAGTTATGCGTGTCTCTCTATCCTTTACATAGACCGTTCCACTCTAGCTTTACATAGACCTACCGGTATATCTCGCTGCACATGATTGTAGGATGGTGAACAAATTAGTTCATTGAGTACCAGTATCTCTGCCTGACTGTTAGAGTCATTTTTTGAAAGGCACAATTTTCTTTAGAACAAAAGATATATCAATTGGTTTTACAAACCTAATGCAGTAAACCACATGACGACTAATAAACGATTCCCGATTGACTGCTAGTATCTGTTAAGGCTATGTCATCGTTTTTGATATATAAACTGCTTGTAATTAGCGCGGCGACTAGTGAGTACTACTCGTGAGATGCGTAGACTAGTGTATGGTTCACAGTCGCCACGGTGTAAGGGATAGGGAGGCCTTGCAATCTTTTTTTGTTTGTGGCTCCTCTGCTATAGTCTTTTCCTGCTCACTATTCTTATGTAATAACAACAGTGTGTGTACTTTACTTATCAGTTAAGGAATTTTCAGAATATATCTCATACTTTTGATTTTATTCGCAGATAAGACATTTCATCATTTGGAGCCCTATGGCAAATTAGCATTAGAGCATTTTAAGATTCAGAAATGCATCTCTGTAGCCTTTGTTTTAGAATTGTTCATTCTGAAACTATTATATATATGTAGTACAGGTTTCATCTCAGTGGGTTATGGTACAATTGGATCATATTTTCTGTATTTGAACAAAGAATTCACTGTTAAAGATCTCTATGGAGAAATCAGTGCTAAAGTGTGTGTTGCCATATGTGCGTTTTTTGTAAATCAGAGGAGGTGGAAGTGCAAGGACACCTTGTGGTACTGCTACATTCTTTTCTGTGTAAACTTTTTTAGTTTACATTGAAATAATGCTTTCTCAGAATATGTATCTGCTATCGGTGATGAGACATTAATTCAATTACTCCTTTCACTATATAAACGATTTTGTGGATGACTGTGAAAACATACATGTACAGAGGTACTTGGACTGTGCTCCCCCTCTACAGAGAGGTGGAGTGATCTGGCCGGTTTGCTGACCACTGGCCCCTGATGAGGTACAGACCTAGGTGATTGGCAGTTAGGTGTGTGTGTGGGGGGGGGGGGGTTGAGACATAGCAGGCTCCTGGCAATCTGAGACAGTGTACACTTATAATGACACACCTTTGACTATGGCATTGAACATTGAATAAAAAAGGTCCCTGTGACAGCTCAGTCAGGTGCATGCAGAATGGATAGTCTACAGGCTATTAGTACTTAGCTGCAGTGGGTAGTTCGGGTTGAATTTCTGCTATATACTACCGAAAGCCCAGATGATAGTATGCCCTATCTATCAGTCTCACCAACTGCAACTAGACACACTATTACAAGTCGCCGCACCATGTCTCACAGGACTACTCTCTACTATTGTATAAAAATCTACAACACTGTGGTTTTATTCTAAAACATGATTATTATATGTCAGGATAAGTTATCCCTAGAAACGAACAAACAAACAACAACAAGAGAACACACAATACAATCAGAAATACCCTACTTTGGGATGAAATTATGGTTTCAGTGACTACTTGTCAGATAGTGCTTGATAATATTAGTAATATTGAAATGCATAAATCCGACAACTATATACCAACAGAATCCAGGCCAATCATGGCACTCTCCTCCAGGATATAAGGGGCCTGTCAGATAGGGTTGTCAATCCAACCCATCATCTCATACCAACATGTAGGTATTCCCATTAACCCATTTAGGGTGACAGCATGGCCTAAGGTTACTGTACAGTTTGTTTTCATGTTAAAAGTGTACCGTCGATGCGTACTGTACCAATGCATCATCATCATGCCAACCCTTCTGGAGTATCTGAATCCTCCAGTGTCGCCATGTGGCAAGTTACGCACAGAGGCTTCATTTGTGCGTCATTGTAAAAAAATGTTTAGTGTATCTAAACACTATGCATATCTTACAGGGTCTGGGATCTACAAGCCCTCCTAGTAAGTAGTTCACATCTGTTACCCATCGTCTTAAATCACCATGGGACAATTTCTGTTTGATCATACATTAAAACTTTTATCCAAGTTAGTCTGCTTCAAGATATATAGGGTTGGATATTATAAGGTGGATATATAGACAGATGGGAATAGTGTGAGGGATAAACAGTTACAATAACGATTGCTTGTGAGAACAGGTATTTACATTTTCATGTGATTTCTTTTCACCAATAATGATAAATTACCTGTATATGATATTCTACAGTGTGACTTCTAGTTCTAAAATAACGGACTCTTTTTGGCTGTACATTATGGGGTCATCCATAAATGACGTCAGGCCGGGTGCGACCCTTTCCAGCGTGACCTCATATGTGGATCTATTCTACGATCGCTCATACAATATTGGCTGGATGCGGGTCTGGAGCTGGTTCTGGCGACATACACTGATAAGGACTGGTAACATGGGACCAACATGCCCCTAGAAGCGGGTGTTACCCAGGGACAAGGTACCCATCATGGTATGTCTTATCAGTGGGGTTTGCCTCAACCAGGAAAATTCAAAATGGTGGACCCACAGGACGTCCATACTAAGCCCTATACACCAATACCCATACATCCCATTGACTGTGCACAGCTTTACAACAAACCATCCCACTCCATCCCCTATCATATCATCACTCATCATCATTGTCATCCCAATCACCCCCCCCCCCTCACACATCCAGACTCACCTTTATTTATTATCATCTTCCCCATACCCCAGTGCCATGTGGACCTGGTTAGCGCCCAGCGTCCGACGCCGAAATCAGAACCCACAATCTAATCTCATTGTACTGCACCGGCCACATTTTTCACCGCCGCCTGGCGGATTATATCTCGGCAACTTATCAGTGCCTGTCTACCCAGCGCCCCTTAACCCTTTAGAGACGACAGTAGGGTGCTTCAGGCTTCGTCTTCAATTGTATTAAAATTTATGAGGTGCAGATGGAACGCAGGTGAATAGCTGATCGACATTGCATAGCCGTATCTCTCTGACCATTTGTGGGAAGTTAAAATTGATATTTGGGATCAGCATGGTCCAGTGTTACATCCATGTCTCATGACACCAAAATGGCGCACGTAGCGCATCAAAACACAGTGCAGTCTTTGAAGGGTTAAATCTACTCCCTCCTGGGGCTGAGGCTGCTGCTCTACCACGGGCCACATTTTTCTGCTGGCTTTCAATATAAACCTACTCGGATTGACTCTGGTGAGCAGCTCAGAGCTGCTCGTGGTAGAGCTGAGCTAGTCAGTGGTGTAACTGGTTTATGTTGGTATTAGTATACACTAGAAGTGTCAGAGGTAGTGGAACAGAGAGCATTATATCTAACCAAGAGAACTGATAATTCACGATGAACTGCTCAGACTTGCTCAAGTCTCTGATGCCTGATTTAATATCGGATGTTATAACCCTGGATGAAAGTTCATGTATAATGGAGTTCCTCCTCTCATTTTCCTGTGACAGGGCCTAGGATAGCCACCATTACATGTATATCTGAACCTATGGTGACGCCTTAGAATAAAGGTTAAATCTGTTTAAATCTGACAATAAATCCACAGTTGTGTATGGTTGTCTATACCAGTACCCAACATAAGGCACTGGTAATGGACCATACCTCTACACAACACAACTGACATACTGGGAATTAACTAAGGCAAAATGAAATAGTTCATTTCAGGCAATCCTACCCCACATAGCAAAACAGGGCAGACAAAAAATTTCTTTTTTCAATTTTGAAGAAATTTACTGGGTTATTTTTGGGAGCCTTTAATGATCCGTGAGTCGCAGCCGCGTATATGATAGTAATAAGAACAGATTTAAATCCGACCTACCCTACCTAATATTTTTCTTACGGAAGACACAATTACGTGCCATATTGAAGGTTTTTTTTTCTTTTCTGTCAACACTGTCTTATTGTAGAAAAGGATATTCTTGGCGATAAATAGGGCCGTTTGTTTTGATATAAGAGTCTAAATTTATTTGATCTGAACTTTGACATTTTAAACAATGCCGACCAAAACAAAACACTTTGGCTTCTTCAAATTGATCTTTCAGTTTGATGCCCTCAAAAAGCAATCGCCTGTAGCAATCTAGACGGCATCACAGAATTTATATAGAAATAGGCAGCCAATTGGATTTACACACTTAGAAATATAGTCTAGATATACATATTAAGGGATTTAATAATGTACAAATGTATTAATGGGAAATTCTTGACTATTGCTCTACAGAGTTTTCTCTCTGGCCTCAATGAATTTGGAAATGGTGGACACAGAGAAATGCCATGCCGTAGACTGGAATGAAGTTAATTAGAAAAAGAGATATGCAGTCAGTATTTTAATTATAACTGTCCCCAGAAAGTAGTTCTAAGGTTTATGTGGCTTTGTCCTCTACTCAAATGATGGCTGTCCGAATATGACATTTCGTCCTTCACCGACTGTTGTGTGAGGTTTCTGACATTACGGGGGCAACTTGAACCCTTTAAGGGGTCAATAATGCATGCTCATGGTCCGTCATGATGCCTGAATGCAGCCCAGGTGATGTCCAAATGCAGCGCTGGCGAGTAGACTCGTCAGCACTGTGTTGGTGCATCGTGGTGATCATTGAATATTGACCTGGAATCATACAACACTAAAAGTGCTAAAGAGAAACACCAGTCAAATAGTAATCTACTTCAAATATAAAACGACAAGTGGAATATTTAAAATATAACATCACACATTCAAGTAAGTCTACGTAGGGCAGGCACAATGGATGGATGACCAGTGCCGGGACCAGTCCCTAGGTCATCTTTAGCGGTTCTATGAAACTGATACCAATATCTTAAGATACTGTCGGATAAGGACAAGAGGAGTAAATGTATCCCATATAAATCCAAGATAGTAACCTGTGCACAGAAGACATGACACCTAGTAGGTCAGTAGTGTCCACATGTGGGACAGGACATCAGGACCTGCTCCTCCCCTTGGACCTTACTGCACTCTACAACAAGGCCATATCTTGGACACTGCCAGTGTCTCTGTCCCAGATTGTCCCAGAGAGAGGTCTTCTGAGTGATTAAGGTGGCAAGGGAATTCTGGTTTTGGTAGATTCCACCCTATGTATTAAATCGGGATGATATCTTCATCCACTTGCATCGAGAAAAAACATGTTAATTTATAGAGCTTGTAGACATCCAGGTCGGCTTTGGTGATATGTCGCCCTATAGGACGATTTTGGTTTGAAAAATAAACTGGGTCCTTGCTATATAGGGATATTTTGTAGAAAAGGTACCTTTGCCAGCTGCACATATATGTGTATAGCTAAGATGAAAGAATAAAAGAGGGCGCCTAAAAGAGACCCCACCCCTCACCCTCTTTCAAACACCTTCAGACCTGAGACGTCCGTATTCAGGGTAGGGCAGAGATAATAGTGGTGGGGAATCAGTGATTTCTGTGGGGAGAGCGCTCACCCAGCACCCTGCCCGACTTATTGGCTGTCACGGAATGTCAAGGTGACGGTGCCAGAGGTCAGGGGTGGCGGCACATCAGGTCAAAGGTCACCGAGACGCTAGGTGTGAGATAAGGACAGAATCTGTCAACCATGGACATGTGAGTGGAGAGTCAGTGGTCATCATTCACACTCCAAGCCGATTCTCAATGGTTGGGCCAAAAAAAGGGAGGGGAAAGGTTTCCTTCACCCGACCGTGCTCAGCTAAAAGGGCCCGGCCCGTAGAATTTTTCTCCAATTTTTTTTCCGAATATTTAATTTTTCGAAATTTTTTTCAAAAAAATTATTAGAATTCGAATGACTAGGCCTATATGAGGCCTTTGATAAAATATAGAGAAAAAAATCCGACCTACCGGCCTAAATATTTTTGGTCATGTTACCGGCAACTTAACTTTATTTTTGGCCTTATGGTGATGTAGGGCTAGGGTTAGAGTTGTAGGGTGGTGGTATTTGTATTTTCTGTGAGATTATGCAATGGTGCATTGGACATTGGTCAGAATGGTCGGTATGGGCGGGAGAGGGGGTTAAAACAAATGTTAGCAGAAATAAAATGATTCAATGAATTTCAAAATAAAATGAATATATATATAGATAAAATGTGAGTTGGAGGGAATCAGAAAGAGTAATTTCCCCCCCCCCCCCTGTCCCCCTTTCCCACCTCCCAGACCTACTCATCCAGTCGTCACTTGCGTACCCTAACCCTGCTATCAGTGAAGGGGTGATGTATGGGTTGTTTGGTGCAGACTCCTTATCACAGCCTACATGCTAAACCCCCCTGTTGTGAGGCATTTTCACGCCACGTTAAGGGACATCATTTGATAGCATGACGTACATCACCCTACCCTACCTGTCTCTCATATCTCTCCTACAGTGTAGTGATTTAAAACATGTAAACTAATGGTCACTCCAATAACTTATACAATCTATCTTGGCCAGCTTCGTTTGATAAATCAAAGGGAAAGGCTGAAGGGATATGTGGAAACGTTGCAGATAACTTGTGCACTCCAAATTGAGTTGATGTGGACCAGTGTATTTTTTTTCATCTCAATTCTAGTAAATCGAATATCTATATTTAAACTTAATGCCAGTAGTACATCAAAATCATGATGAACTACCCATTATGAATGTAAATAGACCATTGATAGATATAACTATGTCATTTTGTGATTATTGTCTATGGCTGGGGGTCTAGATGGGGGGTCCCCATGTCACATGTCGATTTTAAGAAAAGGCCATGTCACATGTCACTAAAATTTCTATTTCCCCATGTCCCTGTCACTAAGCTCCATGTCACATGTCGATTTTAAGGAAAGGTCATGTCTCATGTCACTAACTTTTTCATTCTCCATGTCCTTGTCACTAAGCTCCATGTCACATGTCGATTTTAAGAAATGGCCATGTCACCCTGTCGAATTTAGGGGTCTAGACCCATATGGCTATAACATGTGGCGTTTGTTGTGGTTAAAAGGTAGATAAATGACATAGACAAAGGACGAAAAGAATATAAAACAAGAAAATAGATATGCATGCACTTGGCAATACCCTTGTAGTCTACTCCTTGTTCTGACAAACTCACATTACAATCTGAGAACCCGTTGCCTGTCCTGTCCACTTTCCCTTTAGTCCTTTGCTATCAAACCCAGTCCATTTGACGTGGTTGGCAGCGACAGAGAGGAGTCGGAAACGAACCATCGTGCCTGTGACAGACGAACTTTTGTTTCGTCATCAGTCACCATCGGAAACGAAACACCCCCTGATGCATGTCGTCTGTTCGGTTCTGATAGAATCCCTCTGATTTATTTTCTGCGTTTTGTCTTCGCCACGGCTGATTGATTAGAAACAAAAGCCGCGGCCAGGCTTTCCCGCGTTCGCCGCCATTGATTTCAGTAATACGGCAATATCGTCTGCTCGGCGCCGTGATGGACGCGCGGCGCGGCAACACGCATCTGAAATCAATCATTCACCGGTAGCCGAAATGGGCGCCAAATTATAAATACAGATTTGGAAGCCCCAGTGCTCTTCCCCACTGCAAGCCTGACGTTACCCATGCCCGTTTTCATCGATTGCTAAATTTGTGAATTATGTAGGGCGAATATGATATCCATGGGTTTTGCATTTTGATTGGATCTGGCTGGTTATTGTGGGATATCTGTCAGTGGTCGAGAGTTACACTCACGGGATATTGGATCATTTTTGTTGGGATCAAGGCGCTGGTAGAAATATCAAGGGTGTGAAAATATTGCCATATCAGGTTGCATTAGAGTGGATATGGGACTGGGCGGTACATTGGTTGAGTGCGGGGGAGGTGGCCCTCACAATGTAAAGATTGATATTACTAACTCTTTGTCGGTTTTACCTTTTTATCTTCACAGAAATGACATTTCTGTTTACATCTCACCCGTTTTTCCCAAATGGAAAGCTTAATTATGAACAATTACCATTTATGATAAAGGTTTATGATGTCTAATATTTTTTTGTCTTCAAATTTGATGAAAGGCGAAATCTATGGATCCACATCTATTTGAATATCAGTGAGAACAAAATGACGGGGGTATTAATGGGGCATGTGTCAGACATGCAAAAGCATGCGGACCGGTCGAGAGACATTAATAATAATTGATCAATAGCCCATTTAGTGGTCACTTAACCACTGGAAGATCGTAGGTGAATTGGGCCAGGAAAGGAGTTTCTCCCTTTGCCATTTGTTGTGGACTGGAAAGGGGGGTGGGGGGGATGTTGGCCATAGAAGGAATTCCCGGGAAGGAATTGCCCCAGGCCTGTGAAATATTTGACGTTCGCAAGTGAATTTATTTTACGTGCGTTATGGGTGCTATGGACAAATAGAGATGCGGTATGTGCCCTTGGCCATCCATAATGTTCATGGATTATTATGGCAAGCCATTTCATCCGAAGACAAATGCCTATAAGTGAGTATCTATAAAAGCTTCATGTTGCTCTTCAGTTTCGATATGATCCACCATATCACAAATAGAGCAATAAATCTGTAGAGGGTATACCGCGGTAGTTATCCTGAAAATAGGCCATGCTTAACCCAGTGTGTGACAAAAAAAAATATGATGAAAATAGATAATCTTAATTAAATAAGTTGAATACAAGATTATATGATCAAATGACCCGCCATAGTTTAATAAGTCTTGACTCAGTGTAACTAGGCACTAATTCCCACTATATAGGCACTAATATGGCTCTGGAGGCAGCTTCTGGGCCTTGACGAGCCTGCTGAGAGCTGGCATAATTACATCTCTGACGATGGAGTAGGTAGCGAGGGGAGTCTGAAATTGAAAGCATTAAAGGCTACATATAAATGTATATATGAGGACTGCTGTATGTTCGACTGTAATTGATTTTACATAAAAAGTAGAAGAATATGGAGAGGCAGTGCTGTATTCCCTTCAGATACTTTAAGGGTAGGAATAAGGTCTTTCGGGAAGCTTTCCTCCTCATTTCATTTGGGAATTTAAATATGTCGAATAAAATCTTATATAATTAGTTTTTTTTCTTCTTATAATCAGGCCGAAGGGATTTAATGTATCTTAAAAATTACGCCTCTGAATGTTGCATTCATGTGTGTGTGTGACCATATAGCTTTCTCGACAATCCTATTAGAAGGCTTTGCATTTTACTTAAAATATATGTAAAAAAATGTTTCTAAACTAGTGACATGTGAAATACACATTCGTGCAATTTACAAACATTCCCGTGTATAAAAATGTATCTTTCCTTTGACGTTTCACGTATTAACCAACGTGTTTGATTTGACGCAGTTTATGATACCGTAGGACAATTCGATTTGTATTCACCCCAAGTCTGATTGGTGAAATAATTCACTGGCGAAAGATATTAAACCTGACAAGCAATTTGAAGTAAATTTACTTAAGTGCAGTTTTAAAAGCCATGCAGCCAACTTTGTAAATGGTTACTAAAAGCTTGTCACAAACGATGAAGAGGTGGTGGAGGTGAACAGTATTTGATAAATAGTAATTGGTTTGAAAGAGAAAAAAAATGCACAAACAGAATCGAAATCTCAAAAGAAATCGTAACATGGATTTCCATATCATCTTTTACAATACAACTGCTGTCATATTCAAGTTGGAGGTAAAGGAGAAAATTATTGTTATTAGGAAAGAATCCAAACGAAAACAGAAAATTGGGGCGAGCGAGAGTTGGGCGTTTAAGAAAAGAGGCAATTACAGTAATATTGATGTGGGGGGAAAACATGGTATAACTTCATAATATACTGATAGCTTATCATGCTCATGCAGCATACTCTATAGCCTGAAATGTGAAAAATGTCTAGTCCATGATACTGGTACCACCATAAGGTAAGTCGCACTTGACATAACCACTTAACATGTTGGTACCTTGAGTAGTTTATTCTGAATTAAGCTCCTTCAGATATGACTAAAGTAATAAGGATAATTCTTTTTAATACATTTGTTGTAACTTGGATTACAGTTGGCGATGGGAAATTGCAGTGTTGCTTAGGGATGCCCAATGATTTTTTTTTTTCATTTTTTTTTCCCGATGAACGACCAGAATGTTATCTATAAAAAGCCCTAATCCAAGGTTCCATGATAACATAGCCTAATGAACTGTTACTTATCAACTGAAATGGAACATCTTGTAGACGTCAGAGCCACGCCGGGCTTCCCTAGCCCGCTTAAAAGGGTCTTTTTCTCCCTCCTATCTCCTCAGGATGTGTGTGGTGCACATATGTGCGGGCACTGGCACATTCCTATGTGAAATAGTGTAATGTCGTTCTCGCCATGAATATGACATTGGCTGTCGAAATGGCGTTAAACATCTATTACTCACTCACTCACTCACTCACTCACTCACTCAGAGCCACTCTCATAGATTATGGACTTTACCTGCCTGGAGGTGCGATGGTCGGCTTAAGGTACCAGCATGCCATTAAGTGGTCGAGCCAGTGGCGACTTACCCTAGACGATATTCCTCCTGGTCTCCCTTGTATATATGCCCTTTTATATAATATAGGGACAGGAGTAGACAAGAGGGGTGGACCAACAGCCTCACCAATGACACTCATTGACACAAATCAATTTGCTGGTTTTGTTTGCAAGCAGCACGCTATTCATCTATATATTAGGTCCGGCACGCACCATTTACCTCCGTGTTTTTTTGTCTAGGATTGATGGTAATTCTGCACTGAATAGGCACAGGAGGAAATGAGAGCTGGTTTGTTGTTGTCTATGGCTAACATTGTGTGGGTTGTACAGCCCCCGGGTATATAAAGCCACACCAAAAAAAATAAGTTGGTCTACGGATTTTGGTTTTGAAAAAATGGTGCGAGCAAGCGAATTTTTTTTTTTTTTTAAGAATTTTTTGACGTCCGATGGATTCCTTGCTGGAAAAGTGAGGCGAGCGAAAAAAATTTATTTTCAATTTTTTTTTGCCAAACATCACAAAGAGAAAACTTGTAGAAAGTGAATCGAGCAAAATCCGTAGACAAGATTTTTTTCAAAGAAAAAAAAATTTGTATTTCCAAAAATATGGAGAGGGAAATTCGTAGACCAACTTATTTTTTTGGTGTGGCCTAAGCAGGCATGTCATATGACATAGAGGGCAGCTATACGGACTTAGTAGGACTAATTATTAGCCAATGAGATGATCCCAACTATTCACTGCGGCCCTCTCGGGGGCCATCTGGTACCTATCTGATTGGTTTTATTAGTAGAGCTCGCTGGTAACAAGCTCCAGCAATGGCCGCGCCCATGGGACAACCTGCTACCTCGGAATAGATTGTTTTACCTGAATAGATATATATGGTAATATTGGATATACGAGGGGGGCTGATAAGGACTTTTTTCTCAACGTATGGGCTTCCCTAACCCAATTAAAACGGTCTACATCTGTTCTTTCCTATCCCTCGGATGTTTGTGGTGCATCGGCACCGACACATTCCTCTTTGAAATTTTGTAATGAAGTTCTCGCCATGAATATGACCTCAGCAGTTGAAATGGGGTTAAACGTCTATTTCTCACTTACTCTCACAGTATAAACGCATGATTTCATACATGCACACATTTAAGAGCTACACAGAAAGGATTGTCCACCCTACCCCATGCACGTGGAGCATCCTTTGTACATGGCTGTTTCGCATATGTATGTATATATATATATATATATATATATATATATATATATATATATATATATATATATATATATATATATATATATATGCAGTGTTAACTCTTAACCCGGCGAAACGCACGTTGCACTTTCAACGTCATGACACATTATGGGTGACTTATAACCAAATAGCGATAAAAAAAGAAGATAAGAACAGCCAAACAACCTCTTCAACATAGACACTTCAACATAGACTCAGATACCTTCCCGCTTATAACATAAGAGCCTGTTCTCAGAACATCTGTAAGATAGGAGGCGATAAGATAAGCTTTGTGGCATACCTGTATATATAGCAGGATAGCCTAGAGAGAGGCGATTTAAGTATAGCTCTCCTGACTGTGGATCTATACCAAAGAGGTTGATATACATACACCATTTAAGGGCGACTTGCAACCACAAACTGTTGTGTCCATCTATTGTGTTGATAATGCTTCTCAGCTGCAGCCGCAGCACCTCCATCGGGTGTATCATGCCAAACCAATTGGAGTGTATCAGCCCCACAGGGTCAGCATGATACATGAATGCATGATTGTTTAGTTACTCACGGGGGCTTCACAGTTCATGAAGACACAATAACTCACATTGTACATTAAATCACTCTGTGTCCCTTGTAGTGTTAAGGCTATCCATAGTCAAGGGTAGACTCACTCAGCGCCAAGGACAGATAAGAGGTCACCATTGTCATACACTCTGTGTACTACAAATTGTATGAAGTGATAAAAGGAGTTGGCAGAACCGCACTTAATTATTCAAAGGAAAACTTTGCCTCATATTATAACTGAGGACTAGAACTTCTAAGCCTCCTCACCTGAACTTATATACAATGTTCGATGTTGCAACTTCCTTTATGTTTGTTCTGAACTACTTGTGCAGTGTATTGTTATGTACTGTTTAAATGTATATGTACTACAGTTGTGTATTCAATACCAGGCCATTGTCAATAATGATGATTACATACAATGCATAATTGATAATATCATATTATGTACCTTGTGTAAAATATAAATATGTAGATTTTCTATATATATTTCAGCAGCGCCATATTTCTAGTTCCCATCATAATCCTATCAGCTCAAGCTAAGTAAATTAAAATTGAAACAATGCACTTGAAAACCGCTCTCGATCGAGTTCCGCACAGCTCTTGACTTGAGCAACTATCAGATTGTGAGCAGCTCGCTGAATCGATGTGAGCTGCTCACTCATAGTCTGCTAACCCTTTGATGTAGCCGTGTTTTTGATGTATTACTCTTGTCTTCTCTCCACACAGGTGAGTGTCGGGGCGTGTAATTAGCGATGGGGGTGAATTCGTTAGGCAGCAGCCAGTATCAATTAACCTGAGTAAACCGAGCAGCAGGAGGCGCCCGAGCAACTCGTGAGTAACTCACTGACGAATCACCTGACTCCTCACCTCCCCCCTGCCACCTCATAACCCTGGCGCTCGTGATTTTCCACTGGCTTCTTCAACTTTGTAAATGTATATTGTCGTGGATATGTCCATTGGAGGCACTTAAGGCAAAGTACACGTCAATATATTTAATCGAAGAAACATGCCATACTTTTCAGATATGCTACAATTTTATGTCTTTCAATCCTATTGTACGTTGGAGAAAGGTGATGTTTTCTAACCCCTGTTAAATTGGGAATTGAACAAAAGAGAGTATTTTGATACTTCTCGCTCTGGATAAAACTCTGACTAAAGTTCACTGCAAAGTTTTTTTATTGCTCAAACTTGAGCATTAGTAACTCAGTATCTTGGTGCTCACAGCGGTAGTCAATGGCAAGAATGGGCTAAGGAGGAAATAGTGGTAGTGCAGGAGAAAAGAAGGCCGAAAAGAAGAAGAGCTCTATTGTCTTCCTGATTCAGCGAGTCTAGACAGAGCAGGAACAAAACTGTCAGAAATGGTGCCTTTCATGTTGCTTTTTTCTCCCAGTCTCTAAAATGGGTTAGTAGAGAAAGAGGATACTGTGTGTGCATAGATGTGGGTCTACTTTACAGCTAGTAATCATCTTAGGCTGGTTTGTTAAGTGTATATTGTTATGTTAGGTAGTGAGAGGGGGTAGGCAATGTTCTCTTATGGAAAACAGAATAGCAATTGCCATATGCCACAAACAAAATTTACCCAGCCAGTATTCAAAATTGAAAAAAAAAATTCAAATTGAGGCATCAGTTTCAGCATGACAAAGTGTAATATGTCAGCTTGGTACAGTGAGACATCAGCTTGACAAAGTCAGCTTGGCAACATCAATGAATATCAACATGTCAGGGTAAAATATATCAGCTTGGCAAAGTAAAATGATATCAGATTAGCAAAGTAAAAAAAAATGTGTATCTTACATGTGTAAGCGAGAGAATATCAGCTTGACAAATTAAACCATACCAGCTTCACAAAGTGAAACCATATCTGCTTAAATAAGCATATTATCTTCAACTACATTTGCTGCAGACGGAATAATGCAGAGCCAGTCCCAGTCCCATGGAATTTTCCGTCCATTATTCATAGCAGGAGTGATGGATGGTGGAGCATTCTTTGACATTGTTTTGTGTTTAGCAGTTGTAATAACCCAATGAGTGTAGCAGATGGCCTCAGACTGAGCAACTATTAAGGAAACACATGCACGCCTTTTACTTAGGCCAAATAAAAAAGGTTTGTTTCCAGTAACCCGACCAACCCTAACAAAGCAGGGGCAAGAAAAACTTGGTTTTTTGTGATTTTGAAGAATTTTGTCTGATTTTAAAAACATTTGTCATTACTTTTTGAGGATTTTTCCTGTGTCCTTTTTGTGTTCTTCCCCCCTCTCACAGTTGTCATTTTCCCATCATTATTTTACAATGAAATCAAAGAATTTGATACATCCATTGATCTGTGCCCTAACATTTCCTATATAAATGTAAAAAAAAAACACCATCCGACCTACTGACCCTACCTTTTCAAGTCATGTTACTGGAAACACACCTTTATTTTATTTTGGTCTTATTTACTTTACATGTTTTAGGGCTAGTAACCCGTGCCTTGTGTGCCCATTTGTAAAACTGTTTTGGACTTAAGGAAGTTGCTCCATGTGAAAAGTGTACAGAGATGCTGTAATGGGACACCATGGTTAGTTTTAGCCCTTTGATTAAAACATCGTGTGTTTTTGTGCTGGGTCACTTTTGCCATCATACATGAATGCAGCAAGGGCAGGAACGATATATACTCCCATAGGTCGCCAATAACCTAAGCGCAGTGCTATTGGGTTACTTACCAGCAACTGCATTGGTGTATCATGTCAATAAAAGGAAAGTTGTTGTTGTCCTGGGATTTGAGGCATCATGCCCCGGTATCATGCATGTCCTCCTAAAAGGATTAATAAGATGTTAAAATTGTATTTCGTGGATGATTTGGAATGCATATTTACAAAAGAAAAATCGAAACAATTTTGAATATGCATTGCTATTACAACAAGGTTTTTCTGTAAGGGAAGTGGACTGAATTGAGAAGGGGACAATGCAGTAACTGGTGATAGAACGCTAAGACAATAGCAGGTTCCAATTGTACATTCCCACAAGGTGTTGTTAGGTTGTTAGGTCATTAGGTTGGCAAGTCACCAAGACGTTAAGAAGACATCATCCCTTTACCAAGACTCGTTACTTAAACGGAAAGATTGAACGTGTGATATGGACCACATATGGCCCAAGGCTTCATGCAATGAATTGATTTGCTATCTACAACCTGTGACAGTGAGTACAATGTATACCGTATTCATTCTAATAAGCGCACATGTGTGGAAAATTAATTGTTAGATGCTCAATTTCTTTAACTAAAAATTAATTCTTATAAGCGCACCCCCTATAGCCATATAATCGTTGTGTCTGCCCTAAAAAATAGTTTATTTTACACATCTTTTGTGTAAATTGACACCAGGGGGTGCGCTCATGGCCCAAAAAGAGGGGTGTGCGCTTATTAGAGCATGTGCGCTTATTAGAATGAATACAATTCCCACTTAAAGTCTTCCATTCTGATCAACCTTCCATGGCTGAAAAGATGCTACCAATAACCCAGGAGGACCCTGGGTCAAAAGGATGCATCTATAATCTAGGCTCATATATGACACTTCCTTGTCAAAAATCAACAGAAGTGGACCACCATTAGCTACATGGACATTAGATGCCACCTGCTGACTGAAAAAAGGTATACGACAGATCCTCGAATAGACCTTCCTGACATAGCACACTATCTAGTGAGAAAACACATAGCTAAATGAACGGTCCTCTGGCGGTCTTCTAATGATCCTTCTCCTAAAATGCAGACCATTGACTCTCTGATTATGGATATGACCCATGAGCTGTAGGTGAAATTGGCATTGTTATCAGTACAGCTTGACTACCTGGAGCTCACCTGCTGAAAAAAAAAGCATCTTAATTGGCCAATTCCCATAGGACTCCATGTGTTTATTCTATCCACAAAGCTATCCACAAATCTATCAACCCATAGACCTTAATGTTAACAGATTTTTAACCAGTACAGCACCAAAATGGTAAGGTAAGAACGGCTGCTTATTTCAGTGAAAAAAACATCATAATAAGTAGGAATTTCCAATCATTATTGAAAGTAGACTACTTAAACTGCATATATCTGTTGGAAAATTACAAATGAAATATTAGAACAATTCCTACTTGAAGTTGGCTATTCTGACTGACAGTTTTTGGGCCAACTATTACCCTTTAACCCAATGACGGCTAGCATCGACTATAGTCGACACCATGGTAGGCCTAGCGTCGACTATAGTCGACACCATGGCAGGCCTAGCATCGACTATAGTCGACGTCCCTTATATAGGATTAGTATAGGAATTGAAAATAGGCTCGTCCTCTAGGAACTATACTTTTTTCAGAGGCTGTCCCCATGGCCGGGGCAACAATTTTTGTTCTGCCCTAAAAGGGTTAAAGATGGGATAAAGATCCAATGCTTCATGTACATGCCATAGTGATGCACTGTTAGCATTAGAGAAGGCATTGACCACGTTATCATTTGTTTAATGCACGAAAGTCTAATTACTGGCGATTTTTTACCAATGCTACATCCATTCATCATTCACACAAAATGGTAATGTTTAATGACCTTGGGGAAGGTCTTGCTGTTTTTATATACCCATGCATGATTATACTCAACTTAGGCCTACCTCTTGGATCGGGACTTTGATATCTGAAGATTGCTCAGTATTTGTATAGTCAATACATCTACCCTCCTAGCAGTGTTGCCGAAAACTTTTTATTGACGCCGGCCAATATGGCCTGCATCTTCGCATCCTACACAGCCTGTGTCACAGGCCATTTTCTGCCCAAGCAGGCCATATTGATATCAATATCCTACCCATCATAACTTCATCATAACTTAATAGAAATTGGAAAATACTCAAATATAAAACATCTGCACAAAAATAGTCCTATCTTTGGTTCTAATGGTCGGATTTGAAAAATTCCTCACCATTAGAAAGCTGAGATCATGCCAGGCCATTCGGGCCTGCGTCCAAAGGCCAATAAGATTCTACGCCGGCAAAAGCCGGAGTGCCGGCATCATTTCGGCAACACTGCAGTAGGATCAAATGGATGCCCCATCTAACAATTCTATATTGTTGTTTTCTAGTTTCAAAGTACCATTTTCACGTTTTTGGCAATGTCAATATTATCGCCCATTTGAAATATTACTTGTCATTCTTCAAACACTTTAGTTTTCCCCCATACCTCACAGGTCCACAAGAACAGTGCTCAACAAAAAGCAGTATTTTTTTTTTACCCACAGCAGACCTTTTGGCCCTGTCGCAGGTTATCAGAAAACTGTGGGTGGCGGCTGTTTGGCAAACTTCCGCCAGACCCCCGACCAGGAATCAACAACTGTCAGCACACCTCAACGTCTAGACAGTATTCCGTTTGTTGTTGTCCTAGCCGACATCGATCAATATGCTATACATTGGTGTGCCATTGGTGAACATTGCGCTCGCGCAGGACTTTTTTTGTGCGCATGCGCCATCGGAATCCACACTCTCCATGCGGATTTCCTCCATTTGCTGTATTGCCGTGGATAGTGGGGGATCGGGTTGGAAAGTGGACCTTGCTGAGAAGTTGATGAGAATAGATTACTTGAGGTTTCTGACAGTTGTTGGTGTAGGCAGGCCTGCATGACCATTCAAAGCTCTTTGCTCATTTAACACCTTTATTGCTTGTCAAGGTAGTGGATTGGGATTATTGTAATGCCATGTAGGCATAGTTCTTCAATAAACAGTACAAGTGTAAAATGAGCACCGCAATGCAGTTACCACCCTTGATGAAACCAGAGAGGTCTATATATGACCTCTCTTATAAAAGCAACCACCTGAAGTAGACCAACCATATATGGGTGCTACCCATACAGACTTTGTAAGTAGTATATGGAATGAACCCCTTGTTCAGGGGCGTTTCTAGATGCCATTCTTTATGCTGTGGCTGCTTTAGCTTGATGTTCCATGTGCTTTTCCTGCTAAGAGAGAACGATGGAAAAGTACTATTTTCAATTAGATCAAAAGTGCTTGCCCTAAACAATAGCTAACCCCCCTGTGCTTTGTTAGACAAAGCGCCCTAAGTCTGCTATCGTAGTGTGGTATTTGTGGCCAAGCTGCCCTGTATTAGTACTGATAGCTGTACCAACAGTGGGCTGTCCTTGATAGCAATTTCACCCATATCCCCTATAACCTGCTCCCTATCTGAACCAACTATCCCACAATATAGAGAGACAGTTCCCCAATCAGCGAGCGTTACCACGCGCAGTACCCGTTCCTGCCACTAGATGTCCCTCCGGAAGTCTCATCCGGGGCTTCATGGCGAACGCTGGGTCGACGTTCGTTGTTTTGGAAGTTCCACGTCGGCTGCTATGGTGATCGTATGGATTACTGAGGCCAGCAGCCCCGGCAACAGCCGAGTTGGTTGAATTGGTTTTAGCACGACTCTTTGCTGGAACTTTATCGGGTTAAACAATGTCCAAATTCTACAAGTCTAATTGAGTTTTGTTCAATGTGGGGACTTTCCCGTGCTTTTAATTCTGACATGGTTCTGTTAGAGCTATGACGTCACGAGCGTTTGACCTCTAACAAATGCCTCACATTACTGAAACATAACTGAATCGGTGAAAATATCGAGAAAGGACACAACGAGCCATAAGGGCTATCATACCAAGGTATCCTTAACAAAGAAGATTTTAATTTATACATGAGCTATTATGATGTTTTGATAGGCCAAAATCAAGAAAATTTCCGGTCAAGTTTCGCACATCAGATGATCAGAACATTCTCACACTCAGTTCGTATGTGTCTTCAAAATCAACTATCACCCAATTCAAAACTACTGATTTCTCCTTGCCAATGTCTCTGAGGTGCTCTGAGTCAGTGTTTCCTTTCCCTCAATTATAGCTAGACTATTGCTGAGTTATTTCTGCTGAAATGGTCTATTAGCTGAACCTCCAACACGTGGCCAATGATACTTGCTCTTGACGTTTAGCCCTTTGAGAACGGCATAGTCCTTTAACTTGTCGCTAAGCGTGAATGCATAGCTGTCTAAGAATTCACTTTTGTTGCATTTTTGCATCGGAATAAGGTACCTTTGACACACTCATCAATTTAGTATCCACGATAGAGACATATGGATAGGAGGAACCATGCTGGCTGCTATAAAGGGTTAGGTGGGAGTTGTTCCCAGATGATTACCAACCAGGGGAACCTGTATGGACATTGAGCTCTGCAGTCATTTACCTTTGGCCCTCCCAAACTGTCCCCTGCCTGAGTGACCACCCAGCCTCCAGGATCCAATGAGTCATTGTCCATTGTGGCAGCCACCCCCACCCAGCCACTTACACACACTCTTCAAGCATTATCACCATCCTTCTACTAAGTCCAAGGCCATAAAGCACGCTACAGAAACTGTGCTCGGAGAGTGGTGCTAGGAGTTTTGGGGATGGCTCTGATTTACAGGTCTGCGTCCGGGGTCTCACGTGACCTCTCATTGACCAGCCCACAGACCGGTTTCCATCTGATCCGCAGCACCGATGTAACAGGACAGGTGATTGGTTGACGTCCAAGTAGGCCCAGGGGTCTGCTGGAAAGATGGCCGACACGTTTATAGCGCCCTCTGCCATTCAGAAGGGGCGCCGGGCTTTGTCATTGGTTTACCACGATTCAGGGGTGTGAGCCAGATTTAGAGTCGGTCAGGCGAAATAAGTACGCGGTAGCGCAATAGTTACTCCTTGAGGACCTTAGGTTATGCCCCACATTAAAAAGTGCCCCCAAACAACTCCCAACTGCCGTCTTATATCATCTATTCATGTGAGGTCTCAAAGTCAGTTTATGTCGGCTTTTACTGCTCATCTCCTACAGGGGAATTACCAACAATGAGGAACTTCACAACTCCCAATTTGGCTCTGTATACATGTGTTGTGGCTCTTAACCCTTTAAGGGTAGAATGGTGAGTATCATAGGGGTACATGAATAAGGTGGCTTTGAGGCTGATATGTAGCACTAATCTTACCTCAGTTACAATGGCCATTTTAGAGATCGATGATGGAGTGGGTTGTGGGTCTGTAATCACAAAGGCCGAGGATGTCCAGCTGGACACTGGCTTCCGAGTTATGCACTGGGTCAGTGCCAACAGGGCATACACGGTATTGTGTACTTACACATGTATAGGCCTACTGATCTAGAAGGCTTATGTAGGAGCCACCTCCCAAAGCCCTCCCCACTTCACTGTTAGCTCAGCCCTGATGTACATGAATAGACCTACATCAACTTCAATTTACGATTCAGGGCATCTTACAGTACAAGGCTATGCCCAATACGGGCAACTTTTAAGTGACATAGCATTATATTCAACTTCATTTGCTGATAATGCCCCAACCTGGTATTGCTCGATATTGAATTTACTGCGAGCAATGTCAGAGGTTCACTCCAATGTGGTTTTATCCTGGGTGAACTGTAATGCCTCCTAGCAGCAAATGCAGTTCCAGGAATTTACTCAATTTGGACATGAGCTCTTTGAGCGGCCTAATTGCATTTGCTGTTCAGAGTAGCTACCAGCAACCTAAAGTTGACTCTACATCAGCTGCAGACATGGCAGAGGGAAAAGGTCTGGTGAAATTCAATTTTGAAGGTGCATTTTAAGTATGTTTTTACTCATCAAAAGACAAGTACATTTGTACATGTAACTCCATTGAGAGTTATAAATAATGAATCGCTTAGAATTCAGCACCTTATACCTAGCGGCATAATTATGAGGTCTATTATAAAAACCTCTAAGCTGGAAATCAAAAGGAGTGTGCCTTATATGTGAGGTGTGCCTTATACGCCTATTACAATATGATAGATAGGATTCATTCATGCATCGTGAAGGCATCCTGCTGATAGACTCTGGGAAGTGGCCCTTGATGGGTTAAGGAACTGTTGCTACCTGTTTGGCTGTACCATTTACGTCTCCGACCTCAGGTGGTGGTTTAGAAAAGGCTGGAGTGATTTGTAAGAGAGGACTTCAATTAGAGAGAGGCGTCAATGGAGGGAAGCTGCACGGAGGAGGGAGCAACACTTGTAAGAAGGAGTGGTGGCTCTGTCTTTTAACACTTTAACGGCCACATAGTGCTTCAATGCATCATGCCATCCCTACATGTGTGATACATGCCCAAAGGGTCGACATGATGCACCAATGCGGCACGGGCGAGTCTGCTTGCCAGAAGCGTATTGGTGCATCGTGTCGACCTTAGAGTGCACTGGAGCATCTAATCATGACGACAAAGAAAGTTTAATTTTTGGGGCATCATGTGGCCCTAAAAGGGTTATAGAAAAGGTCAGCCTCTGAGGACTAGAGACAGACAGGGCAGTCAGCTAATTGATACATCACCACAAGGTGTTCGCTGTATCCTCTACATCCTTCACGATACTTACCGCTACATGTATAACTTGTAGGACTTTTAGGCTGAAAGGAAATGATTATCCCTGCTGAGGTAGATCATAGAAGTCCTCAAGCCTCAATGGGTAGATCGACTTCCATTAGTATTGAACATCGGTGTTCATAGTGAAATGAATTCTCTATTTTCAGGGTACCGTAAGCATTTTTATCGTCAAGATTTCATGGTACCACTGTGGCATAATAACAAAACAAAACAGTCCGTTAAGTATAAAATAAAGGGTCGATATATCCTAAAAGTGAGGTAAAACATATTTTACCTCACAGCTGACCAGTGCATATTTGAATCCTGTACGGCCAATAGGGTGTCACTTAGAAATAGTGAGTTTACAAAGGTCCCCCAGGTCGTTCTGGCTGCTAACTTCCACCCAACAGGTGTTATCTGGCACTCGAATGGTAACCAGCCTGCAGCAGTTACAAGTCTATAATAACTCACAGCTCGCCAGTTTACCCTTGTCATTATATCTACCTGACACAAGCTTGGTGATACATTCCTGTGTTGTGGCTGTTTCATGATGCAACTTGACACAGTCTATACAAATACTACATAAATAGTTATGTAAATAGTCCTGAGTGTTAGACTTGCCCTGAAGGAGTGTATTGATATATATATATATATATATTTTTTTTTGTGGTTTGTCTTTTTTTCATTCTTAACTCTAAAGGGAGGTGATACTTTTAGTAGAGTCATTTTATGTAGAAGGAATGTCTAGATGGGTGTAGATAGATCCGTATAAAGAGGCCATTCATTTTCCAGATCTTAAAAAGGTGACTTCTTCTCATTTTCAAACCAACCGCTATAAAGTATTCAGTGTTCACTAGAGCCATGGGGTTTCTTCTTCGAAGTGAATGAATCCTAAAATTACAAAATAAACCTACTCAAACAATCAGGGGCGTAGGAAAAGGGGGGGGGGGCATGCCCCCCACCAATAATGAGGAGCTTCCCAATATAAGCCTATATAAAAATATAGCAGCCCCCCCCCCCCCCACACCAATAAAGATTTGCTTCTTACACCCCTGAACAAGTTTTAGATGGAACCTCATTTTACCTCCTCTTTCTCAAAACTGAAAGTTAAGGAAGCTAAATGTGTACACCTGTCTGGTGCTTTTATGTACTTAGTCTTGTTTAGAGTAAGCAAACTCTAAATCTTCAAATTACATTTGAACAAATGGGCCTCACATTTTCTGTGTAAAGAAATAATCGCAAAAAAAATACAATATTTATATTCCCTACAGCTGCTGAGGAAAAAGATTTTCAAAGAAATCAAACGATTGACTCATACTTTTGCGACTAGAAAAAAAGGAGAAAGAAAAAAAAACACAGACTGAGGTCACGTCTAGCCTGGTCCGGCAGTAGCACGCGGTATTACAGGTCGGCAGGAGGTGTTTCGGTTTACACCCCGGACACTTGCCGTTACAAATATTTACCCGACCAGTCGGCCAGTTCTCGGACTAAATGTCAGTACACATTGGTCTGTCAGACACCTCATACCCCCAGCTGTACACCTAGAGACATCTGTATTGTTTCCACCGTCACCTACCAAGAACAACAATGTAGAGAGGCCCAGAGT
The DNA here is from genome assembly GCA_949317995.1 of Acholoe squamosa. Lineage (NCBI taxonomy): Eukaryota > Metazoa > Annelida > Polychaeta > Phyllodocida > Polynoidae > Acholoe > Acholoe squamosa. The sequence goes on from OX439046.1 coordinate 30,427,160, forward strand.
GCTGCAGCTTGAGGCTGAGAAGGTGTAGATGAGAGGCTGGGGGATGAAAGGGGGGGGGGGGCATTCTGAAGATAAGAGAAAAAATTATGAGTTTCCAGGAAGATATAGGAACGGAACTCAAAAAGTTATGTTACCACCATGTTAGATTTATTGCAATAAATTTCTTACAATTTAACCCTAAAATTTAGATTTTCTACAAGAAACTGCGCCCCTGGTGTGATACAAAAACTTCAAAATGGGTATCGCAGCCCAAATTATTTGTTTTTGGGAGGAGGGGCATTCCTTAAAAATTAGGGTGATATCAAGGCTTATTCCTATGGGATAAAACAACTAATAATATTGTATGCAGACCCCCCCCCCCCCCTCCATCTAGCATAACAAATACCTGGTCCCTAGTGTATAGGGTGTTTGAAGTTGATGGAGTGTGTAGGGGCTGGAGGCTGGTCTCCTCCTTATACTGGAGGAGAATGGATGATGGCTTATGGTGGTGGAACTGGAGAATCATGAGAATGTGGCTGTAATGTTGGCAGGTGCCACACATCACACCTCAGCCTCTGGAGGTGGTCTGTAGGTCACTAGTCTCACTCACTCCACGCTCCTCCTCCCCTGGTGCCATCTTTCATGTAGTTATACTCCTGTCTCATACAGACCCCATCCATCCTATATGATTGTCTTATAAATTGTACCGTAATATCCTGCGTATAAGGCGCACCCCACGTATAAGGCGCACCCAGACTTTGTAGATGTGAGAGAAGAAAATAAAAATGTCATAATTTCCAAAAACCAATGGATTTTCAAAATCCAAAGACCCATGGTCATCTCTTCCCCCAATCCTTATATCAATATACAGGAACAGGGGAGTATTAGGGACATTTTGAACCCCCCCCCCCAAAGCTATTCATGTATTCTGCTTCCATAAGGCGCACCAGGGGCCCTCCTCGCATATAAGATGCACCTTATACACAAGGTTTTCGGTAGCACCATCGCTTATCATGAATTATTTTGTGAATTTCATGGGCAATCTTATCTAAAACCAGATAACGACTATAAGTCCCAGATTCACGAATAACCCGCGGCTTACACCACACTCCTTCCTTTTTGATTTTGCTGTATAATTCAGGATGTATTCCTTATAGGGTATACTTGATTCTAGACATGTTATAGAGGGAATCTGTTCATGGTACAACCTTTATTTTGCAATCCTTCATGTTAGACAAGGCATAGATCTTCATGTATACTGCACCCATACAAACCTGACTGTGTATACCCTATGTTTCCTCCCTCATCTATCACCCATTATAAACCATACCCTAGCCATATGGGCAGCTTGGAGGGGTAGTATGTAAAGAAGCCTGTGTCATCATTGATGGACAACCACATGAAATTCTCACTGTATAAATCCATACAGCTTCCACAACACAGCCATTTCTTGCCATTTGCTATCAGTCAGACCCAGGCTGTGAATAGTACTTTGGATGTTGACTCTTCTATAAGACGTTCTTATGGGAAGCTATGGGAAGCTCCAGCCCTCCGGTCTAAAGCATGGGCATAGGTATACATGCGTATAACTGTACGCCTTTGCATAGACCATAGAGAGAATGTAGGCTCCAGAAATATATTCTGAAAGGGGCGGTTCATGCGCGCTGGGGTGTCGCTAAATACATCAGTGGAGCCAAGGGCCCCCCTGTGGCGCCTACAACAAGGAATCATTTTTTTGCTCAATCAGAGGTGAAATGACAACTCGTTGGGCAACTGCATGTGGTCTACCCCTTGCCTGCTGTTCCACCCCTATCCCACCCCTTTCACTGCTCCCCATCCCTTTTAGCCCTACCTTCCACATCACATAGAGAGGTGTTTGATGTTAGTAAATAGGCACACAGACGCAGCCGCATCACCGCAGTCCCTCAGCGAAAGGAGGAAAAAGAAAATAGTGCGGGGTGAATAAGGGAGAGGAGACAGAAGGGTAAAGTGAACCAAAGGTAGAGTGTTTGAGTGAGGGATGCCCCTATTTGAGTGAACCAAGGTTGGAGATCAATTACACAAATAGTGGACAGTTAACCATTCCAGGGCGACTTGGCCCTTTCAGCAGGCACTATGGCCTTTTGTCATAATGATATCTGAGTGCGGCCCTGTAATATAAGTTATCTCTCCTATGCTCCATCCCCATGTCATGCTTTAGTAATCCTACAGGTTTACACAGTCCAAACTGATCATCCTGATGCACCCACACAATGCCAGTGAGTTACTCGCATTGGTGTATCATAAGTTCAAGTGATCCTGAAACCGCGTGGCGCCATGTCATCCTTAGAGGGTTAAGATGACAGGTTAGAAGAGAGAGAAGGCCCTCAGGATATTAGAAAAGAGGTTTGTCTGCTCTCCACCCGTCGGTCCCATCTCCTCCCCCCTCCCTTCCCACCTTTGAGGCTCCATTTTATCTCCCATAGATAGAAGGTCCAGCAGAAATGGGAGGAAATTATGCTATGACTTCCCCAGAGAAAATGCCTCAGAGATATCATACAAAGAGCTATTTAGACAGACTTTGTCATGGTTTAACAAAAGGTGTGTGCAAAGTTAATTGCATCAGTGGATTATGTAAACAAAAATGCACTTATGTAAAACAAAACATTGCGTTTTTGCATTGATGCTAACTTAGGATCCTTCAAATCGTTTTAAGGTAAAATTTGAAAGTAGCTAAACAGTTATATCACAGAAGTCGTCACACAAGGTGACTGGTTCCATGGTTGTATCAACAATGCCACACCTGCGGTGCATTTATTTACTAATGTGAGGACATCTGTGCAATATCTACACCGTAATAGTGTTATTTTGACCTTTGCTATAAAACGACCATACACCACCCCCCCCCTCACCCCACCCCCACTCCTATACTCACATCGTGGCCGGTGGGCAGATATTTCCGTATATATTGAGTATTGGACTAGTCGCCAAAGGACCAAAAGCACTTACCATAAAAGGGCATATAATGGATAAAGAGGGCAGAAAATTCGCCACCATTTCAGCCTCTGATAGCCTTTGATCTGACCACACCTCTAACCCCCTAAGGACAGCATGATTTCTGAAGGCGTCACATCCACCTGCCATCATGATGCACGTTGGTGAGTTACTCGCCAGCACTGCCCTTGTACCAACCCTTCTAGAGAGAATTGATCCCACACGTAGAGCCATAATGTTACATGAATGAATCCCTGGTAAGTAACTCTATAGGGCTTCATTCATGTTTCAAACCAACTAGAGAACACAGCATTAAACTTAAAGCACTATGCTGTCATTAATGGGTTGAATGTCCAACCTTCACCTGGAGGTGGTGGATGAGGTGGTCAGTGGGTGGTCATCATACTCCACCTGAGATGAAAGTAGAGCCCTCTCAGAACCATTTGTACCTATTGACCTCTGCATCTCACTCCTGTGTCAGAGGTCATAGGCATGCGCAGACCACAGACGCCACCTTTAGGGGCTAACTGACTGTTAGTGTGTATTTATAGGCCTGGGAGAATCTTTATTTTTCATGTTGTGAATGCGTGTTAAGTGAATGTGAAAATTCACTGAATGGTATGGATGTTTAGATGTAGGGTGAGGATTAAGAGCCTGTCTAATCTTTAGTGCAAAAGTCGAAAGAATAAAACTACAGAGTGTCAGCAGAAGCACTTGAAATAAACTACCGGTAACTTAAAACAAAAGAGTCGAAATACAATTTTAGTCAATTTCAGTTCAAATACATGTACATTGTAAATTCAGACTTTGCGAATTCGTCCGAGTGGCGGTCACAGTTCAACTCTTCAAATACAATCTTAAACAATATCCGAATCCAAGAACAATCAAACGCATTCAGCATTGATAATCAACAAAATGCATTTACATTTGGTCTCAGCTGGCACCACTTTTGCAACAAGGCGATTTCATTTCCTTCCCCACCACAACGGTTTCTGCATATTACTGTTTGTAGAAGAACGCAGGAACCGCCGCCGATAGAAATGTCGTCTGCTTTCTGAAATAGCACTCTCCGAACGGAGATTTGATGATCCTGTCTGCAGTTTATTGCTGTACAACAAAAATAGAGTGAGTGTATCAACCCTCAGTGCTGTTTTGGTGCATCTTCACGCTGTTTGGGTCTGCAATCCAACATTGTTGCGTGATACCTGATGACTTACGCCTACTCACAGCATCCGTGCATCATTTTCGACACTAGGTCATATTTATGTTCAAAAACTGTGCAGACATTAAATGGCTAAACCATTGCACACAGCAGAGCGTGAGAGTAATCTGCTGAAGACAAGAGAAAAAAAATATCAGTGGGTACCACCTGACTTGTATAGTGACAGCCCTTGGTGTTCCACAGGGGTAGTAAAATAGTAATCTGCCGTGAGAAGAGCTCGAAGTCTCCTGTCAACCACCACCGGCTGTTCATGAAGCCCTGTCTGTGTTTTCTCTTCATCCACCAACACGCAACCCTTCTGTCTACTTACCTCTGAACCCTTTAAAGGAGGCATAGTGGATTAATACCGTATGTGTTGTCGTCATGACGCATGTGTGTAGCCCTGGCGAGTAACTCGCCACACGTACATTCATTTATTCATCATACCAGGTCGACAAGTTCGATGCACCCCCAAAGAGTTGGCATGATGCAGCAAAGTATACTCTATCTTCAAAGCAAATAGATTATGATGCCTTGAAGCATCACTCCATCCTTAAATGTCTCTGGACCTATATGGATACATAAAAAAAGCATGAGAATACCCCCTTTGAAGTTTTAGTAGTGACAAAAGGTTAGGGAAAAAGATGAAAGTGGAAGTATAATCAGCTGTAAATACAGTCTAGGTTAACCTTTTAGGTCAAAAGTTAGTTTCCACTTGTTTTATGACACTCAGCAGTGTACTACTGCTAGCACTTGTTGAGGGTGAACCATATTTTTGATAAGGATCTGGACAACCATACCCTGGGTTAAGAATTATGTTTGAAGTTTTATGGGAGTAAAAATTAAGCTTGGATCATGGGGGATGTATTTTTTCTTCTTCTTTTTTTCTTATCAAAAATAAAAGAAAGACTGGTTCTACCTTGTCACAGATCTTTTCAAAGAAATGATCTAAATATATGAATTACAGAAATGGTATGAAAGGAAAGAGAGAATAAGAAATATGAGGCGGCATTCCACAAGCATCAGATGTATAAGCAAATGTCTACGATCATGGAATATTTTGGCATCGTATTCCCAGAGGGGCTTCTGCCTGTATTCAACGAGGCCTTATACGGCACATGGCTATTGTATTATTGACCAATGGGAGGCATCCCTGGCATATACTGCAGAGTCGGGGGCTGAAGGTGTTAGTCATAGTGCCGTCGGGGTCTAATGGCGGCCCCCAGCTGATAATGTCTATGTGAGCTATAGGCCAAAATATTCCATGTGAGTTGACATTTGCATTTATGCCATGGCCCTATGGGATGAATTTGCTTTTAGATAAAGAATTACAACCATATTTACTTATTTTCAATGCATCAAGTCGTCCCGGCTTGTTTTGATCTGCCATGACACCTTGCTCGACGAAGTAGGTCACGTGATATGGAGCTAGCTGCTGCTTTTAGTTTCGAATTAAATGTTCCTTGCGCAGGGCAATATCTTCTTTTTTAACATGGCGCTAATACTTAGATATACCTTAAACAATTCATAACATATTATTTAACTAGTTCAATCATTCTTTTTTCGTAAAACTTCTAATAACCATACCTAAATACAAAACTAATTAGCGCTGTATAAATTTCCAAATGGCACTGTCGAATATGCGAGGATCGTATTCCACCCCCCCCCCCCATTGAATACGGCGTAAGTAGTACTAATTTATAGTGTCGTTGATATTAGCCGTGGCATAAAATACCATGTCCTGTGATATTCCAGTGTAGATATTGGATGTGGCATTTTAGTGTCAATTTGATACCGCCACAACAAAGCATGCCCCCAACCCCTATAGACCCTCTCCCCCACCACACACTGAAGGCTATTATGTATTTTATGTATAGGGACATCCTGATATGATCTTTACGCCAATGACTTTCTATGAGGGGGTTGAACCTGTCTTTCCCCCCACCCCTTTCTACCCCTTCCTACTCATTTTTTATGTCTTCTTTTAGTCATAGATTGGCCAATAAACGAAGCATATTCAGTATACCGGTTAACTAAACCCCCAGACCAGTGGATATTCTCTGGAAACGGTTGAAGTACTGCACTGCCCTTGTTACTTGTAGCCTGGAAATGAGATGCTAAAATTACCAAATTGCACTTAAAATGAGATATCTCTCAAACTAAGAACTCGAAATGAATTACACGGTTAAAGGGGAGGAGGATTTCAACTATTGATAGATATAGCTGAAGATGCCACAATAAAGAATCTGCTCACGATACCGATATCGATCCTGACAGGGATGTTTAAAGTACTTGTAAAACCTATGAAAAGGATCGCTTTCCGGATCGCTTTGCTATTTCCATATCCAGTATCACACTATCTATCTGCCTTTGCGTTTTCACCACATGTGTACTATTAAAGCCTTTGTCAGCTTGATAGCTATTTCTTTAAGAAAGTTTCAAGAAATAACAGCAAGAAGGTGATAACAGTGGCTTCTCACCAACATTAAGATGCTGTGTCTGTGAGAAGCACCCACATCCTGTCTAACTCTATATATGAAAGGACCTGTCAATGGTGACTTTACTGTAGTGTAACAAGTTCAATATTGACATAGGCTGCTTTGTGTGGGGCGTGGAGGGCGGTGATGGGGGCGGGGCGGGCCGGCAGGGGGCCGGCAGGGATACAGGTACTTACCGGCCGGCTAATGGAGGGCCGAGCAGACTGATGGACGACCAGGTATACATACACCTGTGCAGGTGTACAGGTGAGCCGACAGGTGGGTGCAGAGGGTGAGGGTAGAGTAGACAGGGGTTGGGGAGATGTATGAAGGGGAGATAGGGACTGTATGAGGGTATAGAGGGGAAAGAGGTGGGAAGTTGGCGGACTTGAACGACCAAGAAGTTTGCTGTGATTTCCCACACCCCATATCCATCCCATCTTCACCCAACATCAAGAAACCATCTCTACAATCCATATCGACATTTCACTTGGAATTGTGTGTGGTGTAAGAGATGTTTTAGTCGTCTTCATGTATATCCCCAGTTAATAGAAATCTTTTTTTCCACACTGAGGTTTGATTTAAAATTTACTGCAGTGGCGTACCAAACAGTGTTCAGCTCTATATCAAATGTTAGTGGTATAGGGAAAGAGGCGACACAGGGGACTTAATTGTGCTCTCCAATAAAACAAGAAGGTGGGAGGGGTACACTTAAAAATTATCCGTAGAAAAAACGAAGAATCATTGGCAACAATGGCTGCCAATCTTTCACCTTTTTTTTAATGGTCACTGTTTTTTCAATGTCACCCTAATTTTTATGGAATTTCACCATTATTTCTAAACAATGATTAAAGGTAATTAATTACATATTGTTTTGGTTTCAATGTCATACACCATTGACTTTTCATAGCAATATTCAGCCTCTGGCTTGACATTTTAGAAATTCCACCGTTAATCCACAATGGACTAGGTAATCTTTATACATGGTTTGGTTGCATATACAGTTCATCTGGACATCCTAGTGTAAGGACATTCTAATCATTCTAATTATAAATTAGTCCTTGAGAGGCACATCATGCCCTTCATAACTTTGGAGGAATAATCTATAAGTACATAGATTACTTCAGAATTGCGATGAATTAAAAACTGCAGTGATATGCCTATGTATTTTTTTCCATTACCACATAATGGGTGTTTATGACATCCCTGCTACTCCCCTTTGCCACACAAAGTTGGATTATTTTTTGAATATCTGAAATCTATGAAACTACAATGTAGACTTGCATTTTGATGACATGGTGCATAAACCAAAGTGGATACGCTTTGAATTTTGTGACAATTTGAGCTGTTTAGGGTGGAGGGCATTGAAAAAAGTCTCAAAGTGAGCCCCGAGGCCACCTAGTGGGAAAGGACAAAGATTCACCATAAATAAAATAGCGGTACTTTTCCGTAGTGTTTTACACCGATTCACTGTAACATTCACCTAATCTAAGGGTGTTTCATTGTAATAGTAATAACGGTGAAAACCCGTAAAATTTAACAATGATTCTCTGTAAAATCTACGGACATTTTTAACAGTGACGTATACAAGACCCTTGACTACAGACATCCTATTCGCCAGCCTTTGGAATTCCTCTTAAAACTTTGCAAACCTGGCATATTTATTTTCTTCTGCAAAAAACCGATAGAAGCTATTCTGGGTGAAGCCAATATCTGTGTACGTGAGTCCCTCTGTCTCACCACCATTGTGTGGACTAGTTTTTAAAGATACATCATTATCTCGCCTCGCTCTGCACCTAGAAGCCCCAAGGACTGAAACCAAATAATTACACACATTTGTTCGCTAGTGTGGTGGGGCAGAGCTGCACATATGTCATTGGATTTTTTTTTCAGTAAAAGAATGATAAAGCCTTCTGGAAATATTAATTTGTTGCTTTGTTAACATATATACAGGTCATTCACTTTGCTTGCCTTGGTGCTTGGAATTGAAAGAGGCGAAATGGTTTGCACAACAAAAAAAACAAGCAAACTGGAACAAAAATGAGTTCAATTGGACAATATAAATATTACTAGTACTTGTAGTTGAAATTATAACCTCCATTGATAAAACCGTTTATCTTTGACATTCAAAACAGCCAAAATATTTCCATAGCACAACAACCTATTGAACTAAAGTAACACAGACTTGTGACCTAAAACAACTTGCTGAGTTTGGATATATAAGAACTTCCACCTTGGTCTAACTCTAAGGGATCATTAATGAGTAAAAGGGTAGAGCTGAGTTTGTGGAGGATGGTGAGGTGGCGTGATAGGTGTGTGTCAGGGGCAACATATACACCGCCATCCTGTCTCTCAAGTTACACTGGTATCAAAGGCAGCACAGACACTGCCTCAGATATATAACTTACTAATGTGTATCTTAGACTAGATGGGTGAGTTAGGATGGTGGGTATCATAACAAACAAAATGTGGATGAAAAACTTGGCACTGCTTACCTTGAGGTGTATCAGAGAGACCGTAGGTGGGATGTGGGGGAAGATGATAACATGTCCCTCAGGCAAATCTGGATGCTACTTTTGCCAACATAGTGTGGGTAAAAGAAGCTTGAAAGAATCTCAAAGCCTTTAAATTCATACACTTATATATACATTTTTTTTCCACTTATATATAGTTATAGACTTGCGATCACTTCCCCACAAGGCTTGTCATAACACCACAACAATCATATCCAACCAATACAAAAGGAATGCATCATGTTAATTAATGGGTCGATAGCTGTTTATATAATTATGATGTATTTGCCCTCAGTCAGCCAATGTTCTGAATAGCAAGTAACTAACCAGGATTCATTTATGCGTTATCTTAACAAAAAGCATAGTGCATCAAATTGCTATAGGACCATGGAGGAAGGATGAACTTGGTGCATGGCTTGGACAGATACTTCTGGATGGCCTATATATATATATTGAGATGGGAGTCTGGCGTGACCTAGCAGGTGAAGAGAAGTGGTCATAGTAGAGGTGACGACGATGGCAAGTGTGTGCCTCTTTCATGTCTTAAGTAAGGGAAGCAGGGGGGTTTATCTTGTAATTCACTCTCATCTTACTCCACAAGACAGACACATGTAGTTTATATCCTAGGCTATTGTACACAAGGGGATTTGATCGAGCTGGGGCTCCTCCAGTGCATAGATTTTGTATATCCAATGTACACATACACACTCATAGTGTTAAAGCTCTTTCAGAATACCTATATCCCTCCCAGGTGTATGTTTAGCAGTGGATGAAGTGGTGGCAGTGCTATTTACTGCCACAAAGGGGGCATTTGGAATTGTTAAAAGCTTAAAATGGAGGGCCATACTCCTCGTAGTGCATTTATAAAAGCACAGAGAATATGATGATAATATCAAAGTAGCTGAAATCCCACTGAAGCCTTAAACATATACATTATAATAATAACTGTCTGTAAGCTTTTCACCCACCTTTCCCAAAGATTCATGCAATATTCATTGGCCACGAAACACAAAACCTACTTGAGATTTTCCAGTGGGACTAGCCGCTGAAGTCTAGCTACTTTAGTGAAGTTGTCAATTGAAAAGGACCACAAAATTAGGGGCTGTTTTGGAGACCTCTACCCTCTTACCCTCACATCCCGCCTCCTTCGACACACCTTTAGATCCCCCGATAAAACCAATAAGTACTGGCAGGTGGGGGATGGGAGCTGAAATCTCCCAGCAGATCCTTTGGTTCCCAGGTCATTAAGGGATTGAGACAGGTAAGTGGGACTCTGACTGGAGAGTTAATGCTGTCAGGTCCGATAAGGCACATCGTACGTCGCCTGTACTGGAAGTTGTACCTGGTTCTTGGCCCAATAGAGGTTAAAGGTGGTTATAGGGAAAGGGCTATGTCTTCCTCATACCTAAAGTGGCTGAAGTGCATTAAATTTTCTCAGCCCACCCTCAGAAAAAGAAAAATACTGAAAGAAATGTCAAAATAAGTAATCTAATCAATAGATGAATGAGTGGATGAATCAATTAATCAATACCCGGATTATTGGACAGAAGCAGATGATTGATAATGGTCCATGCAGATAGAACACACTAGCTCTTTGTGTGTGAAGTGTGCTCTCTGATGAGAACAACATGATAGATTATCGTTGATTTAAAAAAAGGACATTTAGAATGATTGATGTTGGTCATGATGTCAGGTTACAGTGTTTTGCTTACATTGTTCATTCAAAAATACCAGCAATTAGGCCCTACTTTTTGTGATTTATAAATAATTCCATCGATAATGCACTGAAAACCTAGAAGTTCTGAAACTAGTCAGCGGTAACCACTTTAGGTCCTCAAGTTGACGATACCTAAAACTACAACTTTAGGTAATAAAAATGACGACTTTAAGTCGTCATCCTGATGACCTGAGTCGTCAATATGACGACTCTGTACTGTCAGTATTGTCATCCTGATGACTCAGGTCGTCAGGATGATGACCTAAAGTCGTCATTTTGACTACCTAAAGCTGTAGTTTTAGGTATCGTCAACTTGAGGACCTAAAGTGGTCACCGCTGACTAGTTTCAGAACTTCTAGGTTTTCAGTGTGCATTTTAAAAATTACTCTTTGATTATAAGCAAGATAAGTGAGCAAATGCCCAATGCAGTGTTATATTTAGGTTTAGAATAGGTATACTTGTTGTACAGCTTTGTAGATATGTATCAGTCTGCTATTCTGCTGGTAATGGTTAACTAAGCATGAGTTACGAGCCGTGAGGCATTCCCCAGCCTTCATGTTCTGTTCTTGGGCAATAAGTACATTGTCATGAGGTCATAAATGTTACCTACCCAGACCAGAGTGGTAAATCACACACTATTTGGTCACACTCTATGTATCCTTGTCTGTGAAGATACATAGAGCTTTGTGGGAAATGTAAGGTGAGTTTATGCTGTAAAGTTTACATCCATAAACCAATCTTTCTCTCAGTCTCATTGCTGAGCTATGTCATACGTATTTTAAAGGAAATACCTTCTTGGTACGCTCTCTGAAGCTGCGCCTTGAGACATAAACGCTTTCAGTGTCGTTTGCTATAATTTCTTTTGAAATTAATGTAGAAAGTCAGTTTTCCAATATTCTGCTGTAAAGTTCCCTACGGTGGCAAAGTAGGAAATGTATCCCACTCCCCAGAATAACTCTTTCCACCCAAGACCTTCCGAATCAATGGTTTTAGCCTAATTTAGGTCAAACCTCATAACTGTAAACTAAGCTGAGTGGAAAATTGACAGCGACAGAAGAAGTGAGAATCAGTTTTACCTCTACACACATTTATAGATAGGGCGTGTTGCCACAGATCATCTTCAAGGGGCTCTCTTTCCGCACCCAGTGCAGTTCAAACCTTTAAAAGACCCCCAAAGCCCATGCTCCGTAGACGCCATGATGCACCATTTCAGTGCTGGCGAGACGACTCGTTAGCACTGCACTGGAGCATCATGCAGACCCTCCGACATTGTATGAACCCCATAGGGAGGGCGTCATGATGCATGGATGTAGTCCCAGCGAGTTACTCACCACCAGTACTTAATCAGTATAACAACAAAAGGAATATGAAGCCTTAAGGTCCTCTGTCCTCAAAGGGTAGCACTTGTATTGTCAGTGGGACAACAGCAATACGTTGATGGCATGCGTTTATTGACGGCACGTCTCTAGTGGATAGGCAGCGGGCGTTGGCAATCCTATTACACGATCGACGACAACTGTGCGTTCATGCTTTCATCTCCGTCCCCACTCTCTGTCTCTTGTGTTCCACCCACCCACCCCACCTGCACACACAGGCACACGCCTATTACTTTCTGATAATACCCGTCAGCTTTCTTGTTTCAATACTGCTTGACTCCCGGGGCTTGAGTCCTACCGTCTAGATCTATAATTATGTGTTCTATTACTGGACGAAAGAAGAAAAAAAAGAGTCTCATAACCTTGCCTTACTCCTGTTGATTTTGGCATACCACGTGGTCTTCTCCTGGCTTTTTCCTACAGTCCCCATCTTTGACTGTCCTGTGCTCTTCTCTCTTTGATCACCCCCTCCTTAGGTCAGCTAGTATTGTGCCTTTCCTTTACAATCTCCTAGTATATTTTCTTATGCATGTCTTCTTTCTTTCACCCCATCCCTTTAGATTTCATCCCGTTTCTTCGGAACCTCCCTGGTGTGTTTCCCAATCTCCGTTTTCTTTCCTGGACACTGATATCTTCCCCCACATCCCACCTCACCTCCAAGTCACCCTCACCCTACTTCTCTTCGTCCTCCTGATGGTTGCGTGAGGAGACAATGCTTTTGGCGCTGATGAAAGACAGTTTGGAGCTCTTTGAAGTGAGCTCCCCTGTGTCTGCCTTCTAACCCTGACAGTATAGCATACTCCTGTATTGCACAGGGTCATTTTGGTACGAATGAAGCACCGGCGAGTAACTCGCCCACGCTGCATTTAATATATAATGTCGAGCTGGTAGGGTTAATACTCTATTAAGTCCATAGCATGATGTGCCAGTCAGTCCTAACGAGGTACAAAATTTGCCTTCGGTGTGCTAGTGCATCCCAATAACAAATGAGCCTGAAGCCTTAAGGTATGGAGCTGCCCTTAAAGGGTTGGACAGACGTAGACAGGGTAGTAGTACAAGCACTTGGATGTTGTGTTCAGTGCTGCAGAAGGGTGTCAGGAGTTACTGAGGCTGGGTAGGGCCTGTACTGGTGTACTGGGGTGGGGGTGGGGCTCCGGTAGGTGTCTGTGTGTAGGACGAGGTGAAGGTTTAAACCTCTAACAGCTGCTTATAATGTTTGAGTGCATCATGCCCTTTTCTCATTATCTGGAATGAGTAACTTGCCATAACGGCATTCATGCTGACCGTATGGGGTTAATACTTGTTGAACGGGTCAGCATGGTGCACCAAGACAGTGTTGGCGAGGATTCACCAGGAATGCATTGGTGAATCACGACAACCAATGAACAGAAACTAGGAGGCACCATGAGATCCTTAAAGGGTTAAGCTGAGGGGTTGGCTATTGGCATGTTCTCCTGATGGAGGAGTTGGGGTTGATAGGTGGCAAGCACAAGGGGGAGGCTGCTGTGTGGTGAGGCGTCTTAGTGGAGAGAGAATCAATGTTTGGTTTTAGTAAAGGCCTTCTTCGTGGTGTGGAAGTACCAGCGGCATTGTTACCTTCTTGACAGCTGGGGTGGCCACTTGAAAGAAAAGCAATCCTGAAAATGTGCTACTTGTCATGTTGTCATGTTTCTGTGCATAAACCCTAGCGGATTGAGATTATATCAGTTATAGTGCACAAACCCTGGTGGATTGAGATTATAATTATCAGTTATTGTGCACAAACCCTGGTGGATTGGGATTATATGAGTTATTGTGCACAAACCCTAGCGGATTGGGATTATATGAGTTATTGTGCACAAACCCTGGTGGATTGAGATTATATCAGTTATTGTGCACAAACCCTGGTGGATTGAGATTATATCAGTTATTGTGCACAAACCATAGCGGATTGAGATTATATCTGTTATTGTGCACAAACACTGGTGGATTGAGATGATGGCCCGGGGGGGACCACTCTCAAATTTATGGAATCCATGTGCGTACATCACCTTTTTAGCGGGGCATATTTTTAGAAAAACACCCCCTTGGACGGGTTTCCACCAAAAGCTGCAAGAAATCATACCCCCTTTTGGCGGGACCCCTTGATTTACAAAAACTGTACCCCTTTTGGTGTATTACCACTTAAAAAGATTTTTTGAAGAATAGGTTCGCTTTTTAGACCAAAAACTTAACCCTTTTATCCAAAAATGGCCAAAAATGTACCCCTTTGAACGGATCCGGTCGTACCCACCCACAAGCCCCAAAAGGTACCCCTTTCCCTCTACTTTTTGTACGCACATGGTTACTATAGACCACATATATGGAGTGCCCCCCTCCCCCCCCCGGGATGATGGTCAGGTCTATGCATGCATACATGTAAAAAGAAGTAAAAAAAGAGACCATGACTCTCATGGAAAGATTCAAATAACACTGGTTACTTTGGAAAAAGAGTAATTGTGACTAAGCTTCATAGAACCTTGCTGAAAAATAAATGTAAAATGAACACATGTAGACACGCCATACTGTAAGACCTAGCATTTCCAGGACCAGGGTTTTCAGTTTTTGTACATAAATCTTCATAAGCTTCTGGTCAGTACCAGCAACACCCCATCCCTCTCTATTACCAGGTTATTTGGTAATGCTCAAGTCTTTCCAACCAAGCACTTATTCATAATGGGGAAAGTTATTAGTATGGCTTCATTATCTAGGACTCACTAAGGCAGTGTGCACTAAGTAACCCTAATAACTTGTCTTACAATTCACATGTATGCTGGAGAAGTGTGAGACAACCTGGCATTTTCAACATTCATATTTGAAAAAGAAAAGTATTGTAAATAGATGTTCATATGCAGTTTTTTCTATGTTCGCAACGCCTAAAATGCATATTGGCAGTTGTTCCATTATCTATGCCAAGGCAGAGGTCATTGTTCTATTCTTATTATATGTGCCACATTACATATATCAATTATTGGCCTATATATTATAGGTCATTGTGGCATAATGGAAAGCATTGGGGTGAGCTATATTGGCTATTATATGCATGTAATGACCGTGCACGTTGTTTATACATAATGAATCTATGGCCTGAGTGCGGGCTGCGTTCAGTAGGTAACCTTTATTATGGATGAGCACCGGGCATCGGAGATAATGCCTCCCTATTGGCTGGCACCCCGTGACGTTGTATTGTTGACCCCCACGGTACTTGTACTGTGGAGAGTGTATGTAGAATCATCAACAATTCATGGTATGAAATGTGACATTGGAGGGTGTTTGTAGGTGGAATTATTAGATGACTATTTCTGAAAATAAAGAAGGAGAAAGCTTTGGATCCCTTACTTATTCAAATCAGGAAGATTACTCTAAGAGAGGCTATTTTCCAACCTGACGATGTTTTTGGCCCAGGGTATCCCCTGGGCTATTGGAGCCGGGTTTTCAGCCAGATCCACAAATTTGTAATCACCAACTTTAGGGTGTAATCATTCAGTGATATACTGTTAGTTTACACATTTTTCAAAAGCCAAAGGAAAGTTTCAAATCTCTTCTATCAGACAACATTTTGTCCTTTATGGTGTCAGATAGATTTTGGCGATGAAATTAGCACATGGAGTCCTATGGGTAATCACCAAGTGAGACACTTTTTTTCAGCAGGCAATATTTACAGTGTCCAAGCTATACACATAACACATTGGGGACTGAGCGATAAACTAAGCATGCTAAGGATAAAGTTTTCTGTGCAACGCCTAACTCCCGGTGAATTAACATTTGACTTGCTCAAGTGAATAGATTTATGAGGAAGGGATTTGGGAGCGAGGGGGCTAGGTGTCTAGGGGGCCAGGTGTCCAGGGGCTAGGTCTCCAGGGGGCCATGTGTCCGGGGGCCAAGTGTCCGGGGCCAAGTGTCCAGGGGGCCAGGTGTCCGGGGGCCAGCACACCAGGGGGCCAGCGGTCCAAGGGGTTTAGTAAGAGAAGATTATGCCAGACTGGTGTCAGTACATGTATAGATAATAGTCTCTATTTGTAAGTAATTACCGTAATCTCCCGCGTAGAAGACGCGCTGTGCGTATAAGACGCACCCCAAACTTAGCACATGCATTTTTGCGTATAAGACGCACATTTTAATGCTGATATTTGTAAGATTAGTACATATCTATAGAAAAATTACCCCTCGTATAAGACGCACCCCCAACTTGAGAGAAAGCTATAAGACTCCCCAGCATTTTGTTTGGCGTAGAGGACGCGTCTTATACGCGGGAGTTTACGGTAGTCATTATTTCGCAAGTGCTGATTCCTGTGACCCTACAGGGTTGATAGAGGGTTTTATGGTACCTACCCTGAGCCTTCTGTGCTTCAATGCACAACGCCCAATTTTTATATTGGGGGGGGGGGGTAGTAGACCCTGGGCCATATGTGATATATATCACACGTTAAATTGTTATCTTCTTCATTCCCTCGTCAGAGAAACGAGTCTTCTTTGAAATGGCCTTACAACTAAATGGATAAATAAGCAGTGTATCATTTACACAGGAATTGTCTATGCATAATAAACTGCAACAGGTATACAAATGTAGTTTTCTATGTCGGCCTATGTAATGGATCACCTACCAAAATACTTAATTAACTGTGCAGAAATGGTAATGTTCTATCCGTTAGCACCCCTGCAGGTTGTGGATGGGCTTGTTGCATGATTGAAATGAAGATGGATTGACTTGGCTGCTGCTCGCCCTAGCTCACTAAGTCAGGGACATAGTCCACCAAGCCCAGCTTTTTGTCTGAGGGGAATCTATCACTATGCCCGTGTATAATCATAGCTTCTAGTCCTTTGTAAAAATGGGGATATGAGGGGAGCCCTACTGAGCATGCTAATCTAAAGGATTATCTAGACGCCTGCATGGTTAGTTATGTACCTGGTGGTAGCCAGGGTGGTGCATTTTATATGATGCTCTATATATTTGCAGCAAAATGACAGTTTGGCTAAATGAAAATAGAGATCTGGCATCTATATGGATTACCCCTGCTCTATAAATTGATGTGAACAAAATAATAGCTTAAACCACTGGGTCCACCCGAGGAGGAAAACTAGATCAGGTCTACCAACTGTATGGATGAAAACTTAGTGTCGTACTCGTTCATGTACTTTAGAATATCGAGGGATAACAGCTGGAATAGTAGAAATGCACATGTACTGATATAACACTTGATGGGGGATGCCTAACCCCGGAGAGTACACACCTGGTTTGAGCACCAAGTTTTGTGGTTGCGGCCATGGAGCTGGGACTGATAGGTGTTTGACCAAACTCCCACTTACAGAGTCTCTCTCCACTCCTTTTCGTGCGGTGTTTGACTATGAATTCATACTTTCTTTACGGCTAGAGTTTTTGAGACAGGCATGGGGATATCATAGGTAGATATATTATAGAAAAAAAAACTGCCTGTATTTTGCAAGCTGTTACAGAAAATGATGATGCTTTTATTCCATGCTAGTATTTCACTTGACTATAAGCATCATACATATATAGCCAAAGGGATGCTATATGAAAACAGACAGTCCGAACCCTCCATTGTTTATATACTCCATAAGGGTCAGCATGTACCAATTTACTCCAGGCGCTGCATTGATGCATAAACAGTGGCAAATTGATATGATGTCTTCAGGCAATATTTCATCCTTAAAGGGTTAATACCTCACCTGTAAGTTTGTACATGGCATCTACCTCCAGCAAGTGAGATGTAGACTCCAGCACCTGGAGGAGGTGCAGGCTGAGTGACTCAGTAAAGAGGAGCAGGAGGAGGGGGAGTAAGAGCAGTATGTCGGGCGACTAGCTATAGTATAACCCTTTAATGCAGTTTGCTCATTTGTCATCATGATGTATGAATGTAGCCATATTGACTAACCAGGACTCCAGCCATCCATTATGTGGGCCCTACAGAGTGGGCCCTGAATAGTCTCTATGATACACTAATTTAGTGTTGGCTCGTCCACACTGTCTTTTGTGTACATCTTGATAAAGATAGGTGGATAAACCATAATGTGACCCTCAAAGGGACAAAGGGGCTGAGGGTGGGCTCGAGGCACGCCTGCTGCTAATTGGTTTTATGATGGGCTGCCGCGCCACCTGCTGGCTTACAAATCCTCACTGCCCCCGGCCGCCAGAAGCCATTGCCCCCCGGCCCAGGGAAGCCACAATCCTGCCTTGGGGGTAAAGGGGAGCCCTGCCCTTCAGGGTCAAGTCATGTCAGGGGTTATATTTCCTTGTCTTTCTTTTAAGTGTTTAAACTTGTGGTGTTTGAAATGATTGGCACATCTCTGAATGTCTACACTTGAAAGGTGTACTGAGATTGAAGTATTAGACACAGATTTAAGGGTTAGTTCAAGGTCTGAGAGTTTTTGTGTGTTTATATGACCCTATGGTTCTCTAACTTGTAGGCTATTATATGTTGTTATGTTGTACATGGACCTCACACTGATGTAGCCATAACATTTGTAATATGTTTATGTTTCACCATGGCAACAATAACACACACTTTGGCATGAGATACATGTAAAGCATAAATATTTTTCATGTGAGCAAAATGGCATTGTTTCTTCTACATGTAGGATATAATACAAATCATTGTTGACTACAAAGGAAGACGGATAACATCTGGTGTACTCTGAAAAGAGACTCTGTCGGCCTAAAAGAGTAACATAGGGCAGTTGATAGCCTTACTTGTGTTTACAATATGGATGTTCCGTAAAAACCCCCATATAAGCTGCGACTAATAGACCATTTCAAGACCCTTGTTGAGATGGGCCCTGAACTTAGGGTGCAGCTTATACTTGGGTTTTTACATAATAGACTTTGGTAAGGATTGGCAACCTTTTCAGATCCATGGTGCGGCTTATAGCTTCCTCACAAATTCAGGGTACGGCCTATATGGAGGTTCGGCTTATACACGGGGTTTTATGGTAGTTATCACTGATACGTCTACCACATTCCACATACTTCATTCTTGTGATATTACTCCTGGTAAGATCTGCTAGGATGTGCACTATTATTATAGTAGCATGATGGAAACTTGGTTTTCGTTCCCAAGTCTCGCATTACAGAACCCCATCTTCTCTCTATCCCATCACCTAACTTCTCATTCACTATAACATTCCCATTCAAGTGACACCATGTGGTAAGCTGACTTTATCTAACCCTTTCAGCATGGTGGTAGGCCTATCTGTAAGGCATTGATGTACATATGCTAAACGTTCAGAATTGCATCAAGATGAAGTTGATCAGGACTGCAGTGTAACTTAGGACATTAAATAGCAAGACTAAATGCATGTATCTTGGGGGAAAATAGAAGAAAATAAATAGTACATTGAAATTGCATTAAAAGTAGGGAATCTAGTACGTGGATTTAAAGGGTTAACATCATGTGGTTCGTTGACTGCCATTAAGTCCCATTTCTAAACCTAAACCCCCTCAAGTGTCTCACTTTACAGGGAAAAGTGTTAGGAAGTAACGCCCCCTTTGTCATGTCAAGAGCTGATAGGATGTCGGCTCCACCGTACATGTATATGTCTATACAGACCCCTTATAGGAACAGGACTCTCACACTCTTGAGGCTCTGATATGGTATCTCGCTAACACTTAGGGGCACAATGGGACGCGCCTACATGGCCCTTTAAAAGGTAACTTTATCGCACACACTGCGATATGGGGTTAGAGGGACTTGTCTCACCTTCAGCATTTAAGGGCAGCGGAATACTTAAATATGCATTATGCACATGATGCATGAATGCAGTGCTGGTGAGTAATGGGCCAGTGCTGCATTCATGCATCATACTGACCCTATGGGTTTGATACACTCCCTCAGCAGGGTAAGCATGGTGTAGTGCTAATACTAGCTACCACTGTATCGGTACACCGTGGTGATGAATGAACATAGAACCTTGAGGAAACATGTTGTCTTTAAAGGGTTATGGCTCATCTCACACCTTGAACAGAGCCATGATACAAAGGGCAGGTAGTGTCCTCCAGTGTGTTTCAAGGACAGATTGACGAGGGCCTTGTATGGCAGACTGGGGGAAACCTGAGTACTCACATGCTGCAGGTGATCAAGTGTTACTTTATTATAGGCAAAGGACTTTAGAATCGTTGTTAAGGGAACCTTCACTGAAAACATGGAAGATCTGAAACTAGTCAGCGGTGACCACTTTAGGTCCTCAAGTTGATGATACCTGAAACTACAGCTTTAGGTAGTCAAAATGACGACTTTAGGTCGTCATCTTGACGACCTGAGTCATCAGGATGACAATACTGACAGTACAGAGTCGTCATATTGACGACTCAGGTCGTCAGAATGACGACTTAAAGTCGTCATTTTGACTACCTAAAGCTGTAGTTTTAGGTATCGTCAACTTGAGGACCTAAAGTGGTCACCGCTGACTAGTTTCAGAACTTCTAGGTTTTCAGTGTTGCCTAAAACTACCTGCATTGCATTTATATATAAAAAATTCTTCTATATCCCGCTGGTATACATGTACTTGCATCAACACTTATCCTTCTTATTTTCTTTGATGGATTTTATTTACAAAATTGAATAAGACGGGAATATGTCTTATGCCCTCTTGACTAGAGAGAGACATTTGTACACTGACACCGTATTGGAGACCGGAGGCCATTGAAGCTACTCTATTGGGAATTTTTGGCACCTGTCCTGCTAAATTTGCTTGACGTGGTACAAGTTCACAATATAGCAGTCATTTCTATATATGTATACGAATTCCTTAACAAATGAGGATGCTGAACAATTCGAAGAAGTTAGGGGAAAATATCATAGTATAATGAATATAGGAAATAGCAAGTTGTCATTTACGCCACGGTAGGTCACATCTAATTCATCAACTATGCCTGCCCAAGTGGTTCATTCAAAGTGGAAAAGCCTTGGTTCCACATTGCACATTTCCTGATACAAATGTGCCCCCCCCATCCCCAACCAACATACCCTACCCCACACAATCTAACCCACGCAGAGCAGGTCCAAATGAAATAGGGCATTATTGGTTGACAGGAAGCGGAAGCTGGCAGGGGACAAGGGGAATTGCGGGCCGAGGAGCTTTTGGCGGGAAGGTGTTAGTCACATGACCCGACGGGGCTTACCCGTTGCAGATAATGAACTGTCATGGCGAGTGGCTTAGCGTCTGGCGGAGGGATTAAAACAAGGGGCCCTCCGCCTCCGCCACCCCCAGCCCCCATGTCTGTAATATCACCCCTGTGTCGGACACGAGGCCAAAGGCTCTCTGTTTCAAAAGTGAAAATATATTCATTATTCCCACGGATTGCCTGTCATGTTTATGAAATAACCAACTGCGCAAAAAAAAAGCAAATTCAAATTTCTTTTAATCAGGGAGAGAGGGGTGTGGAATAAAAAGTATCAGCTGTCCCCTTGAATTACATGTCATGTTTCATTCTCAAGTAAAAAAAAAGAACTGAATGAACTGTATTGAATTAACCACTTTTTTGAACATTTCCATTGTAGGTGAGAACTTTTTTTCTTGAATCAAGTGTTTCAACGACTTGCAGGTGGTGAGTTAATAGTACCAATACATCTTTTTAAAACAGGGTTGGGGTCCTGTTTACCCAGAAACAGGAGTGGGTCATGGCGCCTGGATCATGCCAGGTTGTGCCCCCCCCCCTAAAAAAAATATTTGAAAACCAATATAGGCCTAACACTTAAAGAGTGGACTTTCTCAGCATAGATTTCTTTTTTTTTTCCTGAATCATCCAAGTTCAAGGTTACTTTGGTGATATTTCATATCTAGAATGAGATATCCCTTCAGATAACCATTAAAAAGTTTCGAAAAATCAAGGATTTGGAATATATTGCCTACATAGGCTATACACATGTACATAATAAAGGAAAACTTGAGGCAATCTTTGGCAATTTGTGCGTTTGTGTAATTTTTTTGCTTGGCTTGGCCTGTATGGATTTTACTATAAACCAGAATATACCAAATATGATAATTATCCTAGCACTCACAACGAGGCTGTTGCAATCCCATTGGCTGATTGCCCTCGTTGCCATGGTGAACAGAGTGGAGCATTACAAGCCATCTTGACATTTTATAGTGGTAGTGCAGAGAAGCAGTGCAGTAGCACATCCGCTGACTCTTACAAATATGATAATCAGTTGCTTGATGAAAATTCACCACAGTAAGTGGAAGTGTAAGGACAAAATATTGTTGAACTGTCAATATCATATGGCAATGACATGACGTCCACTTCCGGTGACGCCAACAGTACAATGTAATACCAACCATATAACCCTTTGACGGACGCAGGGTGTACATTGATACATAAGTCCAATTGGTCGTCATGATGCAGTACGGCAAATAGGTTGTCATGGCTGCATTCATACATCAAGCTGACCTGACCCCCATGTGTGACTGATGTAACTCCCAAGGTTGGTATGATACATCAGTGTAATGCAAGTTAAATTGCATTCATGTATCATGAGGACTGAGCAGCATGGGTTTTGATGCACTATGTAACCCATGAAGTGCTGATACCATATTCCTGCCTTAATATATAAATATCTCACATCTCTACACTGCAGGACCAGAGTCCTCTAATTGATTACCTACTCATGTTGAATTATTAAATGTCTTGCTGACATTGTCAATAACAAATAGTTACCGGAAGGGTATGTCCATGTGGAATATCTATCGTCTTCGGTTCTGACAGGATCTCACAAAATAACTATTAGTCGATACTGCTCGGTTGGTGCTTCACCGGGACTATGAAATTCATGTAAAGGAAAATGGAGCATGGAGACGTTGAGTTGGATATTGTATTGACTTCCCATTAGTCCCACAAGTTCTGGATCGCTTATTTACATTTCCCTCTATCAAACCATCAGATACATCGGAATCCCTTGTAATAAAGTTGGCTATATCGTCTTCAGATTTGATTTGAAACTGATTCAAGACTTAACAATTTATAACTTGAGCACAATGTGGTATTGGTAGGAGTAGACAAATGCCATTAATGTTACTGTACTGCACATTGCTATTTTGTTCCCACATGAGAATATGCTGTAGCATCACCTGCCTTAGAACCCAGGCCATGCAGTGACCAGTGGCTACCTACCTATAGATATAGATATATGTATACACTTTGTCAACTTCCCCCAACCCCACCCTCACAAAATTCACACCAATTGGAGCCTGCCAGTTGTACTCACGCCTCTTCTGGCATTGCCATGCAATCCTCCTGAGTGTAGACTAAGCCCGATAGAGGGCGCGGCTGACCGGAAACCAGAGAGGGCAGCTCCGCAGAGATTGGCCTCGCTTTAAAATTAATGGTTGCTTTACCTTGATCCCCTCCCTAAGCAGGAGACCCCCAGCCATCCTCTCTGCCTCACCTTGGACTAAATCCCCTATTCCCGCCCTCCTGCCCCAGCCTCGTTTGGGGATCGTTCGGGCGGGATCACGTGACGTTATTAGCCATCAGAAGCAGCGATCTCATTGGTGGAAGCATATTGGCAGGTCAAAGGTCAGGTATTATCCAGACCTTTGACCCCAACTTGGCTATAGTAATAGATGACGTCATTGGAAGCCAAACGAGAAGCCACTGTGCGGAACGTATATCGTATCCTAGGTAGCTCGAAAGACCATACCTTTCACACTGCTCTTTCCATTCACTGATTCATGCAAGAGTCCTCTAGTCCATCATAAAATATGTTATTTCACAGTTCTCTTCCTCCTAACGGCACAAAAGCAAAAGGAAATCGCATCTGTATATGGGTGAGAAGATGGGTCATGCACTGAACTCAAAAATCATTCCAGTACCTACGAACTGTAGCCTGCAAAAGCTTAGAGAATCCTCCAAAACTAGCTCGGCACTCTTATGTAGTACCCTCATTTGAGAAGAATATTGATACTTCAAAGGGGTAAAAAGGCAGTAGCAGGAGTTGGCTAGGGCACTGGTGGCTTGACTTAACATGCAACATGCCACTCCCTCTGCACCCTCTCACAGCTCAGCTCTTTTGTGGCTTCCTCTGCTGTGTTCCGTCACTAAACACCCATGGCACTCGGAGAGTGAACACGTGGGGACATAGTTCTTACCCCAGCCGCACCGGATGTTGGCGCTATCGTCAGCCAAGCTCTCATGGTCACGTGTCATAACAGCCGCGGTCATCACGAGAACTTGCCCTCTAGGGGGAGATCAGAGAAGCAGTTAGACACTCTCCGAGCAGTTCTAACTCCCTTTGTACGCCGAGATCTGCAGGAAACCCAATATGTGTTTGGAGATATAGAGGGATGTCCGTCATGGGACGTATGGACCCCTGGGAGTGGAGTGGGAGGGAAAGGAGGTGTGGTCCAGGGACATGGAAAGGGAAAGCTTGTTTATGTGGGTAGACAGAGGGGAGGGACCATGGGATCTACCATTGGGCAAGATTGGGGTATTGGGTGGGAGTGGGCAGGGGGCTGAGTCCCTGAGATGGGCTCCTTCATTTGGGATCAGCGCACGGAGCGAACAAAATTACCCGCACCAAACAGTTTCTCATGAAGGCAGCCAAATGCCATCGGACCAGATTTATTCCCCATGAATAATACCAGGGAGCAGCATGAGGGGGTTCTGGATAAAACGTGGGAGGGGATCCATGCACAAGCCACAATATAATTCACTTATTGAGCCTTCTTTCCCCTATTCTCCATATAGTTTGTTATAATAATCATCATATGCCCTTCTTGGTACATTTGTATATATTAGTTTCTGTGTATATCAATACAGCAAAGAGGTATAATTTCCTATCCGAAGGTTTTCATATCAAACATCATCTCAAGGTTTTTCACCAAAAGAGGAAGGGGGGGGGGGGGGCGATGAATGCACTCTCTTATCACTATGAATTCAGCTCAGGTGCTTCATCTAACTCAGTCCCTATAATACCCAGGAGGATGCAGACCCAGTGGTAGATATAAACAGAGGGATTCCAGAGTCCTTCATGTACTAAACGCAGTCTGAATGTCTTCCAGGGGCAGGATAAGTAGCCTACTAGTGGTCAGATTTGGCTCACACAAACTGCTCTGTATGCAGGTGAGGTGACCGGAAATTAAACTTTTTTTTTTGTTGGCCTAAGTACTATACACAGATTAGCGTGTACTGTTCTCTAGCCTTCTTCTACTTGAACTTCTACGAATCAAAGATAGTGTAGAACACAATGAATTACTTTGTCACCTGTACTAGAACAATACATGCACTGAAGATATTGTACAGGCAAGTCTAGTTTGCAATCTGTCTGATTGAATCAGATAAATAATAAGACTCCTTAAAAAAGATAAACTAGAGTCCCTCATATCTATACCCAATTTCTCCATGCTCCCTCATCTCTTCTATACACCCCTGTCTTTACAGACGTTAATATTCAATAGAAGGATCAGAACACGGTTCCAACCCCACCGTCAGAGGTCTCTGCAGGCCGTCTAGAGGTCCTAATGTAAGTGAGTGAGTAATAGATGTTTAACGCCATTTCCACAGCTAAGTCATATTCATGGTGAGAACGACATTACACAATTTCACAGAGGAATGTGTCGGTGCCCGCACATATGTGCACCACACACATCCGAGGGGATAGGAAAGAGGAGACATAGACCCTTTTAAGTGGGCTAGGGAAGCCAGTCTAATGTAAGAGGTGACGGCGCATCCGCCTGGTCAGCGCGTCATGACATCACGTCGGTGACGATATGAAATCACGCTCGCTTCATTGATGCCACATCACATTCTGGTCTGCTCTGGAGGCACCCGCCAGCCTCAACCAAACCCAGGAGGAGCAAATGAGCAACCTTGAGCAGTTCTGAGCAGGTCTTGGGTCCATAGAGAGCTGCTCATTGGGGTGTAGTTGGGGGAGTGGAGGTGTTTGGATGGAGAAAGGACTGAGGTTTATTGTGTTTGACAGGTTTTGACTGTTTGAGATTTCCTAGACTTGTCCAAGACTCCACCCGATAATGATATTCCGTGTAGTGCTTGATAATCCATTTTTATGTAAGATTGATACATATTGCAATCCCGTTACTCCCAAAAAATCATCTTCCCAGGTGTATTCAGAAAGGTGACAACCAACCTTCATCTCTCAGCTAGATTCCTCCATAACCAACATGGAAACACGCCTATATTAGAATAGATGAGAAGCATAAACGGAAAACAAACCTACTCACTACAACATCTATCATGAGTAAAGTGATGGTGAGAAATGAATAAGCAAGAACTCTCCATGGGTCTCAGCAGATGGGTCATTAATAACACGTATATGGGTATGACAGCGGACTTCACTTACAGAGTGAGAGATGTAGAAATGACTAGGACACCCTGCTACATAATGTAGGTGTCAGGGCCATATAGATACATACCGAGCAGCTCGCCCAGTGTAGAAGAGTTACTCATGTCTACTACAAGTATAGGGGTGTGTGTAGGTTAGTAATGGAACTTACATTTTGGGTCACTAGTTATCATTGTGGGATGGCTAAAGGGGAATCCAATGGGGACCTGTAATGGGACCTTTATGTGTACAGACCTTCATGTTGGCAGTCACTGTGCATACCTTCTAGAATTTATACTCTGAATAATCAATAGTCCTTGGTCCACAAGGCACATACTGTTACATCATGCCAGTGTTGATATTCTACTCATGCTATACTTATATGACACACGCATTATTATGCTTTACATGTGAATGGTGTTTTAACGTTCCCTCCATTTTCACCGTTTCACCTCGACCCATTCTAGCCATAAATCTTTTTACCACTGACGCATCCTAAACATTCCCGAAAATCTCTTGAGTCTAACATGTTATATCCTTTCGGAGATATATTTTCTGCTCGCCTGTAGGTTTCAGTGGTTAGGTTAGTTCAGTGGTGTCACACAGATACTTTCTATACAGTTACACAATTGAGAGAGCCCTTAGTATTCACCTCAGTCGGCCCCTAGTGGAAGTTGCTGTCAGGCCCTGGAGGAGTGGCCTCAGGGCTGCTGGAGGAGGGTTCCAGGCAGAATGACAAGTCCCCCTCTAGTGTCAACACCCTCACCTCATGGAGTGGGCCACACCTCCCCTTCAGCCTGCATCTATACACGCCCCTTTGTATCCCCTCTCATCCACCTCCCTTGCATAAATTCACAGGCAAGCCTCTTCACCAACACCATGCACCTCCCTAGCCAATTTACACTCAGCCTTAGAGATATGTGTATTCATCCCCACCTTCCCTCCCTCTTCCCACCACCTCGCCCCTCCCTCCATCCCGTCTTGCCTTGCCCCCCTGCATTCCTTCCTCCCTTTCAGTGCCCCTGTCTTCCTCGCTATACCCGCCCCCTTTCCTCTCTGTCTCTGTACAGTTAGACCGAAACTTGTCACTCCAGCTTTGATACCTATAGTCCACTATGTCCCTTCTCCTTGCCCCCCCCCCGACCGCAATGTATACAATGCTTGTACCCGCCTTTCCATGTTGTTCCTCCGCAGATTGGAGGTTGTGATTGGAATTTCCTAAATATAAGTGTGTTGTCTTACATGGTTGAGACTACACCTAAGGGTACCGCTAGTAATGGATACTAGTAGTCACTTTTGACCAGGTCCAACTCCAACCAATGTTCTCTCATCCCTTCCCCACCAATTTATCGTATGGGTAATTCATTCCGTTTGTCTGTTGCCATATGCACGCACTGATATATGTACATTTACAGCAAAGTGTATGATGACTGAGCCATTAATTGTCATGGAACATATAAGTAGTATAGGCAGTTTGGGGTTTGTAGCAGTGAGTGTTCATTGCCTGTCAGAGTGATACTGTCATTAGTAGCAACTACATGGGTGAACTATTGCGTGCCATTTATATAATAGTAATATCACGGAGATTGTACATCAATACATACAAGATGTATTTAATATTTTACTTATCTACCGGTAGTTGTTGTAGACTGCTCACGAGGATCTCTGTCAAAGTTTCTATGCATGCTCATATGATTGGTGACATTGTCATAACTATTAGGATTGTTTTCTAGATTTAATGATGGTTTTTGCAACATACTACTCACTTTTTGTGCATGATAAGATAAGATACCAATATCTAGAAAAGCTAAAATATGTCTCACCCTCATTCCCCTAGATCATATATAGGTATCATGGTAAATACCTACCTATGAAGGTACATGTATAATTATAAATCCTTGTTGTCAGGTAGACATGTGACTCAATCACATTACCTGTGCCAGGTAATTACTCCTCTGATAGATATCAGGGATTGATTAGGTGACCCTGATCCTATCAGGCCCATCAATAATACAAGTGGGTATTAAGGATGAGGTAGATAGATCTCACTACATCTGGCATGTATGTATCAATGGCTACAGAAATCTCATTACTTGGTACTTGCATGCCATGGCAGGTAGTAATTCCGCAGCTGTTACACATTCCCCGAAAGTTCTGACAGATGGCTAGGATAGGATTGTCGATATGACTTACATGAATGTCTGTTGACCATTGTTGTCACATAAGGAAACAATCCTATGAGAAATGACTAGCAATCTTCATAGGAGAGGGTTATTTCCCAACTTGGAATTGCATGTGTATCTTTAGAGACGTGTAGTTGTGTAAAAGTACAAGTATCTTTATCTTTATCTTAGGCCGGTGTTTTGTTTGATCGCAGACTGTTAACCTCAGCCTTGAGTGTATATAAGATGAATAATATAGATTCTCCACTATTATCTCGAAAAAAAAATGACAATCCAATCAGGCGTCAGAGACAACCAACAAAGTGTCCCTTTTTCCATATTGTTACTATTGATTGTAGGGCCAGTGGCATATTGCTCTACTCATATAGGTTCCCTCTCTATCTGACTTTGATGTCAATTTAACTAGTGATGGTGGGAATCACTACCCTTACATTCCTGGGGGAATAGTCTTCAAGGTGACAGTGGAGCAGGTTTGTGGATTCCTATGTACCTGAGAGAGGTACCTAATTCAACCCCAATATACTTTGTTGCAAGCAATGGTTTTGGAGTCAGATCCAAGATTAGCTCCCTACATCAAGTTATTGGCTTTGGTTATGATATAAAAGAATATCATTTTGGTGTTTTTGTTTTTCTTTAGCCAACTACAAATACGGCTTGCTAAATCAGGCATAGGCATTGGTGACACGAGAGATGAATAGTATTTAGGAGCAGGGTTGATGCTTATGCCCCCAAGTTCATATTTATTAGTTGATCATAGCGGGTTGACACTTCAGGGGTGTATGTATCAGTTCATCAGGGTCTGCATGACCAAGGATAGAACAAGAAGTTCCTTGCCAGAGTCACATTCATCCATAATTCCATAATAAAGAAAAAAAAGGGAGGCATAGCCTATCAAGACGTCATGCTGCAAATGAATGGTTATCTCTGCACTTTGCACACGATAATGCCACACTCCTAGGAGACCTGTCTGCACCTCCCTCAGTCTCCCTACTGGCGTCATTGGGCTCAAATGGTGACGCCAGATTGCGTCAGCAATGCTATTGTGACGCCAGCAATGACATTGTGACTTCATTAGTGCCTTACATAACCGTCCACTCAGCAGGGCTTATTAAGTATGGCGCCTGGCGCCAAATGGGATTACCGACAAAGGTCATCTCATTGGCGTCAGTCCCCATAGCAACAGGGCATTCAGTTACCTCTCCACCAAATCCTATCCTCGGGTTCTATGATAGGTATCCAATACCTTTGGTAACTGATTGGCTGTTGGTCTGGGCAGTACAAGAAGAAACTGAGTCTTTCATTGAATCTCAAGTGCATAGCGTGAGATATTATCATGGATCATAGACTTGTGTTTTTCTCCCTCTTTGTCTCGTTGCCTGTTCCTGAGTACCATACATAGCTACTTGAACAGTTGTTTTATGAAACACAGAGTGGACGTTGGGGGTGAAAGAATGATGGAGAGATTTGACAGTTAGATTAGAAGCCACCAAGATAACAATGCAAATATGATCCAGGGGCGGATTCAAAGGGGGGGGGGGCGGACGCGGCGTACGCCCCCCTCCCCTTTTGGGGCGCCAAGGGAGTTTTGAATTCAGTAAATTCTCAGCTACAGTCTTGTCAGTTTATACGGATTTCAAATCGGACTATTATTAAGGATTCTACAGCTTGAAACATATAAGAAAGATTGCATTGGACAAGGTACATGAACCTTGGGGCATGGACAAGGTATGTGAGCCTGGGGGGCTGAGAAAGGGCATGGTACATGATACTGGGGGCATGCACAGGAAATGTGAGCCTGGGGAATGAGACACTGTTGATGACACAGGGCATACTAAGTGATTATGATACTAGGGGTGTAGACAGGGAATGTGAGCTTGGGGGATGAGAAAGGGCATGGTACATGATACTGGGGGTATGGACAGGGAATGTGAGCCTGGGGGATGAGACACTTTTGATGACACAGGGCATACTACATGATTATAATACTGGGGGTGTAGACAGGGAATGTGAGCGTGGGGGATGAGAAAGGGCATGGTACATGATACTGGGGGCATGGACAGGGTATGGTAGCCTGGGGGATCAGATAGGGCATGGTACATGATACTCCTTTTTGTGATCATTTAGAAAAGTGAATAAGTGTCAGAAAAAGAGAGACCCACTGTTAATTTGTCCAGTGGAGGATCCAGGATTGAGGTGAGGTGTGGGGCAAGAAATGTGATGAGGTACCACATGGTCCTAAGCACCACAAGAAAAGTACAGAGGTCTCACTAGGGGGGTTTGGGGGCATCCCCCAAAGACAATTTTGATGGTTTAGACTTGAAATGGTGCAATCTGATGCATTCTTATTGAACATATATTAAGTGTCAGGTCTGTTTAGTCTAAGGTAAGAAATCAGTTAAAATGAGTTTATAATGAGACATGTATAGGCAGGGAGCCTTGAGGATACCTACCAGAAAAAGTCTGTTCTGGTGCATTATTGTACATCATATGAAATTCAGCTTTTGGTACATAATTATTTGAGCATTGGTGGCTCAACCCCCAATAAGATTTTGAAATTTATGACTTGAAGTGGTGCATTCAAGTAGTAGTTTTTTTTTCTGGCACTTTATGAGAAATGTGCTAGACACACACTATAGACAAAGCATCACCAGATATTAAGAATATACATACATATGTACAATAAGAGGTATCCTAACATAGGCCCCTTCAACTGAACATGGCACTAGAAATAGCCCTGAGGTAATCATGTTTGAGCCCCCTCTACTCTTTCTCCCCCTGCCCCCCCCCCTTGGATCCACCAATGATATGTGTTGCTACCTTCCTTCTAGGAAAAGCTTTATTTATAGCCGTGAAACCCTAAGAATCCACCGAAATGCACTCTTTCCTCTCTAGATTTCAAAATTTTCTGGGGCCATACCCCACACGTATTTTCTGAAATCTAGAGGGGAAAAGCCTTACTCATAGCTGTAAATAACTTAGTCAGGAGAGCCCTCAGAACCCACTAGATTCACTCTTCCCCCTCTAGATTCAAAATCTTTGTGGGGGCATGCCCCTACTGTTTTTTGTTTTTTTTTCTTTTCTTTTTGAATTAGATGGGGAAAAGCATTACTCATAGCTGTAGTTAGGAAAGACCTCAGAATACACCAGAACGCATTTCTTTCTTGATAGATTTCAAAATTTTCCTGAGGGGGGTATGCCCCCAGACTCTCCTAATAA
This sequence comes from Acholoe squamosa, assembly GCA_949317995.1. NCBI lineage: Eukaryota > Metazoa > Annelida > Polychaeta > Phyllodocida > Polynoidae > Acholoe > Acholoe squamosa. Next base: position 30,459,107 of record OX439046.1, read on the forward strand.
AGTCACTATGCTTCGCTTGCAGTGCTGCACTTGTGCCCCCCCCCCATGTCCAGGGCTCAAATCACGCCCCCCCCCCCTTTCTGAAAATCCTAGATCCGCCCCTGGATATCTGATGATACATTTCCAGGTTAGTAACTCACAGGGAGACTTTCTGCAGATAAACAAATATTGGCCTTACCTACAGTGGGCCTTCCTGACATAGGTTCATATCTTAGATCCTGGTTATCTGTGCTTACCTGTCCCTGAGCGCCCTGATCCCACAGCCCTCATACTGAGTTCAGACTGGTATATATAGTGTCAGTTGTAGCCCTAAGATTGAACACATGTTAGGAATCTAGGTGAGGCCTAGTGAAAAATACCAATGTTTGCAAGGAATAGCAGAAGTGAGTGTAAAAACGTACATAATATCATCGTGAGAGTTTCAACGCCTGGAAGCCTAGAGCTTTGATCCTGAAGGTGATGGCAAGGACTATCAATGTACTCCTTTCTCATAATAAGTAAGGATAGAGTGTAAGAGCAAACTCAGCAAGGAAAGGCACCTTTGCCAAAATTTAACCGGTTCATATTTTAATTGGTGTGGATTCTTGATCATGGAAAATCACAAGAAAGTTCCTCTGGACCAAAAAAAAAGAAAGGGCAAGAACCCTGGGATGCTTGGTAAAATGATTAGAAACACTGACAAATGGTTTTGTCCCCTGGTGGTTGTTGCAGGAAATGAGTGTCAGGAGGGTGCAAGACTACCTGGCTATGGGACCCAGCGGTATCTACCTGTTATACATTACCTGCCGATCTGAAAGCTATCAGACAGGTCAGGGGTTATCTGGTAAGCTGCACACCCTCAGCATGGGGCTACATAACCTGTATACCCCTCTCCCCCCCTATATACACGTACACATCACACTTCCTCCATAACCCTAAATACCCTCTACCCCCCCCCCAAGATATAAGAGGCCCCTAGCTAGTGCACATGGGTGGCTTCAGTGGTTAGGATTCATAAGGCATCCCTTCTTTCTTTTTTCGCTGGCATTTCGATTTTATGCTTAGCAGAATGTATGGCACTTTATGTCATACTACGTTTGGTAAATAGCCAATGTGGCTCAAGTTATTGAAGTAGAACATTGTGGTATGCCACTCCTCTCAAATATAAAATCTTGGGCTATGGTCCACCCGAATTTTGCACAATATTACCCCCCCCCTCCTTGACCCCTTCCTCCAGCCCCTCCCCACCCAGGAGGAGGCGTCAGGTACCCCATCAGTACAGCCCCTGCCACAGGTGGTTGCCATAACGACCGAGCCAAAGGTCATGAAAACAGGCCGCGCCCCCTACCCACGTTACTAGCACCTAGGTTAGAGCTTTACACTTCTCCTGTAGAGTTATGGGATGTGCTCGGCGATAGGGTGAGTACCGGTATGTAGTTTAGGAGGGGACGGGTGGATCAACCCCTTTCAATCCTGCAGTGCACAGTGACTGAAAATCCATGCTCTTTTGTCGCTATATATGTTGCTACAATACAGTGCTGCGAGGCTAATCTGACACAAGCCCTGCATTAGGGCATCATATTGACCCTTCAGGTGTGTATTAATCCAGTGCTACCCCAATAAAACGCAGGTAAGTAGATTCACCAGTGCATTGGTGCAACGTGGCGACCAGCCGTCTTAAACATAATGCTGGCGATAAAGAGTTAGAGGAAGTCAGGTTGTATGGGAACCAGCAGTGGGTGTCTATGACGCGTGTTATTGGGCATTGTAGGTTTTGGCTGGTGTACGGCGACAGGGCTGTTATCTTCGAAGGCTGGGTGGGACGGGGTGTGAGCAGACCTGGTTTGAGTCGGTGCTTTATGAGCTGCTCAAATGTTAAGGCTGAGGGAGTGGGGATAGGCGCGTGAATGAAGAGGTGTAATGGCTGTGTTACAGGTTTAAGGGTGTGGAATTGAAACTGTAGCTGCAGTTTACCAGTGATGTTTATAGAATTGTGAGTCATTTCTGATTGATAGTATCTTTTTTGCCTCAGGAAATTACAGAATTTCTTTCCTCGAAAATTGCATAGTTTAAGCAAAGCTGTTAAACTCTTTCATGAATGAAAAGAAAACAGCAAGGAACCATGAATATTCAAACAGTATTCTCCAAGTCTAAGCAGAGAGAATGGACACTTCCTGGTCTATTATTAATTCAGTGAGAGACATATCACGTTCCCCACTTGTAATAAGTTAGAGCTGTGCAGAGCTATCTGATGACCTAGTGACAATCCCCTGATATCTGAGGCCCCAGGAGTAGATAAATGGCCAGCTTGTGCTGACCTGTTGATTAGCCACCGGGTCTCGACTGACCTTCTCAGCCACCTCCACAGTTCATTTAGTATTCACAGGGGAGCAAAACTGGTCAGCCCAATAGTCTCTGGAAGGCATTTCCAGCTCAATGCCCAGCTTGGTGGACTATTTGGTATTCCTGTGGGAGCTGAGCAGCTCAGGGAGTGGGATGGTGAGCAGCTCAGTGTGCTCCGAGTGCATGCAGGAGGTCTTGGGTCTGATATTTCAGCAGCTACAGTCAACAGGGAGCATCCTGTCAACCAGCAAGGCAAGACCAAAATATCACATTGGAGGAAGATGCATGCACAGGCTTAAACGAGACGGCATGGTGAGATGGTGATTTTGAATGTGCCCAAAGTAATTACAGTCTAATGTCTGATTGCCACAATTAAGTGGTTCTGAGTAACAAGCGGTTGGGTTTATGGGTCTTGAAATATAAATACGCTGAGTACTGAATTTCACTGGGAAAAAATGGAAGTGCACCTTGAATAATAAAGTACATGCATAGTACAATTAAAGCAGAGACTAATTGGTCTTCCATGTCTATTATCACAGAGGAGACTGGCGGGGATGATTTATACATGGGCCAAACTGAGACTCACAAACCTAGCATGCTTCCCTGTTAAAACCTGTGAGACAGGGTGCCATAGAAAATGGCATCAGGCTGGTGGACTCACTCACGGGTGGTAACCAGATGTCCAGCAATTCCCACTGCCAGGATCTGACATTAACATCTGGTTGTCAGGCAATAGTTGCCAATCCAGGCTGATAATTTACACTGAAGTCATTACAAATGGCTGCATTCTCTGCCATATTTATTGAGTAGTGGTATTTAACTCTGACAAGACATTTATGGGTCACTAGGACTAGCATGGATATTTCCCGATATGTTGAATAAAATTGGTCTTTACTAGCCTCTAAACATTATGTGATGAAATTAAAGCCCCTAAAAGACGTGTGTTAAGTCTATACATTAATGTGCATGTAGGATATGTATCTATACACAGGCACTCAAACACACATTGGTGGCAGACTGCCAGCCACAGATGAGCGCCCTTCGAGCCAAATTAATTACCATTGTAGACCATGGCATTGGATTCGCTTTGATTCAAAAGTATGAGCCAGGTATGTGTGATGTCAGACATTATTACATTCGCTCTGCTATAGAAGTCTGCTCATAACTGAAGCACCCCCTCAACTCAGCTCCCAACAGAGTACTACTATCAGTACAATATCTGATACGACCTTGCCAACAAGAAAAGGCAGAGTTAGATATGTGTAGTGTAGTACCTTTACTAAAGACGTGCACCTTGTACTAACTATATACTCTAAGGTGTCCTGTAGATTGGGATCGATTGGAGAGACCTTATGATAGAACTCTTTTTGGGGACCCCTCCCATTATTATAAAACCCAGGTCCCTGCACTTGTGATAGTAACTTTGCTCGTACTTCTGATGTCAAATATGATAGATGTGCTGCATAGGTATCTTTGGTTAGAAGCATCTTTGAATTGAAAGTTGGCCGTAGGATTGTGGAACTTTGCTGAAAAGAACAAAGGCTTTAATCTTTTGAGCATTGTCTGTAAATGCAATATTGATCTGGAGGACCGGATAGGGTGTAACGTGCAATATATAGTCCTGGAGTAGGATTACCTCAGAGCTTTGTGTTGGAACTGCAGTGATAGCTGAGTGTTAAGATGAAGTTTTGGATGTAGCTCCTATCATTTACTCAGCAGAAACTGCCTACAAAGGAAGACAAAGCCAAGGAGAGTGTTCATTGAAAGACAAGTGTCGTCGTATTGGAGCTTATTTTTTATTCTCTCTATTTCCTCCATGGTATACTCTTCTTCTCTATTTCCTCCATGGTATACTTTTCTTCTCTATTTCCTCTCTTGTCTATTTCCTCCATGGTATACTCTTCTGTCTCTATTTCTTCCATGGTATACTCTTCTGTCTCTATTTCCTCCATGGTATACTCTTCTGTCTATTTTCTCCATGGTATACTCTTCCCTTCTCAAATTTACACCAAGGTGTGCTGATTCGTCAAATGTCTGATGTACTGAGTGATGAAGTGAATCTATTAGGCCCTAAAATAATTAAATGTCTTCCAGTTCATTAGTTACACTTTTCAATGAATGGAATTGGCATTTGATACATGTAGCACTACATCTCCCGATGGTTTCCTTTTCTTAACTCAAACTTAAATGGCGAAGGCTGTCCACCAATATGTATGCTTAAGTTAAACCAAGCATAGGCAAATCATATTTCTTGCTCTGCCAACCTTTGTAATGCTGTCCTAACTGCTCTGATCCGCAATTTTTGTACAACCTAAAGAAAAAAGTCATGCTGATGCAGTAGATTCTGAAATAACGTCGTTGGTATTAGGGTACCATCGATGCTACTACCTATGGTTTATGCAATGCTCTTTGAATCAGCATTTACACTGATATTTCACTTACTCTTATATTTAGAGCAACTTCTTTCAAACCTGTTCTCTAAGAGACTAACATCTCTTTCCACATTTTTTAAACTGTTGAACATAGACAGTCATGGAAGTAGGAAGAGATACATTCTATATGTAGAGGTACCTTTACTTTGACATCCACCCCACCCTCTCAACCCCACAAGAACACAAATACTTCCAGCTCCCCTGCGGCATAGTATCAAAAGCAGGCATGGTATCAAAAGCCTGTGCTCTCAGCCAGATCAGGTAGAGGGAAAAGGCGTGCACCACCAAAGTAGTAGGTTCCATGACAACACACGACCCCAGTGCAGTACCACAAAAAGTTCATGTTCTTGAGCAGCTCAGGAGGGCTTAGTAAAAGAGATTTTCTTATGTTTTCAAGTGTTGCCTACATGGTTACGGAGGCACAACCTTCAATGTTCAGTTTTGGAAATTGATGGTCGACCTTATGTGGTATCAGGCTAAACACTTCAAACGAAATTCCTCCTGTGTATTTAGTATTAACGTAAGCAGCAGTATCATCATAACACCAGCATGCAAGTGTGTTCCAGGATAATGTCAGATTTATTCAGAAGAAAAATGTATAATTATTGATGTCAATGTATTTTGTGGAAAAAAAAAATATGGTTGAAATCATTAGGTCCCACCTTTTGTAAACCAATGACACAAAAGCTGTTTGTGATAGGCCAATATATATATATTCATATGATAATAAATTCCAATGTATAATTATTGGTGTCAATGTATTTTGTGGAAAAAAAAGATATGGTTGAAATCATTAGGTCCCACCTTTTGTAAACCAATGACACAAAAGCTGTTTGTGATAGGCCAATATATATATATATATTCATATGATAATAAATTCCAATGTATTATGTTTATGTATGCTCACAAAGCCAAATAAATACTCAACAATTGTGTCTGGCTACACAGAAAGGATTGTCCACCCTATCCCATATGCACGTGGGAGCATCCTTTGTACATGGCTGTTTCGCATATATATATATATATATATATATATATATATATATATATATATATATATATATATATATATATATATATATATATATATATATATCAATCTTTTATAAACACAATCTAAATCTATCCCTCATGTTACCATAACCCTTGAAGGACCCCCTGTGGCCAGTTCATCCTAATGTACACTGCGTAGCTTTCATTAGCAATCTGGGACCCTGCAGGCGACATTTTCTCCCCATTTCTGCCAATTTGCCCAGCTATGAATCATACTGGCATACTCGGCTGACATTTCACACAGTGGGAGGCTGGAGAGGAGGCTGGTCAAAGGGCTAGATGTGAGATTGGTCAAAGGGTTAGATGGAGAGGTGGGAGGGGAGGAGCAGCCAGGCCTTACAAAGTGTTTCTGGGGACTCGGCCCTACCTTCCAAAACGACACAGAAAAAGAATGCAAGTGGTTAATCGGTGTACACATATTTTATAACTTGCAAAAACTGTACGTCTTAAATACTTTCACTGAGGAAGTCCTAATGAAATAGAAGATATCACTATATGTTACACTGACCAGACACTTGCATTTAAGACTTTGTATTGGCTGGAGAAAGGTTTAGACGTACACATCAGGTGGTGTTACTCATGTTTAGAGGGTGGTCATCACTCCAGGCCCCCTAACACTGGTAAACGCAGCACCTATCAAACATGTATGAGTATTGATGTGTCTGGTGTAGCAGCAACAGTGGTCAGCACACCGGGGAAGGGGGGGGGGGGGTAGGTCAGTGCGGCTGTTGGGGGCTGCAGGGGTGGCTGCCATTGATACTGCAATTACTGGTGAGTCTTTGAAAGGCAGTTGCCTTTTGGTGCTAGTGGATCAAGGATAACTGCGTCTACACCTAGTTGTCACAGGTAAATAGGCCCATGAATCTGTTTAGCATCTTGGCACCAGTTTAGATGGTGTGAACAAGGGTTTGTGGATATATAAAGATAGGGCTACTTTCCTTGGAATATATGCTTTCTACCTGGCTGCAAAATATGCCTAATGGCAATATTTATTTAGGGCCGTGGCAATATAATAATAGTGATGTGGGTTGTCTTTGGAGGGGTGGGCTATAGTTTTACGTGTAGCCTATAATTATGGCCATAATCGGAGGCTTTTTTCCCCATGCCAGAATAAGAGGCGCCAATGTTCCAAAGGTCTGTTCCAATAACTTAATCGTTTTTCTAGAGCCTCTGTTGCATTCAACAATAACTTTGAATGTGGAAAAAGAAAACTACTGTCGTTGGTTAGGTACTAGGTACCAACAGGCCAGGACTATACCAGTTACTCCACAACTCGCCCCTGGTGACCTCAGCCTAAATGCTCCTCGTTCACCCTTAACCCGTTGCAACGCTTCTGTGGGTGATCCATCGCCCCTTTTTCACAGCGCCAACTTCCATAAAGGTGGCGTCGCCTAACGGGCGCTACCGGAACCAGTTAGCATCCGGGACTGCCCGCCGATACCCCCAGCAGCGATCAGCCAGCCAATCGAGGCGCGCTCGGCCGTAACTGCGAGACTGGCCGACGGACGCTGGTGGCGCCGGCTAGCGGCCGACGTTGACCTCTTATTAACACGACCGGCCGCGCCTGCGCACAGATAACCTTGTACCCATGGTGACCTGCGACGCCAAACCCTCTACCAGACTCAGGCATCCCTCTAAGCAGCTTCCGCTTCCGGTGTGTGCAAAGAAACTGTGGGCAGTCCAACTTTGGGTATTGCCTTTCTTCATGGTCTTTCTTCCCGACGCTACTCATCGCTTGGTTTAATATGTCTAAGTTGAATTGAACCAAAAAGATAAACCTATACAAGTATACCAAAAGGGGCTTTAATACTTTCAAAGACCATTTGGACAAGGATGTGTACTTCATTCCCATATACATGTAGGCCCCTATAGGTGTCTTCTCCGTGGTACTCACAGGAAGCACCATCGTAGTCCATCCCTTTATATACTGTATCGTTCAGCTTCCATAAAGGCCCCATGTCAAGTCCAAATCTGTCTTTCCTCCTCTTAGTACACTCTCCAGTGGTTCATCATGTGAGTAGTATATGGCATATGGCCCTTTCCTCAGGCATTCGACCTCTGACCTTCCATAACCCTACACAACCATTAGAAGTCACTTCTATGAGATTTCCTCCCTGACAGTTTCTGATACCTCCAACCACCATAGCTTTCTATCACGACACATCATGTAGCGACAGGGAGATAACCAACCTCTGTATGTTCATGGCCATCCTTGAAAGACAATGCATAGTTCCAGTTTAGCTCTAACTGTTCAACTCTTAGCTGTACACAACTTAGCACAGCGACTGCGCATGAGGAGGCTTGTGCATGCAAAGGCTTGAATCGATCAGAAATGGCTTTTGGTTATTTACTTATGTATCAGAATGCCACCAGATGTTCCTGTCCGCTTGTCTGATTGCTTGGTTATGTATGGTACACCGGCGATAGTAGAATACTTCAGTAAATGGCTCTAATAACAGATTGCCAACTCGGCCAGTCCTGTAGGAACTTTCTGGACTGATAAGAAGGGATGGTGGTATAGCTATTACCTGATACCCCTAAAGGGCAGCGCACAACGATATCCACAGGGCCATATGTGATATGACAGAGGTACATTGCAAGATATCATGTGATAGAAAATTCTTATCAGCCCGAGAGCAGTATAAGTGCCATAAATGATCTTCATATATCTTAGAAATTGGAAGAATGCCACGACTTGCAGTCGTGCTATATGAAACTTCTATAGGGCTTTAGAAGTTCTATAATTTAGCTGATTTTGTCCCAGGTAAGAGGCTGTAAATCCATCTTCCGGTATTCAAAAAGTATTCCTACTTTGGATAAATCTTTTTGCGGAAAATCACCCCTCCAGCTGAGAGGGATGAGAAGTTTCACAAAAAAAATGTTAGAAAGTACTTTGGATAACTTTCTTCATTCCCTGCCTGATGTACATTGTGTATAAGTTAAAGTTTAGACTACCAGTGCTCTTTTCACAGTTTCCTACTCTCGGGATCTATGAAATGCATGGCAAGCTTCCAATAGAGTCTGGGTGTGTAGGCCTATGCTAGACTAAGAGTGCCCATAAAGATTTCTTTCAGGAAGTCTTATATGGTGTTGAGGGAAATTGATAGGAAGGTATAGATTCTTAACACATATATGTGGCTTTCACTGTCGGAGATACTGGAGGTATACCATTAGTGGATGTCACCTGGGCACTACAGTGGCTTCAGCTGCAGAGAACTGGGCGGCCAGATGGTATTAAGGATGAAGTGACCAGTCTCATGCATTTGGTCATATGTTAAAATCATTTCCACACAGTGTACGACGCCGTATACTGACTATATATAGCCTTGGTGTAATTATACATTATAGCTTTTTGGTCGGTGTCAAAAATTCACCATCCACTCATGATGCCTAATTTTTTACCGGCGTAGGGAAAAATGGAGGGAAGGGGGAGGGACAGAAATGATTTGGTGGTATCTTAGACTTTTGGAACAAGAGCAATAAGCCATAGATGGAATTCATAGATGGTTTGGTGATATCTAAGACTTTTGAAACAAGAGCCATAAGCCATAGATATGTTACCTTTTACCTGATATGACCCTATGAGGCCACCCTATGCCGGAAGCCATTTATGGTGGGCAATTGCTGCAGTGGCTGGAGCATATGTGGCTTCGTTCAAAATGAAACGCTGATCGTACTGTATAGTGCTTTGATGCATTTTACTTTGCTTTTGCCATGATGCTTTACTTCTGCCATGGTGGGTAATACGCCAGTGCTGCATCCATTCATACATGCATCTTGACATACCTCTGGGTTCTGCACACTCACGAGGGATCAGTGCGATACACCAATACAGTGGTGGGGAGTTCTCAGAGGCTCCTTATTGGTGCAGCATGGTGATATGTAAAATGAAGACCGAACTTTGAGATGCCAGGCCGTCTTTAAGGGGTTAATGATGCACTATCAGATCACCTGTCCCCTTTCCATACTCTTCTTATCTCAGGTAGACCGTCACCGTGGCAGGTCCAACAGCTTGATGTCCATTTATCATAATTTGTATAGGATGAATAAATTTCTTATTAGGGCATGCTTTTGTTACTATAACTCTATATGTTAGAAACAAAAGTATGCCCTTTGGTAGTTGGGGTCGCTGCCATTCACCTCAGTGTTAAATTCTGAATATGTAACATTCTATATCCATCTCCATCGACCTTTTCTCATTGATATATTGCCTAATCACTGCAATGCTGAATACTAGAGAGAAAACCAGTTTCTATGCTGCTTTTATTTTTAATAAAGAGTGCAGAAAAAGTACTTTAGGGGTTGCTGAAAAGAAGGTTTCACAAGGACATTATTGGTCTTTGTAGCAGACAGACTGGCACTTGCAAACATACCAGCCAATCAGATGTGCGGTCAGCTGTGACAGACATCCTAGAATGACCTGTTGATGGCATATACACTTGTAGACATGCCCTCAGTCTTACTGAACAAACCCACAATTAGGCTGAATGTGACAGACCTGTTGATGGTATCAATTCAGCCCGCAAATAGCACAGTGTAGTTGTCTCAAAACATTGGCATAGTCCCTTCAGGGCTGCATTATACTCTTATTTAAATCTTTTGTCAGAATTGACAACTAATGGTGGGATGTTGTCATTAATGTTAACGTTTTGAGGAAAGCATTGTGTTATATTAACAGCATAAGTCCTTATGTAATAATGTTAACCCTATAGCTTTATGCTATAATGATGACCCTATAAGAACAGCAATATGCTACGATATTAAGCCTATTTGATTTGGACTGCATTATGTTATGATGTTAACTCTTTAAGAAGAACTCAGCACTAGGATTACTGTTGATACTTTTAACACCAAGATCATTTTTAGGAAAGTATTGCACTTTAATATCAACACTTTGAGGACAGCATCATGTTATTATGTGATTGACTAGTCATCAATTACATACTTCAGTCTATATGGATTGTATTTTTTTTGCTCATAGTGGAAATTACAGTGTCTCTAGGAATATTGGACAACTTGTAGGTTGTAGCTTATAGGTCTCTATATAAACCTATTGTGTGGCCAGGGTATGGTAGTTGGGGTATACCATTTATACCCTTTTCACTCCAGCAGTAGTACAACAGCACCCTCCTCACCCTCCACACTCCCCAGGGCTGCATCCATGCATCATTACAACCAACACATACATGTGAATAGCCAATGCCCTACTTCATCATGTTTCTAGGAGTGAATATAGGATCCCATGAGAGCAGGCATGATGCATGAATGCAGTGCTATTAATTCTACTTGCTGAGAGTCAATGTATGATTCCCCTAAGGGCTGTATCATGGTGCATGAGTTGTAGAGCCTTGGCTTTTCTGATCACGTCCATTGATTAACTCCTTAAGGGCTGTAGTAATGTACTAGTATCAGTTAGTACAGCATCAGTTAGTACAGCATCATAATATCAACTCAATAAGCACAGTGCTATAATTAACATTAACCCTTTAAGTAACGCATTGTGTTTTATATTGATTACATTGGGACACCCCCTAATGGTCCATGGCCAATGATTAAACGTGGAGCTCTGGTTAGTTATGGCCATAGTCTATGTAAATCAATCATACTTGTGCCTGTGGCACAACCTTAAACATTTTAAAGTCATCACTTTGTGTATTATGTTATGATGTCAACAATTTAAGGACACCTTTAGACTATTTTATAATATTAACACTATAAGGACAGCATTATGTTATCTTATTATTGTGTTAACGCAATAGTGACAACATGCTTTTGTGCTTACTCAGGAAGGACAGCACAGTGCTTTGATTGATGTCAAGCCACATTTTTGTTATTAGGGCAGTGTTATCACAATGTTAATCCTCAAAGCACATTATTATTCTATGATGCCACCCAGTAACCCATTAAGGACATCATTGTGTTATAAAGTTACCCATTCAAGGACAACACAATGCTATAATGTGAACACTTTAAGGACAGCATTATGCTATCACTTTAACAGTATTTGTTATGATATTAACCATTTAAGGGCAGCACTGTGCTATAATTTATTGATATAACACTTGAAGGACATAGTTATTCCAGTGATTTAGACAATATCTACCAGCTCACAGTATTTATCAAAGACCTATCCAAAACTGCTATGCTGAGCAACTGTGACCTCGTGGCTAGGCTGGTATATGGTGGGTTTTTATGAATTTCCTGGCCTTTTAGATAGGAACCTCACCCACGCAATTGTCACCCGGGCTGGGGTTGAGCCTTATTCATAGGGTTTTGCAAAATATGCATTCTGGGCCAGGTGCGCCTTATAAGAAATCAGGCTGGGGTGTGCCTTATAATTAGGTCTCCATAATTTACAGTAGCTCACAAATACCACCTGGTAGAGGAATTCAATCACCCTCTCGGAAATTTCTTCAAAAATCAGCACCATGCCTATATTTGTCAGCAATTAGTCAAAATATGTTAGTAATTACACATTCTATAACATTAAAGCACAAAAGCATGCCCTATTAGTATACAAGATGTTACTAAACCTATGCTATAGATATAAATTGCTCTATTTTTTTATAGCAGGGATGTGATTTCTCCTACATCTGTAGGATTTCCTACATTTGAGGGTCAAAAAGGTGATCCTCATGATTTTCACAGATCCAATGAGGAAACTTTTTAACATTTATGGGGGGGGGTGTCTTTGATATTTTGAGGCTATCAAGTACCAAATGAGCTGCAGCTATAATTGTCTGATCAAGGTTCCTACACATTAGCTAAAATGAAATCACATCCCTGTATAGATGAGACCCATTGGACTCGTCAAGCGTCTAAAATGACTGAACATAATAGATCCAGCCATAACAATCTAATAACATTTATGTTCTAAGGGACATGATGCAGAATCCAAGAAGTAGCACCATTGTGTAATGCTATAGGAATGTCCAAATACTTTGCTGAAATAAAAAGAGGCGAGTGAATGTGACAATGCTTTTAAATGAAACCTTAGAGAATGGACAGGGCTAAGATGGATCCTAATTGTGGTACATGTTAATGTCATTGGGAAATTACCACTAGGATATCTGATACTGCTGGTTGGAAATGGTCTGGAAGGCATTGTCAAATGGCCTGAATGTCAAATGGCCTGAAAGACATTGTCAGGACTCTTATCATACTCATAGCCACTTGAAACATAAATGGAATTTTAGAAAATATTATACATAGACCACCTTTGCAAAAGCAAAACAACAGGAAAGAAAGACGTGATAACCCGTATAGGTTTGTGCGTATCATGTGCTGGCCAGTGGACATTTTTTTGGTATTGCCGATATGATATCTAGAAGGGACCACTCAATCAGCAATGTAGCATTGGGCCATGCTTGTCCATGCTTGGCCCAATATAAGCCGACATTGGCCCAATATAAGCCGACATCGGCCCAATGTATCCTTGCTACCTGGGTACTTTTCACTGCCGATAGGCTCCCACTGTAAAAAGGTATGGGAACATTTTGAGATTGGGTTTGCATGACCACAAAATAAACTGTTCTGTTGGCAGTGGAATCCCGACCAGCTGACTGAGAGAGTACATGGGAGGGATGCGTGTGTTTGTGTTTTAACATGTATAGAATCATCCAATATGGGTGCCCCCACACTCCATCCCTTCCAGGGGTACACTAATACATGGTGACTCAGTGCACCAATGACATGATAAGGCTTAACTAGTCATGTAAGTATATGTGGCAGTGGTTCTGTGCGATGATATCACGTTTGTGCTACATGGCATGTCTTATATGAAGAATCTTATTCAGACTCCTGTCTTAAAGTATAGTTCTAAAACTCAATTTAATCATGATTAAAGCGTTAAAGCCAGCTTTGCTAGCAATGCCAGTAAACCTATATCCAGAGACTCAAGTTATTATAGTATAACGGCGCCAGTATAACAATTGAATATCAGTACCTCAGACTCAGTTTGCCACTTGTCACGTTTTAGCTAATGAAGTTCACTCGCTTGAATGCCGATGATACTCATTGGTATCGGGGTGTGTGGAAAAGAAAAAAAAAGAAATTCTTCTTCCCCATTTCGTGCTCAAACCGTGGCAATTCATTCCGACTCCAACCTTCCAATAATGATCCTTCCGCCCCATAACTTGGACATGCCATTATATCACAATCTCAATCTTACCGGTGCAAAACCCACACCCAATTAAAAAGAGAACTCCCCTTGCAGCATAATTAGCCCTTTAAGGAAAGCATTATATTTCAAGCCTCACGTACATTTGTCATCAGGTTTTTAACCCTGCAAGTGTTGCATAAATGCATCATGCTGTGTATTTGTGAGGGTATCAGTCATTTATAGGTGCCATGATGCATGCACATAGCTTCATGAGTTGCTTGCCTGGGTGTATTAATGCATCATGGCAATCCAAGAGCATGTTGTCCTATGAGTTGCTTGCCTGGGTGTATTAATGCATCATGGCAATCCAAGAGCATGTTGTCCTATGAGTTGCTTGCCTGGGTGTATTAATGCATCATGGCAATCCAAGAGCATGTTGTCCTATGAGTTGCTTGCCTGGGTGTATTAATGCATCATGGCAATCCAAGAGCATTTTGTCCTAAAGCAGCATCTCATTAACAAAGGGTTAAATCCAGGGGAGAGAAATGAGTTGGGACCAGTGTTGGGGAGGTTATTTGAATAGCAAATTACCCCCGATTACTCCAGTGTTGGACAGAGGTGACATGAATCACGTACAAAATGTTGGGGTGTGGTGGCAGAGGGGAGAAGCATGCCAAGTAGACACTATCCAGGGCAAATTGATAGAGGGTGATTAGAATTCCTATACAAAAGTTATCCCTATCGGAGTTTTTAGATTTGGATATTATCCTGGAGGGCATATTATGTGGATTATTGGAATTTGCAGTGACCTCTGAGATTACAGCACAGATTTAGAGTAGTAGACTATGGAGTTTAAGTGACATTCATGCGGTGTTATGATAACAGGCCCATGCTACGGTCAGTTAGCTGGTTAGTATAAAAATTATATTGTACTAATTGAAGAATACCTGTAGCTTAGCTACATAGTCTTCCATTGCAATATCTGTTGACACCACATGTGATGCATGAAGGCCTTTTAGTAACTCTCCTGTACTTCATCCATGCTTCATCATGGCAGCCCTACAATGCTACACTTGTACATGTAATATACCCCTGAAGTTGGCATGGGCCACCCCAATAATGGGAAGGTCCCCTATATAAGCATAATAATATCATAAAAGTATAACTGTCCCTCAACTGAGACGCTTGGCCCCCACCCTCAATAAGAATTTGCTTCTGAAACGTATGAGGAATCATCTAGCAAAGCATTGTGACAGTGCTAGTGACATCATACAGAATGCCTCATTGTAGCAACATTGTATTGCATAGCAACAACATCTTGTAAACGTGAAGGGCATTATCCTCAGGACGTCATCCCAGGATTAAGCCCTGTCAGCCTTGTGCTGATATTATATTGATGTCTATGGGATCAACGTGCCCTGTCTGCTAGGATACCTATGGTAGAAGCAGGGAGGACTGCACTTTCTTTGGTAGAGCCAGGGAGGCTATATAGCCTCCCTGGTAGAACCCATCCTTAAGGTGTTACCGAGGATGAGTTGTGTAGGTGCACTGCATGGAGAAGGCCTTGGAGGTGCAGGCACAGAGGGTTAATATGACATCAAAGACGCCGCCAGGCCATCTGACAGTTAATTAGTACTAAACATAATGAAGACACAGCAGCCCTAGTAGCTTACCACCACTACTTTTGCTGCTGCCGCCAGACTTCACAAAACATTAACCCGTAAGGGCCGCCCTAGGTTCATGCTGCTTGCTCGTTATGATGCGCCAATGTAGTGTT
Organism: Acholoe squamosa; assembly: GCA_949317995.1. Lineage (NCBI taxonomy): Eukaryota > Metazoa > Annelida > Polychaeta > Phyllodocida > Polynoidae > Acholoe > Acholoe squamosa. The sequence continues at coordinate 30,474,792 of OX439046.1, forward strand.
GGTGACTCTGCTGGCTAACGCTTAATTGCTGCATTATTCCGATGTTTGGGAGTGTATCAAAGGACATCAAAGGCACGACAATTGCGGCTGTTTGCCAAGCTCCTCAGATCAGTACTCAGATCTTAGAACTACACACCCTAAAGTATGCCTTCAAGCTTGCCCTGGTGCCTAACGGTTAATGTACATTTGTTGTGGTGATGCATGGATGCAGCATTGCTGCAATATTCCAAAGCTCTGGGGGATTCCAGTAAACCCCATAAGTATTCAACATGCCTGAATGCAGCACTGGATAATGTCTGCCATGACCGTGTCAATTCATCGTGAAAACTAAAGGGTATACAAATAGTGCTTTAAAACACTATGCTGCCTTTAAGTGGTTAAGATTACCAGGTCAGGGGCATCTGCTCAGCCTTCTTATGCTAACTTCTATTTTAGGACGTAAGCTGAGTAGGCCCAAGCTTTGAAAGAGGGCACCTTGGTTGGATCAGAGATCCTGTCTTCTCTGTTGAGAGAAGATGGAGAACTTTGGTTTCATATAAGATGACATCAGGCTACCATGCAGCAGCTTCACTCTATGCATAATACTTTTAGGCCAGAATTTCACATAAATGTAATATACTTTATAGAATCGTCCTTTGCCCCACTGTAAAATGCTAAGTCATAAGGTTCTATAATGTAATCATGTATGCAATTCGGTGAATTCCCACCCAGTGAGTTCGTTGGAAAAGAGTAATCGAAAATTATCATAATTTTTGTTTCTTAAAATTTAGTTACCTCTGAGACTCCCAGTCAGATTAGGAAGGGGATCTGTCATAGATTTAGGCAAGGGAATGAATTCTAAGGGGATTTAGAGTAATATTTCCTCTGAGTTGATTAGAGTTGCCCATTTAAAATATTCGACTGTTGATGTAAGTCGGCATTCCCATTGGTGATTATTCCATAGTATTAGAAATCAAAATAAGAATAGGAGCATTGCCCCAATTACTACGAATCTCAATCTTGTCCTTACTTTTCTAAATCAAGGGATGGTCTTTTTCAAGTTATGTAGGTTTCGCATGAGGAATAGCTAACACGAGTTAATGAAATCGATGAAATTTTCGAAGCATTTAATCTGATATCTTTACTACAGCCTACCTGATAGATGGAATGGAAATTAGCATCACCAAACCTAATTTGAACTCACGAATATCAAGAAGTATGTAGCGTAACTATATGTGTATTTCTATTCTGAATATAAAACTGAAAGAATGTGGATAATAAAAACTAAAAAGGCTCCTCATTAGTTTTCTATCTGCCACTGTATTTCTTTTTCTAGAATAAAGGTACTGATATTAGAATGATACAAAATATCTAAATATATAAAGTGGAATAATGATGGCGAACAATGCTAGCGTTATATGATATATTAGAAGAAACATGGCAGAGTCTTGACCTATCTTCTTCTTCTCAAATCCTCTACATAGCCTGGTGGTCCAGACAGGATAGGAAGAGGGTCAGTCTACTAGTAGCTAATTCTCAGTGTTGGCTCCGGGCTTGGCCTAGGATACTGGCAATTTGAATGTCCCATTTAGAGTCGGCTGGCGTGCCATTTAGTTGACCTTGGCTTGACCTTGTAAGGGACCCACGACATGACGTTGGCGAGGTCTCTACCAAGGGCAGGGGCCCCAGCCACGCCAGCCAGCTCAGTGGGCAGTTTCAAATTGATCATCCCCTTTCAAGAGCAGCATTCTTTACTTCAATGTATTGTTTTTGCTAGCTCAGCAGTCCCTTTAAGCTACCATAGGGAACAGGGGTCAGTCAAGGTCGTTTCAAGGTTATTAGGACGAGCTGAAGGTCACAGTGCAGGTTTCCACATAGGAAGTATCACTCTGTAACGGTTCTGGTACAAAAAGGCAGTGTATGGATAATGGAGTGTATCGTTAAACAATGGAGGTGGAAAGGGTCAGGCCATGCAAGACTACACACAGTTTGTCATTGGGATGGGGTATTGTTGGGTTGACTCTGTTTTATCTGTGAAGTCAGTTGTACCCATAGTTAGTTTTGCCTAGAGGCTAGATGTGTGTAGTTTTTGTGTAGAGATGCCCGGGTGACTTTGTATGTGTTCTGGTAAAATGTATGAATATATACATGACTTAAAAAGTGGTTAATGGTTTACTTTGGAGTCACCAGTACATTGAAATATCATTTCTGTTAAGTTTGTAAGCAGTTTTTCATACAAAGTAGATCAAGAAAATGGTACCCACTTATTGTATACATAGATTTAAAGGGCAGCTACTCGGGCAGTTCCCAACGTGAAAGGCTATATGTTCTGTCTTTAAGTACTATGTGTGTTTGGCATTTGTATCAATGTCAAACAACTTGCAGCCTTTCACTCTCATGTTTACTTTTGTGCTCCTCTGTTCCAACTCAGTCTGCATATTTGTAAAGTGCCCTCAAATACAACAATCACCTCGTGCCGTTGCTAAGGCTGGGGCTCCAATTCCACGTGTCGTCCAAATACAATGTGGGCTCTTTCAAAGGGCTAATACAACACACAAACATTGCTGATGCGAAGAGGAAACTTGGGGATTTAAAACAAGGGGATATGTAAACTCTCACATTGTTACAGTATAGGAAGGGTCGACTGGCGCTTTAGTTCTAAAATATGAAGATCGGGGATGGGTGATGTTTCTCCTTTTCATTTGAAGGTGTTATATGATCAAGGAGTATGGAAACGACCGAAGCTATGGTCAATGTCTCAGCCATTTGCTTTTAAGCTGCCATGTTGGTTGAAATGTAAAAACAAAAAGGTATTTTTGAGTTAAATTGTATTTTAAACTTCAAACGAAGTGTGATATTTAAGGACTGCATTCGGTCAGATGCCACAAAAGAAATGGAGTGACGGTGCCTTTGATTGATACAAATCCTTACACAGGTATTTACAGCAAAAGTGATATGTTGAAAACCAACTGGTGTGAAAATGTCCTTGGTTTATAATATTTTTTTTTCTATTTGCAAATCACAATACATGAGGCAAACTAACTTGGACAATTTAAGAGAGGCCTTATCAGATGCCTTTCAAATTAAATGCCTTGTAGGCTTAAATAGATGCAAACGCTCTCATTTTCATACACTTGTAACTGTAGATCCATGTCAGAGATTCCTTAGTTTCTTAATACATGTACTAGTTATAGGTGGAAACGTGTTGAGATACTGATAGCAATTGGAGAATCCTTATTGCCTTCCTGACATACTCAACAGCCATTGTCGTCATGGCATGTATTGAAAGCTGGATTTATGAGGCAGCTATATGTGTGAAGCAGCTATTTTTCCTGAGATGCTTAACCCTTTTAGTAAACGAATGGTTGACTTAAATGTCTAAGACTTTGTAGTTGTGATGTCTAGATGCATAGATGTATACTGATATCAAAGTGACTAGCTCTGTATACTGTGTGTGCCAACATTTAGTCCTAAAACCTCCCAATTCCATCCCATTAGCTGGCAATCGAAATGCCTAACCATTATCATTTAAGGACCACATCGTGTTTTAATGCACTATATTCGTGACAAATGACTGCAGCCGTGATCTTGGAGCTGCATTCATACATCATCCCAACACCAAAGGCTTAAACACTTGTTTGAGGCAGCATAATGGAGAACCCCATTAAGGGCTAGCATCGACTATAGTAGACACCATGGTAGGCCTAGTGTCGACCAAAGTCGACACCAGGGTAGGCCTAGCATTGACTATAGTCAACGCCAATTATATAGGATTTGTATAGGAATTGAAAATAGGCTCATCCCCTAGGAACTATACTTTTTTAGGAGTCTGTCCCCATGGCCAGGGTGACCATTTTTGCTCTGCCCGTAAAGGGTTAAAGCATTACTTGGCCAAATCGATACTTTTCTATTCACCATGGACCATGGTGCTTCTTTACTTGCCTGTAAGATTTCTTAAAAGCAGTATTTTAAACAGAGTGAATCCAGAGCTAGGTGATGATGATGAACCACAGTCTACATAAGTGGCCAAGATGGTGGTGAGAGGAGGGAGGAGGGAGGATGAGGCCCGCTTTGTGGTTGTTGTTGACGTCGTCAGGAGGCTTTGATGTGAGAGAGTGTATCAGACAGGCTGGATGTCTGCAGGCCAAGGTGGGTGTGTGCAGGCCAGCCACCTGCCTCTGGTGGAGCCAGCAGGGTTACTTTACTCAGGTCAGTGCTGACACAAGCCACTGCTACTGAAGTGGAGAAAAAAGAGAGAAGAGAGAGGGAAGAGAACATAAGGCCAACAAAGTAAAAGGTGTGTTCTGACTTGTAAGAAATATGTTGATGGACCGTTATACATTGTATGGGAGACAATTTTGTTGTTTTGTTATGGATAATTATTTCGGCCCAGGGTAGGGAAAAGCTTTATAACATACAAACATCTTCTTCATATTTTCGGGAAAATTAGGGGCGGTGCATAGTTTCTCGCGGAAACCTGTCTAGATGGTTGCATAGGTAGTTGGAATGAGGATTGTCCAAATGCCCATTAATTTTGTCTCAATGATGCACCGACACAGCATGTTAGTGAGTTAGTGGCCAACAGTGTATTGCCGCATCATATGAAATGTTTGACACTCTTTGGACCACGGAGGATCATCAGGTCACGTGAGGGCAATTCTATTCCGAGGTAGCAGGTTGTCCCATGGGCGCAGCCATTGCTGGAGCTTGTTGCCAGCGAGTTCTACTGATAACACCTATCAGATAGGTACCAGTTTGTTCCCGAGAGGACCGCAGTGAATAGTTGGTGTCATTTCATTGGCTGATACTCAAACCAGCTAAGTCCGTATACCCTAGACCACCCAAGATGTTTTGGCTCAAGGGATACCCTGAGTCTATACTGCCGGGTAGGCGGTCCCGTTTTAACAAAATGTACGACCTACATTTCATATCTGAAAAGAAACTATCAATGCCTATTTCTACCTTAAGATGGTTATTGATACTTTCTTCAGTATCAAAAACATTCATGCTGTAACATTTCTGCAGTCATACTATGTGCCAATAAACCAAAAAGCATACTTTCCAAAAGTATATCTCATGTTGTCCAGTTTTGCTCTCAGAAACTCCCCCCATAGAACCAATGGCATATTAAAGGTATTTCTAATACCTACTTCTCTCTTTAATCCTATATTCATGGCTCGTAGACAATAACAAGTGTCTTAATCTAAGACAGCCGGCATCATCCTAAGCTTTTTAAGATGCTTTGCCAGAAGTCCCTGACAACAACATACAACCTTAATGAACAAGTACTAACCACCAGAGCCTTCTGTGCTCCAATACACAACGCCCACTGGTCTGATAAATAGTATGTTAATGGGTTTTACTCGAGGTTTCCTTCTAAAATACAACGCACATGTTTTGATATGCCCGGGCATCTTCTTGCTCACCTTTGAAGAAAAAAAGCGCAAGGTTTCCATCTTAGACACATTTAAAGCTGAAGCTGACATTTTACAGTTAATTGTGAGGATAGTTGTAATGGCCACCCTCAGTGTGTAGTACTATCCTTTGTAATCCTAACATGGAAATTAATCAGCGTGCCACTTACACATTCCCCCGTGCTGAATGCTATAACAATACCATTGTCATTCTCAGCACACCTCACCAGAAAGTGTCCTGATTACTTTCCCAGTTTCTCAATCTTCTATTTATTGTCTTCTCTATATTTGGTCAGAGATAAGAGTTAAGTCTCATCATTCCGGACAGTGCCTGTTTGTGGACAGGGGGGTCTAGAGAGTCTGGAATCTAGAGCGAATCTGATTGGTGGTATAATGTATTTAACCTATTATCATTGATAAATATAGGACCCACCTTTTTGGCAGTCAGGGAGTAAAGTTTGTAATCAGATAACATCGTCAAAAGCAGGATATTTGTAAATTGCTGTTGTTCGAAACTAGGAGACTTTACTCAGAAACTGAGAAGACATTTACAGTCTACCTTTTTCACAGAGAAGAAGTGTCTGCGCACGCGCCCTGTGGCTCAGGAGCGGGCTCAGCAGTGACCAACACAGGCAGGCGACATTTCGGGTGATCAGACAATTTGCCGTCTCGGCAAGTCTCGCGCCGATTTGTTTGCGTCACCTCTGCCCCCTGTTTACTCGGCAAACGCCCCATCCAACTGCCCAACGCCAAGTTCCACACTCTCCCCGCAGATATGTGCTCGATTACTCACCCTCAAGCAGGAAACTGCACCTGTGTCTAGACAGCAAGCAGTTCTTATCGGGAACGTGATTTTGCCGCCATTTGATTAGAGAATAGACAACGACTTTCTTCACATCGAGACTGCATCTGAGTGCATTATAGACAGCAGACAGTCAAGACGTGAAGAAGGAGTTGTCTATTGTCTTTATAAAATGATGTACATTTCATTCTGAACAATCAATCGCAGAAGTAAGGTATGTCTAGACCAATTAATGGCCCTTGACTTCTTTACAGCTATGGTGACCTTCCCGAGGTGTGCACTGTACTCCTATAATGCACTCAAGGTCACTTCTACTATGCAGCAGAGCACTGCCAGCCGTTTTATAACACTTAATAGACAGCACCACTTGCCAATGTAACTCTTTCGAGTAAGAAAATTAGTCCAGTAGGCAATACCGGTATTTGTTGTTTAATACGGATCATATTAGCAGATAGCAGTTCTACAGAAGCCTCGGGAGCTCAGCCTATAGGATATATATATATATATATATATATATATATATATATATATATATATATATATATATATATATATACATATATATTAATATACTCGATTCCGAGTAATATTATTGCACAAGGATACCCACTGCTAAAGTTAATCCTGCAGGAATGCAAGACACAGCAGGCAGTTGATAGTATAAGCTCTTCAGTCTGCCTCTACAGCTTCTAATCCCCGCCACACACAAACCTTCACACAACCGCTTCAATTTTCCCACCCACCCGCCCTACTTGGTGCAGACCCATGGTGGCATGCCAAGAGTGGTGTGTCAACATGGAGGATTGAAGGCAGTTCTCTCCACGTAACCCAACCCAATGTGGCCACCCTTGGAGCCTTTCTTCATCACCCCAAGCCCTACGCTGGATTTCTGCGTCCATATAACTACCGCAGACATAGGGCTCTACCCCCCATCTACCTCTCCCCTCACATCCTGTTGTGTCAAGGTCAAGTCACAGACATGGGAAAAGAGGTTAACAGAAAATAACTGTTGGTATATCAAACAAATCCTTATCTTAATCCCTTAATTGGGGGTAATTAGTGAATGTTTATTCTGCACTCTGTCTCAGGCTTAGTTCACACTCTCCACCACATGTTCAGATATCTCACTAGTGATAAACTCTCCTGGGAGTGTGTGCGCACCCATGCAGAACCAACAGGATCCAACGAGTTGAGCAAGGCTTCCACCTGTCCCATATGTAGCAGGAGAGAAGTGGGCGGAGTGTGGGCAGGTTTCGAGTGTACCCAAGCCCCATACACACCCCTCCAGTAGAATCCGATTCCTGACCCTACCACCCCAAGCACCCAGTCCAATCAGTATTGGCCATATCCCCACCTTCCTCCAGAAAATGCAATTTCTGTTGAACATTATTATATAGAGTATATGGGTTGTGTTATCCAAACACCATATTGCCTTTCAATAAGTAGGCCTCCTTCATAGAATCCTTCCCAAACTAAGTCAATTTAGACACACTTCTGTATAATCCTATCTGAAAAGTGTTCCCTGGTGGCTCCTAGCCTTTATTTACCCCTAAATCAGCTCACCCCATACCACACAGGCCTACCTATATACAGCTTACAGAATGGCAGTGTTGGGATGTGTACAGACCCTTTGAGGGCTATGTGTAGTACTTTAATGCATCATGTCCATCAATTGACATGATGCATGGATGCAGCTCTGGCAAGTCTCCTCACCATGACTGCATTCATCATGCTCTGTTACGTACACTTCAGAATGTTTGGCATGACCATGATGATGTACCAATTCAGAGTTGGTGGGAAAACATCACTTAGTCTGGTTAGATCAATTCATGTCTGTGCAGCACATAAAGGGTTAACCAGACACTAATCCCGTCAGCCAACAGCGCTTCTCTCGGTAAATCCAGACATAATATTTTGACATTGGTGCTTATAAAGAGGGGAACAGCGGGTCCCTCTGTGCTTCTATTCTCTAGTCCTTTAAGAACATTGCCATGCACTAAGGTAGTGCTAACATCGACGCCACTGCTGTTTTGGTTCATCGTAAGGACTCAATGCTGTTTGGCCAGAACTATGATGCAAGGGTGCACCAAAATAGGGAAAGAGGGCTGTTTATTAGTGCTACAATCAAGCATGGTAGCTAGAACAGAGCAATAAAGCACAATCCTGTCCTAAAGAACTAACCAACCTCCCCATCCCTAGTGGACTTAGGCCACCTGGATACTAGCTATACAGCAGCCAATCACCTGGGCAATCATCTCACCTGCGGGATATTAGAGGGCAAGGGATCTCTGGGGTTGGACCAACAGATTGTGGCCAAAGGGTTGAGTTATGTAAGCTTTAGTTATCCCACCCCCACCTACCATCTGCTGTGAAAACCCCTATTTTGGTCAAGTCAGAGATGAGAGGTCAGTGCCTTTGTTGGGTTTAAGCTCGTCAAGCAGGGCATGCAGTTATTGGAAGCAGTCATGAGTGTATGGGTTGCTTCAGTCAGTGGCCTTTAACCCTTTAAGGAATATCATGATGCATCAAGGGCCCATGTTCATTTTATCCTAATGGTGCAGTAGTATAGTAGTAGTTCACTGGTACTGTATTGGGCCACCACTGCCAGCATTTTGAAGTACATTGATCACTACCTGCATGTGTCGAAATGATGCTTGAAGGCACCCAGAGTGAGTTACATGTACTCACCAAAAGCTGCATTCCGGCAGCGTATACAGGGGCGGATCCAGGGGGGGGCTAGGGGGGACGTGCCCCCCTACACCCCCTGAAATTGGGCCAGCCTATGACTCTTAACTATAGGAAATGTGGCCTGAAAACCCACTTGTGCCCCCCCCCGACCAAATTTTCTTGGCTGTGCCCCCCTAGACCACCTCTTCTGCATCCGCCCCTGGTATAATGTCATAAAGACAGGTCACAATGCATTAAACAGCTATGTTTCCCATGTATGGACCATTGGATGAGGAAGACATTCAATTGAAGAGTTGGTGATGAGTTGTAACTTGTAGGTCTTCTGCTGTAGCAATGTGGGAGATACTCAATACCGTTAGAATAATGCTTGAAATGGACTTTATGGTATCAGATATTACTGACTGTAATTTCGTTAGCATTATAGACCTATTTGGTGAAATGAAACTAAGATTCAAATAATTATCACAATGAATAGAAGAGTAAGGTGTATTTTATCAAATATATCAGTAGAAACCGTACCATAATCATTCTCCGAACTGGTTTTGTGATTTTAAATGATTTCAAATCCCTTTGATACAGTGTGAAATGAAAAGTAAATTTACATGAAATGAAAAGTAAATTTACATGAACTAGCAGGGCAGTTGATAAATCGTCTCCACACCTACCTTAGCAACCAGAAGCTTCCTCCAACAGCCAATTCTAGAGATGGCAGTTCTGGGCAGACTTATTCCTTTCAGGGTCATATGATGCCTCAAAAGTCCTGTTTGCCATGGTGCACCGATGCAGTACCAGAGGCGTAGGAAGCAAATATTCATTGGGGGGGGGGCCCAGCGGGGGCCCAACTTCGAACACCTTCAATTGTCAGCTCAAGCGCAATAGCCCCTATACATACCTATATAGAATTTGTATAGAAATGTAATCATACCAACAAAAAGGAATTGTGTATTTAAGCACACTGTAACAGTTGATTCAAGCCCGATTTATTTACCGCTTTGTATAGTAAAGTAGATAGTCACTAGGTCTGAATTCATACATCATGTTTGTTCATGGGACTGGGTCGGTGATGGTTAGTTTAGTTCATGGCCAGGGTCTCATATAAGCACAGGTCTTGATTAAGCACTGGGGCACAGTGGTATTGAAAACAAATACTAAGAACAGTATTCAAATGAGCGCCTGTTCTAAATAAGGGTTGGGAGTATACTACGATAAAGGCACTATGCGACCTCTAAAGGGTTCAGACTTGATGAGTCTTGAGACCTGGTCACCAGGGTTACCTACCTCCTACTGACAGGTATGTCATATGGCTTGCCTCAAGAGTCAGACCTCATATTATCGACCGTAATCCACCCACACATCTTAACCATTTACATGCAGCATGATGGGTCAAGACTCCATGTGAGTTTATCATCAGGATGCACGGATCCCCATGGAGATGTATTGGTGCATCATGCTGAACTCTCAGACGCCCATTGGCTTGACATGGAGTTTAAATGAAGCACTGGTGAGTTACTCACCTGACATGCATTTATGCATTAAACCAACAATAAGGAATTGTGAATTTAATTTTAAGCACTCTGCTGATCTTAAGGGTCCTTGGCTGCAGTAAAGTGCCCTTGCCAAGCACCATTTGCTGTTTTGTGAAGTCTGCTCAGGCTGAAGAGAAATGTGCTCACTGTTATACTCCTTGGGTGGCTTCACAGGTGGCCATATTGTCTTGAATGAAAAAAAGGTGGTCCCGCAGAGCCAGCTATAAAGGGACAATTTTATGATGGTGTAAATTTCTGATTCGCATTTCCTATGGTTAGAACTATGAAAGGTTTTAATAAAAGGAAGTCGTAGCACGGCCGAACAGTAAAAGATTGGTGCGAATTGACCAATGGTGGCAATTTTATAGGCAAAGCTAAAAGAAATTGCCAATTACTGAAAGTCATTTCCCTTGTGTGCAAAGTTGGTAGAAGATAGTTAGAACGTGAGTAACTGGGCTTGTGCCATTAGGTGTGGCATTACCATGCGTTTTAGTGGTGCTCATAACACAGAACGATCATGGACTAACCAGCCGAACGACATGCCCTGTAAAACCAGCATAGTGCTTCAAAGTGATAATGACCTTTGGTTCTCAACTCCTAAGGCTACATCAATGCATTAAACCAAAGCCCAAAGAGTCGGTAAGATGCAGCCATGCATTTCTCATGAAAAGACTCACCAGCACTGCATTGGTGGATGATGGCAACAAAGGAACGTGCACCCCCAGAGGCAATATGTGGTCCATTAAGGATTAACAGAGAAGTCTGAGGCCTGTAAGGGTCACACCATTGGTCAACTCACACCTGGTCAGTGACTTTTGTGACCTTGGGCACTGACCTTCAGCAGATAATGACTGTCCCAGGTGGACTTCCTATCTAATGACCACACCTATGGACTGACGCACTCTCTCTTTCTCTCCCTCTCTCTCTCTCTCTCTCTCTCTGTCTCTCTCTCCCTCTCTCTGTCTCTCTCTCCCTCTCCCTCCCCCCTTCTCACCTCTGGACTCACCCCCCCCCCCCCCACTGTGGTAAACAGGGATTGTATAGAGGGAGTTTGAATGTGAAGGACCTCCAGTTCTATCAGGTGAGGTTGTTAGTTCCTGGAGGAAGGCATCCTGCACCTGTGTACCTGGTACCTGCTGAGTTGAGTTGAGGGGGTCATAAGACTTAAAGTGGGAGGCTTTGCCTCACACGGACAGGTGTAATTGGTTAGGTGCTATGGTATATGCCCATGTAAATGTATTTACCTTTCTTGCAAGTGCAAATTCCTAGGTATGGTCCAACAATTTTTAAACTTCATTATTCATCCTCTGTAAAATTGTCTATAAATACGTTCAAACTAAAAGATTTTACTAGGATCGGCCCTTTTTTTTCTTTTAGGTCGTTTGGTAAAGAATATAATTTATCTGGTCAGTTTTTATCCACATCTGTGCCACGCCTACATATGTGCATGACATTGTATGGTATCCTCAGGTGACAACCTACACCATAATCATCTACTGATACACCAGGTCATCTTACCGTAATACCCAGCGTATAAGGCGCACCCCATGTATGTCATACATGGAATCCTATACTATAGGGTGCATGCAGCTGGGCTTGGTTTGGACCAGTTTTCTACTGGTCCAATGTAGAATATCCTAGCCTATAAGGCACACCCCTAACTTTGGCTTTAACCTCGTGTATAAGTGGTGCCTTATTATGTTATTGGCTTGCCACAAGGATATTTGATTATAGGGGGAAGAAATGCAAAGGAATGCGCCACTTTTTTGTCACAGCACATAGACTTGCTTGCCTCAATTGCATCAACCGCCTCAGTCTGTGACACAGCTTGTCCATTGTATTCTATGACCCATGGTAGTCTCAGCAAGTCTGTAAGGTGTTCCAATTGTGTTTGTCTCACCTCTGATGGCCAGGCACCTCTCAGGGCGCCTAGACTGGCCACAGTGCATCTATAAGGCTTTCTAATTGTGTTTGTCTCACATATGATGGTCAGGTACCTCTCACGGCGCCTAGCTAGTTAGGAAGGTTGTATTAAAATTTGCTCTTTGAACATAGAGGCAAATAACATCTTATAGGGCCATGGCCCTACCCTTAGACATTTTAATTGGGCTTTTACGGTATTTTCTTACCTAGTGAATGCTTCAACATGACCCTATTGTTGTCTACCGGTAATATTAACTGTATTTTTCTTTTTTCAGGTAAGCCAACACACCTACCCAGTATTCACTGTAAACGAGTTACCAGCAAGTAAGTCAATGAACTTTGATTAGCAATAGGTAGCAAGAGCTACTTGTGCAAAGCAAGGATGACCAATGTTTCTTGTTCTAAAAACTACTATACAGACACATCTGAAGATGTGGTGTCTTGAAGGCTACAGACTATGAATGAAAGGTTGGTCACTGTTGAATTTCTGTCAGTGATAGCAAAAACATACTTTGCTTCTGCATGTACATATAAAACAATGTAAGAACAAAGAGACAAGTAGAGCAATGCAATAGTTGTGTTAATCTATAAGTTGAAGTGTTGGATGTCAGTTTTTTTTTCTTTCTAAATGACATCTGCACTGTTTGTTGAATCAACATGCAGCTGGTCAACATTTGTGTATTCCACCTCTGTTTACTTTTGAAATTTATGGTGTATAGTAGTTATCTTCAGATAATATATGCTATTTTGATTTTTTAAAAAATCACATCAGTTTGCTTAATCTGACAAAATCCAAATATTTAGTAAATAACAAAATGTCTTTTCACTGTCTGCTTAGTAGTGTTAGGATCCTCCTAATTATGACTTATTGACATACAGTCCCAGTTAGACCAACTTCCTAAGATATGACAAGCCTTTGCACCTCCCCTCCCACCCACCCCAGGGCTCAGTCACATTACAAGAACAGTTACCTGTGTGATTGTAGTTATGAGACCCTTCCCCAGCCTCATCAGACGGCTTCCCTGGTGTGTGAGTTACCTACCCAGGTGACTTGGTCAGGTCTAGATGAGAGAGTAAAGAAGCCTTGCCTGCCCACAGGTGAGCCATCAATCACCCCCTGCATGTCACCTGTACCTCTAATTGACGTGGGAATATCACCTGAGGGGGGTCGTGAAATAAGACAGGGTATGGGGAAACCCCCACAATGCTGGATCCCTGCTGTATAAACCCATTGGGAAGAGACATTATATGATTTAGGTAATGTCCAGAAGTACAATTTATACTTGACATTATGAATTGGCATTTCTATTGACCGTGACTAGTAATGCCACCAGTATACATGCATACCCGATTGCTCAGATTTGAAAATAAGAATCATATCAATCTGTGGATTTCCCTTCACCTCTTCTCACCATTCCTACTAGTGACCTAGATACCTCATAGATCTCGTGGATCCATCCCCTTAATATTGGGCGGGATGGGTTTGAGTCATCCATGGCACGTCTTCACCCCTCCCCAGTCCCTAGCTAACATCTCATCACATTCTGAGATAAACACTCGCCTGTATGAATCAGTGGGGCACCCCCACCCACCCACCCACACTGAACTCATCACTCCAGAGCCTCCCAAGGTAGAGATTGCTACCTTAAAGGGAGTCTGTCACGCCACCTACAAACCGTTAGATCAATGCCATCAATAATAGAGTACATCTGTCTGTAATGCCATTCAGTCTGACAGCAGTTAGAGTCCATCCAAGCAGGGAGACATCTAGACTGGCTGCAGTCCCTGAGCTCTCCTCCCAACCCCACTATCCCCCCTCCATGCCTCTCCTCCTCTGCTGGGCTCACTAGAAATAGATTCACTAGAAATGTTTTCAATTTTCATTTTCCCATTATATTTCAATTATCTCATAATAAAATCAATGGACTGCAGCCAGTTTAGGAGACATCATGTTTCTGTCAGAGCATGCAGACATGGAGAGACATATTAAAGTCTGCCCCTTTCTAACCCCTTATTGGCTACATAGTGCCTCAATGTTCTCCATCTCTCGACATTACTTCCTTGGTGAGTGATTCGCCAGTAATGCATAAGTGCATCATGCCAACCTTTTGGGACTGTATCAACCCCATAGAGTCTGTATGATGCATCAATGTAGCCCTGGGGAGCACACTCACCTGATGCACCAAGCGGCTTTGTGCCTTAAAGCACTATACACACCTTCCATGGTTAAAGTCTGCTCCTTTTTATGCCCATGTTAGATCTCTGACAGATGCGCCTTTTACATGTGTCTGGGTATAGAGCGTCTGTGTAGCCTTATCCATGCATTCTATTCTAAAGGATTTTAGAAGTTTCTGTACAGGTAGAAGTATATTGAGGCTTGGATGTTCATCGACACCTTTAAGGTAGTATATAGTGTTTATGCACTTTTAAATATATATAGCTCTTGTGAATACATCGCCAGTGCAATTTTTAGTTAACCATTTGATGCACCATTTGTATACCAACACAGTACAGGTGAGTTACTCGCCTAATAGGCTTCAATGGCTACAAATCAATATGACGCTTTATACTGCAGTTGTTGGGGAAAGTAGTCCTCATGTCAAGTACATGCACATGGAGATCGATGATAATACCTCAATGATAAAAAAAAATCCGTATTTGTCTTTGAAAGGCGTTGTAATGCCATTTTTTCTGACTGCACTTTTCCACCCTGTCACCCAATGGAGCCACCTCCTTTGTGGGAAGGAATTTGTTATAGTTGAATGACATTCCTAATCTGAGTCAATGGCTTAGGAGAAAGCAGGAAAGAACTTACTTTGGTCTGAAACCCGGGGTCTGAAGCCGAAGTTGTTCTCATATAACCACCCTTCAGCTACACACCTTCTATCAGCACCTCTCAGCTGAACGCCTCATCATAACCCAAAACCCAGCAGCTAGACCCCCAAACCTTATAACCCTATACATCACCACCACTTCCGCCAATACTGCAACCTTTAAACCTTTAAGGGCATCTCCAGTAGGTAAGCCGCCATCAGTGCACCTGTGCATAATGCCGGGGCATAATGCTATCCGGATAAAGCCTCAGAGACTGGATGTATGTATGAAGCACTCACTTGTGGATACTCCCTAGCACTGCGTTCATGCCCCATGGCAACCAAACGACTCGGTACATTAAAACACGGTTCTGTCCTTAAAGGTTTGATACATAGACTAACAGCAGGATCTAATCAAACCTGACGTGTTAAGGGCTATTTATACTGGTTTACCTGATGGGCGGTGGCACACGGGGCCAGTACGGAGAGCAGCTCCCTCAGGCGAGTAGCTCAGGCGAGCAGCTCGTATCGTTAGCACGCTGCAGGCTTATCAGCCCCTTTTGTCAGCTCCTTGTAATAAATTATTGATTAATGGACTGCTCAGGTAGATGGCCTTGTCTATGGATATCCCTCGTTAACAGGGCTTCTGCTACTACTTGTAGTTTTTCCCTGAGAGTTAAAAAGAGGCATGGGCAGGCAAATTTAAGATTAATTTCAGTTTATTTTATGAGAGTTACTTTCAGTGAAGTTACTTTGAAGTGTGGTTGAGAAACTTAATATTACATGTCTTTCATTGACATTGAACTTGAAGCAATCATGCAATCCAATTGTAAGATTGGTATGCACTGTATCCAGTAGAACCACCCCTTAATGAGAAAATACAATTCAACCGAATTCTGAGATATTGTATTCTAGGCCTATACTGGCCTATAGACAAAAGCAGGGATGAAAGTCTTCAGGGAATTCCCTGATTTCAGGGATTTTGAAGTTCCAGGGCCCTATACATTCATATAGAAACCCAGGTTTTTGGGGCGAATATTGGACCATTTCAGGGATTTTTTGTGCTCTGTGACTTTCATCCCCGCAAAAGCTACTACAGCCTAACCAAAGTTCATATATTTCCTGTATGGTCAGTGCATGAAATAGGCCTTTAATTTTAAATTATTAGTTTCTCAGTTTAGGATCCCTAATCCAATGACTGGACTAAGTACTGTATTTTATAAGGGGGATAGCAACCTCTCCAGCGACCTAGTTTGGTGGGCAAACTAAGCCTTCTCCCTAGGGTACCATTTTGACCAAAAATCGCCGTATTCATACACCGCTGGTATCATCTAGTCCTTCAACCAGGTGTTGAGGGTGCACCAGAAACCAGAAACTGCTTGTACTCATGCGTCAAGCATATGTTCACAAGTCACCAGCAAAGAAAAGTGGTACCTCCCAGCATGCCTGTTTACCAGTGACGTAATCGGTAGACTACGAGTTGGGGCCAGTGTGGGGGGATAGCAAGCAGGTCTTAAAGTGGCATAGTCCGATGGTTGGGGATCAAAAATCAATCATCTCAAAAATGAACCAGGAAGTTCACATAGAGCATACTTCCTATGGTACCTACTTTATTTACTCTCCTTAACCGTAATTTAACTCATATTTGAAGGAACTGTCAGATTTATACTAGAGTTCCTACTTTTGGAGTGCACAACAAAAGAAATACACTGTAAAATGCCTATGGTGAGGTTCATGGGACCCTCTTTCTGAGATTGCATGAGCTAAAGATAACAGTAAATGGTTCAGAAGCACCTAAATATGCTGCTATTACAGTGTATGGAAACATTTGAACAGGATTTGAAAAATTAAACAAAAAAATCGGACTGTGTCACTTTAAGCAAAGCTTGGTAATACATGTGTGAAGACCTCCATGTAGGAGTCTGGGAATTTGGGTATGACAGGCCTCATACTCCCACATAGGCCTACATATACATTCAGCTGCTAATCAAACTAGCATTCAGGCCCTTGACAATTTCCCCCGTCTCCCCGGAGTGTCCCTTCGAGAAATCAACCATGTTTGAATGGCACTGATACGACGTCACGTGGTCACAGTCCCAAGCCACGCGGGACTTTGCGGGAAGTTAGCGAGCCTCGCGCTAAGATCCTATCCATAGATGCTCGCTGTCATCAATCTCCCAGCCGATGTTCCCTGACGGCTTCCATGTGAATTGGGATTCGCCAGCTTGGGGAATGTGCTTGGAGAGCCAGATGATCTTAGCTCGGTTTGAAAACGATACCCGATGGAAATGTGCTGTATTATCGCCCGCCCACAGGCTCTATAAGCCGCCATTTTTTTGTATTAATTTTGGATCATCTTATTTTCACCCTGCTTGCTCAGTATGCAAATCACATTGCTGAATGAACACGGCGAGCTCTGTAATGGGCAAACTGCGAGTTTGTTTCTCTTTTTAGCCCAAGTTAATTGTGCAAAACTGTCTCTGGATGTGGCGGTAATCAGGAAGTTGCGGTTGGAGCTTTTTCTGGTTTAAAATTTTCTTTCCTCCGTTGACTTAGTATCCGGATGGAGCTTATATCTCATGGGGGAGAGGACGCCATGAGGAAAATATAGGCAAGCCTAATATAAGAATGCTCTTTTTGTTTCATAGCTCTCTGTAGAAATTTGAAAAGGGGGAGGGTGAGACAATAAATGAAGGAAGTCCTTTTGCCATGTGTAATTATTCAAAGGCTTACAACACATGGATATTTTAGGTGTTAAATGGAATTCATATCCTGCATTAATGCTTCAAAATGTAGTTTCAGTTTGCAGCATGCAGCACACTGGGATTGCCTAGCTACATGATACGTTGTATATCATTCATCACTGAACAATTACTAGTTTAGACAAACACTGGACTGAAAATCCTCAGGCATCATGTCATCCTTCAAGATTTAATATAGAGTAGATATGGTCAGCAAATACTGAAACTGCCCATTTGGCCAACGCCCCAATGCGGGGATTGAATTCAGGGTACAGGCCATGTAACAGTCACCCGAATACCTGGTACTCTTCTCTCCCTCTCCCCAGTGCTCCCAGTAATCACCCACCTTTCTCCTACGACCCTCACCAACAACTAGTTTTTGAAACTAGAGCCCACCCCTTGCCTATCAAATGGCTGCCCCCGCGGCTCGGTAATGGTGAGTACGCGCCCCCTAGGGGCAGGCAGATGTGTCTGGCTGATAGGTAGCGCCTCCCAGCGGGCTTAGTCGGCACTACCACTGTCAATATCAGTGACTGACAGCAGGGCATAGCTGTCATAGCTGTTGACACTTGCAGGAGATATAAAATTAATGGTGCAAAGTGGTAGCTGTAATAATACTAGTATGAAATGGGCTTAAGTGTCATATGTTAAACTGGAATTTTCCTTGAGATGTGTTAATAGTAATGTGGTTAGTTTTTAAAAAGGGACATTCAAATTTAATTGGGTTAAGTTGACTTGTTTACATACCCCTGAGATTTGCCAAGAAGGCAGGGATAATATAATGGCAAAAGTTTTAAGAAAATGACATATAGATGAAAAAAGAAAACTTAAGATATAGTATTGGAAGGAAATAAAAAAATAAAATGTGAGGCCTACTGAGGGATGATTTTGAAATGTCCTTAAACCATCTTCTTTTAAAGCTAGCAATTTTACTTATTACGTGGTGGTTTCAGAAGTAATAAATCAATCATACCACCACCCCCTTGCCGTATTTCTGACAGCTTATACAACACTATCAGTCGTAGACATCTTTATAATGTCAAGATTATATGAATAGGAAACTAAAAATTTACAATTGAACAATCACCACGTGGAAGTAGTGTAGAGGTATGATATGCTCACCTGGCACCCCGTAGGCTTATATTTTAATGCAATATTCACCAGCTGGAGACTTCGTTTACAAGTTTTAGAATGATGGTTTGAATAATAAAGACATTATCTAATATAGTAGTGACTGTAATTGTTGAAACCAAGTAGATAGAACACAGCAGGTCTACTCTGATTTTGCAGATGTTTTTCCTTCCACGGTGAGTAGATGAATTTGAGGCCTAAATCAACAAAATGCACCACTGTTTCATATTTGATTTTTTTTTCTTTTTACCTATGATAGTATAAATCTCTTGATGTTTTAAGAAACAGGTTATGTGAACTTTTGGTGCCGAGTGCATGAGCCGAGTCCTGCACACAAGCCCATAATATGTGCACAGTAGGGGATCTGGATGGAGCTGAAAAAGACACGTCCCCAAAGGTGTGAAGTCCCACCCCCGCCCCAACCCCCTCCAAGTATCCTTGTCAACATTTACTCATAAATTACTCCACACCCACGGCTCTCTTCTTAGAAAGATTGAATGGAAATGAAAAGAATTCAGCTCTCCAAGTGGCGATGGTCAATGGAAGAAGGCTGTGTTTTTTTTGGTGTTTTTTTGGATGTCTTCAAAAGGGAATTGAATGATTAAAAAATGGCTTCCTTGTTGGTCCAAATGCCAGTTCTCACCTTCTGGTTTCCTGTGGTAAACATTGGTCAATGCAGCTCCTATTGGGGATACCATTCTTGGGTAACAGAAAAATGTTTTAAATCCCATGTTCAAATATTGAAGGAAGGCAATGGCACTCAATACCAACCAACAGTACATGTATACACTCTCTGGCGCATGAAAGGTCTCCCATTCTCATCTAGAGAACATTGAAATCTTTCTTATCTACAGAAATTCAACACCCACCTAAAAGATTGACGTCTGTAGAATTCCATCTCAGCTCTTTGAGATTCTGTGTGATATAGGATCCTACGTCTCTCCTACCATAGTGTCGACGTGTAAGAAGTGATAATGATCAGAGGTAGGAACAAAGGTGACTTTAGTCGACGTTTTGTAATAATCATTTACATCTAAACATGTCGTATAAAGGTACAAGTGGTGAATATTAGTAATTGAGTGATTTTTAGTACTTAAGCCGGGTTCAAATGTTTAAATTTTATTAGAAATTTCCGAAGTAATAGATATCATGGACTGAGTGGCATTTGAAGGATACTTAAGTCTGTAATGTTATCAGAAAACCGACGGTGTCCCTACATATTGTAGACATCTGTCAGTAGGATGGACATATAGGTGTCAACAGGCTGTCACCCCTGACAGTGACACTACCCTAGACACTCACAACTCACACTCATGACTCCTAAGTAGAGAAAAATGACACTCACTTTTCACCGAGAGGGAAATTCTGTTTTGTGTCAGACAAGTGGAACTACAACATGGTGTCTTGCCTTCTCTGAAGGGCATCCCACGTTAAATGCAGATATCTCAAGTCCTTGCAGAAATTACTGTTACCCCTTAATAGGAATAGGTGTTTGGCTTTTTATGAATCTGAAGACTTCCTGTATGGGCCTAGACCCCTAAATTCGACATGATGACATGGCCATTTCTTAAAACCGACATGGTGACATGGCCATCTCTTAAAATCGACATGGGACATGGCTATGCTAGTGACATGTGACAGAGCCATTTCTTAAATTCGACATGTGACATGGAACTTGGTGACATGAAAAGTAAGGCCAAGAGTAGGTCTCAGCTATACTCAGAATGCCTCAGAATGCACCTTTTGGCCTGACAATCTTCAAAAAGACCCCCTATTTTTCTTGATCCAAGGACAATTTTTTTTCTTCTTCAAAGATGTTACTTTTTCACACAAGTTGGACTAATGTCCATGAAAGATTATCCATGAACTTCACCATTACCCTTATAAAACAATCCCCATAGACCTAATTGGATAAGCTCTGTAAGTGGCACTAGTGACATGGGTTTTTGCTTAGTGATATGGGACATGGGCATTTCTTAAAATCGACAGGTGACATGGCGACCCCCCATCAAGGGCCCCTCCTGTGTATTATTCAAAATGTATGACGCTTACTGTTCATAAGAAATAACACCTTGCTTAGACCATTAATATGAATAATTCCTACTGGTGCACTATGGTTATGATAGTTTTATGATGCAATAATTGCTATAACCAAAGAAGCAGACATTATTGATGGACTATGAAGTGGAAATTGAAACCTGTCTCAGAGGTAGACTGGTGGGCGAGCGTGCAGAGTATAAATGACTCACGGGTATGCTTCAGTAACTGTACAAAAAAATGAAATGGTGACTTTTTATGTTTTATAGCATATCGGAATGTGTGTAAAGCCGCAAGTGATCTATAGAAGCCCCATGCTGTACTGCTGTGGTGTATAGTGTGTAGTGACTGCCAGCGCCATTTTGAAGTTTCATGTCCAGGATTTAGATGAGCCAAACGTGTTTTCTTTTTTTCAGTCATAAAAGAGCTTATTTGAGACAGGTGCATTGAGGCCCCAGTGCATTTACTTGGCCTTTGTCAGGCTTTTGTATGTCAATATGGCATCATTTTACAGATGAAATACTTGTCAGATATAGAACATTATTTCTCTACTGGTTTCCACTTTTTTTCTGATCGCTATTTCAAAATGACACTGTAACCAACAGGACCTACTCCTATTATGACATATTGGTTTAAGCAGGACCAGGCCCACAGCAAGGGGAAAAAGAGTTGGGAGTGATGACTTGTTTACTGCCGACTCCTTTGAGGGTATATAGAAATGTGAGAGGAGCAGTCTTATCTTTATTCTCAATATCTCAATGTTTATGCTTACGGTATGCACCTGTAATGAATAACACCTGAACTAGGTGGGGAATGGCCTGGAACAGGCTTGTTTATAGTAGATTAAAAAGGAAAGCAATACAGCATTGGCTGTTGTAAAAAGCTCTGACTCTCTACTATATAACGTTATGGTATTGCAAAAGCTATGTACAAAAGATGTAATCGTGGTATTAGTTTCCTACTATCAGTCTTAAGTTGCATTCATGGTTATCATACCATCATACATAGTAATAGGTTGCGAATCAGTTCTTATCTGAAGAGGTAGGCCCCGGGACACCTTATACCATTTACAATCAGATGAGATTTAAGCCTTTAAGACTATATAAATGTAAAGATACTCCGAGGGCTAGGGACGGAGGCTTAGGGATTATAGCTGCTGTTATTCTGCCATAATCACATGAGTTATTGGTGGCTTTTATAGCACCACCTGGTCAGTACCTGCCACTGTGACCTGCAGATAGCCCAGCTCACTGGCAGTCAATGTCTCAGGCTGGTCAGCAGACTCCCAACACTGACCCGCCCTGCACCACATCCCTCCTCCAGGGCGACCTGGGCACTGCCCACATCCAGAGTCTTCATTCAGACCCTGGTCTGGTCTCTCATAAAACCTCCAGGGATTATTCTAGATGTTTATTTCCTCCATAACTCGCCCTATCCGCCATCCAGAGGTGCCAATGATTCCAGAAAGTCTACTTTTTCCCCCTGTTTTGTTTGCTCTCTTATCCCTTTTTTGTAACCACCAGAATCCATTTGCGGTTGGTGGCTAATATTTACAGAGTGGGGAGAATTATTGTGATAGCCTAGTTAGGGAGCCATGCTGTTAGGGAAAAAATTGCAAAGGAAAAACACTAATGCTATGTCATATGGGGAAACATGTGGGGTGAACATTCCCTGAGACACCTGTCATGCCAAGGTCACTGGGGGGGGGGTCACAGGAATGCCTCCAGGGCGGGCTGAGATGACCCTAGAGGGATGTTAAGGTGAGGGCTGGTCCCTCCAGGGGGATAGTCTAGGGGATATATAGGAGTAAGCTGTAATACATGGTCCTAAGCCACCCTAACCCCCACCCCTTGCACAGAGCTCCCCTCCTCCTATACCATTGGTGTTTGGAATGGGACGGATCCAAGATAATCATAAAGAGTCATGACACTACAGCTGCTTGAGAAATTCTTTTTGTTATTTTCCTCCTTTATGTTCGATATTATCCACCTTAGAAACGAAGGATATGCTCTGTATATAAAGAATAGATAAAAAAGGAAGATCAGAATCGAGATGGCAGCAAATGGAAGGGAAGAATGCTGAACATTTTACAAATTGGGTAAGAATGAATCTTTTATCTATCGGTATGTGACCTTGATGCGCTGTATCAGTTTTATTTAGACAGGAATGTTTCAATTTGTCCTACTTCGGTCACTTTTATTTATTAAACACTTTCCCTATCATGTAAAACACAATCCAATGTTATCTCATATCCGGCTGATTTCCTATACATTTTCTTTTACTCGCCTTTTTGAGGAGTTCTCAGTCTTGATGGGCTAAAGGGGAATGAGCTGATACCGATAGTTTCTCACGAGTTGTAGAGTGGTTTCTTCTGTAAGTGTTGTAAAGTACGTATCTATGTCCCTTAAGCTTAAAAAGGGCACCTTAACCCTTTATAGCGACCACATAGGTGCCCATTTTGTCGCAATGATACATGAATGAAGTCCTGGTGAATAACTCGCCACCTGCATTCATGCATCATTCCGGTCCTATACAGGTTCATGTATGTATTATACATCTGTCCATACAGCGTCAATGGGTCTATGTACCAATGCAGCGCTGGTATTAAATGTGACTTACCAGATTTTGTTCGTCATAGCGACAAAGAAACATGAACCTGGAGGCATGATAATGTCCCTTAAAGTCCATTGAGTGCAACAATGAGATCTATACGTAGATACACCCTTCTAGCATTTCGCCCAAAATGTATCACTTTTTGGTACACATGTGTGCTGAGCAAAGGGAAGGGGGTGTTTGTGTAGAATTGCCTGGATATTTTCCTATAACGACGCAGAAGAAGTAATATCAAAATGTCTAAGGGAATTCTATCAATGAATGCCACACTACAGTACAGGTCTGTATGCACATTCCTTTCAGTATTTGCAGGTTTTAATGAAATAGCTATATGCTGTAAACAAATCTTCTGATAGCCTATCCCATCTAAAAGGGGTATTTTCTCTTTTCTATCCCTCAGGTGTGTCTGGTGCACACACATGCGCAGGCACTGACAGATTCATCTATGAAATTGTCTATAGTTTTGTTTTCTCGCAGAAATTAACATGTATCAGAAATAAAGTCCAGTTTGGCCAATGTACTGTGAGGGTCCCCTAAAATAAATTTAATATGACTCACAAACATAGGACCGGAAACTCTTCGGCCCTCAGTTGGTGCATCGTATACGTGCATCACCCCCAGATGTTCGACACAATGCACGGATGTATCACTGGCGAGTTACTCACCCGTGATGAACCCATACTTCGTGCTTAAATGTTAAATTCGACCTTTAAAGGGTTATTTGCCATCTTTCAACTATGCATCTGGCCAGTGTGGTGCATCATTAGAAAAATGTCGTCTGCCACCAATTGTGGTGATCCTCTTCCATTAACTGTCTCTAGAAATCGATACGACGCAGCGCCGTGACCGAAAGATATGGATGGCGGGGTTTCTTAGGAATCCCCAGAGAGGAACTGGGCGAAAGTGTCATTTTCCCCACGTTTGGATATTTATGGAAATGTATTATTTATCATTGGTGTTTTGAGTGGTTTTTTTTCTTTCTTTTGGCCCGAGCTGAATCAGTCCATGAATTCTATTTGCTTGTCAATAAGCAGATGACATGAGTAGATGCCATCAGGGTTTGTTATGCGGTAGAAGGTTGGAAGTCGTTTGCTGTTTTCCCGCCAAAACCTTGCGCAGTGCTGCCAAATTTCAGTGAATTTCAGCCTGACAGTTGCTTTCCATACAGACTAGCCTAGGGACTGAGAGGAGATTCCCACATGTTAGGATATTCATTATTGTCTAACACATTTTGCACCATCTGAAAAAGGATAAGTTCTGTTTTGTATGAACCCTGCTATACAAAAAGAGACATCCTAGCGAAACATGCATTGTATTGTGAGAAAGGTTAATATGCGCAGGAGTTAAATGATATTTTTATACAGACACTTTTTCAATCTTTGTATCGATAGAAAATCATCAAAATGTAAAACAAGTTGGGAAAACTGGTTGGCCCGAATACAAAAATATCACGCATAATTGCCTTAAGTTTCTAGACCAGTCTTAGTTACGTTGCGATGATATGTCGTCTACGGTCAGACTCTACGTTTCCGCCGGAAATCAATGTTAAAAGTCGGCTGCCATTCCGGCCAAAATCGTCACCTCTGGTCTCGCGCAGTTTCATCGCTTTGCGAGATCCCGTGTGACATTTGCTGGTATCTGGCGACGAGCGGCTCAGCGGGAGTGTATAGGCAATACGAAGGTAGAGAGTTATACCCATATTGATGGGGCTTTTTGGGGGCGATAATTGAAAGATTCCCAGCAGTGGAAAGAGCGCGTTGGGGTATAGACACTGGTGATAGGTACGTCTGATATTGCCTCTGACCGTTGTCATGGAAATCTATTGGCGAATTGATCCGTGGAGCTGTCAACATTCCCAATGGAGGCGACTCTGGGAAGGCAGTGGGGAGGTGGTGCCGCGGGTTCTGTCAATACGTCAGAGCAGACGACTTTGATAAACTACCCAACGGGCCCCGATTCTGTCCACACCCCTTCTCCAGCACCAGCATTCTAATCAAACTTCTGACTAAGAGCGAAATAAAATACCGACGACGTGGTCCATCTCCTAAAAACGTATCAAGAAAGTCCTGGGTGATTCTTTTTGCTTATTGGATAGTTGTGGTTGGCATAACGACAATTCGTTCTCGACATTGATAATTCTGATAGCCTTGAGGTGATATACATGCCTGAGGCACTGGGTAAGACACACAAGCCATTGTTATACAATGTTGTGCAGGCCTATTGGCCACTAGCTGGTCTGGAGCCTGTTCCGGCGACACACACTGATAAGAGCTGATAAGATGGTACCAGCATGTCCCCCGGAAGTGGGTGTTAACCAGGGACAAGGTACCCATCATGGTATGTGATAACAGTGGGTTTTACCTCAACTAGCGAAATTCAAAATAGTGGCTCACCTAGGCCTCCATACTGAGTTCTATATGTGTATTGATACAGATACTAGTGGGGTTATAGCGATCAAAAAGAGTTACTTCTCTGAATGAAGATAAAATTTGGATATGTCATAAGCTTTCAAATAATTTTCTTCCACATAGTAGGTAAGGTCAGACTGTGTAGTTTAGCAAATTCATATTGTAGTTAACTCGGAAAGAGTTTTAGGCACCACTATGGATTAAGACGCTTTTGGGGGTCCATGAAAACAGGCAAAAATGGATAAAGTTTGTGGAAATAAACCATTAAAGATGTGTATTTATACAGAAATATGTCTATATACTGATAGACCAAGATGTTGTGATCCTAAATGTGTACTTAAATGTTTGAAAGAGTGATGTTGATACAATAGATAGATTTTAAAAAGTTGTCCAGGAAAAGCAGAGAGGCGACACTTTGGGTGTCCAATGGTGAAGAATACACATTTCATTGGGAAACCTTTTTTCCCCGCACTTTCTATCTCTGTGTTAACCAATGCACCATGATGATGTCAGACTTTTAGAATGTATGCCCAAGCTGGCACAGCCTCTCCCATTTACAACCATCTATAGAGATTAGAAGGTGGACTACCCATCATTGTTGAAAGCTACATAAAATTTGTGTGTATGTGATGGGGGGATAAGTTCTTACATGGATACAAAAGAAGGTCTTTCCGAGTTTACACCTTTTAAACGCCTACATCTAGTTCTAAGCCTCTGTAATTGTTACCTCTTATTCTGTTTAGGTAGGCCTATACACTTGATAAGAATGAATCTAAAGCTGTAACGGAAAAAGGAAAGGCAGTAATGGGTTACTTAAAGACACTATAAAACACGACTTGCCTTTTAGGAAAGAATGAAAGAACTACTCTTTTCAGAGTCGTAGGGTAAAATGTACTTTGTCATTTCTCGTACCAACCAGTTGTATGGGCTTTGTTAGCAAACTTCTTGTGAATCTTCCCATACACCGAGTGATGATGGAAGGAGGAAAGAGTCATAATAAAGTAGTCTCCCTCATCTCCTCTTCCTGACAATGGTAATGTTGCGAATATGTGCATAATACGGATAGGGGATGTCAATACCTGCTTGTCATGATAAGTAGGCCGCCCGGACGCAGCCTCTACCTACCAGATGCATCATGATCCTGTTGTCATGGTAATGGGTACACAAATGTCGGGTTCTTTCTGGACATGTCTCGTGCTTTCCCACCAAAAGCCACTTTTTTGTGAGAGGTAGGATCTGAAAAATGAATCAGAGGTCAGCGGGACCGCTGTTGGAGGTCCTGGGAGCGGCGTAACAGTGGGTGATAATGTAAGAAGTTGACTTTGACGTGGGCGATAATATAAGGAGTTGACTTTGATAACTGATACTGCATCTTGGGTGCTGAGGCTGACATATTACTTCAATGGGGAAAGGCTGCAATAATAGATTAGGAGATGAATCCAGAAATCCCCCACTCAGCACAGGTCGAATGTCGTCTGCTTTCTCAAAAGTCAGGTAATTTCCATAGCCCCTAGATGTGTTAGAACACTGTTCTCATCAATAGGAATACATGTTTTCACTTAATATTCTAATGCAAAATGCGGAGGGCTTCTACTTTTTGTCAGCTAGCAGATGAAAGCAAGAATGACATTTCTGCATTCCCAAAAGAAATCGGCAAAGTGAATGATGACTTATAACTGGAGTGTTCCGTGCTGAAGGGAATTCTATGGTTTATGCACAGAACCCCGAGTTTCGACACATAATTGCCACTTCAAAAGGGGCAGGGGACAGAACATTTAACCCCAGACGCCGACTGTTTCTATTTATGAAGGTCACTGTTGGTGAGAAGGGGACATCTTTTTACCAACTTCATATGATAAAAAGTGTAAAATCATCCAAGCATGGACCTACCATTTTCTCCTCACCTTTTTTTTTTATGAAAATCATAAAAAAGGCAACTGTATGTGATCTTAAATACTTAATAGAATGAAGTATATTTCCGATGGTTGCTGTCATTTTTGTATGAACCAATGACACCAGGGCAGACATAACAGGGATGAAATGCATTTTGATGTACAGGGAGGAATCTGGAACTGATAAACCATTGTCATTGGGACCAGATGGCTGACATAGATTGAGGTTCCTTCATAAAGAATCGTTGCCTGTCCCCAGTGGTGTATGTTTATGGGATGATAACTCTAGCCAATGTTCCTGAATATGGAATTTTGAGAACATGGGGTATCATTCAGCACTGTTTTTGGTTGTGTCTACCTGGTTGCCATCATATGAATCTGTGTACACCTTTTCATAGCAGTCCTCAGTAGTTCTAAGCCTTTTTGGACAGAATGATGCTGAAAACTTCCTTTTGTATTCTTCATTGGCATGATGCAGCAACCCACTGTCAACCTTAGTATAGCATGTGGAAGTACATGAAACTTATAGTCGGTCAGTATTATGCTGCATGATGCATAAATGATGGTTTTAACACCAGGATTAGTCATTATTATGTATACATGTATGTGTAGGGCGCTTTTAGTCTTAATCTTAGAAAAATAGGTAATAAATAATCTATCCATCAATTGGGAATATCAGTATATACCAAACTAAGAGTGTAAAGTAACCAATCATGTTCATATTCTTGTACAGTGGTAAAACTGCAATATGACATAAAAGGCAACTCTAACTTAGTGTCCAAGGCAGATGTTGAGTGTACATATAAAAACTCAACTGTGGCAAATGAATGTCTACTTTGTCTTTACCACAGTGTCGTATATTGTTCACTGTGCACTACACCCTCCAGCGCCTGTTGTGTAGACAATCCCTCAGTCGATAACCTACAAGTGTCAGGGGAAATTAGTATAACCCAGACATTAGCAAGAAAACACGCTCTTCATAAAAAGAACATGGATAATAGAACAAGAAATGTAAAGGAAATCGGAGTAACTTGAGAAATAACCCTCCTTCAAATCGTGATACAATTACGAGTCACCATGTTATTCACCGAGCTGGTGTTTTTGTAACCACAGATCTATAACATACAACCAGTTTTATGCTTGGAGAGTGGTTCCACCCGAGGTACACTGGTCCCACACATCTCGGGGGCCCCAGTGTACACCCGAGGATGACGGGAGCCACCTGGCGGCTTGGGTGTGAACCGTGCCCAGTTGACCTTGACGTGACCTCTATCAGAGGACACGTGTTGATAAACAGATCTGCTCGGGCGGTCACGTGACCCGTGAAATGCTCTGAGCTGCTCGCCCAGATTGGGGTCAGGCTCGTTGCCGTGTCGGTAACAAGCGTCTCAGGTGATGCTCCACTGATGATGCACACCTATCTATCCCCACCATGCATGCAGCAGTCGGCTCCCCTCTCCTCCTCCTTGAAGTACACACCAGGGTTCCTTTCACATGACTGCCCCTCATTCTCCTCGTCCATCTCATCCAACCTCCATTCAATTAATTGTCCTTCTCTCTCTCTCTCTCTCTCTCTCTCTCTCTCTCTCTCTCTCTCTCTCTCTGTCGTCTTGCTCCCTCACTCCCTCCATTTCTTCACCCACTTCTCGTTGTCTTCCCATAATTAACTTGAAAAGAGTTTATTAGCATGGGGGTAGGTGGGTTCATAGTAAGAGTTTTTTGGGTGTTGGTGGATGAGGTGATGGTCATGTTTAGAGTCGAAAAAAAGAGGTTTTAAAAGTCGATATGGTTATCAAATGCATATTAAGTGCATCTTATATATGTCAGGTTAATGGAGGAATATCCATTTTGTAATAAACATGAGCAGTTTTGTAATTATAAGGAAAAATGTGAGCCAGGGTCTATGTGAGTGATAATAGGTGAAAAAAAGATGCTTTTTGGCTCAGTGCTGAAGGTATAGGGAGGTGGGCCAAGGTATCAGCATTGATCAATTTTCCCTGCCCTTTTTGCAAATATCTTGCGCATAGGGCAGTTTTGGCGGGAGTTATGCGAATAGTGGTTTGGTGGTGCGAATAACCTTGGTGAGTAGTATCTGGTCTTCCAAGCAGATGTCTTGTGAAAGTATAGGACTATAACACTACTTAACATCTGCTTGGAGTTGGTTCCTGTCTGTGAATGGGAGTGCTGATGTCAGACCACAAGCTAGACTTGCTCAAGGCTATTGATTTTAATTCTGGAGAAGCAATGTAGTGGAAAAGACTATCAAGTATAAAGTGGCCAAAGCTTTGAGACAGCAGAGAGTCTAACTAACTGCAATTACCTTAAATTCTCTGATACAAGCAACATTACCTGCATTACTGACCTTGTAATAAACTACACTTTTGATTCAATTCACATATAATCTGAACCTCAAATCAAAGAATTTATTGTAGTAACATCTGCAAAAAAAAATGAAAGTGAATTTCCTTTCGAGTTACGAGCAATGCACATTGCTGCTCTATACTTCACCTTCTCTATCCTCAACACCCACGCCATATCATGACCACTCACTCACTCACGCACTCTCTCTTCAATATTGTTTGGCTAGATTATCTAGGGCCTACCCTTTTCTCGGCCATTCTTAGGTACATTCCTCCTCCCTTCCTGAATTTCATCCCTCATTGTCTTAGAACTTATTGTTTCTTTTTACCACCAATCCTTTCCGCTCGACTCTTAACATCTCGTTGAGGCTCTTAAAAGTCGTGGAAACACAGAAGACATCTTTGTTGAACATGGAGTCTCCGAGTGGTGTCGACAGAATAACAGGTTTATATATGTGGTTCAGCTTTCCGTATTGTCAGAGTTGGAAGTAGAAGAAGGAAGAGTATTCATTGCACGGAGCTCTTTTACTAGAGTTGACAGAGTTGTCCGGAGTTGTAGTAGTTTACGAGGAGTTTAGTTTCACAAATTTGTAGGACACAATGGCTGGGCTGACTTCAATGTAGAAAAGATGTGATGGCGCCACGAGATATACGGTATACATACATGTACCGTTGGTTTTATCTCTGTCAATTTCGAATTAAATAGTGCAGAGATCAAGTTGGCGAGATCTTCAGATCTCTTTATTTAGAGAATAGACAGCGATCTTCTTCACATCGAGACTGTCTGTTGTTCTCTAATGCACTCAGATGCATTCGTGCATTAGAGAACAACAGACAGTCAAGATGTGAAGAAGGAATTGTCTATTGTCTTTATTAAACGTTTTACATTTCATTCCAATCAATCAAGTACCCAATCAAAATATATCTAGAGGAATTAAGGGTACCTGACTGCATGGTTTACAACTATGGTGACCTTGCTCAGCCGTGCACTGTATTCCTATAATGCACTCAATGTCATTTCTATCGTGCAGCATAGCACTGCCAGCCGTTTTATAATTCTATATAGAAACACTACAATGTCGTATTTTAATTGTTTGTGAGTGAAATAATGCTAAGTACCATACTTATCATCAATATTATGCAAGTCGACATGCGTCCACCACAGGTAGGAAAACTGAATTTACTCTGAGGCTATAGGGGTGAAAGCCTAGGATTAGCAAATCTTTGTCGAGCTCACTTCTCTAATAAATTCTATAACACCAGTGAGGTGATGGTTGTTTGTAGTGATGTTAATCCTTGCAAAACAAATCACCACTCCTTATTTATAGGCTCACCAACATGATGTCCATCCCACATGGGTGTCTGTTTCTGCCATTACTATTATAAAGACATGACCCTGGACCCCTGGGCCACAGACCTCCTCTCATGTAATGTATATGCCGTATGTCTGTGAAGGATCCTTCTACATGTAGAATTAACCCTTAAAGGGCTATACGCATAATGCATTTTCTCATTTGTCTTCACCATACTAACCATGTTGATACACTGCCAAAGGTTTGGCATGATGCATCAATGTAGTGCTCTCACTTGGTGCACTCACCAGCACTGCATTGGTACATGTATGTACATGTATTATGCCGACAAGACATTACGCAGTCCTGAAAGGGTTAACCAGCGTTCAGATAGGCTGTAACTTGTGTAAGGAGATCCATCCAATCGACTTAAAACCCTGCTAAAGTGATGACTTAGATATAGCATTATGAATGGATAATGCGGTTGGATTGACGCCAGTTCTGATGCTGAATCATTGATTATAAAGACTGAATAAAGTACACTGACTTTAATATGTATGGACTTTCAATGGACTCTCTGACATTGATATACTTTTCTCAGTATGACTTATTATTATTGTTTGAGTTTGCCTGTATATTGTTGTACAGCTGATGGTCAGTGCAAACCCTTATTATGGCTGTCAGATTCCACTTATCTATAGAGATAATAACATTTCCAAGCCTTGGGAATACAATAGAATTTGAATGCTGGAAACATGTTTCTGTCCTGCCCTTTCCCTGCCTCTAGGAACGATGGTCCTGGAACCAACTGCCCCGCCGATTTCATATCATCTCTGGAGCCCTTTTTCTGCGATTTCCACCTCTGCCTCCTCCTGGGGCAGGGAAGCCATTTCCATCTACGCATCTGGTTGCTATAGCAACCATATCTTGCCCTCATTTAATAGATACCTATCGGAAGCCACCAGCGATGCACCCCGCACAGCTCTCCAAACACCTGATCACTCCATACAAATCCATACATAACGCTGTCAGCAAAGATCTGCCTGGAGGGCAGTCCACCTCCGGTCGCCAGTGGCGCCTCCTATACCCGTCATCCTTCACTTCCGGTATGATTCTGGACGCTGGCGTGCCACCTCTCGGCGTTAGCAGCAACTTCATAACTCTGGGGAGCCTACAGTTATAATGAGGTCCAGGTTTCTTTGGTTTGGCCTGGAGGGGTCGATGCTAAAAGGCAGATAGGGTTGGTTCTTTTCCTCCTTTTTCCCCATCTCAAATATATCTGCTCGTTTGTTCAAGTGTCTGTTGCGGTTAGCTGAAGGTGTGAGACGGCAAGTGAAGTGAGTGGTCGGCTCATCTCTCGTTAAACCCCCGCAGCGCCGGTCGAGCAGTGTTTGTCACTTGGGATTCTGGAGAAAAATGTGATGTACAGGTCAAAGGGAACATGTTTTATGGCGTGTATTATGGAAGGAAAAGTGTGGAAACATGAAGAAATAGCCCTGTGTATCACCTACAGGGAAGCGCTGCCATACAATACATTTGACAGAGAGAAAGGGTGAAAGAAAAAGATGAAATAACCAAAGAAAATCCTCATCTCATTCGAAAACAACCTCAACAATATATCTCGCAGTATCCTGACTATGATGAAGTCTGGCAATTTCCGAAGAGTGGTGGTAATTGACACAATTTTAGAGGTGGGGATTTTTTGCTCTTCTCCTTCTGATGATATTTACACCCTATCTGCCTGCTTGCCAGACCTCTGTCAGGACCGCAGATGTGGACCTGGAGTAGAGATGCTTTGGTATCCTCAAAAACAAGACCCCCTCCAAGGGCCGACTTGCCTATACCAGACTGAGAGCACCAGATTGCTTTCTGAAGAAATAAGGGAGTTTTTAACTCGGGGTTAAGGAAGTGTAAACCGGCTTTGAAAGCAGGGTGGAAGAATGCTGTGTACGTCAGGGCTGTTTGCATGACATTTTAGGGGGTGTCCAATAGGACAGTTTGGCCTAGTTGTATGCCCTCAATCTGAGTCTTATGTTGTTAGGCTTCAGTATACAAGAACCGAGTCACTCGTGAGCTGCTCAGATAAAAACTTTTATAAGGTTTAATCATGCTACATGTGTACACATAAGACACCATGAGCTAGTGTATCAACTCGGCAGAGTCGGCATGATGCATGAATGAAGCCCTCCTGAGTAACTCACTAAGACTGTATTCAAGGGTCATGGCAACAACGGATACACATGGTTCTCAGAATTATGAAAGCACAGCCTGTTCCTTCAAGTGTGTAGGGTTTATTATCATCTGAAAGAAGGTTAGCCTTGTCGTTCATCTTTGCACTTTGTATCACAAAAGTGTATACTGAACATGGAAAATTACACCCATTATCTTGATTAGATCAGCAGTGTCCTTGATTGCACTGAGGAACCCCATTTGTCTTTGCTTTCTTACTGGCTTAAGGAATTCGTTCATAATGGTGCAACTTGGATCCATCAAAGAACGCCCTTTTTATATGATAATTCTTGGGCATCACAAATAATTTTCCATACAGGTATGTGGGGACAAGGAGAACTCGTTGCCTTTTATCTCTAAAACTCAAAACTTTTTTGTTTGGAATTTAAGGGAAGATAGTATTAAGTTAAGTCAAATGTTGAGTTACATGGGACTTGCTGGTTGCCATATTCTTGAGTCTAGAGGTCAATATATGATTCATATCATTGATACACATCATTGTGTATCATTGATACACAATAACTCCCACAATCGCTTAATCAAGCACCATTGCTATGAACCAATAATAGTAATCTCCACTTTGGTACTCTCACATTGATGAATGGGTGATTCTCATGGTACATGCCCCACCTCAGTTTAAATGATTAAATCATAAAATCTAAATCACCCTCTCCACTGCCTCTGAAATATCCCCATCGACTTCACAATTACAAAGCTGAAGCCAACCATGATGGAGGGACCTCACGATGTAGCCTGTTCCTACAAGAAACCCACTTCGTTTACTGCTAGTCATTAACTTTGTGCCCGGGGGGGGGGGGCACTCACTATATGTCACTGACAGGGGTGTGCGGCTGGCAAGGCCACTTTTTGGCCAAAATCCCTCTCACCAAGGGTCTAGTTTTGGTCAAAATCCCTCTCACCAAGGGTCACTTTTAGGCAAAATCCCTCTCACCAAGGGTCCCTTTTCTTATATTTTGACCCTGCGCGTCCAAATAAGTGTCAGTTTTCAGAATTTTATTTCAAATTTCTGCCAAATGTGGTCACTTTTGACAAAAATTCCTCACATCAAGGGTAAATTTTCAGATAAAAGACTTAATTGTGCACATTTCTGACCAAAATCCCTCTCAGCAAGGGTCACCTTTTGCCGAAAATCCCTCTCACCAAGGGTAAGGGTTGTCAGAGCCCCAGCCGCACACCCCCGTCAGAAGAAAACTGAGTGCCCCCCCCCCGGG
The DNA here is from genome assembly GCA_949317995.1 of Acholoe squamosa. Taxonomy (NCBI): domain Eukaryota; kingdom Metazoa; phylum Annelida; class Polychaeta; order Phyllodocida; family Polynoidae; genus Acholoe; species Acholoe squamosa. Next base: position 30,509,872 of record OX439046.1, read on the forward strand.
CCTTTGTGCCTTTTTCCTCTGATGTTTTTTTTGCCAGGCAGGGTAGGAGTGCCTTTATTTGCCTTAGCCACACGTTAGTAACCACACACAACGCTTGTCCACACGCACGTGGCCGGTGGGGAACGCGCTAGTTACCCGCCTTATGGACCCCCTGATTGGAAACCTGCAGCCCCCACAGAGGCACGTGAGCAGACAGGTGCCGCCCCCTAGCGGAGAAACTGATAGTTAGGTGATGGCATGTTGGGGTGGGGAGTGGGGTGAGGTTATGGCTAGTCTGAAGGGAATGTGGACAAGAGGTAATGTTGACAGATTGGGAGGGGTGGGGGCAGGTGGGGAAGTTCCTTTGATCAATCCCTACTTCTTCCATTCTCACACAACCCGCCCATTCTGACCTTGTGCCCTAGTACACAGTGTTTACCTATTATATCAGTACCTCCATAAGGGTATAAATCTAATTCTAGGATTATGCCAAAATTGATAGAAAAAATAATGAATAATGTTTGTATGGATGTTATCATCAAAAAATGTTGCTAAGAGGATTATTCAAAGGCTTAAGGTCAACCGTCCTATCACATCTCACAAAAGGACGATTAATAATTATGTTACATGATGATATATATTGACGATGGTGCTAGTTGTAGTCACATTGTGATTTAATGATGCACAATAACATCCCTTTGTTTTCATGCTGTATATAAATACTGGCCATGTTTTTTTCAGAATAACTCATGAGGACTGCCTCACATATCGAGGTTGATACATTCCTGAAGTCTCCACCTTGAAGCTCCAACACTACATCACTGATATGACAGCACTGTTTTGCTATATCATGATAACAAATATACACACATCTGTCAGGCATCATACCGTCCTTAACGGGTTAAACCAGTTCAATGAGCTCCATTGAGCAATTGAGCAGTTCCACTGAGAAGCTCCTTTATACTATAACATAACAGGACATGGCAGTTCCATGTCAGGTGATCGCAGTGATGTTCACAGTTCATGGCGTCCAGATCGATTTAATTTAAAGACCTAGGGGATTTAAGGAATGGGCAGAGCCTTGATGTACTGATTTAGTGAGAGAGTATCCCTGTAGTATTGTCATCTAGGGTCCAATTAGGAACTGTATAGATGGGTTAAATCTTGAGGGGAAAGGCCGTGCCTTATAATCAATAGACCATGGTACTTTGAGCTTGAGAATGGTTCGTAAATCAGATAGAATTGAACTTTCAAGATATTGTTTCATAGTTTCATCAAAACATCTAAGAAAGTGAACATTTACTGGTATGTGCTTTTTTGTCAGTTTGATATTCGAGAAGAATGTATATGTAATTGATTCAGAAAATCCATGTTCATTGACCAATTAAAGAGTTTAGGAGAATTATATAACTTGTTTAGGTAGAGAGAGACAGAGACAGACAGAGACAGAGTGAGAGAGACAGAGAGAGGTGTCAGCTTTTCCACATAATTTCAACAACAAAAGCAGACTTTAGGGGACAGTTTCTTGCCAATAGCAGGTGGTAAAGTCTTATAAGAATGAGATAACTCCCATGCCCAAATACGGCTACATATCAATTACTCCATACATGTCATGTCAAGAACAAGTCTCATCTCCATAGACCTATTAGTCGAGCTGTCTCCATATAAGGAGTCCCATGGAGCAGCTCACTCCAGACAATGAGCTGCTCTTTTCAGGCAAAACCCTGTCCTACACTCTCCCTGAGGAGCTTTCTATCCCAGACGCCTTTTGCTAGGCGCATGCGCCCTTGTACTGATGGGATTACTTATGAAGCGGTGCATGGAAGACGAATTGGGCGACCATCCCTGTACAGTGTCAGCCTTCCCACGTGCTGGTAACTAGCAGAGGGTCTTTTGGCTTGGAATGTGTATGTGGAAGTCACCAAAGTATCCAAACAGCAAATACGTCTGGGCAATATACCTAGAACTTTACCGAAGACATAGGGAATCGAAAACATTTTCAATGATTTGTGATAAAATGAAATTTTTATTTGTTAATTGTTGTTGTTTTTGTGTGTGTTTTTTTTTCGTGTTTTCGTTGTTGTTGTGTTGTTGTTTATTTTTTTGTTTTTGTTGTTTTTTGGGGGGGATCAAGAGAGACCAGATTATATAGACATGGCACCCCAGGGTGACGCACACATGGTAATCTGATTGATCCTTCTGATCCAATATACTTGCCAATATATTATGGGGAGAAAACAACTATAGATGTATGATGAGGCATTTTGAATTTCCGACAATGCCATGTTTGCCTTCATGATAATATCTGAACTATGGCATAGGGCCAGATGCATCCTTCTCCTCACTCCATTACACTGCCCCTACTCAGCAGGTGGGGAGGGAGTCCAACTACAAAAGGGCACCGGACCTGGGCCCTCTGAATATGTATAACGGAAGTGGTCGTCATGGTGACGGACGCTCCCAATTACTGCCGGAAGCAGGTTCTCGACGGCAGCCATGTCTGCTCTGTCGGGGCAGTTTAGGGGCACAGAGGACCAGCGTTTCTGACAATGGGAGGGCTTCTGGGACAGGGATAAGCCATGTTAAGGCAATGTTGGGCTCTATCCCTAAAGGATAGTCCTCTCTCTTGAGGGCCTGACCCTAAAGCGCCACTAGTTCCTAAAGGCATATGCCCTTAGCCCTGATATGCCAACTGCGCGCGCAACTAGCCCTCAGGGTCTAACTCTTACACAGTCCGTGAGGGGGGCGTCGTTATCGTATTGGCCACGGAGGCCAACGTAGCAGGCAACCCTCAGGGGTTCCCCAATCATACTGCAGAAGTGGAAAGTGGCAGCGAAACTGCATGGAGCGTGGCTATAGCGTTTGCTTCCCAGAATGCCTAGTGGAGGCCACCGCCAGTCACTTCGCTCTGTGCAGGCCACCGCCAGTCACTTCGCTCTGTATCATATCATATGTTATACCATGGTTTTCACGTTCTTGAACGATTTTACGATGCCGACAGCTGATAATGACGTTCGAATAGTATGCGCTAAATGAACCCATGTTGACACTTGAGACGAGACGACATGACAGCAAGTTAACATCAAAGTATTTAATTCGATATTAAAAAAACATAGCATTAGAAGCTTAATGGCTACACATGATGAATCTTGATATTATATTCTATCACCTACCTTTAATTTGCTATGATTTGACATGTATATTTAACAGGATTGATGATAGAAAAATCGATTCGAGCAAAATTTTTTGCCGTCGTGTTGACTGTGTAGCGGACGGCTTGTTTACCATGGCGAGACACAAGTTGTTATGTTCTAAGGGTATTTTGGCCGTCGCGTGCACTCCTTACCAGCGGTAGCTCTATGAAAATGCCTGTAGGTCACACGCTGACGTAACACTTTGCATCCAGGCAGTCTTGTTGTCTCGCCAAGAAACCAAGATGGCGGAGGACGGATTACGTCGACTCACAACAAATAACATTGATTTCCATGGCTTTATAAGGTAAATATATTTAATTTAATGGTGGAAACCATGGTATAAATACCATAAATAACAAAAAGAGGTGAACTCTGTGATTCTAGCGGCAGATAAGAAGCATGAGGCCATAGGCCGAGTGCCTTCTTATCTACCCAGGTAGCACACACAATTTTGCCAACGTTGGCCCGATGCATCGGGCCAACGTTGGGCCAACGTTGGCTGCCCATCGGGCCTACGTAGGCCCGACCAGTGGCATTTGCCAACCAAATGCCAACATTGGCCCAACGTTGGCAGGACATGGGCAAATGGTCGGCCCCTGGCCGACCATTTGCCGATGCTGATGTTTGCCAACCAAAAGCCAACGTTGGGCCTACGTTGGCATTTGGTCGGCACCGTCGGGCCTACATAGGCAGGATGGGCAGCCTATGTAAAGCCAATGGTTGGGCCAACGTAGGCCCAACGTTATGCCAATGTCTCTGTGCTACCTGGGTAGCTGCTAGAATCACTGAATAGAGTGCACCTCTATTTGTTATATATGCCCTACTGGGGACCGGTTGGCAGTTCTGAAGCCATAATTGCTCCACTGCCGCGAACAATGAAGGGCAAAATGCCAAAAGTCTTCTGTGCGCATGCGTGAACATAGACACGCATGGGATTATTGTCCCGGATTATCGTGCGTGACTAGGGTGCCTTTATCCCATTTTCAGCTCACTTTAAAACGTCGTTTTGTGCGTTATGCTCATGGGTAAACTCGGTTAGGGGGAGAACTACTGAGGTTAAGGGAGACACATGGGGCTGAAGTTTGTAATTCAATTGAGAGCTGGTTACCAGCAACCTGTTGGTAGTGATCAGCTTATGCATACTGGAACCAGCGGTAGGGTACTTACTGTCCCAGCGTCCCTTTCTTTAGGGATTATGGGAAATTTGGCGATAACTTTGCTGCTATCGACATGGATGGTCGAATGGTAACGTTTGGCTGTGCTGTATTCATAGTATAGAAGGCCTATAGGCTGAGAGGCAGCTCAATATGGGTAAGAATGTCTGACTTGGGAATCCTTCCATCAAGCCTTCTGCCTTGTCTGCTCCCTTTTGCCACTTTCCATTTATAGAGCAGTTGCCTTTCAATATCTAGCCATTCTGACTTGGGATTTCACCTATATATTCTACTTCTCTTCTCCACCTAAGGACACCTTAGTATCTACCACTATGTCTTTTTTCTGTATCTTGGAATATCTAGGGCATCTTTGAATTTCACCACAGAATTGTCATTTTTTTGGCACATCCATTATAAATATTTGAAGAACCAATGATACTCTTTCCAGTTAAGAAATATACTCCCAAAATTTAATTCTGCACGTTCCATTATATCTTCTCAGCATCTTCAGACAACAGAGTCATGTCGGGCATGTCGTTCTTTTCTGTTTAGAGTGTGTTGGCGTTTTAGGATGGCATTGCAGTCATTCGCTTCCATTTGAACGCATAGCAGTCAACGTTGTTCCCCTCCTCTTCTATTTGATTATCGGAAGGGAGTCATTTTAACCGAGTAACTGACTCACGGTATTCTCCTTTCTCTGCGCAAGTCCAATAGACTAGTTCTAACTCCGTCCCTGCACAGTTCTCTGAGAGTTTTGCCTTGTCTGCTATGTCAGGTGCAAAAATAGGATGAAAATAAAAATAAAATGTCTTGTTTTTCCCTTCTCATGATACCAGCCATTACAGCGCCACCGCAGTGTCAGCCAACAGACCATTTGCAGTCTCATTGTGGTTGGAAGTGTATTTTTTTGGTGTGCTGAAAACAGGAGGTTTCTCTTTGTTATAAAGAAGATATCCATTAACATTTACAAATTGAATTCCATACATTGATGCCTGGCATCATGGCAAATGGGTGTGCAAAAGCTTCGAAGTAGGCTTAGTATTTATTTGATATGAAGATATATACATGTAAAAGGTTTCTAATCCGTTTATTTTTTGCTGATCTAAGTTCAGGCCAAGACAAACAGTTACTCTTTCTGCTAAGTCATCTATACTGGTCTATCTTCTGGCTTATGTTCTTATTGGTTTTAAGTAATATTATTCTATTTGACACATTTTGGGCAAAACTTAAGTACTTTGGTGTCAGAATGTATATTATCCAAAAAGTCATTTCTAAAGTAAACTTTATAACAGTCTGATCTATAACAGCCTGTTGTAGGCATGGGTTGTAGCCAAACCTAGGTTGGTCTTTGTCAGCGAAGTTAAGTAAAATAAACAGAAAATAATGAACATTGAATTCTATACTGGGAATCACCTTCTGCTGAAAAATATCATGTTTTACACGTACGTAGCAGGCATTTCAGAATTACCATTATGCTATGAACAATAAGGGGACTTCCCTATCCCACCTGAAATATCTCCTCTTTCCTGCATTGACACATTCATCTGTGAATTTGTGTAATGTAGTTCTCACCAGGAATATGACCTTCGTTGTCGAAATGGCGTTAAACATCTATTACTAACTCACTCACTCACTCAGAATAAGGGGACAATCAGTGTCTTAATTGAATTCTTCTTCTTTATTTGTTATCATTTATACCACGATTTCTTGGTTACTCAGTGCTTTTTGGTGGATATTCCCAACCACATATCTGTCGATATTGCACACCCTATAGGCTGTAACATCAATTTTGTAAGGCGTGCGGTTATCCATGGATAACCCGCGCCCGTGCGGTTATCCATGGATAACCCGCGCCCGTGCGGTTATCCATGGATAACCACATGCCTCTCATGTCCTTCCATGTCATATGTTACATGTTAAAACCAACAGACTATTTCATTGCCATGGTAGGGGTCGAACCTGCAATCTCAGGTCCTTAGTCCAACTCCCTATGCAGTGCGCCACAGGGACTGACGAGAAATGCTCGGTTCGAACCAAATCTGGATATGATACAAAGCGCTGTCGCTGTCCGCTGCCGGGCGACGAGGTGTATTTAGTAGGAAACATAACAGCGAGACGCGTTAGGAGGAGGAGACGCGGTGGTCTAGCGGTTAGTGCATTGCGCTCAGCCGTGAGAGGTCCGCGGATCGAATCCTGGCCCGGACGAGTTTTTTTTCGCCGTGTGCGCTGTCGTTGTCCGCTGCCGGGCGACGAGGTGTATTATACACAACCATAACCGCGAGAAGCATCTTTTTTCGCCGTGTGTGCTGTCGCTGTCCGCTGCCGGGCGACGAGGTGTATTCTACACAAACATAACCGCAAGACGCGTCTTTTTTCGCCGTGTGCGCTGTCGCTGTCCGCTGCCGGGTGACAAGGTGTATTATACACAAACATAACAGCGAGATGCATCTTTTTTCGCAGTGTGCGCTGTAGCTGTCCGCTGCCGGGCGACGAGGTGTATGTACACTATTTTTCGCCGTGTGCCGCTGCCAAGGCTAGCCGAGACGGGCGCTGTCGCTGTCCGCTGCCGGGCGAGGAGGTGTATGTACCTGTGTACACACACTATGGCTGGCTTCGAGTCCTGGGGAGGGTGAATAATTTTTGTTTTCAACTTGAATTTATTGGTATTTTATTGATTATTTATTGGTTTCGTGGTATAAAATAAGTAGTCAATGGATAACTCATGACTCGTGTGTGTTAGCAAAGGCTAATAACACTCGGCCTATGGCCTCGTGTCATTATCCTTCAGTAACACACACTCGTCATGAGTTATCCATTGGTTACTTGTTCAGTATAGTCACATACCACCATTGCCGTCCATGTAGCCTTAATGTAGTGGAGAGTAGCAATGATGATAGTGAATTATAATTCACTATCATCGAGAGAGAGACATCGAGAGAGAGACATCGAGAGAGAGACATCGAGAGAGAGAGACGGAGAGAGACACAGAGAGACACAGAGAGAGACAGAGATTAAATTATAATTGTGTTTAATCACTATGTGCACCCGGTAGGGTTAAAAAATACCCTCTATGCAATCAGGATTTGGCTTCCTCCGGTAGCCAAAAGCCAACGCCAATATTCTATACCAACAATGCCACAATGACTGTTTGTTGGCTTAACCGTCCTCCAGTGCACTCATGTATTGAGGTCTGGTGGGACATTGTGTATTGCCTTTTTGGGGAGATTTCAATTACAAACTAGCAAAGCGTGAATTGTAGCCATTGACTCCCGAGGTACTCCTGAGCTGCTCTGGCCCCTTATCTAAATTACCCCGAGCAGAATATACCAGCATGTTGCTCTTGTCTAACCCTTTGAGGACAGCAAACTGGTTCAACGATGTATGTAAAACTGCATATTGTTAAACCCCTGCCCTTCATATGCTCGTGAAGAGATGCAGTAATGCACTAAGGCGAATTCTTGACCAGTGCTGCATTGGTTCCTCATGATAGAAAACTAAGATGAATTAACCATCCATTGTCCCTTATCAACATGAAATCAACCCTGGGTTCTCGGTATTATAGTCATGGTAATATAGCCCCGCGCTGATTGAATTAAATTTCTTTCTAATTGCTTTCTGTTATATCCTGAGGGCGCCTTGGGCAGGAGGGGTGTTCTATTGGAATCCCCCTGTGTGCACACTCGTTGTTTTTTTTTTGTTTTTTTTTTTTGTTTTTTTTTTGTTTTAGCCAACAAAGAAATATTCAGTGATAATAATAACTCTACTCAGGCCCATTATAATACATATGGGTGTTTGTAATATGATGAGCCTCATGATGGACTGTCATTAGAAGGTTATTCAGTTCACTAAATGAAATTTCAACCGCTTGATCATTTTCTAATTTCTGACACAACTATCCTTTCCATCCTCCCACCATTTAAAAAACAATAAAGATGGCTACCAGTATAAGCTCCTTTGCAGGGAGTAATTCCCCTTCCTGTTGGCCATGAGGCAATGATAAAGAGAATAAACACTAAGGCTACATGACATGTGCATTCAGGCCTGTGTGTACCACCAATGAGAATTGGTGATTAAACACCGCTTTTAGCATGTCGTCGACGTTGTCGTGTCGCTCTTTACATGATGAGGTCACATGCTTTAATAAATCATTGTCACCCTGTGCCCACCACGTCCGGCATATAAGGGTATGTATATGGATCTAAAGTGAGAATCACAGGCCCAACTAGGGTACATGGTTCCCAGATGGAATGTGTTTTGGTAGAGTTTGTGTTAAGGTACTATTGTAGGATATGTTACAGTATGTTTTCACTGGGGAACTAAGTTTGTATGCATATATGTAGGCCTACAGAGATGAGGGTACAAAAGGAATGCATAAAAATGCTTAACACACTGATCGCACCAGAACGCGCTGCCAGGTAGTTTGTACGTGATGGCAGTAGATTGGTTGGCATAGAACAGTTGGGTAAATCAGCTAAAGATTGACGTTGGGACATAATGGCGCTTCTCATGGGATGACCCTCTACGTACCGTACGTATAAACATGTCCCAGCGACGTCCCGACGAGGTCCCGACCACGGCGACGTCCAGTGGCACGTCACGTGGACGTGACGTCACCATACGCCCTCGGGGATCGTTTGAAGGTCACGGAGAGGCCACCCTGTGTCCATTGTTGGTACCAAGCCAGACGCCGTGGCACGTGACCCCACAGCGAGACGGAAAGAGACCTCAGGCGAGATTTGGCCGGGACCCATTATTCAGAGTTGCTAATGACCTAGAATGGAGGCTGACCTCCCTGGCCCAACAAATGTTGCCACTACCTTCTACAAAAACCAACTTACATAGTCAATAAAACTTTTGACACTTTTAGATGCTGCGTAAAATTACCATTTACAGGCAAAGCTAGGGTGGTATATGTCGGACAGGGAGTTCTCCATTGTATGTACGACTGCTGGGCCTTTGTAGGTTTTGATATATCTCTGCCTGCCTGTTGCATAAATGTACATGTGCAAATCGTCCAATTTTTTTCACCGTCATTGAAGAATATAAAAAATACCAATAACAACTAGGGAATGCATTCAAGTGACTTGACCATTTGGTGTACGTGGCCCCTGGCTGCCATTTCCACTCTTTTTTTGGCGAAATATACCATGGTGATATTCATTTGGGCTTCCCCAGCCCATCTTAAAAGGGTATTTATCTCTACTTTTGTATCCCCTCTGTGTGTCTGGTGCACATGCATGGGCACTGACACACATTCGTTTGATAAAGTGATGTCTGGTGTATTTCCAGGCCTCCCTAGCCCACTTATAAGGGTCTATATCTCTTCTTTTCTATCCCCTCTGGATGTGTGTGGTGCACATATGCGCGGGCACCAACACATTCCTCAGTAAAATTGTGTAATGTAGTTCTCGCCATGAATATGACCTTAGCTGTCGAAATGGCATTAAACATCTATTACTCACTCACTCGATCTGGTGTATTATTCCCCGGGATTTTCCCTTCAAATCAATATGACAAACCCACGTCTCACCCTCACTCAATTATGATGTTGCACACGCTGAAATAACTTAGATCGTCAAACTTACAATGGCAAAGTTTGTAAGCCCCAGGTTGTAAGTTTGAATATCACCAGATATTCAGAATGATGCCTTTTTGGACCCAGTATCATGAGATATGAGTTCGGGTCGTCAAACTGACCATCCTTATTAAAAGAAAAAGACCTAGGAAGTGCCATAACTCACGTGCATGACTAGGTCGGCAAAATGACGACCTTATTTTTGGAGTTTGGTCTCGTCGATTTGAAAGTAAAGATAGGATGTAGTGGCAATACCCATGGTGTGCCGATGCTATGAAATTTTTATTATTGATATCAGATTGTAATCCTAATTCAACAAAGAGGCAATTTAAGTAGGGATGTCATTGACATGCCATTTTTGTCGATTTAGATTATCACGATTTTTTGTCTCGATATTCCAATTTTCCCCGATTTTTTGATTCAGTATAGTTTTGGCCAAATTGAGATTAAAATGTTCAGAAATGTATGTGGGGATAGGGGGATGGCAAGTTACACCACAGTCCCAACCCCAACCCCCCACCCGCCCAATAACAATTATAGACACAGACTTTTGACCTGAAATACCGTACACCTGTTCATTTGACATTGCAAAGAAAAATCATAGCAATACAATTGTATTTATTGGTAATTTTTCTTTTCTATTGATATCATCAAGAACATGTACCACCTTCCAGTGTCATTTTCAGGCCTTAATGAGAAGAAACCGACACATCACAGTTATATGTGTGGATTCTATAAGAACCAAGTTATTTTCTTAGGGTTGCTGTAGTATGTTCATGTATCAAAAGTAACTCTGACTATCAATTTACCATTGATGTCTAGTAGATCATTATTGCCAATTTATATATCATCATCTTGCCTGCCCTCCACCATTGCAAGTGCACATCTAATTTGATATTTAGTGCTCCTAATAAGTCAAAAGTATAGCTTTAAAATTGCCCTCATGGAGTTATGTAAATCTAGATTCCATGTAGTTCATTGTAATACTGACATCACAAGCTTCAATTCATACCAAATATACCTATATAGGTGTCACGAAATGAAATTGGAATCTCTCTTGTCTTTTTTTCCAATAAGAGATTATTCTGTATCGATATAACAGTAATGTCGATAGGATATTCACTATCTCAAAGGTGACGATACCTTGATATTGTGGATATTGATGACATCCCTAAATTTAAGAATTTTCCCTTTAAGGTCAACCCTAAACGTGGTCAGTGTTTTGCTGCAACTTTTTTTTCTTACATTGTAATACAAAAACACCCTCACCAAGGTTTTAATTCCAGAATGAAATAACCAGTTGAGCACAGTTTGGTTGAGGATGAATATTTGTTATTTTTATTTTCATTGTGTGTAATCTTGTGATAAATTACATGGAGTTGATGAATTACTCACACAAAAGTCTGGTCTGATGGGATTGGGCCTCAACTATGAGGCCCTATCGGGATCCAAATGACATAATAAACATCTTTCATGTATCTATACTGATCAGAAATGAGCTGAAAAAAATATGTACAGGTAAAGTGGTCCATTTAGGGTGAGATTCATCATTAAAATAGAACAACTGATGTGTGATTTCTGCCACCAGGTGGCTTCTGTGTACCGGGTAGTGTTTGTCTTTAAAGGACTGCAGCACACTCTAGTGCACCAGATGCATCAATGTATAATACAAACTTAATGAGTATATCGTCCCCATAGGCCATAGAGCCTGGTCTACTTTTTTTTCTTACATTGTAATACAAAAACACCCTCACCAAGGTTTTAATTCCAGAATGAAATAACCAGTTGAGCACAGTTTGGTTGAGGATGAATATTTGTTATTTTTATTTTCATTGTGTGTAATCTTGTGATAAATTACATGGAGTTGATGAATTACTCACACAAAAGTCTGGTCTGATGGGATTGGGACCGAGGAGAACTGAAGGGCCCCTCAGGTCATACAAAAAGAAGAAAAAGAGGAAGAAGAGGGAATGGTCCACAAAAAGGGGCATTTTAAGGAGCATGGAAATGGAAGTCTGAAACATTTAAAGTATTAAACATGTTTCTGTGTAAAAGACACTATTGCACTATTTGCTGCATTACACTGAAAACCTGGAAGATCCGAAACTAGTCAGCGGTGACCACTTTAGGTCCTCAAGTTGACGATACCTAAAACTACAGCTTTAGGTAGTCAAAATGATGACTTTAGGTCGTCATCCTAACGACCTGAGTCGTTAGGATGACAATACTGACAGTACAGAGTTGTCATACTGATGACTTAGGTCGTCAGGATGATGACCTAAAGTCGTCATTTGGACTACCTAAAGTTGTAGTTTTAGGTATCGTCAACTTGAGGACCTAAAGTGGTCACCGCTGACTAGTTTCAGATCTTCCATGTTTTCAGTGTATAAAAAGAAGGTAAATGAGGCGACTGTGAGTATGACAGTTTTCTCATCCCTTCATCACTCAAAGTACAGTTTTAAGGACATGCCAGCAAATGTAGCTTAATGAATAGTTACCCGAGGGACTTTGACATACATATCTAGGAATCACATCTGTTTTGGGATATTAGGTTACTTTTGAAAGTATATTATTTACATTGTGTGAAAAAAAAGAGGTCCACCCATTAGTCTTTCTGTACTTTTAAGCTATCAAAGTTGAAAAATCATTTTTGTAAATGAATACAGGCCAGTATAAGTAAACAATAATTATTGGTATGGTTGTCATATCTTGACTCTAGAATGCATCCTAGCACTGTAAGGATGAAATGATGGCACAGGAATTCATATTCAGTTGATTTGATGCATCAACACAGCTCCAGTATGTAATTCACTGGCACGGTTTTGGTACATCATGCCAAGGCGTTGGGAGAGTATCAAATCCTCAGGATCAGCATGAGTATAAATGTACCAGTGGTTTTACTCCCAGGCGTATTTTCATGCATAACAAATACAAAGAGACATAGTATATTACAGTTTGATGCACTATGTGGTTGTTGGAAGGTTAAGTAGTTTATCATGCTGTGTATAGTTGGGACCCTGGGGGGCTGGCCACAGGACCCCAGTGCAGCTATTAGCATGAGGTTAGAGTAGACAGGCTAATGATACAACATGCCAACAGTACCTACCTACATGTACTCTTACATGTCTGTACTGCCACAGAGAATGGATACTCTACACAGGGATGTGGGGAGCATCCTCTCTGTTTAGTGACTTACATGTATCTCACCTGCCTACCCCAAGGGCAGGTATACTTCTCTCCAACCACATACTGTTCACTCTGTTTGTGTGTTCTATGTCAGTGTTTGTGTGTAACAGTTACTTCTTGATCGTACATAGTATACTAGTCTAGATAATCAAGTGTGAAGTAACTGAACAATAAAAAAAAAGAGATAATAGATTTATATCAAATGCTGTTGCTAACGCGTTTTATGTATTAGCCCGATAAATGTTGGGATCTGTATGTTATGTCTCTCTCAATAAAACAAGTCAACGCTATTAAGATAAAAGTGAATACCTGGACATTGTGAATACCTGCGCATATAATGTCCAATGTGAAAATTTGGTACAGAACGGCCCAATGGGAGAGAAGAAAGCGAGATCCAAGTAGCCTCAAGATCCAATTTCAGCAGTCACGTTGAAGCAATGAGACAGAATAGCAGGGAAATCCAATTAGACATTGGGGCTGGTATGAAGAAAACTAAGTAAGGATTTCATATAATTAGAGCACAGAAGTGAGTGTAATGAGACAATTAGTGATGATGGGCTGTGTAAAAATGTAGTAGATACCCTGTGCCTGTAATCTGGTATGAAACACACATGAAGAGAGGCAATTTCTGCCTCCTACATACTTGACACGTGGGAGTGGACAGATCTCCAAGGTATTTAACAACCATGTATACATTTACCTACAATTCCCTTTGTAAACCTCAAGTCGAAAGGGTGTAGTGCATTTGAGGTTATTGGGGATGTGGTACAATTAAGCTGATTCAGCACTTTGAGGGTGTCATAGCCCGCCCCCCCCCCACCATTCTCCTAGTCTTGTATGTCCCCCTGTCAGACACTGGAGCACACTGGATACCTGTGCTAATTCCCCGTGTAATTAGCCATGTAATGAGACCACCATGACCATTACAGGAGTGCTGTGTTCCGCCATGGCTGCCATTCCTACAGATGGCAGTGCCTGTGCGCGCAGACAGGTATTGGGATAGATATACTGTAGCATTGCAAGAAAAGGCATCTTCTTAGAAAGGTTATTCGTTAAGTTTGTTTTTTAAACCCTTTTGAGGTTTCTGATTACGAGGGTAATCTAATACATTGTAGTATACCCTTTTCAAAAATTAAATGCCTTATGCATCTGCGTACATACAACGACATTCCAGATTCTAAAACCTACGTAAAATCTATCTTATATTATGGAGATCATGCTTCCGGCTACAGGTCTACCAGGTTCTGGGTGTGCTCCATGGCTCAGTCATGGGCCTTACCCTCATCAGCTGTGAGAGGTTGTTTATACTCAGGTAATCCGACTTCTCTTTAAATTGGTATGCACTCTTACGTCCCACTTCTCACAGAATATATCCTGATAAAGTTTTTTTTTTAGAATGTGTAATATATTAGATATAAACCATAATTTAAAGCTACATTTTTTCTACGATTTACACAACTTGACTTTTATCATGCATGTGTATAAAGTATATCTCCAAAATTAACAACTATTTGTATTCAGTATCTTCAATTCTTAAGGACTGGAGAAATTTTACCAGCAGTAGTATTGACTTGTTCAGGACACACAGAGCATTGAAGGCCCAGTTAGACTGGTACTCCCCCTCCACCCATTCCCATCCCAACCCCCCCCCCCACACACACACACACTGCATCAGTGGATAGTGGGGCTCTACCGGACAAGAGTATTACAAGGAGGCTTTTTATGTTGCCATTACACGCGTCTCAGTGGTTCTCGTAGCATCAAATAGTCATTAGCAGCGTCCGCACAAATAACAGGACCTCTACATGGATTTTACTCAGAACTACACCTTTGTCCTTGAGTCACTATGTCAAGGTCACGCCAAGGTCACACCAAGGTCATTACAAACAGCTGTCCACTTTGACCTTGGCACGTAAAGCACGTGACCTGTGGCATGGTGATCGTTGTCCTGGTAACCTTCATGTTGCTCTCCAAGCAGAATTGTCCCCATATCTTATGTTATAATTATGATACACTGTTAATTAGTTAAATAGGCTAATGTATGGAGAGTGAAAATGCATGTTTAAACCATTAATCTGAAAGTAAGATCTGCTTATCAGGTCATTGTCTTAAGCTGTTTCTGTTCAAAACAAAGTGGTGGAGTCTAGGTCTAAGGCAAAACAACCGTTGACATTATTGAAAAAATAAATGTTTGCAAAAAGTGAACGAGGTCATTTTTTTTTCATACGATGTGCGGCGGGAAATGAGTATGTGAAGCAGTTTCCCAAATGACCTGTTTAGTGTTTCCGAATTTCTTCTGATCAGCTTGCCATTGAGTTCTGTTCCCCTCAATTTGCTCGGTAAATATCCATCCCTTTGGTGCAATATGAAATCATTGATACAGAATTATTTAACCTGATCTTCTTTTTTTTCGACTGAATGTTTTTGAACTCCCCTTTTCAGATAAAATGGAGACTTGAAGTGATGCCAGGTTTGAATGTCAAACGAGGGGTACTTTTTGTTTTACTACCATTGTCACCTTTTTAGTACATGTACTTATATAGCTACTATCTCAGATTCTTAATATCCTCTATTTTTATCTGTTACAGAAGAGACCTTAGCACGTTTACAAATAGATAATGGGGATCACGCACGGCGAATCCGCCAACCGGCACAGTATGTCCAGGTAGGTAACCAATTAGAATCTCTCTCATAGTGATACCGATCTCTCCACCAGTGAGAAGCTTCCTTTAAAGGTGGGACCAACCATGAATGCTCAACTTATATAAGATTTGATGAACATCAACTTTTGATACCCGCGTATGTGTTTAAAATGGGCTGGAGTTTATTTCATACTTGGCAGGAAAAAAGTAGACACAAAATCTTGCTAACCACTTGCAATGCTATGTTTTCGTTAAAATGTATTCAAATGTTCTAGAAAGAATGCATTGAAACGGGATTGTACAAAATGCATTTTCTATAGCTCAGCACTTGGACTGAACCCTACAGGCTTTAACCGAATATATCGTATTGCACTAGTGACTGAACCAGACTGTATGGCACTGAACATTGACAAGTCATATCTGCATATTAGAAAGCCCCAATGTCTTTGTGGCGGTGGGGCCATCTCATTTAAAGGCAGAAAAAAAATGAGTGAGAGTTTTGAAGGTTTGCGCCATAGAAAATAAATTGCTCATTTGACATATATAGAGACAATGGAGCCTTGTTAGGCCACTCAAAAAAAACTTGTTTCTCATCACCAAGTCATGAAAAAAAGTGAAGAGGCAGGATTTTAATTTTTTTTTTTTTGCCGTAGCATTCCATTAGGGTGTTAATGCATCATGCATCTTGAACAGCTGTATGTAAGAAAAACTGCATTTTAAAAGTAAAGTTGTCATTGACATTATAAGTGTGATAATGCCTATTATTAATAGCCAGCTGCATTCCCTTTCATTTGGTACCAAACTTGGCTAGTTTTGCTTAATTTTTTGTACATTTTTCTCAGAAAATGTTCTAATAAAATAAAATAAAATGCCGATTTTTCTGACGTGGAGTGGCCTTATGTGTAGAGATATATCAGATGACCAAACCATTTGAGAGACACCCTCTGATTTATATGTGTATTGATTACTAAGACACAGTGGACCAGCATGTTTTCCTGGTTAAGCCCATTGCTTCAGGGAAGGGGGGGTCCAGGAGTACCTCATCCCTCCTCCAGTACATAGGAATGCGTGAGAGATGAAATAGAGGTTGTGGAAGCCTTTCCCTGTACCTATATTGGCATGAGGCCAGTTCCACACAGAGTTGTGTGAGACCAGTAAATGGACACACGGACCTAGAGTAAAGAGGATCAGAGCAGAGCCCCAGGTTTACACTCTGTGATGTCATCAGTCCTTGGGAAAAGGGAGAAAAGGAATATGGGAGGAGTAAGGAAAAGTAGAAAATAGAAGCAGACACACAAAATGCACTTCAATAAAATGCATTTAGATCAAACAGATATAGCATTACTACTTAATACTGCTGTGTACAGTGTGTGTATATAGGGCAGAGCTGTTTCTGTTTGTCTGTTGGGGCGAGTTCTGTATGATGGGGTAACAGCCCCATATCAAAGCAGGCATGAATCCTTAAAGACAAATGCGGCCCCATGTCAGGATTGGTTCTGCTGCTAATAATCTCAAATAACTCTAGATTCTATTAGTTTGATATGTAAACAATAGTGTCCCATATCTGCAGACACTGCTGATTTTTTTCACAAGACTCACAGGATAGAAAGAGGATATTTTCAAACATTTCGAAAAAAGAAAAATGGGGGGGGTCACGGTTGAAATGAAAAG
This sequence comes from Acholoe squamosa, assembly GCA_949317995.1. NCBI lineage: Eukaryota > Metazoa > Annelida > Polychaeta > Phyllodocida > Polynoidae > Acholoe > Acholoe squamosa. The sequence continues at coordinate 30,527,273 of OX439046.1, forward strand.
GTTACGATTTTTTTTTAAATATTAATTTTCCCTCAACTATGAGGCCCTATCGGGATCCAAATGACATAATAAACATCTTTCATGTATCTATACTGATCAGAAATGAGCTGAAAAAAATATGTACAGGTAAAGTGGTCCATTTAGGGTGAGATTCATCATTAAAATAGAACAACTGATGTGTGATTTCTGCCACCAGGTGGCTTCTGTGTACCGGGTAGTGTTTGTCTTTAAAGGACTGCAGCACACTCTAGTGCACCAGATGCATCAATGTATAATACAAACTTAATGAGTATATCGTCCCCATAGGCCATAGAGCCAGTGTGATGCTGCAGCACTGGTGTTACTGACCAATGTCTCATCATAACAGGCTTGCAGCACTGGTGTTACTAACCATTGTCTCATCATGGCAGGCTTGCAGCACTGGTGTTACTAACCATTGTCTCATCATGGCAGGCTTGCAGCACTAGTGTTACTTACCATTGTCTCATCATGACAGGCTTGCAGCACTGGTGTTACTAACCATTGTTGGCTCAGGGACCACCCTGAGTCTATACCGCAGGGTAGGTGGTGGCATTGGAAAAAAGTCAGTTATACAATTTTCAATCTCAATTTTCTACAAGAAAGAAAGCATGTAAAGAAATAAAATTACCATACATGAGTAGTTCATGTATCAGTCTTTAGTTACAGTAAAGAAAAAAATTCAAAAATCCATCCATAAGTTCATACAAAATTAAAGAAATAAAAAAGTCATTTCATAAAAATATCTTCTCCAATCCAGTCCTCCATAGGTTAACCTCCGGGCTGGACTTTTCTCTCTTTGTTCCTATTTGATTTGAAAACAGAGTCTAAAAGTGAGACGGTTTGGACGCCTTTCAAAAAACGCGGGAAAAGTTCGGCAAGGAGGGGTCGCGCATGCGCACAGAACCTGAGCCATGAGTGCTCTATGCACACGTTACATTTTCTCATCATGACAGGCTTGCAGCACTGGTGTTACTTACCATTGTCTCATCATGGCAGGCTTGCAGCACTGGCGTTACTAACCATTGTCTCATCATTACAGGCTTGCAGCACTGGTGTTACTAACCATTGTCTCATCATGACAGGCTTGCAGCACTGGTGTTACTAACCATTGTCTCATCACGACAGGCTTGCAGCACTGGTGTTACTGACCATTGTCTCATCATGACAGGCTTGCAGCACTGGTGTTACTGACCAATGGTTCATCATGACAGGCTTGCAGCACTGGTGTTACTGACCAATGGTTCATCATGTCAGGCTTGCAGCACTGGTGTTACTAACCATTGTCTCATCATGACAGGCTTGCAGCACTGGTGTTACTGACCAATGGTTCATCATGACAGGCTTGCAGCACTGGTGTTACTGACCATTGATTCATGTTCACATGCTTGCACTACTGGTGTTACTGACTATTGTCTCATCATGACAGGCTTGCAGCACTGGTGTTACTGACCAATGGTTCATCATGACAGGCTTGCAGCACTGGTGTTACTGACCATTGATTCATGTTCACATGCTTGCACTACTGGTGTTACTAACCATTGTCTCATCATGACAGGCTTGACCAATGGTTCACCATTACATGAGATGAATATTAATCCTTGAGGCACTATTCCATCTTTAAGGCTAAATAGGTGAGATGTTGCTGAATCCATATACCACATGAGAGAAAGTATTACCTGTAGCTGTGCACGCTATATGAAGTATGTGGGCTGCCTCCCTGGGTGATCGTTAAAGTGTAGTCAAAGTCACATTCAGGCTGAGTAACTCGTCTATATGTATGAAGCTGCTCCTCATAGTACATGAAACCTGTAAACTTCTTTTGGATGATGCTGCCTATGCATGCACCCATTCCTGTACTACCCTGTCCCGATATGAGTCACACTGTACATGAAGCAAGAGTTTTGTCTCAATAAGTGCAAGGCTTGTGGCACTCTGTTTATGACAACTGCTTTATCTAAATGAGATCAGATCTTTCTGATAGAAGTGACACTCTCTGCATGGTAACATATTTACCTCAATGAGAGCAGGCTGTGACAGTTTAGATAGGAGTAGCACTGAATGCATAAGAACAGGTTCATCCCATTTAGATGAAGTTTTGTACAAACAAAGGTGGCACTCTGCACAGGGCAACAGAGCTTCAATGCTGTATGTCTTGCAAATGAGTGAGTGAGTAATCTATCACAGTATTTCAAAAGCAAAGGTCACATTCCTTGCGAGAAATTCAAATTATGTCAATTGATGAATGTGTTTGTACATTCAAAAATTCACCAGATACACAGTAGGGATAGAAAGATGAGATTAAATTTCTTTTGCGATAGGTGGTGCAGTGCACGTCTAGTACCACTTTTAATTAAATAACAAGACCAGTATTGCACCCAGAAGTGCCAAGGGATCATGGCAACAGTTTTATGTAAATGAGAATAGGTCTTTCTGGCAGACACGACAGTGAATGTACAGCAACAATGTCATCTCAGTGAAAACAGGTAGTACAGAAAGAAGTAGCAGTGAATGGAAACAGATGTGGCGCTGAATGTCGGCAACAGTTTCATCTCAGTGGGAACAAGTAGTACAGACAGAAGTGGCAATGTATTTACAACAACAGTTTCATCTCGATGAGTGGCACTGACTGCACAGCAACAGTTTCACCCCAATGAGAGTGGCTTGAGCAGACAGTAATGGTACCGAGGAGAGAGCTGGGGGAGTGGAAAGTGGGGGGGGGTGCTTCTGTTTCAGAGAGGGGAGGCACCCTAATTAATTCCTCCACACGTCTTCTTACTATCCAACCGACCGTGCTCTATGCTGTAGTGGCAATATTAGCTTGGCAGACTGATGTGAATTCCTTGTTCTGGTAATTCTTCATTGAGCCTGGAATAGGTCTTTAGTGGTCTTTGTTGGGTGGAGAGAGTGCTGAGAGTCGGTCGGAGCTGCTCGGTGTGGAGGAAGAAGTGGGAGGTATCTCTGGAAGTAGAGGAGGAGAACAAGAAGGGCTTATGAGACCTTGTTACAGATACGTGGTATGAGTAGATTCATGTGTTGGTAGTGGGAGAAGAACTACAGACAATTCTTTTTCTTCAACCTAGAATTTGGGCTTCTGTAAGCCATCTTATAAGGGTATTTTATTTCATACCATCCTTCCTAACCCATCTATGTCTGATGGGCATATGGGCCAAATTTTTGAATGTGGTACTTTTGGCCCTGACAAAGCAAAAACAGTGAAACTCAAAATAAGTTAAAACAACTTTACTACATTCAAAGGGCAATGTCTTGGCTATGTAAAAACACCTGACATACGCAGCAACTCCTAGGGGGTCCGTTTTTATAAGCGTTCAAAGATAATCTGTTGTAATTTGTGTTACTCCCTGCTCAAAATTCAGATACCAACTGGATATACCTCTTAACTATATCCTAATGACTCCTAAATCCATTTACAACATCTACTAGTCAGTATGTATCATGATTCAAAGAATCAATATGTTCCTTTAAAAACTTTCCGAGATATCGGATATTGAACTTTTGTCATTGACTGATTTTTCTGAGAATTTTTTTCTAAAATCCCAATTTTCATCTAGCTTTGTCAAAAGTTGTCAAATAATCACCAACATTTATCCATATTAACTTCAATATGCATACTTTAATATGCAACTACCATCTGTTCCATATCTAGCAGTAGTTTGTGATAGAACTGGTCACAAGTTGGACCACAATTTGACTTTTTTGAGCAGGGAGTAACACGTTACTCCCTGCTCAAAATTAATTTCACCCCCCAAATAGCACAAAGTGCAAATTATGTACACAAATCTACATAAATAGGTTAGGAGGACTCCATAACAAGCAAATGAAACAGTAGTAGGTGGAGTTTGATGGATATTCCTCAAAAAAAATAAAACAAGTTCCTATCAGGTGTTACTCTCTGCTCAAAATTCAAATTCCCCCATTGATTGGGTTAGTGGGGCTAAATAACTGCATGTAGGTAACATGTAACACATTTTTTGAATAAGTGAGAGGTACATCTATCATAAAAGCCACAAAAAACAGTAATCTTTACAATATTAGGGACATGAGATGTGAAACAGTGGGATAAATCTTTAGGTCCGATAGAGATTTTTTGAATTTCCACACTCAAACAGACACTTAAAGTATTAGGATCATAACCAAATACTGCAGGAAGATGCAGGAGTGTATAATCTATCAGAAGGATATCATAAGTATACATTTTGATAACTGACAGACAGAAGAGTGAGTTTTAGCAGCAGAATCTATTTTTGAGCAGGGAGTAACACACATAGGGCTCAGGCAGGCGACATGCTTCAACCCCATATAACGCCCAGTCATTTAGAAATAATGGCAAAATTCTACCACTTGCCGATGGACAACATAAGTTTTGATCAAAATAAAAGCATTTGGACCCCAACAAAGTATATCAACATGTGCCATACACCTTCGTACATCTTATAAAGGTGAATTTTTGGCTCATCCCTTACCTTTCTTTTGCTTTAGGAATAACAATTTTCAGTAAAATTGGACAGATAGAGGATCAAACGATAGGTGGAAGTGTCCTTGTTGTGATTAGAAAAGACCCGTATGGATGCGCCATGCGAGGGACGACAGAGATGTCATCTGGTTTAGAGCGAAAGGACTTAGAATTTTGAGCAGAGAGTAACATCCAATCATATTTTATGGTCTACAAATGGCACAAAGAGTCAATATGGAACCAATTTTTGTTCATGATTAATTAGGAGGTGCCAATACAATATGCAAAGCAAAAATTTACTGTATGGAAACAGTAGAATTTGATTCATTAACCAAAATGTTAAATGTTACTCCCTGCTCAAAAATGTGTATGCCAATACACTTTAGGGCCAGGACTAAAAGAAAATGGGTGTGGCCGCAAATTCTTTACACCATATAAACCCCTTAAATGTCCCTCAAAATTAAGTGCAGCATGGATGGTAGAAACAGAATATTTCATTGGTATCTTGAGAAGTTTTATTTTTAAGCAGGGAGTAGCTTAATGCTACCTTTATTCAGTAAAAAGGGGAGAGAAAAAAATCTACCATGTACATCAGGTTAAAACCCTTTGGATCTCAGAGTTAACATATGTATTGAATTCCAAAAGTGATTTTAGGGGTGTTGTACAGTATAAGCAACATGTGGGGGTGTGTGAAAATTGTATTTTTTTCAGCAAAATACACACTTTTTGGTCATTTTTCAACTCTGTAGACCCATAACTCAAAAAAATTATGGTCTGATTCGCTAAAGTTTACTCTCATTTGAATGCTTGGGATGTTTTCTCTTGAATGAAACCAAAGAATGCCAGGCTAGTGCATAGGTTTTGACCCTATTGGTAGGTAAAGCTTAAAAACCCTGTAAAATGCTAAAAGTACCATTTTCAAAAAATTGGCCCATATACATGTACATGCATGTGAAGCAAACATTCCCCTTTTAAAGTGATGTCTAGCGTAGTTTCCCCACCATAAATATGTCTATTCCTGTCAAAGTGGATTTAAACAACCATTACTTACTCTTACTCAATAATGATATTTCACATGCTGAAAAAAACTCAAGTCGCCAAACATACAATGCAAAATTTTAAGTTGTAAGTTTGATGACCCAACATATTGCCAGATATTCAGGACCATAACGTTTTGGATCCAGCATCATGAGATATAAGTGTGAAGCTTTTTGCCTTCCTTCTTCCACCACCCACTCTTTCCGCTTGCTTCCCATTCTCTCCTATCTCTCTTCCTCTCTTTCTTCCTCTCTTCTCTGGGTTTTCTCTATCCTCACTCACTCACTCACCCACCTCACTCACTCACCAACTCACTCAATCATTCACCCCCCACCTCATACACCGACCTACCAAACACTCTATCATCCATTATTTTGTATCCGGCACCATCCCTTCCTCCAGCCAACCACCTCCCGTGCCAGCTCACCAGTAGAAGCCCCAAAAGTGGACACATCTCCTGTTTTCTCCATGGTCAGCAGGAAGTATACCTTTAAGCCTTAAGTATTGAGCTAGGCGGGTGGGCTAGATAGAGAAAGTAGGGGAGGTCTTCATGAGGCTTAAACCTGTATGAACAGTATGCCTCCTAAAGGCTTCACGTTTGTTTGTCCTCATGATACACCAATGCATTCCTGGTGAGTAAATCGCCAGCACTGTATTGGTGCATCATGCTGACCCTTTGGGAGTGTATCAACCCTTTGAAGAGTTCCCTCATGAGTCTACTTGTCAAGACTGTATTTATGTTATGCACCATGCATCATGGCGGCCAATGTATTATGCCGCCATGAAAGGGCTAATGGTGGGATCAGGGAGGCAGCTGTAGGGTTGCTCCATTACAGACAGAAACCACTCCAATATGGATCTGGAAACTAGCCCCGCATGGCCACGCTTGCCCTATACCTCACCCCCCCCACCCACCTCAAAAACTCAACCTCCAGAGGCAAAGAGGCTCCTACCCCACCTCCCAGCCCACCCTGGTCCATCCTGGGCCCCACCCTGTGCTACTATCCTGGTGCACACACTTAGAGATGGTCCATTATTCATATCACAGTCAGAGTTAGTAGAAACTAATGGCCACCCTTTAACCAAGTCTGACCTTGCTCTGCCGGACCCAGGCCATAGCACGGTCTAAATTCAAGTTGTTGTTATGACCAGGGCTGGCCACGGTTGGGATGTACATGTCATTGATTCATATGGGTATAAATTCATATAGACTAAGAATATATCAGTGGCATTGGGAAAGGGGAAATTCTAAATAAAGAGAAAGCATTGTAAACATTTGATATAATGCTCAGGCTTCTTTAAAGAAAGGTTACAGAACTATAAGTATTTTAGATTATAGGAATCCATCACTTATTATGGGGAAAGTTTTACATACAGGGATAACATGCCTGCCATACCGATGTATGCTCACCATTTGTATCCATCCCCATGTATTAAAGTGGACATTGATAGGTTCCAGGAACATGAATGTTATCTTAATGGTGCATACCTGATCTCCCCCTGTAAGTAATGTGGCACATGGTCCTGGAGCAACATACACACTTCCTTAGTGCCAAAAAGTATGAGAGCCGCGATATAAGTTTTACAATTACTGAACATACTGGTGTATGTATCAAAACATGGTTATAACAAAGCCTTTAGTATCAGCATAAATAATTCCTTAGGAAAAGAATAATAAACAACAAAAAACACACCAAAAAAACAACAACTGGAATATCTTACACACCCACCTAAAACAAATGTCTCACAGCTTTAACTCACTAACAATGAGCATGATGCATTAATGCATCAGTGGTCCTTAAGGGGTTCAAGAAATTTTCTATTCTGTGTATTAAAGATTTCACAAAAATTCACCAAAAGAACATGACCAGTAAACGCAGTGTATGCATAGATACACGTGCCTGGTGAGTCTCTGTTAGGCCTTGAGGCATGAATACTGACGGCAGATGTGTCCTGTGATAGATGCGGGCTGCCTAGGACAGGTCCCACCCACCTGCCATCCATTATCGTAGTCAGGACACAGTGCCTGGCCTGGACTATAGCCAAGTTTAGTCTCCATTATCTTAGGTATGGCCCATGTAGTAGCTGGTTATTGTTACTCAACCCTGTAGGGATACCTTGATCGGTCAAAACGTGTGACATACTTACCATGAACGACCCCAATGCAGTGCTGGTTAGTCTACTTGCCAGCACCGTATTCTGGAGGTCAGCAGATCCTTTTGGAGGGTGCGGACACTTTTAGAAGTGTTGTAATGATAAATGAATGTCGCCTGGCCAGTAGACTGGTTAGGTTGCATTCATGCATCATGAAGACCGATTGGGGCAGTGATACACTATGTAGCCCTCAAGTTAAAGGACTAAGGATGGGTAGACTGGAAGGTCTTGACATAACTGTTATGAGAGCATTGTATCTACCTCATCATCATGTCCCTAGTATGGTGGGAGGGGTTGACTTGAAGGTGTGTCCTCATATCCCTTGTCGAATTTAAGAAATCCCGTGTTCTCATTTCACCAGACCGCATGTCAAATGTCGAATTTAAGCAATATTCGTGTTGCCATGTCGTATTTAGAGGTCAAGGGCCACACTTATTATGAGGAAGCGTGATTTCATTGGGCACATTAACGTGTGTGCTTAACCAAGCTTCGCACAAGAATATTTCTCTTTGAACATATGTGCTGCCATGTAGAGATGGAATAATATATCGGGAATCGGTTTCAAATGCTTCATGGTCATCTTCACCGATCTAGAGATTGAGATATGCCTTGCTCTATCAGATACACTATGCGTCATAAAGAACTGTGCCGGACTAGGTCCCTCGGGCATACATGTGCCTCGACTTCACCATATATATATACTACTTACAGAATTTGCCTCAGGCAACTTCAGTGGTTGGGCCCAGCTCTAGCAGTTAGACCAAATGGAGTCCCTTTACAAACCACTCCATGTAACAAGATCCCAATGGAGGAGGAACCCCTCTGCATTATTTTTATCGATGTTAACCCTTTAAGGGGCAGCATAGTGATTTATTGCCTAGTGCCCTTTATTCATGGATGGAAGTCTTCATGGTTTTCGTTGAGTTCAGGGATTTTCAAGTTTCAAAGACTTATACACCCCTATATAGAAAACCAATATTATAATTATAAGGGATCTGATTAAGCATTTCAGGGATTTTCGTGCTCAGTAATTTCCATCCCTGCCTTTTGTCAGCATGATTGATGTATGAATGCTCACAATGGGAACTCCCAAATGTATCATGTTGATTTTACGGGTTTGGTACACTCCTGAATTACTCGCTTGCACTGTTTTAATGCATCGTAGATATCCTTGGGGCATCATGTCGTCTATAAAGGGTTAAGGTTCTGTTTAATGTGTCTGTTCACTTATGGGAGTTCAGTCTCAGATTACACACTGGATACTACCCTCATCTACCAAAGGGCTTCCTCCTCCATGGTCTCATATTCGCCAAACTTCGGACTGTTTTCTCCACCATGGCATCTCATAGCTCAGTATGTCAATGGGAATTAGAGGTGACATGGTATTTTCGGTCCCAATAGATGGATCTTAGTAGATCTACACCAATTATGAGGAACTGGCTGTGATTTCTATATGAACCTCTCCCAAATTTGAAAAACAAAGTTCATTTAGTTTTTCTAATATATAGCATATGGGAGGAAATCATCATAAACAAGTTGTTTTTCAGGACATGATTTACATATACGGGTTTATTTGTGTGAAAAGGGGAAATCAAATAAGTCATATATAGGTACTGCAGGGAGACGGAGTATACATTGTAAAAAAGAAATGTCATCAAAATAACAGCGGAATCGTCCCGAAGTTTCCAGAGACCGATTGTTATTTTCAAAGAGATTCCTTGTACATTTGTTTACCATCATACTGCCACCTGGGTTTTCTTGTAAAATTACACTGGTTCAGTGCACTACAATTATAGTGTTTCACTGTTCAGTTTTACTAGGGTCCCTGGTAGATTCAAGTTATTTTTTTACAGTGTACTGACCTCATTATTCAGAACTGACCACTATTGATAAGTAAGTGATAAAGGGAAAAGATGCCATTTCCAGGAAAAATACAATTTCTGATTTCCATTGATATAACTCATATAGGCCTAAATAGTGATAAATAAGATGGAAGGTGACATTTCATGCAGTGCGCTAGCTGTGTGCATGTTTTAGTAGGCACCTCTCACTATACATTCCTGATTCACCCATGTGTCATATATACTATGTTTTATAGGGTGCATGAGAAATGGGGCGGGGGGTGGTTCTGTATAGAGCCTGCAGGTATACAGGATGGTGAGGGTGGTGGTGGTAGGTTGTGAGAGGAGGGGGAGGGGGCTAAGCAGGTGGTGCAGACAGGATACAGTCTTACACTGGCCTCGTGCTCAGACTACACTACAGCCTTTTAGTTAAACCTTTAGGTAAGGATCTCCATGATACCTCAGGGCATTATGCCCAAGTTTGCTTTTGATGCAAGAGTGCAGAATTGGCAAGTACATGACCGACACTCTCCCTGATACATTGCCTGGACCCTTTGGGACTGAATAAACCCTGTAAGGTCCGCATCATAGGTGCATTCAGCCATGGTGAGTTACTCACTAGAACTACATTAATGCTTCATGGTGACAGACAGCCAATGCTCTCCTTATAGGGTTAAATAACCATTCCCTCACTCACACACCTCAGGGACCTTATCATCAGTCTCCCACTCAATCTGACACAACTGTCAATAATTGGAATCAAGGCTTCTCTCTAAATGAATAGAATATGGATATCCCACCCAAGCCAGCCATACTGACTGCAAAGAGATTGTAATGCTGAGAAGTAGGAGAGCTAGAAGTGAGTGGAATATAAATGGGAATTTATTTCCCAAATACGCTGATGAAAAGCGGTAGTACATGGATGGAGTGGAAAGATTTCAAGCAGAATGCGTCTTATTGACTTTGTCCATGATGAATTGGCTTTATCACTTCTGAGTGAATAAAATTTGAATACCCTTGCAATGATTAAAATGGGATAGTCTGGTGTTTGGGATTTTGAAGAAGATTTAAGAAGGGTATGTTTACATCTGGGAGTTCATCAGGGAATTGGTAGGGTCGGCTCTCACTGGAAGACAACAGTTTGCAGGTTCCCCAATTTTAGGACTTAAACTTAAGGGAGTAGGATAGAAAAGGAGGCCAGACTAGTGAGTCAAGTCTGTATGCCCCTAAGGTAAAAAGAGTCTCTGACCCCTCACCATAGTCAATTATTGGATAGCCTGCCCAAAAACCAGCAAACAAAATTTATAACTCTACGGAGGTGTGCTCAAAACATATCATCACACCTTTCAGGCTAGCCAGAATCTAAATTACCATATATATTTGATTTGATCACCACATTACATAGTCTTTTGATTACCAATGTGGTGTAATGCAGATGCTTACTCCTTTGTGTGTGTGTATATATATATATATATATATTATATTCTACTCTAGTCATAAAAATAACCGAGTCTCGTGACTTTGCATCGACATTTGACCTCATGAATACAATGGCCAGCCATTGACTAAGTCTACTAGTACATTTTCAAGATGCTGCCTACAGTAGAGTAGGGCCACTGTGCTAGTTCCTGTCAAGTTAGACTCTTCTATGTACAAACAGCCACATGGCCGACGGCTACCAGTGCACTTATGCAGGCATGGGCGATAATACAGGAATGTAAGTCCAGGAGCGTCATGGTCACTGCGCATGCGCCCTGGAGGGCCATGTCTCAGGATGTTGTAGTAGGTTCTGCCTCCAGGGTACTCCTGCTTGTCAAAATGAGAAAACTGGGAAAATAACACCGAAAGAGCTAAGGTTTTTTAACAAAAGGAAATTTGTGTCTTTTTACCTGTTAAACAGTCCACCTGGATTAAGGGAGTGGTCATTTTTTTTTACAACGGGGGGTTGGTGGGTTTTTAGGGGGGACAAAAAGTTGCAGACCCCTCTTAGGGGGGGACAAAAACATTTCGCCCCTTTTTGATTGAAAAAGTCCATGCGCGACTATAGAATAAAAGGGGGGGACAGAAAATTTTCAGACCCCTCGGAGGGGGGACGGAAAATTTTTGCAGTGCACGCGCGGATTTCACTGATTCCCCCCCCCCCCCGGTTGTTAAAAAATGATCACTCCCTTATGGTCAACAAGGCCTTTGAAGATAAAGTGACAGTAATTACCTTTTACGGCATTTCTGAGGTGTATTTTTAAATGAGCTTCTTACTCAGTTTACAAAGGTAGAATTATATCGAAATGTGTTATTTCTTCTGAATAAGTTTGCGTGAATTCAGGCAACATTACTCACACATGTTTGTCAGCCGAGAGGCCTACTGGCCTGCTCGGCTAATTGAGACTACCCAGATAGTACCTCAGGTCGGCATGATCGTCGTCACAAAAACAACTACTTTTTCTCTACTATAGATCAGCTACTAAAATCATTGGATTGCACTGATACTGGTCCGTTTGGCAAGTCGTTTATTAATCAGGGATGTAAGACTTCAAGTTTTATCAGAATTTCCTGATTTCTGAAGATTTTGAATGACATGTATTTTCCTTATACAAGTGCTAAGGAGGGCTGATTGGAAAAAAAGAAGACTTTTATATCAAGTAAATCTATGGCTTCCTGATTTTTGCCCATGCCTGACTTACATCTCTGATTAATAGTAATACTACTAAGTAGATCTATGTCCTCACATTAAACTAGTGCTAAACCTAGCAAGTCTATGTTTTTCACACCTATGTAGGATGCCCGTCTGGTGGTACAGCCCTCATGCCCACATAGTGTACAATGTAATACCTCTCCGACCTGTACTCATGTGGGTTTGGTACATTTGGAGGCCCACAATTAATCGATCGGCTATTACACCTTTGGTCTACTTTTAACTCACAATACACATCATCATATGCTTAATCAATCTATTAAATACATTTCTCGCTATGCGTGATCTCGTTCACATATTATGCAATTTAGTTCAACCAACCTCTGCAGTTTCATTGATAGGTTTATATAGAAATAATGCTGTTGTCCGCACTTGATCTATGATATTAGAATGATCTTCAGTACGTATCCATTTTCCCTGCTCCTTATAACAGTTATGATGATCTCCACTTCTTTGTCTCTTCCAGTGACCCCCCCCCCCATCTCCTAATGCCTTCCAGGATACACCCTTACCTTCCCCAGTACAGTATGACCATACCTATAGAATGTCTGCCCTATTTTCCCTTTCTCTCCCCAAATGATTTACTTGAATAATGACTGTCATGGCTTCCCTTTAGCGTTCTCTCCCCCACAGTGCAATACACACACACACACACATACACACACACACACACACACACACACACACACACACACATATATATATATATATATATATATATATATATATATATATATATATATATATATATATATATATTATTCCCATCTCTTTCCAAGTAAACACCTGTCCCTCTCCCTATACCATAAATGTCCCATTTGATTCACATAGCTTTCTTTTCCTTCTCCAGTATAATACCTATGTAATTGCCACTCCGACCATTCTCTTCTTGTCCTAATATAGCACTGGTATAACAATCTCCTATTTTCTCTTCCCCTTTCAGCAGGACTCGGTACCGGCGGTTACTGAGGGGGAAGACATGATAATCATCTATAACCGGGTCCCTAAGACAGCGAGTACGTCCTTTGCTGGCATCTGCTACGAGCTGTGTGGACCCAATAAGTACTGGGTACTTCATCTCAACGTCACCAAGAACAACCATGTTCTCTCTATTTCGGACCAAGTAAGTCTTGTTTTCTCTGATGTCTAGGAGTGTAGAAGTATACTGTAAATGTTATGGTTGTCTCATTGTCTCATGTGAGCCAAAGAAGACACCAAGTGTTATATAAAATGTATTTTTTCCTGCAGAATGCATGCACCTGCTTTGTTGGATTAGAGTTTGGCATCTCATGAATGATATATAAGCAAATGTCCACGACCATGGGATATTTTTACATCGTATTCCCCGAGGTGGGACTGGCGTATCCCACGAAGCCATCATGGCCTAGGGGGTTATTTTGCTTTTAAACAAAGAAAAATGGCTCAGAACTGTTCAAAATCCAAGATGGCTGCCACCCATTGAATACGGCCACATTGTATTCCATCCCCCCATTGAATACGGTGTGTCTAGTACTGTTCTATGGTGACGTTCGTATCAGCCATGACATAAAATGGACAGGATACTGTAATATAATATAATAGTCCACTACATTGGTTAAACCAAATACTCCCCAAGTATCCCAGAGATGAAGCAATAAGACGGTGGTTAAATTTCCCCTTGCTGCCATATTTTTGCTCCCCTCCCTTGAATTATTTCTCCCTCCTTCAACAACACATCCCCAACTCACAATGTTAGATTAAGTCCGTTCCCCATCGTTCTGTTGTTGCATTAACTATTGTTCTGTTGTGCATTTCACATTGTTTGAATAATTCTACAAGAAAAATATGCCTTTTTTGCATCCCCCACTCCGGTACACAACCAGGCAACATGTAATATCGAGCGGTGGGGAATACAAACCAGTTGTGCCTTAGTTCCCTCTGATTAATTATTCATAGCGGATCAGGGCGTTGATTGGGTCCTGATTAAATGATAACTAGGGATGATGTGAAGGTAGGGGGGACTAACCCTTTAAGGAGCAAGGAATGCCCCTGGTCCATGCCCCCTGAGACCCATGATACGTCAGTGCAGTGTCGTTGAGTCTACTCACCAGAACTGCATTGGAGTATCATGCAGACCCTTCAGAACTGCATTACACCTATGTATAGGGTGTACATGTGTGAATGTAGCACTATATAGTGACTTACTCAATAGGTCTTCATTTGTATCATGACGACAAGTGGGCATGATGCATTATGCAATTTTTAAGGGTTGATGGGGAACGAGCACCAACAGGTATTTACTAAATCATGACCGATGGCAAGGGACAGCCATGATCGACGAGTTGTTGATGATAGAGTGGCCAACAAATTAGGGATAAAGTGCAGCGTTTTCATGGTGGATAGAAAAGGATCCTTTCTAAATCAAGATGAAACTAATATGATGTGATGGTATTTTCTGTTTTATGGTATCTGTCAAATGCCAATGGGCCTAGTTAAGTTCCACGAGGCTACTGTTGTACGTGTATGTGCTGGAGGAGAGGCTGCTTTAGATATTACTGGCGTATGCATTGTGATTGTCACAGAATCAAGAAAAAAAATAGTAGGGGTGGGATCTGACTGATAATAATCAACTATTTATTGATTTATTTTATTCATAAAATAAATCATTTTACATCAGCCACCATGTGTTCAAAATTTTGACCAATAGCTCATCTACTGAAATCCTAGACCTCCACGGGCATAGACTTACTAGATGAATCATAGCTCCTATCACATGGTGTAGTGTTTAGTTCCCATTGAAATCAGGTAAACCTACCTACTTTATGCCCGTGTACACCATAGCAATCTGTCACAAACACTCCAAACTTGTGGACAGGTAGATGATTATAGCCTTTAGGCTGTGCAGTCCCTATACACCATAACAATCTGACCCAAGCACTCCAAACACACTGACAAGTAGATGATTATAGCCTCTAGGCTGTGCAGTGATGCACTAAAACAGTGCTGGTGAGTAGAATCATTACCACTGCATTGGTGCATCATGATACATTATGCAGGGCCTCAGTTAGCTATTTAAGGGCATCATGATGCACTAAAACAGTGCTGGTGAGTAGAATCGTTACCACTGCATTGGTGCATCATGATACATTGCGCATGGCCCCAAATAGCTATTTAAGGGGGTCATGATGCACATCATGATGTCTTGCAAGCTCTTCATTGAAGCATCAAGACGAACATCTTCAAAAAAGCACACTTAACCCTTTATGGGTGGCATGATGAATTGATGCACATTTAAACCTTTATGGATGGCATGATGCATTGGTGCACACTTAACCTCTTATGGATGGCATGATGCATTGATGCACACTTAACCCTTTACGGATGGCATGATGCATTGATGCACACTGAAACCTTTATGGTTGGCATGATGCATTGATGCACACTTAACCCTTTATGGATAGCCTGATGCATTGATGCACACTTAACCCTTTATGGATAGCCTGATGCATTGATGCACACTTAAACCTTTATGGTTGGCATGATGCATTGATGCGCACTTAACCCTTTATGGATAGCCTGATGCATTGATGCACACTTAAACCTTTATGGATGACATGATGCATTGGTGCACACTTAACCCTTTAGGGATGTATTGATGCACACTTAACCCTTTATGGATGGCATGATACATTGATGCACACTTAACCCTTTATGGATGGCATGATGCATTGATGCACACTGAAACCTTTATGGATAGCCTGATACATTGATGCACACTTAACCCTTTATAAATTGCATGATGCATTGATGCACACTTAACCCTTTAGGGATAGCATGATGTATACTTAAACCTTTATGGATAGCATGATGCAATGATGCACATTTAACATTTTATGGATGGCATGATGCATTGATGCACACTTAACCCTTTATGGATGGCATGATGCATTGATGCACACTGAACCCTTTATGGATGGCATGATACATTGGTGCACACTTAACCCTTTATGGATAGCCTGATGCATTGATGCACACTTAACCCTTAATGGATGGCATGATGCATTGATGCACACTTAACCCTTTATGGGTGGCATGATGCATTGATGCACACTTAACCCTTTATGGGTGGCATGACACATTGATGCACATTTAACCCTTTATGGATGGCATGATGCATTGATGCACACTGAAACCTTTATGGATAGCCTGATACATTGTTGCACACTTAACCCTTTATAGATTGCATGATGCATTGATGCACACTTAACCCTTTAGGGATGGCATGATGCATTGATGCATACTTAAACCTTTATGGATAGCATGATGCAATGATGCACACTTAACCTTTCAGGGATGGCATGATGCATTGATGCACACTTAAACATTCATGGATGGCATGATGCATTGATGCACATTTAACCCTTTATGGGTGACCTGCTACATTGATGCACACTTTAAGCATTATCATTAACCATGACAAAATACATTACCACGGCTATGTCATGCTTAACTGATTTCCTTAATCCATCAAATACATGCCTCCTTTTTTTTCTTGACAATTTCATTTGTGAAAAGCTCTACTTTCTTTAGCATTTTACACTTACCATTCACTTCATGTCTGCAAACGCGTTCCAAAATGACCATATGATTGTTCGCAATGATTATGAAGTTCAATTTTGATGTGAATATCAAGTTCTTATGATAATGCACTATAGTGTGATAATTTTTTCTTGACAGTTTCCTTTGTGAAAAGCCAGTATATAAGATTATATAATAAATGATAAAAAATATTATAACACTTTTGTTCTTTCTTACAATACAATGTTATATATTCAACCTATGATTAATATCATCATTACTTTCATATATCATCACCTTAGCGGTGTTATTCTTAAACATGTTTTTGTATTTTAATAGCTATGCTGTGCTACTTCTTCAAACTTGATTTTATTATTTAAAAAAAAGCTGATCATTTTGTTTCTTAACCATAACAAATAAATCACCACAGCAATGCTGTGCCTTCCTCACAATTTCCTTAATTCCTCAAAAATACGCTTCCTCGTATATGAACAAAATTCTTTCATGTAATAATAAATCAAAAGAGATTGTAACATAGCAATTACATACTTAAGAAATTGAATCACATGTGATGCATGGGATGCATGCAAAAATTATGTTATCTCCAGAACGCATGCTATCAGTATCTAAACCTCTTAAAACACCTTTCTTCTGAAATAACTTCACATCGCTAAAATAGATTTAGACAGAGTAGACTAACGTCAAACGGTTCTTACATCAACTGGCCTTCCTCGCCTTTATTAGCCTTGACCCATCACACAATGCCATTCACAGTTCATTTCATGTGATCGATCGAGGACGCGACAAGCTTTTGTCTTCGCAATTCTGCAACGTCGACAGTGGCCACACAGTGGGAGATTTGTCACGTGCGTGAGGCCGCCTCGCTCAATTAAATTGCCTTTTTGTGCCGCAAGATATCTATTTATATTGAGCATATGACGAGAATCAATCACAGACCCATTCCAATGAAGTATTTCCGGTTTAATTAATTATCAAAGGCTATATTAGCTTCTTTTTACTGATACATCACGACAGGCCTTCGTGACTGCCTGGAATACAAAGCTCTAGCTATTTCATATATCCCTATTCCTGTAAGCTCTAGATGAATGACACATATATACCTTGCAGTTCCCTTCGCTGTAGTTTAGGTAATTCCATAAGAAATGACGTTTTGATTGAGTTCCACCCCTTCGTCTCTACCCTACATGACCAATACTACATACATGCATATGATATTGTAGGTGTCTCCTAGGTCCATTCAGAAAGGGTAAATTTAATCATGGAAGAGAGCCTGCCTCGGTCGATCTTTCTCTCCAGGGCTAGGGGCAAGATAGCTTACTTACTTCCATACAATTTCAAAACCACTCTCCCAAAGTAACCATCTATCTCCAGAGGCAGACTTACATTTCAATTTACTTCCATGCAGGCAGTAGTAAATACATGTGCCAATATGGAGCCTGGAGGAGCTGACAGGTTTCACATGGCCAATCAATAGAGATACTCCCCTGCGACAGAGTGACACTTTAAGGGTGGCATGCTCACGGTTTACAGTTAAATTGCCATTATAATGCACTGCTGGTAATTAGACTTGAGGCACTGCATCAGTGCATCATGCTGAACCTTTGGGAGTGTATCGATTTGGTCGATGCATGATGCAGTAATGCAGGTCTCGTGAATGAGCCACCAAGGCTGTATTTATAGATCATGATTAGAAAATGACATGTACAACATTAACAATCTGCTATCTTTCCCAGATCCTCGCACTACTTACATAGTACATCTTATGCTTTGATTCACTCACGGCTCTCAATTATAAAGCAATCAATATCAAAATCCATACCCTCACTAATTAACAATGTTACTGGCCTAGCCATCCCCATCCAGTTGTCATTTACACTGGAATAGGGTTTTCTCTGGCCAGAAGAAAGTGGTGTAAAAATTGATGGCTGATGCAAATCGTCTTCGGAAGGGGCTATTTCTTCCACATATGGTGTTTTCTATCAAAGATGTCAGATCGGAACCTCCGGCCGACCCTGACCTGAGAAGTCTTAAATTGCTCATATTTTAAGTTCCTCCCAATCTTTTTACTTGATTGACTTGACGTCAATCAAAAATTTACTTCATCCAAAACCTAGCATGTTTTTGCTGATACAGTGTCCCCATGAAAATTGCAAAGCTGTTACCTTATAGCACAGAGGACCCTGTATAAACCTATTGTGTAGCTGGGGTATTTATGAGGGTGGTCAGTAGGTTTGTTAGCCATAGGGATAGGGTATAGTAGAGGGTCCTTAGATACACCTAGCTACTGAAAACATTAACCCTTAACAGGCTGGGCCTTGTTATAGTGGTAAGTTATGTATATAGGTATACTAATGAATACATGCCTTACATATCATATGCTGCATTCCTTAAAGGGTTGGTGACTTGACACCTTGAAACAAACAAACAGATCAGTATTCTAGCCTTCAATAGACCTCTATAAGGCTGCACTACTAAGCCCTAACCACCTGGCACATTTTAGTTCCTGTATAGTGTGAATATGACCATAGCTGTCGTAATACAACATATATATGAGACATTGAACATGTAAGTCAATCAGTACTTAGGCCTATGGCCTAGCCTTAGACATTTTTTGCTCTCTATTTGGGAGTATTAAATGTGGCTTGCTCGGGCTTTGCAGGTCTCTACCAAATTACCCCGCACAGTGGTGCAAATTAAGACCCAAACCTGTGATTTATACCGAGTTCCTCTCTTTAGTCCTGGCCTCATTTCCAAGCACTGTCCTTGTCTTGCAGTTAATTTGATCCTAGTCTCCAGAACTATTGACTTTCAAACAGGGCCTCTGGATTTGACCTTGAGGCTTCAGCAGTGGCTTCCACTACAACGTACTCTTTCAGTCGGATTTCAATTTCCCACTCTCCTCAAATGCTAGCGTACCCTGTATATAAGCGTCAATCACTGCATTTATCAGCTTTAGCTCTTGCTTAGGCTGAGATCAGTATTTGATTATGGAATTCCAAATCGCTATGGTAAACAGCATAAAGGCGAAAACCATTGCCTTTTGCTACATTCATGCTCTGCATGTGTTGGTAAATTTCCACTCTTTTTACCATGGGTCTTCAAACAATGTGTTGTTTAAAACATGCCAAAGAGGCAAGTCAGTCTTTTTGATTTGACATTGTTAGCAAGCACCAAGCTGTTTTAGTTAATATTGTATGAAACACTCAAAGTATAGAATAGATAACCCCAGAAAAGGACAGACTTGAAGCTTAGAAAGAAAGTTTAGTTGAGAAACTAACGGTTATCTCATAACCGCCAACATCAACTTTCTACCAGTTCAATCACCACCAAAAGCCACCCCACCTCAGCTTCACCACTCGTCAGTGCGGCCGTCACCACCGCCGTCGGTCCCCCTCCTTTTAGCGGCTGCCACCCATTCAAACCAACTTCCGGCGCGCCGCAGAGGCTGACGGGATGCCCATTTGGCTGCGGCCCGGCAGGCGGACGCTGGCAGACAGGAGGACTATTATCGGCGCGTTCTGTGTTTCTGCACCGCTCGGTGGTGGTGATGTGGTGGGTGGATCGAGTGGAGTTGGAGGTGAAGGAGTTGGTGGGCTGGGATAGGGTGGGTGGAGTCAGTAACGTTAGTGGTATATAAGGTCTCTGGTGGAGTGGGCTAAAGGGACTGGAGGAGTTGGGCTGGAGTGGGCTGTTCTAACTGATCACATCATTCAAAGCCTGCAGGCTCCGGTCGTTGGTAATGTTCCCTCACCATTGCCAGTACTCTTTGAAAGATGCCCTGAAAGTATCAGGACCTGTATACTAATACACACATGCACCATTTCCCCATTCCCCTCAGAGAATGCCCTTTAAGATATGGGGCGTTTAGAGGATGGTGCCCTGGAACTACTATGGCCATGGACATCCTTCCCCTTTCCCATTCAGATACTGAGGATTCTTTTCTGAGAAGGTTATAGGGAACAATATACTAATAAATGGGGAGTTTACATACATAGGCCCTTGCTCAAGTTCTGCACACCTGTTATTTACAAAACGGTCATCGCATTCTCTTACCCACACTGAAAAACCAGTCACTCTTGAAAAACAAAAAGAGCCCCCTTCCATACATTCCATCCCACTTTAATCACCAGAAAGTTACAATGGAGGGAATGAGGTGAGCGGCATTAGGAACAAATGTCCAGCAAACAATAACCACCCATCGAACACGACATTTTTAAGGGATTTGGAAAGCAGGAACAGCAGAATAAAAAGATTTTGAATGGCCGCAGGACAGCTTTTACCACAATGTGTGTAGCAGGTAGGAGAGTGTTGGTGGGGGGGGGGGGTGGCAAAGAATTGTGAACAAGTGGGGATTACCAGAGGTTTTATGGTAAAACCAAAAATAGCCTACTCTGCCCATTTGGACGCCGATTGGGATTACCATTGAGGATAGTGGTGTAGTAGCGTGGCACAAAGAGTGAAAGAGCCTCTGATTTAAGAGATGGAAGACTGGTTTGGGGTTTGCATTTCTTGAAAGGCAGCAAATTGGAGCAGCGAAGTGTCCTGTGGATATATACATATATTTCAGCTTGGTATTATCAATGAATGCAGGCCTGTTAATTATGCTCCCCAAGGCTGCATCCATGCACCATGATTGCAAGTGGACATTATGCTTAAATGTACTATGCAGCACCTGGGGAGTTAAGAGCTGGAGAACAGGTTGCATGATGAACCAGCATCACTAGCCCTAACAGATCGTCACGAATTAAGCAAGCACCTGCTCGCATGGGCTCGCGACACTTGTTTAACGTCTTAATTTACCTTGCATGAGCAACTCAGCACCGATCTATTATTGACGGTCGTGTGGGGCCTCCTGGGAGCCCCCTCCCCCCACCCCCACGAACCATTACCACCACCAGAGCCCCACCCACAGGAAATGGCGCCTTGCGAAATGCATCACGGGAGCCAGGAGAGGGAGGCCCCAGGGGAGCTTTGGAAACAAGGGAGAAGAAGGGGGTGTGTTCTTTAGGGAACGGGATGGAGGGGGAGGGACTGAAAATATGGGGACTTGGAGGAAAGGAGAAGAGGAGGGAGGGCAGTTGGGGAATAGGGAGGATTGGGGCAAAGCTCTGGAGACCTGTAGAGTGGGAACGTTTCTACGGCGGCGCCATTTAGGACGTCGTCGGTCAATTCGGCCACGTCAGGAAATTCAGATTGATCCGCCGAGCAACTCACGAGCGACTGTCTGAGCAACTCGTTGGCATGGGATTGTAATGTCAGTTGAGTGGCTGCTTTTCCCCTTTTACTCCCACTCTCTCTGCCACTCTCTCCAGAGAGGTTGGTGCCCAAATTATCCCCCAGTCGGCGTTATGCGTCATGCCTGGAGTGTGGGCTTCCTTTGTGCCCAGCAATTTCATCAATGGGTTCCTTTGTGGCGCCAATTTTATTATTGCTCTCCCTGAATTGCATTGATTCCACCAATTTTCGGATCAGCAACTGGAGGGCCTCGTGCTCTTTTGTTCTTGGGAATATTTCAGCAGGGCTTTGAAAGGCGCTCAATTTAGTTGAGTCTCTGTGAGGATTTATGTTTTATTTTAGATGTTCTGCTATCTGTTTACATGCAGGAATTCCATTTGATGCCTTTGAATTGTGGCCATGGACAATTAACACGTGGTTTAAACACAATTCAGATTTACTTGTCCAGCAATTGTAGCAATTATGGCAGCCTAATGAAGAAAGGGAAGAAAGTAATTCAATTACTACGGCATTTGGAGCAATTAAATTATGCAGTGCCGCTGAGTTGTTCTACAGTTTTGCACAAATGTTTTATGCCGACAGAAAAACATAATGCCTTAATGTGTTATGTTACCCTTGACGGTTTGATCAAATATATCATAATTGCTTAACAAACCACGTTCCATATAACAGAACTGCAGTGGAAGGGCATTGGTTGATAACAAAATCTTAAACAAAGATAGGGTCTACCATGCCTGTTAGTAGCACCAGGGTACTTAGCCATATCGGCTTATAAGGGGCGAAGTCATCCTCAGTGGCCGTTCGTTAGGCCCAATTATCGATCTTCAAGTCCGAGTTGATTATCCCTGCACTGCCTCCTACATCTGACACCGGCGAGCTGCTCGTGACCTTGATGAGCAGCTCTGTGCTTGGTAAAGGACCAAGTCTGGGCTGGGTAAATTACCAGGGTAAGGAGGCATCACTATCCCATCTCCTTATACCCTACTCCTTTACCTCCTCCCAAACTCCCCCTATCCTATTCCAGGCCTGGCCAGGCCCCAACAGATGTCCTGTCACGAGACTATTGGTAGCAGCAAGGTGGGAAGCATCTCTGTATCAGATGCCATCTGAAGCCACTACCGGCTAATGTATGAATTTTCGCTAAGATGCGTGTCCTTGATAGTTAAGCACCAAAAGAGTACTGCATCGGTCATGGGCTTGAAACAATCAAAGATATACATTGTTCTGAAGTTTTCAAGCACTCAGCCTTATTGACACGTGTCTGGTCAGCAGCCTGTTGCCATGGTAACTTCACAAGCAGCAATCCCTGGCACATCTTTTCATGTCGGCCAGCCTTTGAGGCAGTCTCGGGCTCACCTCATTAGAGGCCACTGGTTGGCTGAGAGATGAAGATGCTCCTTGCCGAAGGAGGGCGCTACTGAGAACCCTCCCCCCTCTTCCCACGACCTCACGACCCCTTCAGCACTCCTCCTTTTTCACCCCCATCCCAAAGATCCACCCCACCATCACCCCCTATTAACTACTGCTAACGACAGATCCTTATGCCCTATGGAATAACCCCAACAGGAATGCATTATGTTTAAATGTAGCCCTGGCGAGTAACTTGCTGGGGATGCCTTGATGCATCATGCTGGCCCTAAGCGCTTGGTAGTCCCAAAATTTGGTATACTGCATCAATCCAGTGCTGGCGAGTCTACTCGCCAGGCAACACATTGTTCATTATGACAAAAATGCTTATGAACCCAGAGGCATCATAGAGCCCTGAGAGTGTTAGATCGGGGGGGGGGGTGAGGAATGATAGGGGGCTGGTAGCTGAAGGTCTCACATGGTGATTATATGAGGAAAGGTAATGGAGGAGTGGCAGGGGTGGAGTTTTGTGTGACCATGTCAGAGGCTTAGTAATAGTAGTGACATCCACCTGCCCCCCTGTCACACTCAGAGGCTAAGGTCATCCTGGGGTCAGTTCAAGGTTATTACCCTTGTTTGCCACAGGTTCTGTCATGTCTCAAGGCATGTCCCAAGGTTAAGATGCCAGTGGCCTCAGGTGCCAAATGATATTACCGCTATTGGTATTGACATAATAAGGCCTGGAAATTCAATCACTGTGCCTTGGATCGTCGGTGTAGGTACTAGCGTTCTTCCATATCCTTGATTATAAAGGAGGTGCCAGCCAAAGGAAATGTAAATCTGGGAATTGATAAATTAAAAAAGAAATGACAGGGAATAACAATGTCCAGGCAAATTAAATGGTTTTTATGTTAATATGTCATGACACTACCGTTTTGCCTTCGAGGGTGTCTCTGTTCTTCAATTGAACACAATGTCCAATTCATTTCAAGATGGAGCGCCACTGATATCCATTACTTTAGAATTTGTAGATCTAATGTAAACGAGGAATCAGTTCTCACTGCAACTGAGTTTTGACCAACTATTTGAGGAAGGCATTTGGAATTTATGAAATTTAGGAAATGGCTTCAGTACTGGCTTCATGGAAGCCACATTGCTAGACACCATTGTTCCGCCCCTCTCTGCTGATATAGCTGAATTGCCTCTACATCAAGCGCGTTTATGCCTATAGAAACAATGCAGAGGTGTAGGAAGCAAATCTTCATTGTGGGGGGGGGGGGCAGCAGGGCCTCACCTTGACCACCTTGAATTGTCGGCTCAAGCTCAATAGCGCCTAGACACAGCTATATAAAATTTGTATAGAAAAGTAATTTTTGATGAATTTTAGATCGGATTTGAGTACCAGGCCCCCATTTTCCCTATTCTATTACTATATCAATCTAATTTTAGATGCAAAGTTTTAGCTTCTTGTTCAATTCATTGTAAATTCTTGGCAAATTTTTTTGGGGGGCAGACATACTCAGGCCCCACCTCCTTTATGATTGGGGGCCCAGGCCCCCCTGCCCCCCCCCCCTTTTCCTACGCCCCTGCAATGTAACCTTTCCACTTTTCAAAACAGCTTGAGCTTTTATAATTATCATTTACATTCATTTAGATGCAGACGAATATCTCTCAGTATTAAAATCCCTATTTGTAGTGAGGTGCAGGAATGCTGCCCATGATTATGATTAACTCGCACATAATACTTACCATTGAAATGACTGCGAGGCCTTTCGTCCATGTTGGTTTGGTTCACCATGACTACAAACGAATGTGAATCCGTGAGGGATTATGTTGGAATTGAAGGGTTTTGAATACCACTGTACTAAAATACCACTACCACTAGGCCTACCCATCTACCCTCCACCACAAGACAGAATCTGATAATTGAAATACTGCTGGCGGAATTTGAAGAAGTTGGGTCAGTCAAAAAGGAAGCCGAGACCACGGCGTGATTGAAGACACAGAAAAGGCAGCGACAACTTATCCTTTATCTTTGCCTCTCGTTAGGCAGCGATCTTTTCTTAATTAGCGGTGGTTGATTATTAGTCTAA
The DNA here is from genome assembly GCA_949317995.1 of Acholoe squamosa. NCBI lineage: Eukaryota > Metazoa > Annelida > Polychaeta > Phyllodocida > Polynoidae > Acholoe > Acholoe squamosa. Next base: position 30,552,743 of record OX439046.1, read on the forward strand.
TTAGTTGTGGGCTGTGTGGTGGTTTTGGGGACAGAGGTGAGGCTCCTGTGGGCTGAGTGAGAGAGGTGGGGGAATGATGTGTAGGGTAGTAATGGGGAGGGGTGGTTGAGGGGTAGGGGGATGGGAGGTGGTAGATGGTGATTGGAGTGCTTGTATGGGAGTAATCTGCAGCTTAGACATCCAAGTAACCAGAGGCTAACCTATATTATGTTAAATAACTCTTTCAGGGCAGCATATTGCATCAACACAGCTTCGGGGCAGCATATTGCATCAACACAGCTTGAGGACAGCATATTGCATTAACATAGCTTCAGGACAGCATATTGCATTCACAAGTCCTGCCCTTTGGTGATCACTTGCTTTCACTTATCTGCACTGATGAACGGACAGGAATTTACTATCCTGAATTATGAGCATACTGTTATCTACCTACATGTACTGTGACAGTATTCCATTCAACCATCACAATGCTAATAAAAAGGGATTTGATGTCTCAGTGACTTCAACTTATCTAGATCGCTTTCTGATTTTAACTGAATTAATTCCTTGCATAGAAATGAAAAATGTAAAAGACCATAGGCATATTAGCTATTTGATACGTCTGTAGATCTATATTAACTAAGTAATGTATGGATAACCATCAACAAATGCCTTGTATCAAAGGATATCATATGAGGCCGAAGGCCGAGTATATATCCTTTGATTCAAGGCATGAGTTGATGGTTATGCATACTTTACCAAGTTTATTACATGCTTTACTACTCTAGGATGCATCAGATTGCATCCAAATATCACATTGATTCTCACATGTCAAAACCCACGAGAAATACATTGCCAAAGGTGGGATTCGAACCTTCAAATCTATGGATTTAAAGTCCTGCTTGCTAACCATTATACTACACATAGCTGGCTGAGAGAGACACATGTCCAGGACCTACCATAGGTGAAGTCGAAGGGCTTTTTTTTCATTGGCGAGCTGACAATAACCATGCCAACCCTTTTGTAATTTACTTAAGGGGGGCAGTCACAACCCACAGTGCAGGATATTTTCACACATTGAATGTTTAGAATGCATAGGCAGTGCTGCCCCCCCTCCCGAGCTTGGTGAGTAAAACAATGTTTCAACTCATTCTCATTCAGCGCCTTGGTGGCCCAATGCGCAGCACGCAGAACTACCGTAAATTCCCTCGTATAAGCCACATCCCTGGTATAAGCCTCACCTTGACTTTAGGAGGATGCTATAAGGTGCATGAAGCCTGAAATTTGGTGGTTTAGTACTTTGTCATAGTGCTAAAAACCCTTGTATAAGCCGCACCCAGACCTTGGGCAAATCCTATAAGCCTAATTTTGATTTGGATTCTGGTATAAGCCACGGCTTATACGAGAGAATTTACGTTACCAATCTTGGGGCCAGGGTTCGATCCCCATAGTGGCTGGATGGTTTTGAATATGTTCATGTCCATAAAAGAGTGCTGATATCCACTCAAATTGTGCTGATATCCACCCCAAACAGTGCTGATATCCATCCGTCATTTGCTCACATGAGCCATGCAATATGGACAAATATCAGGACGGAAATATCCAGGAAAAGTACTGTGATTCACCAAAATCGTGTAATAAGCATCACTAATGCTACTGTTTTATTGGAATTCAGGCCCCATAAGTACTTTCCATCGATAAGAACATTATTTTCTGTTATCGATAATTATTTAGGAATCAAATCATGTCTGTAGAATGTTGATAGAAGTGCTACAACGGTGAGGAAGGCGATTATTTGTGAATTAAATCAGACTTTTCGAGTGCCTAGATGTATCTAGCCATTCTTGTAGCGATAGTGTAGTATTATCAGCAAAAATCACAAATAAAGTAAAACGCATTTTATCCTATAATGATCAGCAATAGCGCCTAGAACCCCGCTTCCTGCTGTGTTACATAAGTTGAATCATTGAGGACTGAATGAAGGCTGTGCTAGCGAGTTACTCGCCAGCACTCTCTGCATGCATCATGCTATGAGACAAATCGGAATGATACATCCCCGAATGGTCGACATGTATGATGCACCGACACTGCAGTTGGGAGTTGCTACTCAGTGCTGTTTCAGTGTGTCATGAATATTAATAAAGGTGCAATCATGTCATCCTCAAAGGGTTAAGACTTCCCCTACTAGTCTCAGCACCACGTTCACCCTGGAGACGGACTCATTAACATGGCTGCCATTATTAGTGAATGATGACCGTCAATTAGCGCCGAGTGAAGCAGGGATAATGATATAATCGTGTTTTACTTGCGGCTGGCGGCAATGTTGCCCTGCTTCTACCCCCGAGCCCTACTACCCTGGTGTGGTGTTGAATGGTGCCAGTGCTTGCCTTCTCTCTCCTACCTTATACCTTACTTAGCGTCACCACCTCATTATTTGGTATAGACCATCAGAGACTCAACCACTTACAGAGTTGCTACCTCTGCAGGTATAGAAACCGTCACATATTCTGTGTCCCCTCTACATAATGTTGTGGAGGTGCAATGCTGGCAAATAAATGAATTGTGGTGACGTCTATTCAGGTCTGGTTTGTGAGGAAAATCTTCTCATATAGGTTACCATTTTTGAAAAGAAGAACTATTGGGTTCGTTTGCACATGCCGTTTCACTCACCCATGCTTGAGGGTAAAAGTGATTGATCTGGTTACTGGGCAAGACACCCTTAGCATTGCCCAGTGCATTAATACAATATGCACCATACGGCCCTTCAGTGGTTATTGACACTGACTGACAGACTCCTCCACGGTCCTCCTCCAGCACCTCTGTGACCAATCCCAACTGCTTCATGTGAAATGTGACTTTCTGATCACCGCTCTGCATTTAGATGAACAAAAGTAAGCCCCCATAAAGCACCTTTATTGTGGCCTGCATTCTGCAATTTTCCTGTTGCTGGCTCCTTAAGAAGTGCCTGCTAGATTTAACCCTTTTAACGATTTATGATGCCCAAAAGTCCATGTTATTTGTCTCCATGTTATAAGACACTGCATTTAAGAACTATGGGTCTGTCCATAAAGGATTAAGGTGAGGTACGTGTGTGTTGGGATGTAGAACTTGTTTCTAAAGGACACCCAAGGTCCTTTGTGTGCTTCCAGAGAGGCATTGTCTGCAGTATTAGACTACAGTTGTTACTGCTGCTTCTCCTGCTCTCGTAGGGGAGTGATCCTGACCATGGAAGTACTCCATTTCTTTTCTTTTTAGATTATGACAATGGTCTAGGATATGGCAGTGTATGAAGCCCTGCTACAAAAGGGCTATATTATATACAAAGGATGCCATTAATTTTCTTTAAAATGCAGAAACCTACAATTCCCAAAGTCTGCAGAACCGAGAATTAAAGAGGGACAGTCCATATTTACTCTAGTAAATCATATGTCATATCAAGAAAGGAAAAAGAGCAAAGATTTCTAGTAGATCTCAATCTCCAATTGTGAATGCTAGGCCAATTTTCAGACATCGACAGGATCAAATTGCAGTTAATTAAACGCACATATACATTCCATTTTATCCAATTGCCACACCAGAGAAGTTTCTTTACCCTGCATGTGACTTCACGAAGGCAATAACCTGCCTTATTCCATGAATAATTGCAGCACTCATTCCGTATACCCGTCTAGGTAATTTGTAGAGGCCCCAAAGGACTAGTACCTGCCTCAAATGATGCATTTAAACATTTATTCCTCATCACTTCCATTTTCCATGGTTATAGAATAGGAAGCCATAATTTGATAGTGATATCTATACCATTCATTATCTAGAACGCCATCTCGGAATTTTCCTTTTCCTGTGATCCTACATTTTGAGACTGAGGTCAGGAGATGAAAACCTTGTAAATCAAATATGAACACAAGGCTTAGAAGGGGTTAATCCTCTATGAACTGTGGTTATGTGGCTTTAACTCACATTTCTTTTGCCTTTCTCAATTGCAGATGCGGTTCGTCAATAACATCACAAGCTGGCGAAGTAAAAAGCCGGCGCTTTACCATGGCCACCTGGCCTATCTCGAGTTCTCTAGGTGAGTCAGTCTTTCCTTTTACTCCCCTTAACCCTTTAAGGGCAGAGCAAAAATTGTTGCCCTGCCCATGGGGACGGCCTCTGAAAAAAGTATAGTTCCTAGAGGACGAGCCTATTTTCAATTCCTATACTAATCCTATATAATGGGCGTCGAATATAGTCGACGTTAGGCCTGCCATGGTGTCAACTATAGTCGACGTTAGGCCTACCATGGTGTGGACTATAGTCAATACTAGCCCTCAATGGGTTAAATGTATTATCTGATGTCCTAATGGACTGATCTATATTGCATGTGTTAAACTGTAGGCAAGAGTATGTGGGAAACCCAAAGGGGTTCCTATTACTCTCAGCCTTTTTACTTACATTAAGGCTATAAGATGTATAGGCCTATCATGGAAACCAGGGACGTAAACTGGCTGTTGTGTTGTGATACGAATGAACACTATATTTACATGTATAGGTGCATTACTCACAAAGAATTGTCCCTTTCCATTGTCAACCCTGTCACAGGTATAGCTAAAGAGGGTAGCACTATCTAGGCTCCTGTGTCATACATTGATTGCAAATGTACCGTGGTTTTGACACTATGTGGCCATTACTCGAAAAACGAAAACAGTTGATTCCCATGACAGTGATGTGAAACCGATACAACATAAGAATACACGAGTAAATTTACCAGCAGCAATAGAAGAGAAAAAAACAGTGACTTCAAATGGCGTTGCCTCTAGGCACATCCCAAATATATACCGTGGATTGGGATATTGGTAGAATTTATTATTCATTTTCCTGGCATTCAGCACCAGAAACATGGGTATTGTTTGGGATATGTCCATACATAAAACAGAAACTGTGCCAAGAGGCCAAGGGATGGAGAGGGATGTCGACTTGGATCAGCCTAGGGGCATGCATACATAAGAATAAAATCAACTATACTGTACATTTACAATGTAGACATAGACTATGTTGAATCTGGAGAAGGGGGGCATGTGAAGAGGCTGTATTGTAGAATCTATTCGGTTTATAAAATATGAAAGGATCTTGTTTTTGAGGACCGTTATTGACATGTCTCTTCTCCCCGCTTCCGTTCTCGATCTCTAACCTATCTTCTCTCAATCCTCCTATCCTTTCTTTCCTTCCCTGTCTTCACCCCCTTGGTACATGCCTCACCCAACTCTTCCTCCCCTCTTTCTTCCCCCCTTGATGACACTTGTCCTTCCTGGGGTAACATCCTACCTCCCTATCCATGAGTGCTACCTAGTCACGTATACCCCATTTCTGACTCTCAATCTACCTCCATTTTAAACCCACCCCCGCCCACTTCCCCCCTGCATCTCCAACTCAATGGGCAGGCCACACAAAGGCCGTTTTCAGTTTAATCTACCACTTTACCAATCCACGCTTCTTGCTGGCTCCTCCTTTTCCCACTTCCAGCTAGCTCTCTTCATTGTCCCCACTTTCTCCATCCATACCCATTTCCCTACTCGTCTGTCTCACCTTCACACAGGAAGACCTCTATGCCTCCTGTAGGTCCAGCTCCAACTGCTGCATTCTTTGTATTATACCAGCTCTGTCCTAGGGAGGTATTTTTGGGGAATGTGTTTATTACTAGAATATCATAACATATGGACCCCTAACAATGTATATCGTATATGGAACTATTTGTCACACTATACCACATTTGCTGTCCGTATAATATCATTTTGTATTTTTTTTTTTAATTGTTATCAGCTATTCAAGCACTGCGAATTCATCAATGCTCCTTTGTTGAACAGATCCATGAGTAGTGATGCTCCCGTGAGTACATCATATAATCCCTCGGAATCGGGAGGAGGGGAGATCTAAGGTTTTGAAAATTTAGACCCTAAAATCGTGTATTCTGGTGTATTTTTTGCATACCAAATTTGATCCTATGGCTGCAGCTACCCGCTAGAACACCAGGTCTTAATACCTGCATTCCCCCTCTACTCAGCTCTTGTGTCTCCTCTCCTCTCTCCCTCTTTTTTCGTGGGGGGGGGGGGGTGGGGATGGATCCACCACTACGCCATGATTTTGATAGACTCCTAAAGTTCAGCCAAAAAATGGCTAATATGAGTACATGTTTACTTACATTAAATCCTCCTAGCTCAGCATTGAGCTAGGATGTCAACTAGTGAAAAGGTCATTATTATCTACCTAAGCATTCATAGAGTCCAAGGGACAGCCATTGTGATAGTTGCCATCAATGTTACCTCACGGTGCCCAGCAAAATTCCATGGCTGCACCTAGTAGAAGCCCTGCAGCATCCCTATAGGGCACTAGCATATCAGGTCATGGAGACCACCAACTTGCTTTGCATCATGGGTAGCCCCCCCCCCTGACTCCACAGCAGTGCATTCTGGGTAAATTTCTTAGCAGCCACTGTTCACACCTCTAAACAATGGTGATTGATAACACTGATAAGGGTGACAAACTGCACCCTGCCCCTATCACCTTAAGTACCTCCCTATTGTTTCAGGTGTGAGGGGAGTGGATTAGCTTGATAGGGAGACAATGGCCTGGGTGTACTCAATGTGGGTGATATGTGACCTTTTATTGGAATCTTAATGCTTTATTTAAAATGTATTTGAACTAATAGGTTTAAACCAAGCTTATCTAGTTAAAGTTGGCAGTATTTGCTATACAGAGATATAAATTTCAGAAAATAGCTACAAGTAGTTAATGAGGAAGGGAGCATCAAAGTAAACTATACAAAGAGGCCAATTGTTGATCTAGCCCCCGACTACATGAGCCACCTAGCTGATTCTCTCAGTACTAGCAATATGCTAGTGCCGTATACATTTACCCTGCACGTCCCCTGAGGTTGGGAGCTGCTCCCTGGCCCCGTACAAACACGTAGAGCAGCTCGGCCCGTATAGCTCACTAATCTGATTTATTAAATCACTTTAGCCTTACTGCAGTGACTTTAATCTAGAAGTATGGGCGTCTGATTATAGCCACGCCGCTGGCTCTCTGGGGGCCGTGGTCTGGACACTTGCAGCACTTTGCACTCTCTGTAATTAATATTGTTGGGTCTACGTCAAACTGGGGGCTTAGATAAGGATAGGAGCTCCAACTCCTCCAGGATTTAGAGTTGTTTCCTTAAGGGTGGAAGAGGTGAGGCTGATATGGCTCAGGCCGACAGCATTGCCGCTATGAGGATGAGAGGATGCTCTTCATGGTCATTTGTCATAATGAAGCACCTATTCACAGTGTCGGTGAATAACTCACCAACACATCATCGGTGTATCATGCCGACCTTTCACAAATTGAGCGTGTATCACACATAGGTCGACAGGCTTCGTGAATAATTCACTGGGACATTACCTGTCAAGCCCTAGTTCATGCATGGATATTTGTAAATGCTGTGTGGATAATGCGAAGTGCATTGGGAGGTATTCAGCTTCAGACATTGTCAGAGTCGGTCAAACGATGAGCAGCTCAGAACAGCTCATATATACCCAGACAGGGTTATCTTCGGAAACTCTCCTCAGATTATGAGAATACATTACCATGGTCCTTTACCACGTGTGGTTTCCTTGACCCAGAAAGGCCCCACTTGTTGGGCTTTGCCGAGAGCTGCTCAAGAAGTTGATGATTGACAAGTTAGTGAGTAGTAAGCTGACTGCTCTATTGGTCAAGGGCCACAAGCCTGCTATCACCATGCAGTCATCAGTCGCAATTCTTCTCATTGGGCTCACTTACTCCAGATAGCTAAAATGGTTTCCTTAAAAGATAATGTCATGTGGCAAACAAAAAAACAACTGTTTTTAAGTTAAGCATATTGGCCCTTTGAGGCACCCCGACTCATTATCCCGGCGCTTAAACAGGCCAATGAGGTATGGGATCTTACCAAAAGTAGTCAATTTCTTCTCATTTTTATTTTCTTGGAAAAAGTATGATTATTTTTGGTTGTAAACCATCCCAACTCGCCAAACTATTTCTCGGGCTGTTTCCATGCTCTGCCCTCATGTCCCGTTGCCATGGTGACCACTCATTAGCTGATGGTCAAACCATGTCCTGTGGTGCGGCTAGTGTCCGCCAGGGGGCTGCTGTGGGCACTGAAAGGCAAATTCAGTTTGACTTGGTGTCAGCCAGAAAATCATTCCAAATTTCTTAGTATGCAGTTTCATCCAGTAGACTCGGGGGACGTTGTGTCCACCTGATTTTCCTACATGCCTTTTTAGCTGTTTTGTCCTCGTGTGTAGGGAGTTTCTTATTACTCATGTCTCAGATCTATGGTTAATGCTGGGCCAATTGGACCTTTCTGATCGTTCTCAAAGTAGGCCCTACTCGTGCATGGTGGTTGCAAATCTCAGTAAATTCAGTTCCATGCATCAGGATGGACTTGCCCATTTTTTCCATGACCATTCCTTAGCAATATCCTGAACTTGATAGAGTTAAATTGTCTGATTTATGGCCTGATTTTCATCTAAGGGTAATTGGTTTGTCCAGCAGACCCTGCTCCTTCTCCCTCCCTATTCATTTCATTCTGTCAGAGGTAAGGTATTTGTGTATTCACTGGAGGAGGTATCTCCCTAACCTGAAGGATACATCAGAGGGCTTTAAAGGCACCCTGTGCCAGTATTCCTGGGGTCATCCGTCTTCTGTCTGTTCCCTTGTGGACGTATAGTCTGTACCGTGGAGGAGTGAGGGGGCAGGGATTACCCAGGTCTAAAACAGCCACAGCTTACAACCCCCTCCCCACCACCACCCACCCACTTCCATCTAAAAGGCACACCCTGTTGCTGCACTCAGGCGGAAGTGGGCCCTCGTCGCGCCGCGCATGCGTGAAATGACCCGTTCAGAGGACCGTACTGTGATTGGTCCGTGTCGCCCTGTTGCTAAGGGCGCGCCGTGAGACCGAGGCTGGTTGTTATGGGGGCGGCAATATGGCCGCCAGGGGAGCCTGGGGAGCGGTCAGTGGACTGGGTCTGGGTGTGTCTGTAGTTGAGTCTATAGGAGGGGGTGGGTAGTGTCTTGTCATCAATAGCCAATAATTATAATGGACGGGTATAACAGGGTACAATTATGTCTGTGTTTATTGTATGCTATATAAGAGAGTGCTATGGGAATCCTGTGTAGGGTTTATGGTAGCTAGAGTTTATGGTAGGCTGTGGAATGTTGCAGACGGAGGGGAGTCGACGAGATCTGGTCAGGAGGAAAAGGAGGGGTGTGCATGCAGTGGACACGTGATGAGGGATTCAGCCAATAACCGAGCAGAGAGAAACACAGGTAGAGACGAGCAGGATGAGCCGCGCAGAAGTGCGGGAGCCGGCATGAAGAGCGGACGCTAGGCTAGGGCCTGGTGTCGAACCATGGACTACGAGTAGAGCAGCTCAGCTAGGCCTGGAGCCACTATCTCACCACACAGCCACATCTATCTGCACACACCTTGCTGGTCACACTGTTCTGCTGCTGACATTGCCATGGACTATTGAGGATTGTAACCTATCATATCTATGTGTGAATGGACAATAAAACCCAGTAAACACATCCAGAGCAGTACTCATCTGTGGATTAAGAGTGGGCTGGTCTACAGAGAGACACTTGAGTCTAGCTAACCCCAACACAAGTAACACCCCCTAATATACACATCCAACACAACCATACAGCCCAGATGGTGGAGAACAGTGGTGTGATTGCTAATTAGGCACACTGATTAGTGGATTACCGACCCGGTAGCTCATAGCTCTACTGCTCATGGAGACAGACAGCAGATACAGGGGGGGATGCCCACCATACAAACCACCGCAACCCGTCCCAGTGGCAGCCATGCAGACGGTGAGTGACTAGTGACTGGTAGCATATGATGTGCAGCACTCACTTCGATGTACTCTCAAAAGCAGCAGACAGACACAGACAGACATCCAAACCTTAACTAGTCTGTACTAAGCTAGATGGAAAGAATCATGGCAATGCCATATCTTACATTACCATCATTTGCAGGGCTAGAAGGAAAGGATGTTGATGGTTATTTCTCTGTCATGGAGACAATGAGAGGTATCTGCCATTGGAAGGAGCAGGAATATCTGGGACTTATCAAGTTGGGACTCAAAGAAAGAGCAGATACATGGCTCAGGACAGTGCCTGAGGGTGATAAAAACACAGTAGACAAAGTAAAGGAAATAATCAAGGCAGTATTTGGAGACAGTAGACCATCATGGAAGAAATACAAAGATCTGAACAATCTGAAGCAAGAGAAGGGAGAATCTGTATTAGATTTTGCACTCAAAATCAAGCAATATGACAATGGCATTGCACCTGAAGACATCAAGTTAGCAGTCTTCATTAATGGATTGCTTCCACCTATTGATGAGCATGTTAAGAAGGATCAGCTGACAACCCTGGAAGAAGCAGTGAAACTCACATCTATGCTGGAGATAATTGAGAAGGAGAGAATATTGGACAAGCCTTATGAAGAGGGTGAAGAAGTACCACAAGCTAGAGTGAAGGATATGCAGAGTTATATGCAGGAACAGTTCAGATCAATGGTTGAGACATATATTGTGAAGTGTAGGGAGAAAATAGAAGCCATTGGAAAGAAAGGACAGAAGGCATTGGAGAATGGACACTATGCCTCAGAGCAGACCACTAGTAATCAACCCAGCATATATTGCCACATACACAAAGCTACAACACATGCTACAGAGAAATGTGCTATATGGATGCAGTATCAGAAGCAGAAAAACAGGGATCCAATCAAGGCATTGAAGCAACTGTATAAACAGATGGACAGATTAAATCATACAGAATTCCAGAAGGCACGTGTAGCTGGGATTCTAAATCTGTAGTGCATAGGCTGGGGAGAGAGGTGATGAATGGCTCGGCCCACCCCCTGCACCTGGTACACCTAGGGGTCCGGGGGCCAGAGCACACCACCCTCCCTCACTCAAACCGCAAGACTGATAAAAAGGGATATCAGCCCGCAGCCAGGGGAGCTGCTCGAGTGACATACAGGGTGTATGTGTGGTATGTGTGTTGTTTTTTTTGTGTGTAACAGCTGGCATGCTGTGCCTAGATTAGTGACTCGGCAGGTACTGGTGGAGCAGCCACCATGCAAGGGGGTTACTCACTGTAATACTAGGGATGGACCATTTGATAACCAGTGATTCCTCTACAATATCCATACAATATGATTTATGTATACCCTAACAGGGGAGACAGCAGACAGTTGGGACACTGACAGGTAGGCCTGATATATGTATGTGAGCCTTCCACAAACAGCAGTATGGGCCTAATGATTAAAATGTAATTGAACCAAACAAAGGTATATGGGAGTAATAGCATGTGAGCCATTAATGTGAGTGCCCACTGAAACAACCTATCATGGGTAGAGGTAGACAGACACAATAGCAGAGGGGGACAGAGAGGGGCAGCCCACCATGCTGCCTGGATAAGCAGTGTGAATGCAGATCAGCAGTAAAGTGGTTATACACTTAATGGAAACAGGAGGTGAGGAATGCAGTAATGACCAAGGACTTCCACCTTACTCTACCCTACAGGCAGTCTACTGAAATAGGGGTGTGCCTAGAGAGCAGCTCATCGCTTGTTGGTTTTTTTTTTTAGTGAGAGGAGCTGTTCAGGGTCACGTAGGCGGGATGACTCACAACATGAGCAGCTCAGCACTGACAGCGTCAGGGGCTCACTGGGGTACCTTGCCTCTACTATAGATTACTCTACTAGGTCACTATAGAAACCTGCATGCTCCATCTAGCTAACTGAGTAGGCATAATCATTATGCACAATACTAATTAGCTTTGTTTAAAAGCATATGCTATGATGGATAGAAAACATGGTCAGGAACAAGTCTACTGAGGGAGGATGCCCACAGACCTTACATGGTTTTGTGCTCAGTTTTAGGAAAAATGTACAGTACAACCACCAGGAGGGATGCCTATATCCATAAGACTTTGATGTTATCAGGCAAGCACAATGTACGAGGAGGTATTGGAACAGGAGAGGCACATTTATTTCCCTCTAGTTGACTGCTGAATGAAGGTAGGGAGTTAGACTGGAAGGGCTATTGTGTGTCATGTGCCTTACCTTTCTTCGTTACATCAAGACAATTATTTAAAGAAGTAGATGTGGATATTGGTAGAAGATTGTGAGAAGACTGATAGACAATATCTGTAGTATTGAAATAGCAGCTGGGGTACACATTTGCATTTGGTACACAGCAGAAGGAGTGCACAGTTGCCATGTTGACATACTTTATTGACTGCTGCTCACAAAGGGCCAGTAATGTCGACAAGGAGCAGCTCAACCCCACAGCAACATTCAACCAAGTAGAGGTATCATGACTCATGTTAAAAGAAATAAGCAGATAGTATGAGGCAGACAGCTACTGATAGCAGTAGTAATAGAGAGGGGCAGCCCAGCATACTGCCTGAGTAAGCAGCCTTAGCTACAGATAATGTATGAATGAAGTGCTGGTGAGTCACTCGGTGTGGGTGCCCGTCATACAGGCAGGCTGGACTCATGCTCTGCTCAAAGGAAACACAGCCCCCACATTGGCCACCTACTACAGAGCGGGCCTAGGAAGGAGCTCCAGACGGAAAAAAAAACAGAAAAAAAAAAAAACAACAACAAAAAGAAACAGCGTTAAATGCTAGTTCCTGAACTATCATAGCCATTGACTGCAGGATTTCTAGAAGCTAGAAGTTAGGAAATGCACAGAGATAATAGACACTGTGCACTGTGACTGCTCAGTACTATACATCACACAATATACACTGCAGCACTGCTATGGATGATACCATTAGCACACTACAGTACTATATTATATCATATCAATGCAATAGGCTGGTACTCAGTTACTGGTATATCTGGTAATAGATGGGGAGGCTGTGTAAGGAACACCCCATGTAGACATCAGGAAGGCCACTGGAGTGGCTCAGTAGTGACTGTCCGAAGCCGCTCACCCAATTGTTTTTATTAGGGGAGCAACTCACAAACAGGTGTTCACGATGGGTGCACTTACGAGAGGAGCAGCTCGGTGAAAGTGCGGACACATGAAGTGCGGGCCTACATAAAGATAACCTGAATCTGTCAATGGTGTAGGGTTTGGCAGTAAGACAGATTACATACCCCACAGGTAGGCCTATCTAACAGAAACAACCAAATGAAGAATTACTCTGCAGAAGAGAAGCTGATATTGGAAGTATTATACTATATAGAACTATAGTCTTGTGGGAACATATAAGCACATATATATCATACTAGGGTAAAAGTTTCATACATTCACATGTCACAAGAGACTGGTCACAAAAAACTGATTCTGCAGTATAAATAGCGTCAATTCGCAATGTTTTTAGCCGATCAAACGACCATCATTTCACATGGAACGGATCAATATTTTTCCTTCAAACTTCAGGATACACAAGATACATATATTGTGCATATATTCTGTAAAGGACAATGGTCTGCAATAAGGAAAAGTACACTTAAGTTGCTTATGAACTCAGCCCAGCCTCAATAACAAAATGAGTTCCTTGTAGGGTTGATGACATTCAAAACCTTTATGCTGATACTTAAAAAGACATGAGCTTAATAATTTTGGTGCAGAAGGAGTGATTCCCGTATAGAATGTAGAGGAAAATGTCTGCATGTATCTTTACAATATTGGCAAAGAAAAAGGAAAGGCAGTGATGTATTATTAAGGCAGGAAATCCTTAGAAATCTGCTTTATATGCATATCAATGAAAGTTGATCATCTATATCAAATACCTGACTGGGAGCAGAATCAGTAACAGATCTATTTCAGATGATATTGTGCAGTGGTCATCTGAATGGAGAGATTCTTTGGAACGATTGTACATGTATTGGACATGATCTGCACAGCATCAATGCACACAGGGAGCAGCTCATACCCAACTGTGGGATTGTAAGTAGCCAGCTAGCATCAGTAGACACTGGTAAGGAGGGGAGCAGCTCACATGTACATGAAGATAAGAGCAGTTCACACTGATATGAAGAGAGATAATTAACATGGTTATAATGCAGGTGCAATATGAAGGTATAGGTACAGAATCAACCACTGCAGGGCTATTGTGTGTGCTGGGTGAGACCCAACAGCGGTGCACGGAGTGCGCGCCCCGTGGTGAGCAGGCAGGGGCAGCACCAGGAGCAACTCTCAGTGATAGGAGTGGCTCAGAGCACACATGGAGTAACAGCCATCAGCTGAGCACGGGGTGCCTGCCCCATGGTGAGCAGTGCAGGGCAGCACTAGGAGCAGACCATGACGAGAGGAGGCTCTCATAGTGTGCTAAGTGTCAGCTTCTATCTGATGCATCTAATAAATGGAGGAGAGAGACAGCCACAGGAATGATATAAGGTGTAGGGCTACTGCTACCTCTTCCTGGATTGAGTAGGGAAGTAGGGGGCTGGTCAGATATCTTTGTCTTTCTGTGAAAAGTCTGTGTTTCACTGTGAGTTTCATAATCTATTGCTGAGAAGAGGATTCATAACAATAGTGTGCATTAAACGAACATTGAATAGAAGAGGGAGAAAGCTAGTGAGAGAAGATGACAGTGTGAGAACAGGAAGACAGGTTTGATGTATGGTAGTCACATGATCTCCGGGAGGAGCTCTCAGAGCAGCTAGGACCAAAGTCTGCTGTTACTGGCATTGAGTGGGTCAGCACAGCTAGCCACTGATGCTGGACACCCATCCATCCACTATCTACCACTTTCAGTACTGTGTATTCTACTTGGTAACCCAAATCTATTGGATGGAACTCACTAGTGTGTGTATTCCCAGGATCATAGTGTACCCACAGAAGTATTTGTTGTACAGACACTGGAATTATTAGCAATGAAGGCAAGGATGGTGAGCTGTAGTGCACCCACTGGGGTATTTCATGGTAGGACTGAGTTCCTGATTCATAATGTACCCACCAGGGTATTGTTGGTGAAGACACTAGAATTATATAAGTGAATCAGCCCAAGCACTGGGGACATATTAGAAGTAACTGTTATAGGCAAACATTGGTTCAAGTTGATGAGGGGCAGCCAGCCATGGTACCGGGCTAGGATAATAGTTGTTCCTAGGATGTCAACTGCTAGGTTAATGAGGGACAGCCAAACCACCAGCTGTACCTAGGATGTTAACAGGGCACACACCAATATAAGTTTTCAATGCTAAGTTAATGAGGGACAGACACAGTATTAGCTGTACCTAGGATGTTAACAAGGCACACACCAATATAAGTTTTCAATGCTAAGTTAATGAGGGACAGACACAGTATTAGCTGTTCCTAGGATGTTAACAAGGCATACATCAGTATAAGTTTTTGATGCAAAGTTGCTGAGGAACAGTCGCAGCTATTCCTAGGATGGTAACAGAGCATGTATACATCATTTAAGTTAATTAGGAGTGGCGGTAATTACACATTCCTAGGATGTTGACTTTTATATTGACTTAAGAGTGGTCTATGATATATTCATTAACAATGACTGAGAAAGATGAGTGATGCCATATTATATTAGGAACGCCCATAAAAAGAGACTCTTGGGTTTATGAAAGGACTTCTCTATCCTCCACCCACCCAGTGTGTATTGATCTTATCCCAAGTCCATTTGGGAGTTTTAAAAGGGGTGGAAGGTTAGGGAGACCCAGGACTGAGATCTAAAGAGAAATGTAGAAAAACATACGTATTGAATGTTTATCTTTTAATGAGTCATATTAGAATTGTGTGTACAATCTTGGGGACTACCTGTACTGAGAATCGGTTTGGGCATAGCACTAAGCTGCTGACAGGAGTACGTTGGTTGGCAGTTAGTGTTAAACTCTGTGTAACATGTAATATATATGGTAACAGCAAAAGATGTGCAAAAAGTGACTATGAAGGAAGACCACACAAGTGACTTTCTGATAAACTCTGCAATAAGACAATAGGCACTGAACATCTAAGTGATTGTGGAATGGACACTGCTATGTTTTGGTAAGGTAGGACTAAGTGCAGGGTGAACAAGTGAGTCACCTGGAATGAGAGAAAGGAGGACAGCACATGTAGTTGTCAGGGCAAAATAGAATATGCTGCATGTAGTATTACATTCAAGCAATGATATTCTTTGAAATTTATTATTCTTATGCCTGAATGAATGTAAAAAGGGTTATTTTTGAAGAGCCGGGTTTGTTAACTGGAGAACCAGGGTATTTTTACAGCCAAGACGGGCTATTGTAGTGACTTTAATGAGTTGATTTAAATGTTAAGTCAAGCATGCTAATTGGCTATAGTTTTGGACCAAAAAGGAGAAATATTAGAAGAATGATCAAAGAAACATGTGTGTCCTGCACTGGGAAGAGGGACATTATTCCTCCTGAAGTGGGAGTCCCTTTTCGCAGATCTTTTCACATGTATGAAAGTAATAATAGCAAGGACATTTATATTAGTGTGTTGTGCGCTTCATAATGTTACTGGGAGCAGTGTGAAATGTATTGTTGAAACTAAATAAGCATGTATCTAGGTAAGAAAACTATGAAGTAATCAATGTTATGATCGCATACTTTTGTATCACATGTCATTGTGCTCTGTCTTATCTGAGGATGATATAATTGTATAGTATGTATGTGGATAAGATGTATGTGAAGACACTGATGTGAAACTGCATTATAGAGAATATCAGGGTAGCATGACAAGACCCATATTTGCGGTGGCTCGAGTCACAGAGGGGGAGCGCCCGCACCTGTCTTGTCATCAATAGCCAATAATTATAATGGACGGGTATAACAGGGTACAATTATGTCTGTGTTTATTGTATGCTATATAAGAGAGTGCTATGGGAATCCTGTGTAGGGTTTATGGTAGCTAGAGTTTATGGTAGGCTGTGGAATGTTGCAGACGGAGGGGAGTCGACGAGATCTGGTCAGGAGGAAAAGGAGGGGTGTGCATGCAGTGGACACGTGATGAGGGATTCAGCCAATAACCGAGCAGAGAGAAACACAGGTAGAGACGAGCAGGATGAGCCGCGCAGAAGTGCGGGAGCCGGCATGAAGAGCGGACGCTAGGCTAGGGCCTGGTGTCGAACCATGGACTACGAGTAGAGCAGCTCAGCTAGGCCTGGAGCCACTATCTCACCACACAGCCACATCTATCTGCACACACCTTGCTGGTCACACTGTTCTGCTGCTGACATTGCCATGGACTATTGAGGATTGTAACCTATCATATCTATGTGTGAATGGACAATAAAACCCAGTAAACACATCCAGAGCAGTACTCATCTGTGGATTAAGAGTGGGCTGGTCTACAGAGAGACACTTGAGTCTAGCTAACCCCAACACAAGTAACACCCCCTAATATACACATCCAACACAACCATACAGCCCAGTAGAAGCCTTATGGTGGTTAACACAGAGAGAGGGTGAGTCAGAAAGGAGGCCAGGTAATGAAGAGTAAGTGGTGAGTTAGGGCTGGTGACACACACAGAAACACACAATTTTACCTCTCATGAATAAAGGATGCTGCCACATTGCCTGCATAGCCTAGTAGTTGTGTGATAGAAGAAGCAACAGATGACCTTACTGTCCGTAGTCTGTAGGAACCTATGCTTGTGACTGGTCATAAAGGTCCTCATTCTAATTCTATTGTCATTGGCCTGCTTGGAAAAGGTTTTCTTAAGTTACTTCTTTGAACAAAGAAAAGGTTAATTGTAATAAATCTCATGAATTTACTATGGTTTAAATTGAATACAGTTCTGAACTAACCAAAGGTCAGTAGATACATTTGTAAAGTCAAAGACCTCTACAGCTTCACGTCACTGTTTGATGAAAAGCTGGATAATTCACTTTTCATCTCATTCTAATCCCCTAACATTACATGCCGTCCATTTTGATGCATCGCAGTCTCGTTGAGACCTCGTTGATGTCCGAATACCGAAAAATCTGGATGTTGTAGCCACTTCACCAGAGGGCATTTTGTGTCGGTTGACCTTTAAGAGATTTGATGGTGACGTCACTAGTACAGGCGTTATGAGTATTGCTCCGTAGACTAGGTAGAGCGCTGAATGTCTTACAGGATTATTTTAGTTGATATTAGTACTGTTCCTATCAATATTTTAGGCGTGCTCCTAAGAAGATTATGTACTATTTTCCCCTGGTACTTTCCTCAGTCGCCCATAGGTGCCCCTTATCTCAATCTCCCTACTCTTTCGTTATAGTTTCTGATGTAAGCATTTCATAAAGTGTACCTGTAAAATACTTTGAAATAATTTCTTTTGTAGTTTTGCAACGATAATATCCACAGTGTCCTAAAAATTGCCGGGCTTTCCTAGCCCACTGAAAAGGGTCTATATATCCTCTTTCCTATCCCCTCGGATGTGTGTGGTGCACATGCGCGGGCACTGACACATTCCCCTGTGAAATTGTGTAATGTAGTTCTCGCCATGAATATGACCTTAGCTGTCGAAATGGCTTTAAACCTCTATTACTCACTCACTCTCCTAAAAATTGCCAGGGTTAACTTTTCAAGAGTCTGAAGTTAGATAGGAGTTGGAAACTAGATAGAGTGATAGATTAGTATGGACAAGTAATGAAGAGATTTTTGAATTAAAAAGGTAGCTCTTCATGTGGGGCAGTGTGATGGATGATGGGCTCTGGTGTAAAGATTAATTTCCTTCTCTTTGTGATTCTCCATCTCTCAAAAATGAAGAATAGACAGCTAGAATATCAAGAGAGACAGCGAGTTGCTTACAAAGAGAGTTCTAGCTGAAATTAGACTAGTATTGAAAAGCACGTAGTCAAAGAAAATAGAAAAAGAACTCATTGCTAGTGCTCAATGCTCCATCTCGAGTTTCTATTTCTCATTAACGTTTAAAACATTCGTCGTATTTTCAATTCATTCATGTTGAAATTGGAAAACCAACGTGGAAGGTAAGATGAAATATTAGGTCGATTCTTACGAGTTTTCACAAAAAAAGTTGATGAAAATAAAAGGTTAGAGTATGCCTAATGCTTTTGGCCATATAATCGTAGACATCATAGATAACATCTGAATAAACTTAGGAAGACCAAATACTAGATTTTTATCAATAAATGCTTTATGCTTGATGCTCCTCTCTAATCAAATTAAACTGACACTGCACAGGTTTTAACCAGACATTAAGTTATGTGATGACACTTCATCATTCGAATATACGTATGGAAGGATGTCGTAGAGTTAAGATGGTAGAGTGATGCCAAAATTCTGGCTAAAATCGTGAAAATGGACTCTATACTCCATACATTTCCTCCCAGTCACTAAATTGTGCACAAGTTCCCAAACTCCTGAAGGGGCATTTGCTAGTCCCGCCTGCTACATTATGTATATACTTCCCATATTCGTATTAGTGCCTCTCACAGCATGGTATCATGTTTTGCTGTCAGACTGCTTACACAAACTCCTGGGAACAGATTGCTAATGAATGTGCCATTTGTTCATTTACTATCTCATTACAGAATCCATTAGGCTAAATGTGGACTAATATATCACTCTGTCTGTCCTCTGCCGAAAGGAAAGTGCAGAAACATTATTGACGTTTGTTTTCTCTTGTGTGTGCCTGATAAAAATACCTTTTGTGACATAGGGCATTTACAGTCGTGGAGACCCTCAGGGGATTTGGCAAATACCAAAGCATTTATGATTAACTATAACCCTGTCATTTGGTGCATTAATTCCTGTGTTGTGAACCTCTAAATGTAGTATACTTCAGTGGAAGGTGTAGTTGCAGATCGTAGAATGTGTTGCCCTTGCTGAAAATAGCTTAACAGCACACCACTGGATGCAGATATATTTCTCCTCTTGCCAATTCCATCTGACGCTGAAGAATAATGAATTTGATATATACTTCTAATCAAAATATCGTAATGAAAAAGACCGATGGTGCGAGCTTTGACGAAGATCGCCGAAGGCAATCAGGCAAAGCCTGAGGACCGAGGGCAGGGAATAAACTCTTATCTGTGGGATTTGTTTACGTTCTGACACGAGAAATTTTGATTTTCCCCCCCCCCCCCCAAATAATCCCCTAATCGGACATAAACATCACATTATATTGGTTACAGTAAAGTAACACAATGATACAGAAACTGCTGCTAAGAATATGAGAGAGATGCATACACTTCTTGCCGCTGCCACACAGTTAACACTTCTGGTCTCTAGGAAGAAGGGCTTCCCTAGCCAACTTAAAAGGGTCTATATCTCCTCTTTCCTATCCCCTCAGGATGTGTGTGGTGCACATATGCACGGGCACTGACACATTCCTCTGTTAAATTGTGTAATGTAGTTCTCGCCAAGAATATGACCTTAGCGGTCGAAATGGCGTTAAACATCTATTACTCACTCTCACTCACTCTAGGAAGATTCCTTTTACACAGTATGTTGCTTAGCACTTAACGCCTGATGGCTTCACATAGGTTGGGTGTATCATGCTTCCTTTGGGTACATTAACCTTGAAGTGAGACCATAAGACATAAACGTACCGCTCGTGCTTTCTCATGCCTCATGCAGTCACGTCATGCTGAAAAGGGAGAGTGCAGGAAAACACTTTGTCACCATTATATCGTTAGATATTCATACTGGTCATGGTAAATCTACAAATACTCAGGAATTCCTGAAGGCATATCTTTATTCGTGTGAACCATGTACAGTTGTGAACTTGTATTGACATGCAGGCCTGTGCCAAGGGGATTATGTCTCCTGACGCTGTGATCAGTGGTCCATATGGGACCCTTCCAGTAGTCCCCTACAGACCCAGACCCATGGATCTTCCTTGCCATACCTCATCTCCCAATCAATACCCCACCACTGCCATCCAACCACCCAGCAACATCTCCTCAGGCATCGCATATGTTTATCCAGGGATGGGGTTTACGATGACAACGAGAACAACACAAACAGGTGAAGTTCATAACATTGGTGTGGTTGGGAGGTTCTTAGAAAATAAATGCAATAGTAATGGAAAGACCCTGCAGGGCTTGATTAATTTTATGATTTTCTGAAGGTCTTGCTTATAAATGCTTCTTACCGGTTAACATAGTCTCTTAATCATTGGGTATGTATTTGTGGTATCTATGGTGTTAGCGGCCGAAAACCTTAGTAATCTTGAATACCCGTAATGGTACTTCGGAGTTGAAATAAAAATATCTCAAGCAATGAGCATTTGTCATTTTGAGCTGGGAATTGCAGGTTCTGAATTAAGTTGAAGTACGTAGTTGATTTGAAAAAAAAATCACAGTACTTCCCATGGGGATGTAAGCAAACAAGTATGCCATAATTGATAGATTGATGAAGGTTTGGGTGAGAGGTAAGGGGTGAATCTAACCCCTCCTTCAGCACCTCATGGTACCTAGCTCTTTAAGGGTCGCATCGTGCGTTAATACATTATGCCTGTTTTTCTTGTGTGTGTGTGTTTTTTTGTTGTTTTTTTTTTTCAAGATACATGGATGCTTGCCAGGACTGCATTCATGCATCATGGGTTGATGCATACTTGAAGGGTTGGTATGATACACCAATGCAGTGCTGGCAAGTATTTACCCAAACTGCATTGGTGAGTTGTCATAAGATATATCTGGCGACCAAGGAACATAAACCTGTGTAGTATCATGTCGCCCATAAAGGGCTTCTAGGCTCCCTGAGCACCTCCCGCATACAGACCAAGCTGGGGAGCTGCTCGGAGCCGCTCACATGGCCATAACTCAGTTATCCGCCGCCATATTGGCAGCCACTCGGCAGAGGCTCTGGAACCTAGGTGGCAGCCAAAAACCTGTGGGCCGCCTTCAAGGATTCCCCTCACACTGAGTCTGATTAAGACGACTTGTCTAGAGCCCCTCCTTAAAGTAGGGCCGCAGGCTAGGTAAATTCGCCCAATATCGTCCAGTGGTTTGGTTTGGTTGAGGTAGGTTGGGAGGGAGGCTTTGGTGTGGTTTCAATTGGCATGTATTGGGTAGATAGGTGGGTGGGGTGGGTGGGTGGGGAATTGGACGGCGTGAGGTGGGTGTGATATGGTAGGATAGGGAAATCGGGAGGAATTGATAAGGATAAGTTGAAGCGAACCTCTTATCGGAAGTAGGTTTTAAGAGGTTTGTGCTCTTACGTGCCCAACAGTCAAACAATGAAATCCTCTGTGAGAAGTTGGTGGTTGCTAAATGAATAGGATTTGAGTGTATCGTGAGGAATCATTTGTGTATGTGTGGGGGGTGGGGGTGCATTACCACTTTTATCATACTTATATATATATATTTCCATTTATATATCAAATAATCCACAGTAGTGAGAGCTAGTTAGAATCCTCGATATCAATACACAGAAAAATACATTTTTTCTAACCATAATAGTTACCAGCAGAAGGCGATATTACAGTACAAACTGTTGACATTAGATACTAACAATCGTTGTCCACTCTCAGCAAATATCTTTGATGGAAAAGGGGACTAGAGAAAAGTCTTGGTTAATCATTTAAATGTCACACCGTGTGCTAAACGATAATCCACTATGTATCTGTGAAGCCTTGACCAGTTTACTCTTTGCGGCTAAATTCATGTATGACGGATACAAATGGTTACAAAGCATCATGGAGTACTTGAAGGGTTAGTGGTTTAATGTATGGGCCAGGGTTCAGTGGTTTTACTCTCTCCTTCCCACCATCTCTGCTGGGGGGCGCGTTCTTCTCACATCAGGAAGCTGCGCACGCACCCATCCCGCTCCACGCGACTGTCACATGACCTGCCCCCCAGTTTACCATCTCCAGGGGGCGTCTGAGAAACGTGCCCGGGGCTGTCCACTTCCGGTTTGAGGTGTTAACTAAGGGCGCCGCCTGGCGGGGCCTAAGGCGGAAGTGCTCTGCCCGCCCCTCAGTTACTGCAGGGGAGGAAGGTAGACTGGTGCCCGTCGGTTCTCGCTGGGCGTCTTATCTAGGAGAACACGTCAGCGGAGCGAAGCGCAGCAGTGTCTGCCGATGAACACAAGGGGCCCAGTGTAGGGAGGAAGGATGGTTGGGAGGCGGTAGTTGGGGGTCGGAGGGAATCTGATTTGATATACAATATTCAGGAAAAAATATAAGTTTTGCTCATGTGTGTATGATGAAAACAAATGTTGGAAGGGAATAGACTTATAGGAAGTGTGCTAAGGATTGTAGGTCTATTCATCTTGGGGAATATGATTGGAGAGATAAATATTCAATTATCTTAGGGTTGTATGAATCAACTACAGCTGTTTAAAGATGTTTCCTCACTGTGGAATCAGCCTAGCAACGGTCTGCTTTTCAGGCATGGTTCATCTTTAGAAAATCGGGATATATTCGCAGGTGAAACTGGTCATCCTTCAGATTTGCACAGATCAATCGAGAAAACATTGAAATATTGGATATTTCTCAAAATCATATGTCCCATATGTCGCCTCAGATTTTCTAATATTACCATATACCTGTAGAGCATGGGAAGTAAAAAAAGCTCCTACCACAGTAAATGTATAGGGGTGAGTTTTTTCCCCTTGTTCCTCTCTCCACCTCATAGATCGGATTACCATCACTTACCAGGAAAAGAATGTATGCAATGACTCAAGCAATCTAAAAACAGGGCAATTTCAAAATTCACGGCTGAGATCTAAAATTAGACTGTGAAAATGACCAGCCTGTTCTAACTGCCATCGACAAAGCCTGGAGAAAATTGGCTCCGATCAGAACTAGAGTAAAAATGAAAAGCTACGAGTATTGCCAGCTAAATAAGAGACAACCTCCAAGACATACAGCCTTTGAGGGAGTTTGGTGTCAAGCTTAAATCCCCCGGGTGAGAAAAGAACTGGATTTATGTGCAGAATAAAAATTCCTTCTATCCCTGCACCTCAACCATCTCCCCCTCCTAAACTGGCATTCCTCATCAAGACAATGCCCCGTTAACGTGTACACCGTCGTCGCTAGGAGGCGCCACAGACTCCCTTATCACCCCACTACCCGTTACAACGCCGAGTGGAGCTAATGCACGCTGGTAAAAGGGTAAAAGTGGTGGTCGCATCTAGATAGCGCTAGTTATGGCAGCGACGTCTAGTTAACGGTTTTATCTCTTTAAAAAGAAGATAGTATAGTTATCCAACTGTGTCTATCTCGTTAATACAAGCCATACATTAATAAGGAACATCTACTAAGCCATAAAGATAAACAAGGTTTATTTTTGCCGCCCCGATCATCATAAAAATTGGTTTAGTGTGATTGGAGAAGGAGCCCCCTGGGTGAGAGAAGGGGAATGCACAGGTTGGTTCCTGGTGTTGTATGTAGGGTGTTAGGTGAGATTACCGTCTACTGCCTTGTTTTTGTGTTATATGAGCTCCGTAAATGAAGATGTACTGTTTATAGACGTGTGCGTTTAAGTTTTCTCCTTTACTTTTAGGGCCACACCCCCTCCCTTTCCAGATCCTGGATCCGCTACTGTTCTACGCCCCTTTCAGTTCCCTTTTCCCAGTCCCCCTCCTAATCTTCTCTCCATTCAGTTCCCATTCCATAACTTATCCCCAACTGCCCTCACTCTCTTTCCACCTTTCTTCTCATTTACTGCCCCTGTTCATCTATGCGTAACATGTACTACTGACATACGCCTGCTGCAGTTTCCTTTTACTATATACTACTGACTGTAGCAGTAATGTACCACATAAATAACTGTATAATTTACTGAGACTCCAGAATAACTCTGTATATAAGAAAATCTATGACTCCACCTCCTTCTCTCTCACCCTCTCTCTCTTTCTGTCCGTCTCTGTCTCTCTCCAACTGCGCTTTTCTCTCTAGTTCACGCGTTCTTTTGCTTGTCCTATTGCCTTTTCGCTGTCAGTGCATCAAGCAATGGAACATTTGTAACCATGTCCTATCGCCCACTATATTACAAGCCCCACCACTTATTCATCTGTCAAAGTATTGCCATGTCATTCAAAACATTCCTTCTCACGTTGACTCCCACTGAACTTGGCCATCGGTGATCTCAGGACCCCAAAGGGGCGGCCATAAGTCACGTGGTGTAGCTGAAAACGAGGCTGAATGATATGACTGACATGTACTGTAATCCATGTGGGAATCACATGTGTGTTGGTGTGTGAAGGGGGATCAGCAGGCAGTTATGATTGATTACCATAAAGTGGTCATTGTTTTAGCCAGACTAATGGGAAGCTGGCGGCTCTCTCGCTTTTTTTCTGCTTTTTTTTTTTTTTTTTTGGGGGGGGGTGAGGTGAGTGGGTGTTTTATCATAGTTTTTTTTTTATAGATAGAGCATGCGCTGAAGCAGAATTATAATATGGGTACATAAAAATAAATGCTACAAAATCGTTTCCATTTATAGCTGTGTCTTTAGGTTGTAATAGAAGCCAAAGATGGCCCCTGTTTACGATATATGTACTATCTGTCGAGGGCCTCCCTAGCCCACTTAAAAGGGTCTATATCTCCTCTTTCCTATCCCCTCGGATGTATGTGGTGCACATATGCGCGGTCACCGATACATTCCTCTGTGAAATTGTGTAATGTAGTTCTGGCCATGAATATGACCTTAGCTGTCGAAATGGCGTTAAACATCTATTACTCACTCTCTCACTATCTGTCGAGTACATCAGACATAAAACATAATCAAGTCAATAAAACAGTCCTCACCATTTCCAGCTGTAAATGTCTGGAAATCCATATGGGTGCAGACTTGGTGAGAAATAAGCCGATGCTGCACCATGATGACCATGTAGGGCCAATGCACACCTGGAGGGCCGTTACAAAGTACCAATGTAGTTTCGGTGAGTTGCTCATTGGCACTACATTGGTAGAGTGTATGGAAGTCAAATGACTTCATGAGGTCTTGAGGCTTTACGCCACCCTTACAGGGTTAAGGCAGTCCGCTCCTCTAGACATGTACCATCAGATTCAGATATCCATACTTTAGACAGTCATTTCATCATTCGCACGATACCGACTCCTACACCCCCAACCCACACCAGAGAACCAACCTCCTTACTCGCCCACCAACTTTTCACCCTATATTCACCCCCCCCCCCTCCCATACACACACATCTATAGGGCACTCCCACCATCGACTTCCCAACTTCCTACACACATCGACTCAGCTGTAGGAGGGTTACTCCTGGGTGTTGGTTCAATGATCTTGTCCCCCATCCAGTATAATGTGAGTCCCGTTAGATCAAGCTCTCTGGGGTAGTAGTTGTTCATGCTAAGTCTAGCTTTCCCCTCCCCAATTACTCACGTATCAGTCCTTGGTACTTATCAAAGGCATTAATGCATATTGATCATTTGTCGCCATGCTGCATAGCCCTTTTTGATAAAGCAGTTGGTTACTAGTTTATACATTCATGCCTCAGACAACACAAGATTACTATCACCCTACACGTGTCCATCCTTTCCCCTTAAATGTCTCATCAAGTTCTTTGTGTCCTCCTGTACCCCACCTTTACCTCGCCTCCCATGAGAGCACACACTATGCTTCTTGTAGATTGCTATCTATCAGAAAACCCCCTGTGGTATACAATGGGCCATTGTTGGAATTTCGCCATATACATCTTTCATGTACGACCCCATACATTCTGGTGTAAATGCATCATCTAACACAATATAGCTTTCCACACGAGATATGACCCCGTTTTCTGTTGTATTACATGCTATATCAGGTGTTTGAACCTTCTGTTGTTTCCGCTTCCAATCCAATTCATCCTTATGCTAGCCCTTTTGAACTCTGCTTCCCCATCACGTCAACGTGTCTCCTCTTTCAAACATCCTCCTGATATGTCTACATGGCTGCTTCCATTCATCTACCCCTCCCACCTTTCCTCTCCCCACCACAAGTTTTAGAATTTCTCCCACCCCTCCCTCATTTCGTCCTTTCCTTTTTCTATCCTTACAAACCATCTCTCATTCCCGCCTTCTCCCTACCCAACAGCATTCCCTTTATTGGAAGAGGCTGTAGCCTCTTCCATTGCATTCACATGGGAGGTTGATTGCACACCAAATCGGACAGTCCAATAACCCCTGAGTCGACCTGTGCAATTGTAAATTACCTTATTTGATAATTTCTGTATAGAAATTAGCCAAATTACAACTGTTTTATATTGCTTATATGGACACATTATTCATCTTAATTATAAAATTGTTTTACTATTTTGTCATATTCTGTTGGTTCATATAGTTCTTATGTGACTGGTCGTAACAGGGTGATACTACCCTCCGCCCAGGCATGCACCAATTCAACCCACCCTCCCCACCCAAACCTTGCCTATAGTTAAGTAATTATAGCCTGTACACAGTCCAGTCTGCATGCACCAATTAAACCCACCCTCCCCTCTCAAAACTTGCCTAGAGCTACGTGATAATAGCCTGTACACAGTCCAGTCAACATGCACCAATTCAACCCGCCCTCCCCTCTCAAAACTTGCCTAGAGCTAGGTGATAATAGCCTGTACACTGTCCAGTCAACATGCACCAATTCAACCCACCCTCCCCTCTCAAAACTCGCCTAGAGCTAGGTGATAATACCCTGTACACTGTCCAGTCAATGTGCACCAATTCAACCCGCCCTTCCCTCTCAAAACTCGCCTAGAGCTACGTGATAATAGCCTGTACACTGTCCAGTCAACATGCACCAATTCAACCCGCCCTTCCCTCTCAAAACTCGCCTAGAGCTACGTGATAATAGCCTGTACACTGTCCAGTCAACATGCACCAATTCAACCCACGCTCACCACTCAGAACACGCCTAGAGCTAGGTGATAATAGCCTGTACACTGTCCAGTCAACATGCACCAATTTAACCCGCCCTCCCCTCTCAAAACTCGCCTAGAGCTACGTGATAATAGCCTGTACACTGTCCAGTCAACATGCACCAATTCAACCCGCCCTCCCCTCTCAAAACTCGCCTAGAGCTAGGTTATAATAGCCTGTACACTGTCCAGTCAATGTGCACCAATTCAACCCGCCCTCCCCTCTCTCAAAACTCGCCTAGAGCTAGGTGATAATAGCCTGTACACTGTCCAGTTAACATGCACCAATTCAACCCGCCCTCACCACTCAGAACACGCCTAGAGCTATGTAATAATAGCCTGTACACTGTCCAGTCAACATGCACCAATTCAACCCCCCCTGGCCATCTCTATCCTGTCCTGCCTACATTTGTCACTATTTGTCAGCAATTAGTCAAAACATGGTAGTAGTTACTTACATTTCATCAGCATTTAGTCAATATATGTTATTGCGCACTATTTGTCAGCAATTAGTCCATATGTCAGTAATTGCTCACTAATTGTCAGCAATTATTCAATATATATTAGTAACTACTCACTATTTGTCAGCAATTAGTCAATATATATCAGTATTTACTCACAATTTGTCGGCAATTAGTCAATATACGTCAGTACTTAGTCACTCTATATCAGCAGTTATCAATACATGTCAGTATTTACTCACAATCTGTCAGCAAATAGTCAATATAGCCATTGATTCAATTCTGCATCTTGCCTTGACTGGTATTTGTCAAAATATGTCAGTATCTATGGACTATTTGTCAGCAATTACTTGATAATATTATATGTTAGTAATTATTCACTATTTGTTAGCAATTAGTCAAAACATGGTAGTAATTGCTTACATTTTATCAGCAGTTAGTCAATATGTTAGTAATTGTTCACTATTTGTCAGCAATGCGTCAATATATGTCAGTAATTACTCACTATTTGTCAGCAATTAGTCAATATATGTCAGTATTTACTCACTATTTGTCAGCAATCAGTCAATATATGCCAGTACTTAGTCATTATATAACAACACTTAGTCCATATATGTCAGTAATTACTCAAAATTTGTCAGATATTAGTCAATATATGTCAGTAATTACTTGCAATTTGTCAGCAATTAGTCAATATGTCAGTATTTACTCACATTTTGTCAGCAATAAGTCAATGTATGTCAGTACTGAGCATTCCTACACTGTAAAAAAAATGTGTGAACTTTCACTGTCTAGTTTCTCTCCACCACCACCCTCCCTACACTGTAAAAATGTGTGTTGAACTTACAGTGGCTAGCTTCTGTACGTTGAAAAAATAGAATCATTGTGCTTGAAAACATTAAAATCGATATATTACACTTTGAAATCTGTCAATAAACAGCTGAGCAATAATCATTGATTAATTGTTGCATCATGCCTTGACTGTTATTTTTTAAAATATCTCACTGTGTATGGACTATTTGTCAGCAATTAGTCAATATATGTTAGTAATTACTCATTATTTGTCAGCAAAATGTCAATATATGTCAGTAATTACTCACTATTTTTGGCAATTAGTCAAAATATGTCAGTGCCTAGTCATTATTTGTTAGCAAAATATATCAGTAATTAGTCACTATTTGTCAGCAAATAGCCATAATATGTCAGTAATTAGTCACTATTTGTCAGCACTTAGTTAAAACATGTCTGTACTTAGTCACTATTTGTCAGCAATTAGCCAAAAAATATCACTACTTAATCACTATTTGTCAGTAACTAGTCAAAATATGTCAGTAGCTCCATACTATCACTGAACACTTGTCAATTGACAGTTGACATTTGACATTGAAGCCTCTTCCTTAGCCTGTGACATTTTCTCGTATTTTCTTCTCTCAGTTACTGAATAGTTTCCCTCAATTTGTCCTCTTAGGTCCTATCCTCCCGCCACTCTTAAGTAACTTCCCCACCAGGGTTCCCCACTGCCCCTTGCCTCCTCCTGTCCCTTCCACATCCATCGCTTTACTAATTCCTTCCCTTGCTCCTGTTTGTGTTTAATATACTCACCCCACTCACCTCTACAGGAGACCCTATACACATCACACCGGAGCTCTCCCTGTTGCTCCAGTAGGCAGTCATATACCCCTCTATAGCCGCACCCATCTGTCAGACCCTGGAGGCGGCGTGTGTCGGAGGTGGCTGGCCCCGCACCGTGGAGGAGTGATTCTGTAGAGGCTAGGGGCAGGGGTTGACGGGCCTAATGTGGGGCCGTCTGTAGAGCCCGACTTGCCTTTAAAGCCTTTGATGTTGGCACTTCATATTCATTTGCCATGCTAATGTATCAATACACTTTTCAAGGCCTAAACTAACCGAGCCTTATTTGTGCATCATGTCGTGTTCATGATGCAGAAATGCAGCACTGGTGAGGTGCCTCCACGGCTGCATGAACTAATAACAAGAAAGTAACATAGTGAGTATTAAACTGCCATGTTGTCCTCAGATGGTGGACCATGAACACGACAAGTGTATCTAGATACTGGGGTTGTCAGAATGGCCTTTTGTAGCGCGTATTGTGAGGGACAAGGCCACCAGAAGCAGCAGTGGCTAAAGCCCGCTGCAGGTATTGTAACTGTGTTCTTTTGTGAACAGAAATAGCTTTTCAGTACCAATATCATAATAGCCTGGTGATAGCAGCGATAGCCGGTTGTGAGTAAGAGAACCCAGTAACTTGGAATAGCCAACACATTTTGCAGATGAGAAATGTTTAAGCTTTGGTGTTTGATTTCCTTTTCTACTCTTTATAACTTTTTGGGAGGAGAGGAGTGGGACTTCTATTTAGACTATTAGTCTAACTGTTCTGTCACATCAACTTGGTGTGACTGTAGATGGTTATAGCGATAACCATTTGTAACCTGCATAAACCAGGTATCGGTCTGCTTTAACCATGAGGTAACCTCCTATCATCAACTTGCCTTGGCATGTATTAACCTGCTCTAAACAGGCGGAAACTCTGCCATCCAATATGTAGGACTATAGAACATGTAATCCTTACTGTGAGTAGTACATGCAGAGTGGCCCTGGGGGCGGGCACCTCCCAGGCCGTCCATGGGAGTGGCAGTAGTAGTGTATGGAAACAGGAGTTTGGAGATGGCACCCACTCGTCCATCAGCACCGGGCACCCTCCCAAGGGACGCCTGTAATTTACTGGCGGCTGGGGCACGGGGTCGGAATGCACAGATTCACACAATGTGAAAACCACTTAACCCTTTAAGGGCGGCACGATGTGGG
Source organism: Acholoe squamosa (assembly GCA_949317995.1). Lineage (NCBI taxonomy): Eukaryota > Metazoa > Annelida > Polychaeta > Phyllodocida > Polynoidae > Acholoe > Acholoe squamosa. The sequence goes on from OX439046.1 coordinate 30,583,796, forward strand.
ATACGTTCTTGTTGATTTAGTGTCAAGATGTACCACTGTTGTAACAATGAGTAACCCAGGTGTGCGTGTGCTATGAAGCATGGATGCAGCACTGCCGAGCTGCTCGTCTGTACTGTACTGCAAGCATGTTTTATGGGGAAAGAGAAACATCTAATGTACCAGGAGTTACATTGCCCCTAGAGGGTTAAACCAAACTCCACAAGTATAGGTTCCCCATTGCGATAATTTTTCACCCATAGATTTCTTCTTCTTTTTCGAAAATAAACTTCCAGTAACACATTTTGTGTTGAGCGGGAGCACACTCTTAGTGAGAAATTACATTTGTAACTGTGTGTGATTTGTTGGGTTCATCATTAGTCCTGGTGTGAATTTCTTTTGTGCGTTGGGCAGTATTTCTCCACGTTTTTGAGTAACCCGAGGTGTTTTGCAGACAGCTCTGGTAATGCAGTTATCGGGTAATAATTCAGCCGCCATTTTTGTACCCAATGTCACGTGGCCGTTACCATGGCAACCAGTTGGTGTCACCAAGGGACGCTGTATAAGTAGTATCCATGGCAACTATTTGTTACACTTGCTATCCCCTGGTGCCTCATTATCAAGAGGAGACATTCTCCTACACAAAACCCAAATGTGCTTAATTAAGCGTCTTGGGGGCGACCGTCTTTTGAATCTTTTAAAAGCCAACCAGAGTCCTACACTGTTGACGTTGCCACCCGCTCAGGAGATTGTACTGGAGACTTGAACTATGTATGTACTCTCATAAAGGATTTCTCTTTTTTTTATTTCTCTCTGTCCAAGTAACTGCATGACTGATGGCTATGTTATGAAGGAACAAGCTGCGATTTGTTGTCAGCGCATGTGCACATCACCCCCTGGGGAACACATTTGGCGGCCATTTTGGATTTATTCCTTGCTGCAGCTGCGCAGAAAAAACGACAATAGATTACAATAAGAGATTTAATGAGTGATTAATTGAGGAACTAATTGGTCGTAAGATGCCATGGCTGGCCAAATGGGAATTAACCCTGAGGGTACCCAGAGAGTAATCATAGAAAATATCCATGAAGATCCTTTTGTGACTTTCTTCCATTTTCTTCATCTGCATCCCCAGTGTGACCATTTTTGTAGTTACCATTGGAATTGTTTGCATCATTATATTCTTTCAGGCAATAGGCTATTACCGGGTTTGATACAGTTCTGAGGAATCAGCATAGTCCAGCAATGCATTGTCATTGAGATACCAGTTGGTACTGAATTGGTGCTTCATGAAAAAGTGCACGCTGCAGCCTTGGGAGGTTGGGGGAGGGGGGTCCTTAAAGGATTAACAGTGATAATATTATCAGCCAGCAACTCCTGAGTTTCATTACCATATCAGTATTGCCCCACAGGGATCCACAGTATCAGTAGAATTGCTGTAATGGTTCCTGCCCTTACGATCACCAAGCGCTATCATTATCACCTCTTCATAGTTACCTAACTACAACCATCTCCACATACCATTCATACCCCCCCCCCTGCGCCCTTCCCCTCTACTTACCACCCCCGCCCACAACCCAACGCACACGCCAACACAATGAGTACCAACTAGAGTCAATCCTCCCTCATACATCTTCCCTCTTTCCTTATCTCACTCTTTCCTTCACTTCTCCCTCCCTTCAATTCTCCCTTCCCCCTCTCCCTCTCCTGAGACCGCCAAGACGTTTAGATTTCTCCTGTGCCTCACTCGAGTGGAAGATGCTCAATTAATTATATTTATTGACTTTTGATAAGGATTATTAGGACTGACTTTGGTGACGGCCGAATGGGTAATGGACCTGGCCGTGGGACAATAGAGACCGAATCGCCTTGCAGGGGTAGTTGATGATGAGGGCTTAATAATGACTTGCTAAAAAGACCCCAATTTGTCTGCCGAGGCAGTGCCAGCAGAAGCTAACCTCTCCCAAGTCTCTTAACCCTATTGTGATAGCACAGTGCTTGAATACCCTGTGCTCGGTATTATACATGAATGCAGGTCTGGTGAGTAACGCGCCACATCTGTATCCATGCATCATGCCCACTCTATGGTACACTCACTGAACGAGTGCATGATGCACTTAATCAGTGCTGACAAGCTGCTTGCCCACACTGTATTCATGCATCATGGCGACAATTAAATTTGGGTGTTAAGAATTCTGCCGCCATTAAAGGGTTAGTATCAATATTCTACAGCCTTGTCCGATTTGTCACTGAAGTGCAGTCAGATTTTGTGCTACGTGTAACGTTCATTATGAACGATGGTTTAAGTCTTACTAGAGTTTTGAGAAGTGCACTTTAAGCGGTTTGAACATCTGATGCTCAAACAAAGTATCAGTGCGTAACTCGCTGATAGTGTTAATGCATCACACTTCAGAAGAAATATCAGTCAGCATGATACACAGATACAGATCTATATTGAGCAAATCGAATATCTAGTCTTAAATCAATGGGTTCCGCGTGATTTCCTTTGAGTATTTCCTGAGGCAATGACATAAGATTAATAAACACACCGAATTACTGATAATAAGGGTTTATTGGTATATCCTGTTGGATTGACAGTGTATGAGTATTACCAAAGGGCAAAGCAATTAGACATGAAAATAAATCGTTTGATTCATGACACATTGATATACATAAGTGGTGTCTGCAATGTATATACTAGAGTACTGTGTAGATATAGAAATGTATGCTGGCAGTATATAAGTGTTAGATAATAGTAGGTATGCATATGATATGCACCTCCATATATAGACTTATAAAGCAGATAAGCTGATACATGGTTTGCATTCCAATAATATGATTAATAGCCCAAATTATCAAGGAAATGTGCAAGTAGGGTGGGAGGGAGGGAAAGCAAGTGTTCAGTACTGTCTCCAACAGGTCTCTGGTGTGTAGGGGGTGGAGTTTACAGTCTGTGAGAAGAGGTCATGAGAACCACAGGGTCAAGCAGGGACACAGAGTGTGGTATGTGCATTAACACAGATCTATTCTGTTCTTATTAATCAAGTGACCTTGTGTTAGTCACCTACAATGGCCATCAAGATTAGCTACAGTATGCGTCGTTTCTGTTGTATTATCAACAGTCCCAGGTTAATTGCCTCATATGTAACATGTCCGAAGCAGTCCTCTAACATAGAGTGATGCCAAAAGTTCTTAATGCCTCCTAAGTTGGCTGCCCCAGCTCAGACGGATGTCCTAAGGGGGCTGTTTATGGCAGCATTCATTGCCTGGCCCTCCTGTGCTCCAGTTCTTACATAAATCCCTGACACCTGCGTAGGGCTCATTAATGGGGCTCATGGTGTCTCAGCAGGTGGGTGCTGGTTCCGACACCACAACAAAAAGTGAGTTTTTTTTATGATGCCCAAACACAGCACCGGCTAGTTACTCACTGGGATTCTTCTAGCCCTTCAGGAGCGTATAAAAGAAAGTGGGATGGCATCCTGTGTGAATGAAGCACTCAAAGAGTTGCTCACCAAGACTGCATACATTCATTATTTGGACAAAAGGGCATAGTATGCCGCCTACATTAAAGCAGCACTGAGAAAAATAAGTTACTCACTTGAGTCTAGATCCAGACTCAGGCAATGTCGCCAAAATGAGTATCATTTGAGACTCACCCTGATCCTTGCATGATACTCAGGCAAAGTCAGAGTATCAACCAAGGATCAGCCTCAGGATCTGCCTGAGTATCATGCAAGGATCAGGGTGAGTCTCAAATGATACTCATTTTGGCGACATTGCCTGAGTCTGGATCTAGACTCAAGTGATTAACTTTTTTTTTCTCAGTGAGCATACTGCCCTTAAAGGGGGTCTCTAACTGGCTGCTAGTGGTATGGCAGGTGGGTGGAGGTTCCAGCACCAGGGGAGTGAGTGGTATAACGATGAGGTAGTTTGTCCCAGGAGTTGTGGCTTGCTGACAGACTGTTAGCTCAATGTGACAGACTGCTGTGACACTCTGTAAGACTGTGGAGACAGGAGGTGCTAAAGGGGTGTGTGGGTGTATGAGGGTGGATGTGTGTGTGTGGGGGGGGGGGGTTAACAGCAGTAAGGGTCTTTTAACCCCTTCAGGCCGTATGATACCTCCAACTTGAATGTTCTTTAATGATCATGATGCACCAATGCAATGCTGGCAAGTCCTGTAGTGAGTGGTACCTTGGTGCATCACTCTGACTACAATTAGAGGGTATCAACCCTGCAGTGTCGGCACGATACCTGAGTGCAGTCTGGCAATTAGACTCGCCAGGACTGCATTCTATTGGGCCCTTAAAGGGTTAAAAGGGAGAGTGTCCGTCAGAGGCATGATGTGTGCATTGCCATGCTTTTGATGGAAACCTGATGTTGTGAAACAGGCCTTTAATGACTCGTCAATTCCAACGTCACTAGTCCGTGTGACAAGCACTCAAAAACCACCAAGCCCACCCACCCATCACCACCCCCCACCCCCCCACTCTCAGCTGTCTCAGCCACCTTACCTCCCACCATTTGGCCCCCCACCTCCTAACTTTACCACCCTCCTTTATATTGTTATAGCCTACAGAACCATTTGTCTTTTCATACCACGTCAGTGCCTCATCTTAAAAGACCTCGTATGTCTTATTTCCAAACACAAGCTGCGTCACATCTCGGATACATCATGTTATGCTACCAATGCGCTCTGATATAATATTTCGATGCCTAAATGTACTCGGCTTATTGTTTCATATAACTTAAAGACATCCAGTTTGTGTTAAGAAGACCTTGTTTGTACAGATGTGCCACTTTTTCTACATCTGTAAAAAAATATCTTCTATATCTTTGTTGGGGATCTACCTATTTAACCCACTCAATTTCTCGTGGACAATCTATTACTGCTGTTGTGGCCCAGTACAATGTATGAGTGGAGTTGACAATACTATTGCCTGTGAGGGATTTAAGTATGTCAAAGGGGTGTTATTCCCCTACGTTATACCTAAACATTCTTGGTGTAGATCTCATAACACATTTTGGTGCAGATCCAGCTTATTGGAATAACTTATCATATCTGTATTACTCGCTGCAGGTGATTTTCAATTTTTCTCATGGTCCTCTTAATAATTTTGTTATAAATTTCAAATATACCCGGTAAACAATCATCCAATGCAGATTGAAATCTTAAATCAAATGGTCCATCAAGAGTGACCATAAAAAAAAACGCTGGTTTAGGGCGTTGATGTCATCTTCTTTCCACAAATTAAAGTTAATTTTAAAGAATTATGTCTCTTTTCAACAAAAGTTAAGTTCCAATCTGAGAAGTGACGATGGATAGTTGGAATTCCAATAGAATTACCTCCAAATGGAATCTCCATGTATTTATCACATTGTTAACATTTAAGTTAACAACAGGACTGTGATTGGGCAACCATAGGATGTAATGGTGACACTGATTGGTCAGAGAACCAGGTGGGGGACGCTGGGCCAAGGGACAGCGGAGGACGCTGAATCATTAATGAGCGCTTCCTCCAGGGGACAGTAACGAGTGTCTGCAGGTGTGGGAGGAGGGAGGGGGGGTGTGGCATGGCAGGCCAGTGTCGTCATGTTGCCATTTGCCCATGAAGTTGCCAAATTTGAGTGGTAGTTGCTTGTTTCCAGTTGTCAGTTGTAGGCCCAAGTTGGCAACTGTAAGATTGAAACAAGTAGGCACTGTCAAAAGAATTCTAGATATAGCCTAAGAATTAACTATGGAAACATATCTATATGGTAATAACAACCTCTATGGGTATACCAGACTGGGGATAACCAGAAAACCTTTTTAGAATTAGGCAGCCAGAAAACAGCAATTAACAACCATGGCAATTGGCACTAGGCAACTGGCAGCATGACACACAGGCCTTCCATAGTCAGAGGTGGTGTGGGGCAGGTGCAGTGTTAAGGTGATTAGGACCAGTCACTGATTGGAGGAATGACACCTGTAGATGCCACCAGCCACCTCCTGGGGGTCAGGGAGGCTCTAAACCCACCTATGAAAGAGGAGCTCAGGCTGCTCCGTCTTGCTTTAAGAACTCGATGTTGATTGGTCAGCCTCCCTTTCAAAGAGAAGTGCTCTGAATGAATGGTCTATCCAGTGAATGTTTCTTGGGATGGATTTGTTTCGAATTTCAGAATTAATTTGTATGAAACTCAAGTTTCTGAAACTTGCCTTCTGCCCATTTCCATTTAAAATGCAGGCGCAGTTTAGTAGGTCCGACTAAAAGAAAATTGACACATTTCTCTTTAGGGCCTAACAGGGCCTAACAAATCACAAGCCTACAGAGGGCCTACTCAGAAAGAGGCATAGGCATGCCTGTACCTACCTGGTGTCCATATAGCAAGGATTTGAACTTACAAGCATATGGAAAACCAAATAGCTCCTGTACTAAATTACTTTGGTAAATCTGGGCTATTACATGTATGGCCACATAACCTATACATGTACTTATGATATGGATTGCTGAGAAATGTGATAGATCAAACATTGATTTTATGTCATTTTTACAGAGGTTCTAGGTGTTTCCTCTATCCCACCCTCCTCATCACCAGGTCCACCAAAAGGTAGAACCTACACAAAGCACCAAGAAAAAAAAGAAATATCAAAAGAAAAGTCATTTATTATCCACAGTTGAGTTTTCAGGAGGCCAACCAGGGGAACCAGAGCATGGACAGTGGGTATTAAAAACGCGCATGTGCAGATTGAAAATTCTTTCATTATCGCCCAGCATTGTTGAACCCAGGCTCTCAAGGCGGCGGAACTGGAGAGGGTCGTGTTGCTATGGCAACAGTTTTGGCTCCCCTCAGATATGATGATTGCGTCCCGTTGCTATAGAAACGCTGGAGTCCGGGCGAAAAGGGGCGACGTGGCCACAACCGGATATGGAGCGTCGCGTCACTCGCTGCCTTCATTTGGCTGATTCCCATTCAGCCCTGGAGACGGTGCTGACACCTCATGTGTCGTCCAATCAGATCGGGTCTTATAGTCACGTGGAAGTAATCTGCGCTTAGCCCAACGCCGCCTGTCAATTTCCCGTCTCTGCCACTAGACGGAGTCCCATTGGGGGCAAGTAGGGGGCATTGGGATATAGGGCATGACGTGACACTGACGTATAGGACATTTGGTATGTCTGTGGATGTCCCATGACATGGGCGTTATAAGGAATTGATAGATAGTGACAAATACTAATAGGGCGCCATACAATATGGGGCATTGAGCCTTGACGGGTAGGTTATCATAATGCCCTGTTATGTCAGAGGGTTATCAGATGAGATTCTGTGGGATGAATACTAGCAAATTCATGGGATAATGATATGTTTCTCAGGAGCTGTTCTCTAAATCTGACCTTCAAACTTAGGTCTGAGAGGACTTCCCAGTGTTGAACTTGCACTGTCCCATTCACTGATTCAATAGAAGTAGGCCCTATACTAACAGAATAATGCTTTAGGCACAATACAATAAGGTGAGGACTCAGTTTATTTCTTACAGTGTGTCACTGTACAGTTAAAACTTTGGTATAGAATAGTGTTATGGACAGCAGTGCAAGAATCTCTTCCAGGGGATGTAGGCCCACTCCATGGGCAAATATGGGCAATAGTATGAATTGTAGCCATACCGTAAGTGTCCGTTTTGTGCACCTAAGCATGCAAATGTCAATAGAGAGTTTAAGATATGGGGACGTGCACGGGTACGTGTACAGCAAGGGCTAGAAGTACAGGTTCCAGTACAAGTAGAGGCTATCTGGTTAAGAATACAGACCCTATTTGCAGCTATTAACACCTAAAGTGATAGGTTCCACATGAGTAGGCTAGATGGTTTAATCAAGTGCCAATTAAACATACATGTAATTACATTACAAACAATATACACCTGCAGTAGGTAGTTTTATACCTTTACTTCATGTAGGCAGGGTTTCCATATCTAAATATGAAGGAACTTCTTATCTATATCAATTCCCCTTTCACATACGTGTAGATAGCCTCCTACAAGTCTAAAACTTCTAGCCTACAAGTTGTATACTGCAAGCTTGGGATTCCCCCCACGTGACCTATGACGTTACACGTACACGTTGCCGTACACGTTCATATCTTAACCTCTCTAATATCTTTTCTCTCCTGCACGTAGAAATCCATGTGGACCCATTCTAGATCTACGTAGTTTTTAGATATCAAGGAGAACCTCACCTACTGTTACACTGAAATGAGACTTGTATATTTTTTTAAAACCCTTGCACTTAATTAGAAGGTTACAGGGTCAATTCTTGGTTGGATATGTGTCATGATGCCACACGCATGGTAGGGATACGTATGCACAGCAAGTCTTGGCCAGTCAGTGAATTGTCTTAGCATGGAAATAAATAGTCATGAAAGTAATAAGCCCTGGTCTATTTCAAATACAGAAGAGATGATGTTGTAGTACTGAAATTGATGAGGACTATTTTTCCATGGCCAAACCAAATTAAAAAGTTGTTGTATGGATTTTCGTTTAGAAAAAAAATGGAGAGAACGGGCGAAATTTTATTTTCTTATTTATTTTTTTTGTCAATGGACACTGCGCGTCACAGATATGAGGAGAGCGATTTTTTTTTTCAATAACCAATAGCAAAAACTTAACACTCGTTGTCTCCTTAAGAAGGAAAAAAGGCCTTTATTTCTAGAAAATCATATTTGAAATAAAGGTGAATGTTTGACAGTGCTTTACATATGAAAGAAATGGTAAATTCACAGAAGAAAGACTTCGGTAAATTGTTATTTCAGTGCTCCATTTATTTTACAAATAAAGGAATATAAAAATATGAGACTGTTTAAAGTGCAACTACCGGGTATCAAGGATAAAACCCGTAATATCATAGTTATTCAGATCTTGAGATAACGATGCAGAGATTAATTTCGAGGAATAGGCTGAGGAAAATGAGAAAAATGGAAATAAACGGAAACAAAAAAGATAAAATAATTAGTTTCTTGACAAATGCACCTTTTCAATCCCCACAAATCTCCACTATCCACCACCAGCACACCTATTCCAATGAGTTGTGGTGGCCGTATTTTCTGCGCTGAGTGATTAAAGGGCCGTCGGAAGTGCTAACAGCGGTCGCCTACAAATTGCCGGGACTATATTGGCGCAATAATTTGATTTTGGTGGGGCTGGGTTCAGGGGCTGTGGAAGCTTGATGAGTGTCCACCCTCTCCCCAATTTTAGCGGAGGGGGGTGGTTCTGTTGTGTGAGTTGTATGTAGATAAGTTAATATGGTTAAGTCACCCAAAGCACCCCTCAACCTCCCTCCCCAATTTGCCCCCGTCACACACTAGTGGGCCATTTACTATTGAATGTGATAAAATGCCTTTTGGATCAGACTATTGCCCCAGTACCTAAACATGTTAGGGTCCTTGTGGAGGGCTGGAGGACTGACCCTTAAGGATAATTCCTATGTGGGTATTACCCTAGAGGCACACTCCTTGGGCACGTTTGTCCCAATTTGATTATTGGCCATTGTGACAGATTTTTGAAAATGGACCTGATGATCATGAAGCTGAAGGTCCAAAATGAAAAGAAGCTTGGCTATTTTAACCAAATGAATTTATCCTCGCCTTAGAGCAAGAAGGTTGTAACTGCATTTCTCAAGTTTTGCAGGAGAGGCAAAAGAAGTGGTCCACTTACTATAATAGCACAAGTGGAAACAGCAACATTGCACTGGGGTCTGTAAGCACACATATTATAGACAGAGCTTCACCTATAGGTTATTTTCAGAGTCTGTCTGCTTCTTATAAATATTATGATATGCGCCTTATATGCGAGGTGGTACAATGTATACAGGAGTGATTTTATCCCACAGTGGTAAGATGTCTGCAAAAGAAAAGAATATCTCTACCACGATATGCCCCTGCGATAGATGCCTAGAAAGTTCTCAAGACGACTCAACATTCTGCAGATACTTTGGGGTACCTGGTGAAAGTGGAGGCGGCGTGATGAGTGGATAGTAAGGGTTAGGGGTGGGCCTTAGTGAGGGTTGATCCTGATCTAAGACACGGCACAGTCCCTGTTTGTCATAATATTAACGTGGGACTTGTCACTGGGACCTGATCTAGAGGCAGCCAAATGGGAGGCCGGGTCTTCACACGGCTATTTATAATCATAAGTTCTTCTCCACCCCTGGAGTCGGCTCCACTACGCAGGAGTGCACTACCATTATAGGAGATGTGTTGGTTGGGAAGGGGGCGGGGTACACATCTGTATCTTTTAAAATGTTCATACTGGTATTGCATGATTATGCAGATAAGCTCTGAACATGATGAAATATGACTAGTTGTTATAAAAGATATAATTATTCTCTGTCGAAGATTTATTTGTTGCGAGGTAACAGCTAGTATGATTTAAAAAAAGTCAGTTACCATTTTTCCAAGTTATGTAGAAAACTCTAATATTATACCCCCTTCCCCGCCACTTAACAGGCGCACCTTCAGTGGAGGGCACTCCTATACATTTTGTGCTTGTGCACTATGCTGTTAATTGTGTTGATACTTTAGTTCTCTTCGATATAGTATTCACTTCATCCATAAGGCAAATCTTGAGTTTCGGCTAATGCCATAAGGTGCATTTGGGGATCTGCTTCCAACGGTTTGGCATACAAATATATAAGCAAATGTCAATGATCGGTGAATAATTTTGCATCGTTTTCACCAAGGTGACGCTGTCTGTATTCAATGACGCCTTATAGGCGGAGATGAATGCAGACAGGCCTCACCGAGGTGAATATGATGCAAAATTATTCACTGTGAGTTGACATTTGCATTTATTATATGGCTCTAAGGATGAATTTGCTTTTAAATAAGGAAACAAAACAATATTTACTGATTTTCAATGCGTCGAGTCGTCCCAGTTTGTTTTGATCCGCCATGACACCTTGCTCGACGAAGTAGGTCACGTGATACGGATCTAGCCACTGCTTTTAGTTTCGGATTAAATGTTCCTTGCGCCGGGCAATATCTTCTTTTTTAACATGGTGCTAATACTTAGATATACCTTAAACAATTCATAACATATTATTTAACTAGTTCAATCATTCTTTTTTGCATAAAACTTATAATAACCATACCTAAATACGTAACTAATTAGCTCTGTATAAATTTCAAAATGGCGCCGCTGAATATGCGAGTATTGTATTCCACCCCCCATTGAATATGGCGTAAGTAGTACTAATCTATAGTGTCGTCGATATTAGCCATATAATAAGATACCAACTCTTTGAGGTTCTGACTCCATCTACCAGGTACACCCACATAATATGATGTTGTCGGATATAGAATTCCCCATTGATATAGGATATATGCTGGAAAATGACATGCTAGTTAGTCGTTTTACTTAAAGATATGTGAATTTGATATTTTGCAGGTTTGGGTCTACCGAGAGACCTTTGTACATAAACATAGTGAGGGACCCACTGGACCGCCTTGTGTCCTACTATTACTTCATACGTCATGGTGACGACTTCCGACCGCACCTAAAACGGCGGAGGTCTGGCAACAAAGAGGTATGTCACACACGTCATGTTAATGTTACGTCATGTATACCAAAGGTAAAAACACACCAATACCGGTACCTTTATATATTGTGTCCTACTCTACATACTTTAACTTAACACATTGTGTCCTACCTTACAATTTAGCCTTTATACATTGTGGTCTACCTTGCATACTTAGCCTTTACATATTGTGCCCTACCCTACATACATATACTTTACCTTTAGACATTGTGTCCTACCTTACAGTCTTAACACATTGTGTCTTACCTTATGGATTGTAGATTAAAACACTGTGTCCTACCTTACAGACAGACTTAACCTTTACACATTTTGTGTACTACCCTACATACTTTACCTTTACACATTTTGTCCTACCTTATGGATTTTAGATAAAAACATTGTGCCCTACCTTACATACTTAACCTTTACACATTGTGTCCTACCTTACATACTTAACCTTTACACATTGTGTCCTACCTTACATACTTAACCTTTACACATTGTGCCCTACCTTACATACTTAACCTTTACACATTGTGTACTACCTTACATACTTAACCTTTACACATTGTGTCCTACCTTACAGACTTAACCTTTACACATTGTGTCCTACCTTACATACTTAACCTTTACACATTGTGTCCTACCCTACATACTTTACCTTTACATATTTTGTCCTTACTTACAGACGTTTGATGAGTGTGTGGAGAAGGACGGAGCTGACTGTGACCCAGAGAACCTGTGGATGCAGATCCCCTTTTTCTGTGGCCATGCCAGCGAATGTTGGTAAGTGGGAACTTGGTATCATTATATTCTTAAACTTTTAAGGGCAGCACAGTGCCGTAATTCCCCTTTCCCTTTTGTAAAAATAACTTGGTATGTTACATTTGAGATCTTTAAAATAATTCTGCCAGTAGACTAAAAGTAAATCTTGTGCAACTCAAATAAAATAGGACACAATGTATTAGCACACCAAAATGATATCACATAAAATACCGAAATGCCGCGTGTATAAGGCGCAGCTTATATACAAGGATAGAACCTTGCTGCGCCATATAGAATCTGTCTTAAGTCAGGGTGCACCTTTTAGACGAGGATTTTATACCATATTTTAGAACACTACTAATCTGGTCAAAATCAGGGTCTATGTGCATTCTGTAGGATCCTTTCAGGGTGCGCCTTATCTGCGAGGTGTGCCTGACACGCTAGGTCATATCACTATGATTCATGAATTGTGTGTCCTTCTTGTCCTATAGGATTCCTGGTAACCGTTGGGCGCTGGAGACTGCCAAACATAACCTTGTAAACCATTACCTGGTGGTTGGGTTGACAGAGGAGCTTGGAGACTTTGTGGCCGTCCTAGAGGCCGCCCTACCACGCTTCTTTGCTGGGGCCACTCAACTCTATAACTCAGGTAGGAACTTAGCTAAACTACATTTATAACATTACAAATCCTAGGTCAATGATTATAATGGGAGGGGAGTTAAAAAAAGAGGAGGGAGATTACCACGTCCGAAAGAATCAAGATGTTGTCAGGGATGAAAGTCTTCAGGGAATTCCCTGATTTCAGGGATTTTAAATTTCCAGGGCCCTATACTTTCATATAGAAACCCCGGTTTTTGGGAATATTGGGCCATTTCAGGGACTTTCGTGCTCTGTGACTTTCATCCCTGTGTTGTAAAGTAACTGCCCCCAAATAATACTTTAACGTTTCTAAGGGAGGCTTTAGAGGATAGGTAGAAAATTCCTCAGGACACCTAACATGTGACGATTTTTGTCACGTTAAAAACAAAGGACTTTTGGGTACAATACTGTTCCACATAGTAATCACCGAGTCCAGTGATGAATAGAAATTTGTCTCTTCATTACACACACTTCTTTGATTTTATCTCTTAATTTTGTGAAGAAGAATCAAATAATCATTCTTCTTTCAACCCTCCTTTGCAGGCCGCAAGTCACACTTACGGAAAACCTTCCACAAGGTCGTGCCATCCCCGGAGACAGTACTGAAGATTCAGGACAGCGAGATCTGGAAGATGGAAAATGAGTTTTACCTGTTTGCCAAGGAGCAATTCCACTTTGTTAAGAAAAGGACTTTTGAATACAAAGATGGCTACATGCAGGAGCGCAAGCAGCAATTTAGTTATGAGAAGATCCGCCCCAGGTGAGGGGTGAAAAGCGATTCGCTCGGATCTCACCCAAACCCACTTGAGCAACTCCTAGCAAAGATCAACCAACACGGTTTATGCTGAGAGGGCTCAAAGGGTATGACTAAATGACTAAAAGAATAAAGAAATTCACAGTATCTTCCCAAAATAGATAGGAGCGATGCAGAGAAAAAACGAGAAAAATATGCGCAACTGTGTAAACCTGAAGGTGGAGTGTCATGCGATTACAGATATTCTTTGTCATCAGGTATAACAAGAGAATATTGGTGTATTAGACATTACAAATTATATTTTCGAAAATAATTAATTGACAAGTAAAGCTGATATCAAAGCGGCGAGGGTATTTTCCCCCTAGTGAGACAACAAGACAAAAATGGAAATGTCAATTTAGAACATCAGTTTTTTTGGTGGGGGGAGGGAAGAGGGTTGCGAGAAAATTATTACAATTCTACATATCCCTTTATTACGGTACGAGATGATAGAGGAAAAAGGAAAAATAATTGAAATTGTTTGACTATTTTTACAAGTAAGACGGATGTTTTCATTTTTCATCTGATAAAGAAATATTGTCAAAAGTATGGACTCTTATACAAATCTTTTGCTAGCTTTAGAATATCTACAATTTAAACAGATGAAAGATATCTTTGGTTATTTGGAAAAAAAAGTGAAGAAATTGGCTTTTGAATAGTTTTTACAGTCATAAAAGAATTTGATAACAGAAGAACAACTTTCGCTTACTTTTCAATGGTTGCGCTATATTTTAAGTATACTATTGTCATACAATCCTTCAACAATATTTGTATTTTTAAGTGATATTCAGAACAGACATTTCTTTGACATTAAGTGAAGGAAAGAAAGAAGTAAACTTATTTCAATGAAAAATAACACATTAAGGAAGGCTAAAGAACCCTCTCATATAGAATTCGTAGGTTTATAATTGCTTCATTTTCTTTGATTGAAGGCTGGTCAATTTCCATAGCGGTGGGTAATATCTCTGCTTTTGCTAATTCATTCATAGGGGTTTCTTTCTCTGGTTATATAAGTATCATTGGAAAGAGGGGGTGGGTGATTTAGTTCTTTGGACTTCAGCGATTTCTGTACATGATTTAAGAGATGGTATTAGAGTATTTGGTATATATCAAACGTGTCTATATAGTATACTCCCTCTACCCAGAAGGAATGAGCCTATCAGTTGAGCATTATTTTACTCTTCATTTCATTACTCTTAAGATATTCTGTACAGAGACGACAGATGTGCTTGTATATTATACATTATATATATTAGGTGCGATGTATGGTCCATTAATTATGATATGACTGTGTGAATGAGTGTGAGTAAAGGGGGAGAGGATGTGTATGGGTGCTCTGAAACCTCAAAGCCAAAAAAAAGATAAAGATGAATATGTAATAGAGGGTGTGATGATCTACTAAGGGACTGTCTTATCTGTATAATTAACCCTTTAAGAGCATATACTGTTTGATCGCATTGTGTTCTATTATGCCCATCTGCAGTATGATAATCTGGATGCAGCCCTGATGAGAGATTCTCCAAAGCTGCATTTATGCATCATGCATGTCAAATGTGCAGGTTTATGCACTACATGTGGGGTGGCATGATACACTAAAGAATCAGTGACTGGCTGTTGCTGAATCAGTGCATCATGACAAATAGACCCTGATGCCTTAAAGGGTTAAATAGACAACTGGGATGAAGAGTAAGTCTGAAGTCTTTCCGTGATATCAGAAGTACTAGCCTGAGCCAAAATCACTTTTATTCCCGGTAATCAAAGTTGGGATGCTGCTAAATGAATGGTTCTTCACACAACAATGAGCAAAGTAATAAAAAAAAAACAATGTGCGAGTGTATGGATCTTTATGTTATTTGAACAAGCACCATACCGACCAGTTTCAACAGAAACTCTTACTTTCAATATCTTGACAGGTATCCCAACTTTGATATTTCATTTGGCTTTAAAGGATATCACCTGGTGGACGTAGTTGGGGTTGAATAGGTAGAGTTTCCTCTAGAGTGAAATTGGGGCTCTCAGCCTAATGTGCCACCATAGGGGTTCTTCAGGGGAATGACATTAAGGACACCTGTGAAAAGTGGAAAATGACGCTTTATGGTGCATATATGTATGTACCCTATTGAATTCAAAAGTGTATAGAGAAAAGATGACACAATCCAAGGGGTGACCGCAGTATTTATGTCAAGAGTGAAACAGACTTCTCATATGAGTTCCCATATATATGTGTGCTGGTCTACTACTGTATATTCTTAACTGTTCCATGCAGCCAGGTGGAAATAACCCACACTCCTCCAGTTAACATTCAAAGAATCTTCTTATATTCTGTATTAGAGTTTTAATTTTCATAACTGAAAACAGTCAGAGGAGGACTAGAGTTCATTCCAGATCCAGATCTCATTGGATCATTAATTGCAAGCTACCGTCCTCAGTGTTTTAAAATGAGCCTAAATCATTGGCCACTAGTATAATACTTTAGGAAGGTTAGGTTCCACTTGGCTGAGATGGGACACTAAATGATATCACCAAGCCCTCTTGAGTTTCAGTTGGTTCAGTTTGCAAGGTCAGGATATTTGAAAGCCTTGACTTAAAGGATATACATCGGCAGGATAAAGTCATTGTATTCTGCTATTTTGTATATAGACATAATTATGATAAATGTATGTGTCGCAAGCAAATCTTAAATCAAATAATAGAAGGGTGTGTAAAAAATGTGTATTTTTAAGGATATTTACGAAGAAGTCCTTTCGAGGGTAGGGCGAGCGGACTGCCATTGACACAGCATTATTCACATATATAGGCCCTTGTAGTGTTTCAACTGGCATTGTAATAGAAAAAGACACTATCCTTGCTTAACTCCCAAAGCTCCATTGAAGAAATGGAAAGAAGAAACCCTCCAACATCCTTCCCTTATAGAGGACTACAAGAGAAGAGTGATAGAATGTATGAGATATTACCTTCATATACATATATACATACATATACGATATTGTCTTTAAAGTGATTAGTAGAGGACTTTGTGGAAGAAATACACCATCTAATTCTCTTGTATCAAGAGAGCTATGCCAAATAGGACCATGTATCCTAAGTCGTTTTAGGTGAAAAGAAATGGTTAGTGTTCACATCATTTACACCAAATCAACAGGATATTTTTGCTAACCACTCTGACATCTAGTGGACTTTGGGCACTGCTTGTTCAAGGGGGGGGGGTTGTTTAGTCCAGAAAAATTGTTTAGTCCTGTAATATTTAATATAGGTCTGTGTGTCCTCGGATATACAAATCCACCAGTACTAGGGAGTTGGAGATAGAGAGTGAACAAAAATAGTTCGCTACTAAATATTATTAGACAGTGTTATAATGTTACGAAGATTTCTGATGAAAAAAAATTGGCTAATTTGTACAGTGTTGCTATGGTAACTTAGGAGATGTTGTACATGTTGCCTTGGTAATAATATGTACAGTGGTATATGAAAACATGAATATTTCTTGATTCAAACCTCCCATACTTTACCTATAGAAATTACCCCTTCAAACTCAAACCTGTCCTCAAACCTATAACCTATCCCTACCTTCCCTGTGCTATGTGCGTGTCGCGATGGTCACAGTCTGTGACAACACTGTTTATCTGAGGCCCAGGGAACCAGTATCAAGGCTGACGCGAGCTCAGTGCCACCGGGGCAAAGAGCCGAGAATGAATGTGATTGTATGCTGTATACTGAACGGTCAAAATAAAGATAAATTTTCTGTATAAATCTTGTATTGCTTTATCACTCTTCATAAAAAAAAACAAAATTTTCCCCCTTCGTAAATGTGATGTTAAGCCCAAAAAATACAAATTTTTGGATTGAATGTCATATGTGGGCATAATCCATGGAAAGTAAGACGTCATTTGATAGCAAGTAACATTTGCAATCGATATGGTTGTGTACTTTTAATGGTCAGGAATACAAATATGCATAGATTTGATAACCTTAAATAATATAAGCTAAACCACAGGGATGAATCAGTTGAAGAGGCAACTGGGTATCGTTATTATTTTATTATCCTATGGTCAACATCAATTGATCTTTAAAAGTTATCATATATGTGTTCCGCTTAAAACTTTAAGTGCGACTCAGGTGCTCACAGTAATATCCATTTGACCAACACACATATAACAGTTTTGTCCTCTCAGTGAAGGTGAAAAATACTTTTCAACCATTTGCTCTGCTCGACTTCCGGTCAGCAACTGATGAGTCCTAAAGCTAAGTTTATCTGAGGCCAGGGAGCAGTTATCGCCACCCGTACGCATCACATGTGTTACTTTGATATCTTGTCTGTCCGACTCAGCAGACGGGTTGTGGTTTACCACGGTTACATGGTAAAATTTGATTTCGCCTTCGAAGACACACTGGTCGACATCGGTATGTGGTTCATCACACTGTTTGCCCACCAGTCTGTAGTGTGTACTGTCCTCTGTGACCAGTGTACCCTGAAAGGCAGCTCCAGTCTCTAGGAAACATAGGAAGGCCAATCCAGAGGCTTGCAGCTCCATGGTGTAGTTTAGTTTTGATAGGCAGTCAGTAGGATTGTGTACTTCGTGATTGTTGAACTCATCTGCCTTGCTGTAGATAATCTGGAGAAAAGGAAATAAAATACCTAAGAGATGAGGTCTAATTATGGGAGGAGACACTGTTGTATACAAACTTATAAAGCAAGGGCCTGGGGGGACACTTCATATATTTTGCTGACACTTGTGTGCGGCTGGCAAGGGCACTTTTTCATCAAAATCCCCCTAACAAGGGTCCGATTTCTAGGCCAAAATCCCCCTAACAAGGATCAACTTTGACTAAAATCCTCCTAACAAGGGTTCACTTTTGACCTAGGTGTGAAATATCCCCTAAAAATACCCACATTTTGACCATAATTCCCTAGTTTTCAGGAGATATTTTCACATCTAGGGAATTCTAATGGTTTATGAGTGAGATATTTCTTTAAAAACATAGGGTTTTTTTTGTTTGTTTTTTAAAGTGCCCTAAGAAGGGTACGTTTTTGAGGTAAAATCCCCCTAACAAGGGTAAGGGTTGTTGTAGCTCCATCCGCACACCTGTGTCAGAATAAATGTGAGTGTCCCCCCGGGAGCAAGGGTATACCGTATAGGCTACTCACTCCTGTGGGCCATATACTACTAATCCCTCTACTTGAATAGATCTGTAGCTATTTTAAACTTAAAGTGTTGGCTATTTCAAGCTACCCGTATTCCTGAGAACGTGAGCTTAATTTGCTATCTGTACTCTAAAGTATAGGTCTAGACAAATTCACATAGAGCCTACAGTAAGAAGGCCCCTATTATCGCTCACCCATGTGCAAAGCACAAACCTACCACAGATACCCCAGTAGTCAGAGGTTAGACACTGTTCTAATACGATCAACTGTTGCCCATAATTCGTTATTATCAATTTCAGCAAAATGAAAGAGTGTCACCTCATCTGTCTTTATGAAAACTCTATTTAAGTTTTAGCCAGTTGTCTTGGTCTGCTTCCAGGACACTAACCTCCTTTCTTTTACCAGAGATGGCGCTAAAGTCAAATTCTGCTGATTACTCCACTAGGGGGCAGCAGTGAACTCAGAAACCAGGTGGCGATAGTGTACTCACTCTGAGAGGACCATAAATATTTTAGACCTGGATTACCCGGTAAGTTGTTAGACTGCACAAAGGTACATTGCATCTCCTTGTGGCATATGTCAACTTGCATTTACCCTCATTGTTGCAAAGTCTTCATCATATGTGAAAGCCCCCCCCCCCAATGATTAAAGGCCAAACATTCGGGGATGAAATTCTCAAAATTCACACCCCTGAAGTAGCCTAGAGACAAGTGATGTTTATTGATATCGAAGACAAAGGGGAGGGGCTTGAGTGGTTTTCTTGAGCCAAAACGTTTTTGCCTAATAAAGTAATCGTATAAGTAAACATTAAACCTGATTCGCGAATGCATGTTGAATGAAGTCCTTTCAGAGTAGAGTGTTGTTTCTGCCCGCCTGCCTTTTTACCCCCCCCCCCCCCTTGGTGGCAATATTTAATGACTCGTCCCTACTTAAAAATGCCATTTCAATGTCGGTGGTAGTAATTGGAACTATTGGTAACGGTAATACATTTTACCCCAAAAAAAACCAACAAAGTCAATTCATTTCTGCCAATTTTATTTTATCAATAATCAAAATGCATTTGTATACATAGGCGTGTTTATATCTTTATCGACATAGGGTGTAATAGCAGTGCAGAGCAATGCCATACTATATTCCATGCCACCACACATGATCGGTAATCCTTTGTCAGACGGATTACACTTGCTGTATAAAATTCACACTGTGTTATCAGTGATCACAGTGTATGATGTGTGCACGTCTTTACACATTCTAAACTGCGTGCAGTCCATCTCAGGGATAAAGGAAAATTCATAATTGATGACAATTAAGCTTGTTATTATACCATAGAAAATAGATTGCTATAAAAAGTGATATAATGCTGAATTGTCCTCCCGAAGCCCTGATACCCCCTTTACCTTTTTTTGTTCCTATTCCCACAAGTGTCCTTGTATAATTTTATGTCATGCTCATATGTTATTCCGCACCATTATATAACCATGTCTTTCACTTCATACTTGAGGCCATGTCATGATCGATGCAGGGATAAAAGTCACTGAGCACAAACAAATTGAAAAATACCTGAAATGCTCAAACAGAAACCCTTACATACAGGTTTTGTATAAGAATGAATATATATAGATCTTTAGAACTTGAAAACCCCTGAAATCAGGGAAATCACTGAAGACTTCCATCCCTGTCAATGACAAGTTGTAATTGAATGTTCCCTGTATCAAATATATATGAGCGTAATAACCCTCGTCAAAAGATTATACATAAATAATGTAGCAGGGGTAGACACCAAGGGGGTAGACAATAACTATCGGTACTGTAAAAATGAACATTCTGCCCACCATAGGTGAATCAGACTCCGACTGCAGTTTGTAGATGTTACCAATGGGAGGGTTAGGCCTAACAGGATATTTTACCTCGGGATTTTACCACATAGATGTACATGTACCTTTTCCCAACTTTAAGGCACAGTAAATGAAATTGGTGCCCAACTTTTGAAACCATGAAATGCATGTAGCTTTGCATGTGGAAATATCCAAATATATTATTTACGCACTCATTTTCTGCACAAGATACCAATCAGTCACACATATACAATGCACAAGACACATTTACATGTTTAGGTGAACGAATCTTTTGCCACACTTCATACGCTCGCTGGTATCTTATAGCATTAGCCTCTTTTCGATCAAGAAGACATGCGTCCATATTCAGGCTATTCCCCGGGGGGGGGGGCACTTGAATTTTTTTTGACGGGGGTGTGCGGCTGAGCCTCTGACAACCCTTACCCTTGTTAGGGAGATTTTACCCTTGAAAGTCCACCCTTGTTAGGGCATTTTTAGCCAAAAACTCCATGTTTTGGGGAGGAAATCTGATCAATAAAATCACATTTTGAAAATTGACTAAAGATTGTCAATTTGCTGAGAAAACTTTCTCGAAAAATTAGCAAAATTTGCCCGAAACGCAGGCTTTTGACTCAAAAGAAGACCCTTGTTAGGGAGATTTTCTCAAAAGTAGACCCTTGTTAGGGGGATTTTTCTTAAATATAGGACCCTTGTTAGGGAGATTTTGCCCAAAAAGTGGCCTTGCCAGCCACACACATGTGGTACCAAGACATATGAAGTGCCCCCCCCCCCGGGGGCTATTCATGTTTGAGCAGAAGCGTCTATAGGATTTCCTGGCCTTTCTAGTCGCCATTTTGCAATTGTAATCCCAGAACCGGCGCTTGTCAGATTTGATAGCACTTTTATATCCATCGTGGTAATAGATGCCATCAGAGTCACTCCACACCCACCCGTGCTGGCGCTGCTGCTTCCTGGGCTGGTCACTAGGCTGAGAACTTGTGGGGTGGTCACTAGACTGAGAACTTGTGGGCTGGTTGCTAGGGTGAGAACTTGTTGGTTGGTCGCTATGCCTGGAACATGTGAGCTGGTTGCTGGGCTGGGGACTTGTAGGCTGTTCGCTAGGCTGAGAACTTGTTGGCTTGTTGCTAGGCTGAGAACTTGTTGGTTGGTCACTAGTCCGGTAACTCGTGGGCTGGTTGCTAGGCTGGGAACTTTTAGGCATTTCGCTGGGTTGAGATCTTACAGGCTGGTCATCCTTCTGAGAATTTGAGGGCTGATGGCAATGGTCATCAGCCTGAAAATCCAAAAGCTGATGGGAATGATCGTTTGACTGAGGGTTGGAGGACTGGCAGGACTGTTTTTCAGGCTGAGAAGTAGAGGGCCCATGGTGGGTCTGACTGATAGGCCGAGAACTAGAGGACTGAGGGCATGAAGTGAACTGATGTGACTTTTGGGTAGCAACTTGAGAATTTAACTTTATGCACTCTATCATAAATGCCATGTAATCCTCATTGTAGCGTCTCTGATAGTCGTCCCACCCAGGCTGGCGGGGTAGGTAGGTTGGATGAGGACCTGAGGGCAGTGAGGTGAACTGCTGTGCAGCAGAGACAAATTGCTGTGCAGCAGAGCTCAGCTGATGTGCAGCAGAGGCGAACTGCTGTGCCGCACGGGTGTTCTGTTCGGCCATCTTGATAAACAAGGGCGGCAGTAGGCTGGTATTCTACAGAAGTCCTTCTATTGCTAGTTTTCGAGGAGCAGCTCCAGTGATTGGGTGTAGATTTATAGGCAGACCACACTGACGAAAGGAGCAGCTCCGGCGAGTGGGTGTAGATTTATAGGAAGACAGCACTGATGACAGCAGCTCTGGTGACGACAGCTGGTCCTGTTTTCTGACATATATGAAAAGAGTGCATTTAGATTTAAATAATAAAGATACCGCGGGTATGTATAGGTATGTGAACAAAAATTTCAAATGTATAAGATCTTCTGGATATTTGTATGATCCTCTAACGGAATGTGTGAAAAATAACTTGCTTTTTTAAATGTGATTTTAGAGTCTATAGGTGCCTGTATACAGGCACCTATAGAGGAATCTGTCTAGTTTTAAACTAACTTTAATCACTATTCATTCAAAAGGTAACCCTAAATAGATAATTTTTACTTTTCCTAAAGTATCCAAGAATTTTTCCACAGACAGCTGGGATCCACCCCCCTCTACCCGGGGAGCTGTGTACAAATGACGTCATGCTTTTTTTGGACCATTTCGATCCCCCCCCCTCATGTTTTTTCAATGCTGAAAGTATATGGAAAATTAATTCTGTCATGCTGGGCCTAACCCCCCCTCCTGCATGACGTCATTTGTACACAGCCCGCCTCCTCCAAATGCGGCCCATAGACCTATTAAATGGTTAAGGCCCCACCCAGTCTCGTCCGGTCGGGATTCAGGGAACTCCCTCTCTCGTGTTTGGGGATGATTGTCCCCATTTTCTGGGGAAGATTACTAAGCAATGTACCTGCCTACAAATAAGCACTACAGCAACCAGCGGGAAAAACTTCTTTTACCCAAAAACGCTAGCAGATAGTAGCTCTGGAACAATATGATTTTACATCACCATTTTAAATATTTGTTAATATTTTTGGATACACATCCAAAAAAACGCGTGACACAGCACTAAAAAACTTTTTTTTAGCGCCTCCCACGCCGCGTAGCGGCGGTACCGCGAAGCAGTACGGGAGTGCGCTATGATGATTGCATTTGCCCCATATGATGAGGTCTCACAATACAAAATTACTGAATAGAGAAATTGATAATTGTGAAATCTTCTTTATGTCTGCTTTTATAAGACATGTCATCAAACACTGGTATAACGACATTAATGGCGGGATGCGTTTTTTTACGTGGTCACAACCGCATTTCTTGTTTTAAATCTGATAGACAAGGGGGGAGAACGCAAATTACATTGAGGTAACTGTGTCACGCAAGATTTTCTTGGCACCCGTGTAGGGGTCCAAAGAAGCTGGTCTCCTCTATTGATCATTGTTAATTCTTCTGGCATCTGTCATGATACATCTACCTAGGCATTGCTGCATTCATGTGATGACTCAATATGAACAGCATGATCCAATTCAGACAACCCTCTAGTGGTACGATTTAGGTCATTTAATTAAAATTTATGATAACCTGGATTACGGATCCGCCGGTGAGATTTTTGGCAAATTAAAAAAAAAAAAGTTTTTTTGTTTTTTTTTTACCTCTGGCCGACAGGATTTTTCAACATTCGTGGGTAAAAAAATGTCCCTAGAGATGAACAAAAATGCACCATTTGACCCCACAAATAATTGTCAAAAAATCTTGTTGTAGTAGTAACAGTTGTGTTCAGTTAAAATGAAAGAAAGAAAAAAGAAAGAAAAAAGGGATAAAAATTTTGCATGCTCCACTGGAGGGGTCAGCACCCCCCCCCCCCACCCACCACTCATGCCCATTGAAAAAAAAAAACTTAGAGATAAAAATAGATCAGCCCCTCGTTTCTGTGCCAGTAAAATGGCATTAGTGACGTCATATCAATAGGTTTACCTGTGCACACTGGCGGGATTTCCTTCATACCTCACAGAGGGGAATCCCATACCTTATTTCGCTGGTCCTCCCCATGCCTCATGCTGCACTCCCGACGTATTACACACCACCTAAGGCAACCAGCGCACACCCGACCCACACAGGTGACACACTTTTACAAGTGGCAGGTGAGATAAAACTCCCACCTGTGAACTGTACACTACTACACCATGGAGTTACCTGGAGTCTTCCAACTCACCCTTCTGGCCGCCACTATCTCAATATGTAAGTGCTGTCTTATCTATTCCTTCTGTATGTAGCGATATGAAGAGATAAAGTGATGGTTATTGATTGGCACACCTGAGCTACCAGGTGTTTCAAAACAGTGGAAGTGGTTTCCTTCTACCTGGTCCTGATCCCACCAGCCTTTTTTACCCGATTACATTGAGTTTACACTGTATTTTGCAGGCATCTTTGATAATAAAGGGTTTACAGGTTTTGTCTAGGGTGAATATTATATACAGAAAAACATTTTGATATGGGTATGGTGTGTATTATTGATAAGTACGGGGGGATTTACATGTGACCTAGTTAAGGCTGTGTGTAGTAGTAGGTGCAGTGTCAGTTGACCTAATTTGATTGGTCATTCTATGTGACAGCCACACTTATGTAGCTAACTTATAGAATGCATAGATGAATTAAGGAATAATGGTGATTGTAAGGAAAACTGGCAATATACCACATATATGATTGTAATCAGATTATGCATTGCATTTATATATAGCTCGAGATAAGCATTATGATAATGAAGGAAGACACATGAACAGACCGACTTAATTAATTAATTGACATGATCATTATTATAATTATATGATATCCACATCCGTTTGACATCATCTGGCAACAAATTACAAGATAATGATAACAATTGAGCTCCCAGGAATGTGCTATCTACTCGATTGGTTAATGCAGACCTTGCTATAGTTATTCGCCGATGCAGTGACATAACCATGATAGTGAATTGATGTATGTGACACTTAATACTTTAAGAACACTATCCTGTATAGGCCCTTTTTATAATGCTACTATGCTGCTATAATTCCTGGATACATCGAGGGGATATAAAGGGCCCTAGACCCCTAAAATCGACATGGCGACATGGGCATTTTTGAGCTTAGTGACATGGGACATTGGCACTTTCTTAAAATCCATATGGGGACCTGAGCTTTTCTTAAAATCGACAAAGTGACATGGACCGCTTATTGCACGAATGCATCTACCTACCAGGTCTGCATTTATACATTATACCAACCCATTATATTGTCGGCATCGTGCTTTACTGTAGACCTGACGAGAAGACTCTCAAGTAGAGCATTCAATATGTTATAGCGATCAAAGGATGTGCATTGATTGATACATTATGTAACATTGGATGTTTTAATTTACCTATTTCAGGTGTGGGTTTGGAATGCTACGTGTGCCACAGTCAGGATAGTAACAAAGATAAATGTATCAAGACGAGCAAACAGTGTGAAAAAGAGGAGGACATCTGTATGAGCACCATAGCATGGAAAAGTAAGGAAGACCTTTGATGTGTTTTTTTTTTTATCATTTATTCTAGTTTTTGCTTTTTATACAAGTTTTCATGGCAAACATTATTTTCTCTAACCCAATGCAAAGAGCTAACTAATCCTCACCAACTTGCTTGTTTCTATATATCAATATAAACATTTAGATTTAACTGCACTTGGATAACACTCGTTTATTATAACGCGTAGTTTATGATGATCATATTTCTGGTCAAAACTCTTATTCCAATATAAAACAAGATGCCTTAACCCTTTAAGGATATTGTAATGAATCATATAAATTATGTAAAGATTTGGCCAAGGCAAGTAGACTCGTGAGGGCTGCATTCATGCATAATGCCGACCCTATACAGGGTTGATAAATTCCTCATAATAAAGGGTCAAATTAGAGGATTCACAGATCTATCGACAATAATTTGTCTCTAATAATTATCTAACTCTTCTCACAGTTCCACCATACTGGGTGCCCCATGCTGATAGGATCCACTACATCTCTAAGGACTGTGCCAAGTGGGACGACTGTAAGGCTCGCAAGGCGGAGCTTTATGGAAAGAATTATTGTAAACGTGATTGGTTTAACGACTGGGAGTGTGTGGAGTGCTGCAACGGGGATCTCTGCAACTACTATGTCACTGTAAGTCTAATTGTATTCTTTTTTTTTAAATTCTATTTCAATTTTTTTTTCAATTTTATTATTCATTTATTTATTTGATGATCATTATTTGGCTTTATGACCAAGAAGATAGTAATCCTCAAAATCAATTTGCCCATTGGCGTTTGATCAATTTTGAGGGCAAGCATAATAGATATAGGTATACATCCTTTCTGTGCCTACCGAGGGTATACATATTTCCCTTGAAAAAATATGGGAAGACCATCTATCATTAAATCTAATATCTATTAGTAAACAGAAGTAGATCCATATATCAACTTTTGTTATGGAATGTATACAATAATATGCAACTTCTTTTTCAGCTTGGAGCCTCATCGACAAAAGCGAGCATATTGACCGTCATAACACTTTCCTTGGGCTACATTGTTAGAAGAATCCTGTGTCGAGACTGACAGCATTTCTATCCATATATTAACCTACAATTTTGCCTTGTAATGATAGGTATAAAAAGACCAACAGTGATGTTTACTATACGGCGATCGAAAATTCAGGTAGGGCTAGACTTTGGCATTTTTTCGAGAAATTGAGTTTGTACAGTAATACTCGAACTATACTTGTATACTGTGGAATCAATAGGGAGAATCACAAAGGCAATCTCTCAAAAAGCAATTGTACTATAATGCTTGGACGACTAGGAGCATTTCTACGTGATAAAACCTCTATAAAAATGTAAAGGTATGAATGGTGATAAAAGTGACATTGGGCAAATTTAGAATTAAACTATCTTCTGACATTGTTGAGGGGGGTGTTCAGAAAGACATCCTCGTGATGACATAACTCATTCCATTTTCACTCAAACATATCTTAATATGGATATTTTTTATGATTAATGTTGTCATGATTAGGGGCCTTGGGAGGGAGTTATTTTCACTTGGTGTTCAAAAATCAGACACTGCTTCTTTATTTTCATAACGCATGTGTCTGATGTATGCACGTTGTAAATATTTAGGGACCTTATAGATATGAAAACAGGTCTATAGATGGTGCAGTCATAAGGCTATCAGAGCCCTTAAGTGATATGCGTGTATTTCATAGAATCTCTCAAATAATCACATTCAGTTGTTAAGAAAAGAGGGGCGTTCCTAGAGTACTAGCGTGGACATTATTCCCCTGATTGTGATGTGTACATACATGTATCTCTTTTATTTTTATGTATGTTTGTTCACAGACAACAGATGGACTACACGATATACATTACTTTGTTACAACGGTCTGATTTCAAGTATTATCGCAAGGTCAAGGTCGACGTTCTATTTCCATGCAAAAGGTCTTTGAATCTCAAAAGATGGTATACTTTCCATTGGATGTCCGCATCAAACCATTAAATTTCCAATGTAAAGAAAGTGTCGACCAGGCAGGGATTGACATCTTTTTCTGGCCGATAATGTACAAAGTATTCACTAAAGAAAAGGCTATATGGCATAGAACCTCCCCCATTCTTCACATTTCCTCATGTTTTACTATGTGAAATGATATCCACTGTATCTCTAGTTTCATTCATCATAGATTCAAGGAAGATCTAAACACCAAAAGGAAAGTATTGAAAGATTGAAGATCTGAGTCAGCGCATTTTGTCCTTTTTACATACTGAACTTTCACACTGAACATTGTATAAGGAATCTCTAATATGTCTGTTGCCTCAATATTTGTATGACAATGTCCTAGCTCTCAAACACAGGTAATCTGTCCTATTTACTGACCTTATATGTAACATCAAAAAGGTTCATTCTGTCATCGGGTGATATTGGGACTGAGATTCATTTTAAATACTCTATACAAGTTTGTTGAAAGGTTCAAAGCACATTTAAGGTAAAGATCGCATCTTTATTCCTTTGTGCAATTATGTATATATATATATATATATATATATATATATATATATATATATATATATATATATATATATATATATATATATATACATGCTCACTGAAAAAAGATGCATATGACAGTTGTATATAAAACAATGTATATTAATGAGAAAATAAATGTATAGACATTTTTTATTCCTTGTCTATTTTTGTACTTTGTATATATGTGGGAGAATCAACGGGACATAAAGGGCTAAGCCTATGTCACAGCCTTTTCAAATAATGAACGGAGGTGTGACATAGATCACAATTGACTCAGGGTTTCAAAAGCTAATCAGGACAGGGTTGTCCAATCGAGGGTTTCCGGGGTTTCCCCATTAATCATCAGGGCCCTAGGCCTGTATAGTACGGAAGCAGGACCTTAAAAAAGAGGCATATTTAAGGAGTTTAATGCAGGGTCATTACTAATGGCTACAACTCGTTTTACCGTCTTTGTGGATATCTGAGGGTCAAGAAAATTAATGTACTGATATATCAGTCTGTTATATTCACAGAATACCAAAAACATGCATGGAAATGTACCATTCATTGGATAAATATGCTTAATCAATCTGGTGACATCTGTGCCCCCTCACTTAGGAATAGGCAATCCAACTAATCTATTACTAATCGTCATTAAGAGGCTTTGTTGCAATAAAAAGGCAACCTGAATTCATTTATAATCAATGTTTATAGTTAGTATCGTTAGTATAGTTAGTGCCTAGCAACAGCCATGTTTCATAGAAACAAACATGTTATTTATTATTAACAGATGACTTTCCTATTCTAATCTACATTTTATTGCCAAAAGCCATAATGATTGCAACATATAACCATTGGGTACCATGTATATTCATAGCTTTTTTATCATTGAGAGTTAATTAGGAGTTTTGATTCAGCCATGCTTTCCTCTTTATTGCAACTTTAAAAGGCGCTTGGGTAATTTTCCAACGTTTATAGATTTGAAACATGTTACACCCCAATCTGATACATTGAATTGTGTGGGGGTACAATATTGAAGTCTTTTCAGTCCTTTCCCTTTTAGCATGTGTGTACCATGAGCAGTAGTGAAGAAATCAATGTAAATGTGGAGGTAGGGTAATGCCTGCCCATCATAGAGTTTTGAGTTTTAACAAGTTTATTGGCAGAAATCATACATGTACGTTTTTCAGATCGGCCAAAACACGGCAACAGGAAAGAAATAGTGTAGCGCTCAATCAGGTTGTACAAAGTTACATCAGGCAGGCATCATTTTGGGTGTAGATCATTATGATATTACTAAAGACATAACTAAAGCCTCTTAGGGGCTGTATGTATCACCATGATTTGCACAAGTCGATTATCCGCAGGCAGCATGTATATTACATCTTTCAAAAATAATTGCGTAGTCTATCAAGTGACGGTTATACACCAAATACATTCAGATTTTGTTCATGAATTCTTTCTTACTGCCTATCTGCTGAGTATTTGCATCCAATTTGTCCCAAAGGACACATCCCCTGTACAGTGGTGACTTATCATACGTCAAACACCTAGATCTGGATACTTTTAACTGTTTTTTAACATTGCCGCGCAAGTTCCTGGCAGGGAGTTTGACACAGTTTGGATCACAAGAAACATCATACATCATAGATAATAAGTTCTTATCACGTCTAACCTTTAGCATTTTCATATAAGTTCTAACATGGAGATCGTATATAAATATATCCCGAGTATTAAAGATTCGAAGACATAACCATAGGCAATGATTCTGCATAAGTTGTAAGCGGCCAACACTGGATTTTGGACCACTTTCATGTAGAAAACTTGCATGTTCCAGCACAGGTAGAACCATTTGTTTGTATAAAGTCAGACACAGCTTATTATCGACAAATTTCCTTAACTGTCTTAATTGGTACATCTTGTGGCGGAAACTAGATATTATTTTTTCGTTGTTTCTCCGAAAATTAAGACCACGATCAATGATAACACCAAGGTAATTGAATTCATCAACCACTTCAAGGCGCTTACCATCAAGTTCAGCACTCATTATACTCAAATTGTGTCTGGCATTAAGTAAATCACTTGCACACCATAACAACTTTGTTTTTTCATTATTGATAGTAAGCTTGAACAATTTACACCATTTACTGATACTATCCAGATCAGACTGTAATTTCCTTAGTACATGATTGGGGTCGGTATCATTGACATAGATTTTATAACCGATACTATACTATCAATATATATTATAAATAATAACGGACCTAAGACGGACCCTTGCGGGACGCCACACGTTACAGCCTCTTTAACAGATACACGCCTATTGGCAGTAGCATATTGCTTTCTGTCCTTAAGATAAGAATTAAACCAGGATACACACTGTACAGATAAATGCAAATTCCTAAGTCTTCCTAGGAGGAGCATAGTAGCAGATTCTCTGTACTGCTTCTCTATAGAGCTACCTCAATACTACTATTCACATGTGGACCCAGCGCTTCCAGTCCTCTTTTGTATAGTATCCTGTATATAGTATCAGATTTGAACTTCTCCTACATACCAATATTTCAGGGTCCAAGACCGGGAGACATTGGCCTTGATTGGGAAATTCCTAATACCTTTTCCCAAATGCTCCATATTGACACAATCTATTCTTTAGTCTTTAATAGGAAAATTAGGATACAAAAACATAATTTCTGACAACTTTTGTCAGACTGACACAGTGTGAAAAACCTCATCATGTCGAAATCTGGGAGATTTTCAAAGTTAGAAGAGCCAGGACCTATCTAAAACCGGGAGAAACCCTAACAAATAGTCAAAGTCCCAGCCAATCTGGGAGTGTTGGCATCATGGGCTTGTACTAGTTACCAAGTTGAGTCCATGTAGTTGTTATCTATATACCAAGGAGAGGGTGTGACGCTCTAGGGCTGATGCTGCCCTCTGGCAGCTCTATTACTATGCATAGCCATTGGTGACAGAGGTGAGGGGGGACTTTGCCAAAGTCCCCCCTCACCTCTGTCTTCCATGGCTATGTGTACAGGAAATAGTTCAAAGGGTATCTGCCAGAGGGCAGCAAATGTCCTTGAGTGGCCAACCCTCTCTTAGTATAAGGATAACACATACACAGCCTGAACTTGGTATTGAACTAGTACGCGCCCATGGTTGGCATGTATGCCTTCTCTTGAGCAACATATTGCAGACACATGTATACTAGCAAGTAGTGAATTGACTCTGTAAAAGGTAGCATCAGGTCATTCATGGTCATTCATCAATGGAGTAGTGACATCTCGCAGGTAGTTTCTGAACTACATACTGTTCTACTGGGGTGGCATCTGGTGGATACCAATGAACTAGTTTTTGTCTTCTATAAATGAAATAAGGGAGTGATCATTTTTTAACAACAGGGGGGGGGGGGGCTGGTGGGTTTGCGCGCGGACGCGCGAAAACAATTTCGACCCCCCCCTCTTGAGGGGGTAAAATTTTTTCGACCCCCCCATAAGGGACAAAAATCGCGCGCGGACGTCCCCTTTTAGCCTATAGTAACGCGCTGGGTTTTCCACTGAAAACAGGTGAAATTATTTTGACCCCCCCATCAGAGGTATTGAAAAAATTCTGACCCCCCCGGTCAAGGGGTTGAAAAAATTCTGACCCCCCCCTCAAACCCACCGGCCCCCCCCCCCCTGTTGTTAAAAAATGATCACTCCCTAAACTTGGTTTAAAAGAAGTGGAATTTTCATATTATATGGACATGATTTCATTGGTACAACAATACCTATCTGAATCCTTACATGGACAAGAACGTGGAAAAGCAAGTTGTAGCCATTAGTAATGACCCTGCATTAAAGCACTTCTGAGGCAGCTTCTGCTGCTGTCCTAATAGGCTCTGCAGTGGTGTTACTCCATGCCCAGTAGGGCTGGTGACTCACTATGGCTATAGGGCTGATGGTGGTGGAGACGACCAATGTCTTCATGTTAGCCTTTGTTCACCTTTAAACTCTTTTACAGTTATAAATGCTTGTTCTGGTGGATGTTCATCTAAAAAAATTGCCCTTAGGGAGTGTTTGTTTTTTTACAATGGGGGGGGGGCGGCTTGGTTTGCATGCGGACGCGCAAAAAAATTCTGCCCCTCCCTCTCAAGGGTAAAAATTTTGTTACCCCCTCCCCAAGGGCCGAAGATCGCATGCGAACACGCCCTTTTAACCTATAGTAAAGCATGCATGGTTTTTTTCGCTGAAAAACAGGTGAAATCATTTGCCCCCCCCCTGGTCAAGGGGTTGAAAAAATTCGGACCCCCCTCAAACCTACCAGCCCCCTCCCCCCCCCCCGTCGTTAAAAAAATGATCACTTCCTTCATTAAAGCGTCTAAAGTGGTACTTCTCATAGGATTGCAAGAAGGGGTAAAGTAAACAGAACCTCCTCTCTGGTTGAAATCTGTTTCCGAGGTTTTTTTTTTTTTTTTTTTTTTTGTTAATTTTTATAATGAAGCACCAAATCCCCCCGTTTATAGTTTAATTGCATCACAAGTAAAAAAAAAACACTTTCTTTTTCATTAAAAAAAAAAGGCACCATAGAAGAGGATACTCATTACATCTATTACAGAAAACCCTACAGGGAATATAAATAAATATACTTGTAGATTCATGTCCATACCAATGTCCATATGATATTTTACCTTCTCGACTGCTGCTTTTCGCTCCAGGTGTTGTTGGAAAAATTTAATTGGCCATAATAATTCTCTTACAATAGTCGTTATTATTGGTTTCCTTAGTTGGCACCAGATGGCAGCCTATGTACTGAAATACACAGGAATTTCGTCTTTTATGAATCTCTGAGTTTAAACATTTCTACAGGCCTTATAATAACAATATCAGGGAGACTGGTTATTCGATCATGTCGAATCAATATATGAGATTCCTGTTTGAGGATAAAATGAATTTGCCGATGTATATAATCACTTCTGTGTTGTCTCAAAATGAACTCACACTTCAGACCTGATTTCTAAAGGTTTGTATTTTCCTCCAATTTGTGACAAATTGGATGATTATATGGGCCTGAATATCTGTCGACATTTTGCTACGGACATAAGGTTAGTGTATAAACCAGTTTCCTTCAATCTAGGTTTGGTATTTCCTTTACCACATAGCTAGTAATGAATACATATGAATCACCGATTTCAGGTGCACTAAATCCCAATTTTCACAGACTAAACACCTTCAAAATAGCATAGAACTATAATAGAATCGTGGCCCATTCTTTGAGAGATCTGAGGGTTTAAGAATTGTGTCGACATTTTCCTTGGTTCCTTAGATATCTGGATAAATGTACTTTTGGAGGGGGCAGATGTTTTGACCAATTAGCGTGACCTAATACACTGGTCCCAGTGAGAGTCACTGTTCTAGTTAAACTGAGCAGAGCATAGCTACCACAGAGAACCTATTTGCGAATTTTTCCAATACACAGATGTGTATGGTTGTAGAACTTCTGGTCTCAAATAAATGCTGGGATTAGACGGGTATTCATATTATTCATAAGCGCCAGGGTGCTTAGTTAAACGGGCCTCTACGAGTATGTATATAAGCCCCGAGTATTTACAAGCACAATATGCCTTTTTGTTTCACTGACTCTATTTTATTTTGATTAATAATGATTGATAGTAAGAGGGTTATGCACGTTCGTATTGATATAAATAAAAGTAAGTACGCTCACTGCACTGTATTTGATGTAGGCACACCTCGCTTATAGTGCAAATCTCCAATTTAAGCTGATCCTATAGTAAAAGTAAATATGACACCAAACTTTGCTCAATCTAGTACTGCTTTAGGGGGTCTAGATGGGGGGTCCCCATGTCACATGTCGATTTTAAGAAAAGGCCATGTCACATGTCACTAAATTTCTATTTCCCCATGTCTCTGTCACTAAGCTCCATGTCACATGTCGATTTTAAGGAAAGGTCATGTCTCATGTCACTAACTTTTTCATTCTCCATGTCCTTGTCACTAAGCTCCATGTCACATGTCGATTCTAAGAAATGGCCATGTCACCCTGTCGAATTTAGGGGTCTAGACCCATGCTTTATATCGTATTTCTGCCTAGATTCACAGGTGCGGGGACGGGGCACTGACCCTTACACTGCAACTTAGGGACATGAATATAGAGTATATTATCGTACCTTTAAGGAGGCACCAGGGGTCCATCCTCACCTTATACGTTAGGTAGTACTGTATTTCGTTTTGTTCAGTGGGACTATACACATGTATAGTGTGACTTTATGTGTAATACAGTTTACTCCCCATGCATGAGACATCCCTCCAATGCTAACGTTGAAAAGGGCATTGTTATATGGCAATTTTCACACTCCAACAGAGCTTGATATGAGCGGGGGATATCAACTACCGTAATCTCCCACGTATAAGACGCGTCTTATACAAGGGGTTTTAGTTCTCCTTGGATCCACAAGGGGGACACTAAGACCTTTCTTTTGATATGTTACATGCCATAATGGTCATAATAGGGCATAAGGGGCCCTGGGGGCTCCAGGGGGCCCAAGCTACACACAGGTTTTTAAATTTTAAAAATTCACCCAGTAGAACCAAAGTTATGAATTTTTCATTTTTTTGAGAATTTTCCAAAACTCTAGGTGCGTCTTATACACGCACTGCGTCTTATACGCGGGAGATTACGGTAGCCCAAAACCTAGGGGTGGTGGGTACCAGTCTGGGCAGTGTCATAATTATTAATGTCATTGACTTGGATATAAAAGCCAAATGGTGCATGTATTCTTGTGGTTGTTTTTCGGGAAGTTGATGTCCTCCGTTCATGCATGCATCAAACAATGTTCTTTTGGCCTAATACATTATGAAAATTTAGATATCAAGATCTCATAAGTGTCTATTGTAAATAAGTATGGAGTTTTGTAGACATTGATAGTAGCGACAAGAGCACTGTTGGCATCTACCTCTTAGGATACAAGATAAGGCTAACAATAAATAAAGCAAAGATACATATCGGTGTTTAAGTCTTTATTAAATGTTTAGTCAGAACGTCACAGACATCAACTACATACTGGAGACCTTAAGTCTAAGATAACCAGATAAACTTATCTATAGAAGCGGCTCTGGCAGTGTAACACCGACTACCACTGTGGGGTTCTCCTTGTGGCGAGGCAAAACCAAAATACTTCTAACTTACATCTCCATCACTGGTCAGAATCCAACGCTTGACATTACTCAGTGACACACAACTTTGTCAACCACAATATCAAAAAGAGACCCAACATTGTCTCTATTTGTGCGTAGTCACTGTATTTGGATCTGTGATTCTTATCAACATTTATCTGCAATATCATCATAGCTATACACTAACCGACACAGCGGCTCTTTATCTGGTGATTCATTCGGAGTTACGAGACATAGCGAACTAGTACAATATCAACATGATGAGCTCTCTGATGCAAAAAAAACACCTCATGGCACTTTGGCTTCTCTGATTTTCTCCTCTTTTCTCTTTTACTTTGATAAGAGGTAACACATAGCGAACACTGACTTGAAGGCTAACGTTAACACCAATAAGTCTGATATGCGTTAATTTTGGTCTTGTTACATACATATTTTATTGCTACATCTACCACTCATCTGTAGCTCTACGCTGTGACACCTTTCCAATCAATATCAATGGTTTTCTTTCTCAAGGCTCTTAGGAATACATATGAAATGCACCTTTTAGAATTTTCACTACTTTTCCTCCAATGGGCATCTACTATATTATGCATCATACAGTTGTTAACCCTTTAAGGGGAAAATGTCCATTTTGTTGCAACAATTTAATTCCGCCTTGGTGAGTAACTCACCAATGCTTTAGATTAACCCCCAGGATTTTTGCAATGCTGGCAAGTTACTCCCACACACTGCAATGGTGTATCAGGACTACATTTGGCATCTCGTCGCCCTTAAAGTGTTAACAAGCCATCATCTCAAACTGTAGCTTTTAACATGAGGCAGGACGTTTTCAAGTATCTAGGGTGGTGTTTTCTGCAAATTCACTGGTAAAATGCATCAGCGGCTCTAGATCTCAACTATAACTGAACCTTCAATTGGAATATCAGACATCCAATTTTACATCACATCGCCAGCAAGAAAATAGTGAGCAAAACAGTAGACATAAATCATCAAAAATCATCGAGAAAAAGAACTCCTCAAAACCTCAAAGTATATCTGGGGTGGGGGGTTTATGAATTCAACCAAGCTGGGCGGGGGGAATGGACAATACATATAAACTCAGGAAGTAAAATCTTAGAAAATAGATTGTAATTCATTTTCACTCAGCTATAGTGTCGCTAAATACTCAGAAATTATATTTTCAGCACAGTCAAATCCTTCAACCTGAGACCCAGAAATCTCACTTAACAAAGATTTCCCTATACTTAAACTAATATTCCCTTTCATAACTATTTCATAGTTTTGATAGCATTGTGTTTGATAACCTCGTTTCTCAATAATGTATGACATTTTGAGGGATAAGAATGGTTCTGTGTGACTTGAGCGCTGGTTTGATTAATACCATTCAACCATAGCATCTGGTATAACGGATCTCATAATCAAATCATTTAAGTGTGAAAACATAACGCTCTTTATGAACAAGTCAAAACAGATCAGCACTGATTTTACTCATAGAGTAAACTTATACGATATCAAATATATCTATTGCCTTAACCTCAATATCAGTATGAATGTTGGAAAAATATACAGATCTATTGAGAACATCTAGACTCGGCCAATTCCTTTCTTTCTCGTTAACTCATATACCCTGGTACTTCTAAGGTCGTAAAAAGAAGAACATAAATGCAATATGTGAACCTAAATTACCCCTCGTTATCACAGTGGCGCAAATGGAAAAATTCTAGTATACAAATTTCGGTAAATAAGTTGATTCCCTCAAATTATAATCCCTCAGCAAATATATCCTTTTCACTTTCAGTGACAATTTTGTTACATTATTTGATCCCATCAATATCGGACAAAATGAAGGTGTCTGCACATGTATGACCAAAATATCTATTTCACGCTTCGATGTGTAATTTTTATGATTTATCAAAAAAAATGGAAACATAAGAAGGTACAGCATGGGAAATGGACTTGACATTCTAATTCATTAAACAACTACCTTGAACTAATTCTATCAAACCTCACATGATAATGCATAACCCGAAAATCAGAATCAGAGGTGATACAGAGACTACAGAAATAAATTAAAGTGTCCATAATATATTCCTATGACATGTATCTGAAAAATTTGCCAAGTTTCTATCACGTAGATGCTTTGACGATTTCCTTCATTGCATCTGATCTTTAACCCATAAGTGATCTTTAACCCTTAAGGGCCACATAATACTAGACTTCATTATGTGACATAATGCTGACCTGATGGTGCTGATGCAGTCCCAAAGAGT
Source organism: Acholoe squamosa (assembly GCA_949317995.1). Lineage (NCBI taxonomy): Eukaryota > Metazoa > Annelida > Polychaeta > Phyllodocida > Polynoidae > Acholoe > Acholoe squamosa. The sequence goes on from OX439046.1 coordinate 30,621,576, forward strand.
CAGCACACAGTGCTGCGAGTAACACGCAGCGAGTAACACGCGGGCACTGTGTTGATGCATCATGACACATCAACATTAATGTTGAGGCTGTTCTACCGCCATTTCAGGACAAGAATTCATATGTGGGAAACCTTTCAGTTTACAATATTTTGCACAAGTCCTTGGACTTTTTCTTAATCTCTGACACACACTGTTCGAGAACAACATCTCCTACCTAAGATAAAAGACTTCGCGAAACAACACAAAAATACATTGTGCGGTTCTATGCCTAGAAAAAATTCCTGCGCTTTCATGAAATACCAAATTATCTATCTACTAACCCTTTACTGTACCAAAAATCAATTTCAATTCATGCTACAGAGCCAATATCTGGTAATAGAAACCGTAAAGTTGCAACAAATGAGGTAAATTTAAGTAATCAACAGTTTTACTTACTTCACTACACTGTTTTCTATGCATGTCTAAAATGGGACATACATACCGTACAAGCTAAAGAGTTAGTACAACTGATACATTTTTATTTATTACATACATAACTCCATAATCCTTCAAATTCAAATACAGTAGCAGTCTGCTATATTTCAGTGCCTTTTAACTCACCTTAACATCTTATATCCTAAAGACTCATCCCAAAGAGGAAATAGGAATTATTTCCTACTTGTGACAACTTACTTCTCTATATTCTTTTTGTTTCCACAAAGAAATCCCCTTCAGGCCAATAGGCTGGCAACATATCTCACAACAGTGATCTCTCTGGTGCTTGATATTATCAATACTTCTTTAATCTGACTTTCAGTCTGTAACATATGAATACCTAGAGCATCTTTGTCCATAGAAAAATACACCATTCATGTGGCGGAGCACAGAGAAGACAATTTCATGGTAAACAATGGCACAATAATCAGCAATGACTAAAGATCAAGGCCTACATTGCCTAAACAAACACAGAATACAACATGTCTAAACACACTTCCCTGCAATTGATTTCTACAATACTATGACTTGGTCTGAGCCAGATAGGTCATGCATCACTCTTGTCAATAAAACAATGACATGGACAAAGAGTGTGTTGTAGATGGTAGATCAATATCAAACTTCTTCCCAAATATTTTTAATCTCAACAATGAATTATGCTTCCTCTCCTTCAGTCTATCTAACCGATCTCTTTACATGTGCAGAAACTACTTTGCTTTGCAGTCTATTGGTGGCATGGCTCCGGCTTTCTCATTCCATGACTGTTGATGTCACTAGTTCCTGTGTTAGTCCTAGTGCTTTTCAGTGTTTATTAGCAGAATATGAAACTTAGCTGTATACATGCAAAGTACATCAATTTGCTTGACTTATATACTAATTAATCTTTTATGTGGCACAATTAACCTCAAAAGTTAAAGTCAAACAAATGCCGTTCGACACTCTCGTCATCAATTTTCATCAGGATAGCAATGACTTACATCAACCAAATAGTCCACTCACAAATGTTCAACAAGAATATGGCGCTTTTACTGAGGACTGCCCTAAATCCTCTAATATCAGACATTTGAAAATAATGTTTTGAAGTTCCGGAGGGCCACTGTCTTTTAGAGGTGGTTCATGATTTCTTGCTGCAAAAATATCGGCCCAATAAGACAAGCGTGTTGACTCAAAATCTATAGTTCAATCGATGCTCTGTATAAAAACAGCCCCTCCTCACCTATTTCACCAATTCAGGGGAACTTGATCAACCTGGTTTATTGTGTCCATATCACCAGGAGCTTCGACCATGGAGAGACATTTTTTCCAGGCTTGTCGCATCAGCTACTTGAATCTCGTATTGGTCATTTGCATTGTGGCACGTATACATAGGCTTAAGAATATCTCCGTACGCTTCTCGTTAAGATAAACATTATATAAGGTATACATAGTCACACAGCTGACGGTTGTTATACATATACGTATTTTACATTTACGTGGTTATCCATCGTGACAACTATAAAGCCGTGAAACATGAATGTTGCCTTCTCTACTGAACTGTCGACATCAGATGTGTGAACCCATGATACAAGGGACACCTAAGTTGGGTGCAAGGTGGGGAGAGAAAGGGCATTTGGTATCATGTGGCAGCTTCAGTCTTTTTGTTTCATATAGAAATACATAGTACTGTCTCTTTGCAAATAGTCTGTGTAACTCTACACACTCTGTAGGCTATGCATCAACTGGCAGGAAACTGCACCATTCAGAATTGATGTCGTTTAGGTATTCCACCGTGTCTAAGAACTCCTTTCCACTGAAGCCACCGACAGCAAAGAGGCGTTTGTTGTGGACGATCAAGCCAACATTGGCTCGTGGAATGCTCATCTCAGGCCCTATACTCCATGAAGAAGTCGCTGGGTCGTATACTTCAGATGTTGCCAGCGCATTCGTGCCATCACTTCCACCAACAACGAATAGCTTACCTGCAAGTGTTATGTGTTAAATGGTTAATCTACACAGGGAAAGCTCTATTTTAGGAACAGTGACAACACATAGCTCAGTGCTCACTAGCATAGGCAGCAATTTCATGAAGTCTGGTGTGTTATTTGCCTACTAATGGAATAATTTTTAAGTATATAGATTTAATTGTGAATGACTGATATGACAGAGGTGATGTCGATGGAGGAGGGTGAATCAGATCTGTGGTTTTGGGGACTATAATTACATGATGAAGTACACATGCTTATTATGGACTTACCATTGAAGACAGCGACACCTGCACCGCGACGACAGCTGGTCATATTAGGGAGTGGGGTCCATTTGTCCGTCTTGGGGTCATATTCTTCCACGGTGTTAAAACAGTGCCAGGCATCGCACCCACCAACAACTACCAGTTTACCCTGAAGTCCACTCACTCCAGCTTGAGAACGACCTAAGTCCAATACAAAAAATTCAGTTTTGATTCTGCCTTGCTAACAACTCTGACGGTACATTAAGTTACCTCGGAGGAAGGGCGCCTTCAAATTGTAAATCGCAAAGCATGAAAACTGCACACCCATAAATGTTTATACAATTCAATGTAAATTTAGGATTCAATTAGGTTGAATAAATCATTGAAATTCAGAAGTGTATAAGGCGATCTCTATATGAGCTCTTAACACCTTCCCTAAAGCTCTGCTATTACCACACCAGTGGTGCTGAGTATGCTCTTGGCTATCAATGATTTTTTTCTTTAGAATTTTGAAGATCAAGTGATTACACAAGGCTATGTCAATTTAAGTCTGCATGATGACAAGTGAGTAAGTGAGTTATAGATGTTTAACGCCATTTCGACAGCTAAGCTCATATTCATGGCGAGAACTACATTACCATTTCACAGAGAGGAATGAATATGTCGGTGCCTGCGCATTTATGTGCACCACACACATCCGAGGGGATAGGAAAGAGGAGAAATAGACCCTTTTAAGTGGGCTAGGGAAGCCCGATGATGACAAGTACCACATACCCCTATGTGGGCAAAACAGACATGGTGAGAAGGCAGAATGATATCGCATTTGTCACTCAACCTGGAGAACAGGAGAATTTAAAAACAGCCATGACACTAACCAATATTCAGTCTGGCGATCTGTACCCATTTCTTCTCGGTACTGCTAGGATCATACATCTCACAGTCGCTGAGACCGCTCTGTCCACTCCAGCCTCCAATAGCGTACAATTTCTCATTCAAGGTTGCCACACCTAACCAACATAAAGAAATCAAGTGAAATAAGAATTATCTTCATATCCCGGTGAACTATAATACAGGGTAATTGTATTCAAAGACACATCTCAGTGAGAGTGATATTGATAAATAGGCTCTCAAGTGCATAAAGATAGTCTGGCTGTGCAACTCTCTCTATGTCAAACTTCTCTTTAATTTAAAAAATGGTCGTTTAACACAATCCAATTACTAATGAGATGCTATTGGCATTTCTCTTCAGAAACACAGAATCCCTTACCTGCACTGGAGCGTGGCTTTTTCATCTTGGGCAGACTGTACCATTTACCATCCTCAAAGTATTCCGCGCACCGCAGTTCTTTTATTCCATCTGAGCCTCCGCAGGCAAACAAGGATCCGCCTATCTGTGAGGCATCAAAGCGTCCACGTGCCGTCAGCATATCTGGCATGGGAGACCAGGCATTTATCGCCATGTCAAAGTACTCCACAGTGCTAAGGCACTCGCCGCGATCATAACCACCTGTAATGATGTATGTGGGTTAACGATTATGAGTACGGTGCTTGACTCGTTAAGTAACTGTCCTCATCAGTTAGTTGCATATATATGTTAAAGCTAAATTTATTATTTTCTTTTACATATTCAATATGCAGTACCTTGAAACATCTCACAAAATCATCTGATTATAAAAGCTATACCCTTACTTTGCACGAATGTCAGCTAGCTAATTTCATTCAATATCCACAGATATCAAATAGTTACTACTATCTAATTATATCTATACATAAAGGATCAAGGCAAGGATTTATGCTAAATGTACATGTTCATAGACATGACTGATGCAGCAAGCCCATTGTCAAACCCTATGAGACTCCCTTATATTTTACTATTAAACCCGGATGACAGTCTCAGCATATGCTGAAGTAAAGTGCCATTTCAAATCATAAAACCAAATTCGTTATAGGGGTCAGGGCACAGATATGGAACCTTGTAGAACTCCAGGATCTACAAGCTAGTCACATGATTATCCTTCTAATTTCTTCTAGATTATGCTCTTATGACCTACGAACAGAGAAATTACCTTCCACCAACAGAGAAAATGGCAATAGTGAAGAAGAAATGATACTCTACCTAGCTAACGTCAAAGCTTAATCTGTCAAATGCCTTGCTGAAGTCTCAAAATATTATTGGTTTCGCCCGCTAAGTGGATACTAACGTCATTTCTTTCATTTTTACCCTTGTGGTAGGGCTGTGAAGATTGGTTTTCTGCATCGGATAAGGGGTGATGAGAGGAAGACATACTTACCAAGTGCAATTAGCTTGCCATCCAGAGTAGCTGCTCCAACACCACAGCGGGCGGTGCTCATTCGTGCAATTGGGGTGAGTGAACACTGCTTCTCATTGGACAATGATCGCCTTGGGCTTGTCGAACTAGGCGGGGAACCCTGGGGAGTTGTGTTCTTAGATGTGTTCAGTGGCATGGGGAGGAAGTTCAGGGACATCCGTGCCAACGACCGACCCAGCATGGCCACACACAAGCATGACTTTTCTGCAAGACAGAGGACAATGCATTGTAAGGTACACCAGCGATGGAAACTGAAATTGGAATTTGGGGAAATGTGTCTATTTTCAATATAATATGTTATGTAGTTAAGGCCTACTAGTGAATAGGAATGACATGGTTCAAATCAGAATGTTAGCTGAAGACGGGTGTAACACACATGATTGCTTTAAATCGCCTACCTGCTACTTCTTGAATGGAGATGACTTTCCATTCAACATCAGCGGTGGCCTGTGGCTCCTTCTGGGCCCATTTATCCCCATCGCGCTTCTCCCATGCCTGCTGACTGCTCTTCTCTTTCCTCTCTTTCTTCGGTTGCGCTCCCTGCCAAAGATCAAAGACTACAAAGTTCAATCTATGCGGGAAGGGTTCCATAAATTTTTTTGGGAAGTATCTAAAACTACAATCATATATGGCACCTTGACCAGAGCCAATCGAGTCTTCTCACCTGTTATTTCCAACGGACAATTGACTGCCTCTGATTAAAGGTATAAGACGAAAGGCGAAAGTGCAGGATGGAATTTAGACAAAAGTACTGAAATGAGTTGCAATCATTATGTCTGCAAGCATAAAGAGGGAAGGGAAATGAGGTCCTTATATTAGAAACAAGCTTATTTAATGTATACAAGGGAGGACAGCAACTAGTGTCGCTTTCAAGCACTTTAAACAAGCAACACTTGTTGAAACAAAACATTTCCATTCTCAACAGTTGTTGCCTGTTGCAAGCAGTGTTTTTGTCGCCCATGTACATGTCATATCGTCAAAGGTCTACGGTAAAAGAATCATGAAAACAAAAAGAAAAATGGTAGTAAAACTTGGAAAATCCACCTTGTACTTGACAGACTCAATAGAAAATGTCTTTTCTATGATGGGGGATGGGAGAGGCTGCACTGAAACTGACATGCCAAGTGCGACACAAACTTATTCGTAGTGGCACCGACTTTCTGCAACTCCAGCACCTAGTTTAGATTTTTGATTTTCCTGCAAAAGCACAAGGGAGTGGAGGCAAAGAATGTGTGCACTAGTAGACGGTCAACAAACACTTACCAAAATTCTGCCGGTCTTCTGCGTCTACTCAAATATGGACCACCGTCACACGAGACATCAAGAAGGGTCAACAAGTACACTTAATTGAACGAGGATGTTAAGTACATGTACGCTAGTTCTTTTACACAAAGATCTAGGGCATTTAGTGGGTTATGAGAGATACAGGTCCGCGTATGTGTAACTCGCCACTAGCCTTTCGCTCAAGACATGCTCTGCAGTGACCTACTTTTTCTTGCTTGTGTGCCTGACAACAGCTGATTTATTTCTGACTATTGCTCTGCAAACTAAGTAAACAGTTAGGTGGAAAACTCTTAGGATCCCATGACTATTGGGTGTGAGAGCGACAGCTTATTTACAATTGCCTCTTTACTTGCTGTTCTTAAAGAGATATTTTAGGCCAAAAATTCATAAGCTTTCAATCTGATTTCATACTTGTGTCTTAAGAGCAGTCTCCCCCCCCCTGAAATGATGCACTGATCTAGACTGTCAAAAGGAGTATTCTTTGTGTGTTTTGTTTGTTTTTGTAAGCAAGAGTTTCCCACTCTAGTATGAAGGAAATGAACGCGTTCGCCAATCAATCAGGTTAGAAATGCCCAACTGTAAAAATGCAAACAAATGTGAATCAAGTCATTAAGGAACAGAAACGGAGGTCCGTTAACTGACATCTACACAACTAGCATGTTATGATATTAAGCCTCTCGTGAATAAACAATGCTAGTAATCCGGTCAGCAAGATCCCGGCAAATAGTACAGCTTCCATTCTGTCGCTGGCCATCCGTCTTTCGGCGATGTGATATATCGCTTGTTGGCAGACAACCCAAGTCTTCCAATGCTATTGTATGGCATGAAAGGTAATTGCTGATAAGGAACCACCCAACAACTGCTATGGTTGGATGTACACTTGGTCAATGTTGATAACGATACTGCCTTCTTCCATCAGTAACTGATTACATTTGCAAATAGCCTCTCTGTCCTCTTTTTTTTTCTATATCTTTTTCTTGGTAAACCCTTGAGGCTTAGTATTAGTTGAATATACTGAAGAGAAATCCTCCCAAGGATGACTGCATGGTATATGGATACCATCGGTCGCGACTCATTTCCCACCTGTATCCACGGTTTGGGTCTCATCATCCGCCGTCTTTCACACTCTGCTTCAAATACATCATGACGTCTGGAACCTGAATGGAAGGAAAGAAACCAAGGGGGATGGTCAGTGTTACTGTCTTTTCTGGAAGTAATCAAAGGAAGATCCTGCCTTGAACTTTTTATAAAATGATGGCTTACCTCCAGCTCTTTACTGCTTGCATTTCTTAATTTTTCAACTCTGATTTGCCATATAAGCTTAGCTGATCACTAAATAGAAACATTTTCTCATTCAGAAGTAAGGAATGGTGAATTGATGACTTATATATCAAAGTTATATATGTAGGAGACCTGGCAGGAACAATGATTAATATTTATCATTACGGTTTTCTAACAACAGGAAACAAGAGTACCACATTCAGACATGAGATGAAAAGAAAGATAATTTTCGGACCACTGATGCACAACGTTTCAGTACCTTCAAGTCGAGCGGTGGATTACGGTGCTAAAGAGGCACCGGTATAACCAAGCGTCCTTCTTTGGCTAAACCTGGAACTGACTGAACAAGAATACTCATTGGCCAGTCGGCACACTGTGTGCCCCTCTAAAGGATAAAGCTGCAATTGGAGCAAACACCAAACTAAACATTTCACACACAGTGGGAGCTACCTGACTGAGCTCTGAAGGATCTCACAGAACGTTTTGATGCTCAACCACATACTCACCTAGCCCTGGATAAGTTGTAAGCATGTCTACCACAGAAACATACAGTTAATATGTTCATATTTCAATGTATAAGTTTCCAAAGCAGTCCACAATGAAAAGACCTGTGACTCATCACAAGTGTATTTTCTCTCTTGTAGAGCCCACTTATACACACCTTCTTGCGGTGCTTGTCCTTTTTCTTGTAGTCGCGCACAACGTTGCTACCGATGAAAAGCTCATCATCAGCATCATGGAGGTCCCGAAGTATATTGTCTGATGACAGGTACAGGACTTTCAACTGTAAATTATTATCAATCAGTTTACTGTATCATGATTCAAAGAATTAAACTCAAAACTTACTAGTGTCGATTGAATTCAGCCGTTTACTTATGACAATTCTCCTTACATACTATGGTAATATCACTTCAATTCTTTGGACCAGGTTTGAGTTTCTCTCAAGGAATTCACGACCTATCCTAAAACCACTGAAAAAGTGATCAAAATTTGCATGTAGAAATTGACAGAGGGCTAACTCACATCTTTGTACAAGTCGTTAAGCGGCTCGTTGTGGTAGTTCTGAGACACCCAGCTCAGCACGTGCTGACACAGGTTCTTCTTGGTCTCCTCGTTCAGGTCCGACTCGTCCACACCTACATACAAGAAATGAGTTGAACCATGGAAATCACACAGCAGGCAGCCATAACTCTCCAAAGTTCTGTATCAGAGCTTTATAGCTATGATCAGTGGGTAAAGCTATAGGTAATTACCAGTACCTCTTTTTACCATGTGCTCCCCCCCACGCTGAAGCGTGCATCATTCGCAATTTGACCAAAAAAAATCATAGCCTATGAGGATACTTCAAAGGATTGGGGTTATGGTGGAAAAGGTGTAAACTTGTGCACTTCATATTTTCAAGCACCTTCTATACCGAACAGAATTAACCCCACTGATTTTTAGCTCAACTACAAAATGTTTCCAACAGATGACAGCTTCAGTAGACCTAGTAAGACATGCTTGTACTTTGGTTTTGAACCACTAGGTGGCAGCACTGATCCTTAGCCAACACCAGACTGTTGGGACGAGTCCCCTCTCATACCACTTTTTTTTCAGAGGTCACAGAGGTCATCTTCCCTAGGACATACTACCACATACAACTGATGATCATACTACTACAACTGATTAATATCATCAACGATCATCTTCAATGATCGAATTGCAACTGCCATTTACAGTATTGCTAACCTCCTTGCTTTATTACCGTAATCTCCCGCATATAAGGCGCGTCTTATAGGCCAAACAAAATGCTGCTGGGTCTTATATGTGGGAGGTAAATTGCCTTGAGTTTGGGGTGTGCCTTATAAGGGGGATATTTTCTACTATAGAACAGTACTAAATTAACAAAAATCTGCCCTCAGAGGTGTGCCTTATACGTTATAACAGACCTCCCGTAGTTGGGGGTGCGCCTTATAGGCGAGCTGTGCCTTATACGCGAGAGATTACGGTACCAGTATTAAACCATCTCTTTCCAACCTTTAGATTCCTTAATCAATATCAGGGTGTATGAAAAATTCTGAATATACACATAGAAGTTCTGATTTTATTGCAAAATACAACAAAAATTGCAAACTCTGAAAGTTCTGAAATCAGACAAAATTCTGAAAACTTACATCCCTGGCTGTGGGAAAAAAAGTTGAGGGGTGGTAGACTCACCAAGGATATTCATTTGGATACAGGGGAGTGACTTGAGGTCGGCGCTCTCGGCAATGCCCTTGGACATGTTGGACTGGATGTAGTCATCCGTGTGTTGGGTTAAGTCGAGGTCCGAGTAGCTGTTGGCGAAGGCACGGGTTGCTGTAAATACATGAATACAATTTTCTTTTTAAATCAAATAAGCCCTCTAAGTAAATTTAATATGCAATGTGCAGAGAAAATACAGCACACAAACATGGCATTTCAAATATCCTCTGAAAGGCTATGTATGTCTTAATATAGATGTCTTCCTTTCAGAACCTTCAGGGACCACCGCCCACATGTGTCATTGTATACAACCCTAAGTATTCCTCAATATAGCAATCCCTAGTGCTCATTTAGAATATACAGTGTAGTATAATACAATTGTGAAGGCTTTTAGACACCACCATAAAGGTTAGGTGCAGCAAGGAGACACCTGTGTGTGCCTCATGACCTTGGGCATTGTATTAGACAACAAGAGTTATAAAAATCACAATAGGGCAAAAGCAGGATGTTCAAAGGCATTTAGACATATTTATCTGAGTGCATCATGTTCGAAAATAGGAGTATTTACCGTCGTAAATACCAACGTTTTAGCCACAATTTTTTTTTCTTTCAACAAATTTTCAAAACAATTCAAAAACCAATGCGGTACTGAGGGCTTCCCCCACTTCCCCAATGTTTATAAAAAAATTGGAGGAAGACTTGAGAATATGCTACTGCTACCTACCCCCTGTGTCTGAAATGGTCTATCAGCATGGCTTATAAGCGGGGTTTTATGGCAGTAGGTTATTTCACATGATTATGTTCACATGATATATGTCATCTGTCCGGTATGTCTATTTTGTATATTTGACGTTCGATATCCTAAACCAAACTGTTCACAAATGTTTTACTACCGTAAATTCTCTTGTATAAGCTGTGGCTTATACCAGAATCCAAATCAAAATAAGCTTATAATATCAGCCAAAAGAAGGGTTGCGGCTTGTAGGGGGGTCTATAATCTTATAGAACAGTAGAAAACCTTCATTTTTCAAGCCTTGGATGTGGCTTGTAGCTTCTCCCAATGTCAGGGGTGCGGCTTATACGAGGGATGCGGCTTATACAAGAGAATTTACGGTAAGGCTCTTTGTGATAGCTATTTACTTTGGCCATATTCCATAGCTATATAATATCAGTATATGGCCATGTATAATACCCATTCTGGTTGCAATTCACCACGTATATCACACATGTACATACGTTGATATTAAGTCCTGTTGGAGGACATCTTAGCATAAAACTCATTGACAACCAAAAACTACATCATGGGCATGTACATTTCTTTTTTTTTTGTACATACATTCACCCCTTTCACCCTAAAATACGTAAACCCAGCCCTGGTGAGTAACTCCCGAGGACTGCATTCGTGTATTATGCCGATACCAGGGTAATAATGACAGGGGTTTTACGGTATGTCAAAACGGTATGAATAGCATGTATAATATATAGACTACTACTATTAAAGGCTAATTTCTTCTTTCCCCCCTCCCTCCACATTTCTGTCCGAAAAGCTTTGTACTACGCACATTATTTACTGGAGGCACGTCTTGGTGCCTCGCCAAATAAATTGAATAATCAGCTTCTAGAAGTAGAGGCATGAATTGTGGAGGCCCTGAGATTCTGATTCATACATAAGTACATAAGTTACATAAGTAAGGTAGCAAGTTACCACTCCTCCATATACTCAGAGCCCTAAGGGCTTGTCAACTGAAGCACATTACTATTACCTGTGAATATTTCATCAGCCTGAACTATTTGAACTTATTGGTCAAGGAACCGCTTTATATTTCCGGAGAGAAACTTGGGTGTATAACTATATGTCGTGGCTTTTGTATACATGAATCAGACTCACACTGCAGTTTATACGGTCTTTGCTAAATCTCGGCTTTCCTTATACAAGAGGTATTTAACACTATTGGAAAATACTGCAACTGCAAAATATCATATTCTAGGCATGCCTTGTAGAGTTCTATGTTACTAAAAATAGACAGCAAAGTTTGCTGTCTACGATGTCTTCGTGCATAGTGGAAAAGTAGACAGCGGAACTGCTGATTCAGAAAAACTCACACGCAGTGGTATGCATGTCGGTCGTGTGTCGTCTTTGTATATCGTTACCTTAAACATGTCAGGATAACATGCTACCCTCTATACACATCTAGACTATTTCTCAGACTGGAAAAAAAAAAAATAACACGCTACTTGGCATATTTCTGATTGACCGAATGGGGGAGGGGGGCAGGGCCGCCCCCAATAATGGGAAGTTCCCCTATATAAGCCTATAATATAAAAGTGTAGCGGACCCCCTCAACCAAGACCCTTGAGCCCCCCCCCCCTCCTACACCTCTGACCGATGTTAATCAGACGATTATTGATATACCGTAAAACCCATGTATAAGGTGCGGCTTATATGCAAAGATTAAGTCCTAATGAGCCTTATCTAAACACATTTGGATTTCTAATGATATATCAGATTTTAGTTATTGTGGGAAAGTTGCCTGTGCACTCAATCGCCTGGCCACAAGTTTCATAATAATAGAATCGCTTTATCAATTTTCTTTTTCAGTCCTGATTGTAATCCTTTAGGGAGGCAGCATAGCAGTGAATTGTGCCGAGTCACAATGGCTGCATCATACATGATGCCGACCTCATGGGGTTGATACTCTGGGGCCCTTGATGGGGGGTCCCCAATTTCCCATGTCGATTTCAAGAAATGATCATGTCACTGTGTCGATTTTAAGAGATGTCAATGTCACTGTGTCCATTTTAAGAAAAGGTCATGTCGCCATGTCGATTTTAAGAAAATGCCAATGTCCCATGTCACTAAGCTCAAAAATGCCCATGTCGCCATGTCGAATTTAGGGGTCTAGATCCATCACTCTCTCTCCTAAAGGTATTGCATGATACACCAATGCAGTCCTGGCGAGTTAAGCACTGCATTGGTGCACTATGATGACTGAAGAGTGAGTAATGGTAACCAAAGGTTGGTTGTTTTATGCCCTTTCGACAGCTTAGGTCACATTCGTATGTGTCTGTGCCCGCACATATTTGCACCAGACAGAGAAACAGAGGGGACAGAAAAGATGAGATTTAGACAATTCTTATATGGCCTAGGGAAGCCAGACGACTATAAAACATGGACCTGGTGCTACACTGGTTATATACATGTACATACTTTATTTCAGACATTCCAAACAATCTTACTAATAAATTACACTGATACATGCGTCATCCAAGACTCTTTCTAAACATTAAATTGAATGATTATTTGACAAATGAGAATCCTGAACTTGGGAAATTGGATTTTCAGTTACAATGTCAATAACGTGAAAACAAAATTTCGGCATTATAGAAAACTGTTTGCAATTAACACAAAACCCACTTCTAAAGTGTGATTTCTTACAGCACAATTTATTGTCTTTGGCTGAAAACCTAATGAGCTTTGCGAAAAGGAAGTAAAAAAGACAGCCCCAAAAAAACAAAGTAAAAGTAAAGTTGTAACCTTGGCTTGAAACCTTGAGAACTAAGTGTTCAGTGACTATCACGCTATCCCTTCGTAAATTACTACAGACCAACACAACAAAAAGAAAGAGCATTTTTCAGATTATCTTTTCATAAACGATATAACACAAACACATCTCTTCACTATTACAAAAGGTACGTTTTTGTGAGTCTCCGGGTATAGGATACTTGCATATATATATGAACCGCGATAGAAATCATTTACTATGTGACAACTTTTCTTCTGATCTCAATGAAAGCACAACTTAATTGGCGAAGGTCACCCTTCTCTTGCTGCTGGGGTCTATACCATGGTAGACGCCCTCATCAAGTACTTAAGGACGTCATTAGGCGTCAAGGTCTTACGATCATCCGTTTTCGTGGTAGTACTGATAAGTAGCACAGTACTGTATATCATGCAAGGAGTGTACCACCCTAACAGGTTCAACATGGTACACCTGTGAGCCACTCCTCATGGCTGCATCCATACATTATGACCAGGGATGTAAGTCAGGAATGGGCAAAAATCAGGAAGCCATAGATTTACTTGATATAAAAGCCCTCTATTTTCCCAAACAGCCCTCCTTACCACGCATATAAGGAATATACATGTCATTCAAAACTTTCAGAAATCAGGAAATCCTGATAAAACCTGAAGACTTACATCCCTGATTATGACATACCGTAATCTCTGACGTATAAGGCGCGTCTCATACGCAAGGTTTTAGTTCTCCCTGCAAGGGGGAGATCAAGAGCTTTCTTTTGATATCTTACACTCCCACTAAGTCATAATATGACATAGGTGGGTTTAGGAGGTTCCTGAGTGACTTAGGTACACACAGCTTTTTGATTTTTCAAAATCCATTCAGTAGAACAAAAGATATGAATTTTCAATTTATCTGACCGTATTCCAAAAGTCTAGGTGCGCCTTATACGCAAAGTGCGCCTTATACGCGGGAGATTACGGTACTTATGTCAGGGAGCATTTACCTGCAATGTTTCTAGGACTAAAACAAGTGTGGATGTTGGGGATTGGGCCGAGCCACTTACCCCATGCCTGCCTATCGCTAATCCTACATTATGCCCATTGACTGGCATGATGCAGGATTCACTTCGCTGAGGCTGCATATGTATGCATCATGCTGGCCACATGGTGTTGATACACTTCCGAATGGTCGACATGATGCACCAATGCAGTTGGTGAATTGACTCGCTAACCCTGCATTCGTGTATCACGAGAAAGAATATTGAGGCATCATGCGGCCCTTTAGATGCCAAGTAACCCTTCCTTGTCTACAAGAGTCCAGCTCAAGAATATTGAGGCACCATGCGGCCCTTTAGATGCCAACTAACCCTTCCTTGTCTACAAGAGTCCAGCTCAAGAATATTGAGGCACCATGCGGCCCTTTAGATGTCAAGTAACCCTTCCTTGTCTACAAGAGTCCAGCTCAAGAATATTGAGGCACCATGCGGCCCTTTAGATGCCAAGTAACCCTTCCTTGTCTACAAGAGTCCAGCTCAAGAATATTGAGGCATCATGCGGCCCTTTAGATGCCAACTAACCCTTCCTTGTCTACAAGAGTCCAGCTCCCACTTTTTCAATGGGTGGTTAATTGATTAGAAATAGCATTAATTAGTACCAGGGTATAATAGCATTAATTAGTGCTTGTTGACAGGCCTGACTATAGTACTCTGCACTGATTGCACTTGGATTAGGCTACAGAGAAAAGACTTTGATATAGTGGTAATTATTGAGATGTATACATCAAAACTTGAAAAATATCAAATTTTGAGAGGCAGAACCTCCATTATATCAAGAGGGCTTTTTAGCACAAAATTGTGGCTTTTCAGTGTCGATTGTGACATTTGTAAGTCTATAAGTTTGAACTGCAATACACGAAAGAGTATTTTGAAACACATTGTGTTAGCCTTAAAGTTATAGAGTAGCAGATGCTGTAAATAGGATGGCCGTCCATTGGGGATCCTCCAGGGTAGTGCTTTGTAGAAGCACTGGGCATCACATGCCCACACGGCTTATACAATATACCAATATGCCGTTAGTCTGATTAAAATTACAATGCACCAAGGACAAAGGACTGCATCTTAAGCAGCTTCTACTAACTTGTAAGGCTAATGTGTGCTAAAGTGGGCACGTGTACTAGTACAAAGCAACATTTTATGATGGAAGTTAGGACGGAAAAAGCTACTCAGACAAAGACTTATTGTTATCGTCTTAGTGCTGCATTAAGGACTTTGGGTGTCTATAGCAAGTTGTGGTTAACATTAATTCATCCCTTTCCTTTGGTCGTCAGAATGCACCAATAAAGCACTCGGTGAGTGACTTCAAAGCACTGGAGTGCTGCGTCTTGTCAGCCCTTTGGCAGTTAGTATTATCAGCAAAGTAGGATCCACAAGGTGCATGAATGTAGCCCTGTTATAATGTTTATATTCAGTGCATCATGGCAACACCAGTGAATATTGCATGAACACCTTATCCAGCCATTTAATGCCTAGGGTCCTTGATCCACACCTAGGAGTACAATCTACCCTTAGTGAAAGGACATTGCCTTTGTTACTGGTGTATGTCTCATTACAGCTTTTACATTGCAAATTGGTTAAATACAGGCATAGATGAGTATTTACACAGCCATCAAATCTGATTGAGAACCTAGAGGGACATTGTCTGTTCCAGTTTCCCTATTTGTACAAAGGGGTTTGGTGGCTACATAAACAACTGAATCTCCAACACCTCTAGTCTCGAAAGACGACTATTTTCAGAATTATTTGTTTCCCATTGAATCGTTTTTGAAATAAAGATAATGGAAAAAAAATATTCAAACACAGATATTTTACCCCCCCCCCCCCCAAAAAAAAAAAGAAGTGTGTCAAGATAATGCAGACTTGTGGTACAGAATGTATTTGTAAGGTATTGCCAGAATGATAATTTAGCTATATATATGCATTAACTCTTGTATTGCATTAATTGACCTTTGGCATGATTGTATAACCTCCCAAAATGTGCCAAGGTCATTTCCAGAAGCGAGTGCATAGAAGAATGACTGTTGGACTGTGAATAATGGCAATCTACCCTCACATATGGCCCCTGACATCGAATGATTATTAACGCAATGACAATGACACAGCCCACCCCTATTCTGCTAAGCGACAAAAAGTGTGTTGATGGATGCCAAGCTAATCAGGGTTGTAATGGCAGATGGCACTATAATACAAAGTACCCGTCCACTCAAAATGTATGCATCTGGGTGCAAGCGATAGGACGCCCAGTGCTTTCCACATATTTATATATTCCTTTTTATTCACCTTTTTTCTCCTTATCTGTTTCTCAATATATGCCACTGTGAAAGGGTATCTGTAGTTGAGTCTCCTCAATTGGTACGTAATGCCACAATCCCGTGAATTTAGGCCCTTATTTTCCCCCCAATAATTAAAGTAGAAAATGCGCTCTATTTTAAGTTGCTGATATAAAGAATTCTGAGCCTGAAATGGCTGGTCAGAGCCCTATTGATGTGACCTTCCAATTTAAAGGCAGGTGATGAGGTGACATCTCATCATTTTACCTCCTCAATCTTATGACACCCAAAATACATTTAACCTTTCGCTAGTATACTCTTGTGTCCATCATATCTATCGATCCACACATTAGGGTCTCCAGACACTATGCCTTCAAACATCCTAATTTTCAATCATGGTCTATGTTTACTTCTGCCTGGTCAATATCTGCCATCACACAGCAGCCTGCTGAAGCGTATTAACCTTTTAAGGACTAGAGTCCATTGAAGCACTTTAAGGGCCACAGCCACAGGTGTTTTTTGTTGTTGTTTTTTTTTTAAATTAAGTGACAGTAAACACATGTGACTGTTGCCAAGCAATGGTGTTCTGGGTGATGTCACGCCCATCGGGTGAAACCGTCATTCTGAGTGGTAGCTTAATGTGGGGAGGACAGACATCATCTAGCCCTGTCGAAAATACAACCTACAGGTTGATACAGAAGGGCTGACATGATGAACCAGTGAATATGGAAGGCCTTTGGCCTTCAAGGGTTAAGTGACTGAATGACGTCACAAGCGTCAGTGACGTCATGGCACTTGATGAAGAGGGTTCTTAGAAAGATAACTAAAGGAGTGTGTTTAAGGAGGGCGGGTGGTTGGCAGTAAAGGGGATGGGAGTTGCTACAGCTTTGCTAGACCAGAGAGGCTTATTTCCAGTTTTTTTAACATTATTTGTTTATCTATTCATGGACAGCTACATCTTAATAGATTATCCTTTCACCCCTGGATTTCCGTTACTCTATGGGATTTGCGTGCAAATCCTGCTTTATGGGATGGAAGGGGTTAATAGATTATCACGTTAAAAATATCACTTAAATGTAAACGGGAAAGATTTCCCCATGTTATACGGTTATTCTAACATATCTGTTGCAATTTTGACAGATATCTTTACACCAGTAAATCAAGGCATACGCCAGAAGGGTAGTGCCAACACTCATCTCCAACCTGATAAGGGACTGAGGAAAACTACCTCACAAGATGCAGTACATGGAAATGACTTTTGACAGAGATTGAACATAACCCTGACGATAAAGTGGGACCATTACAACAAAAACGACTGGGTGGGATAGGAAGGATCCCCCTAAAAGGGGAGTAATCGGTTTGACTGGCGATGGAGACGGGTGTGACTAAAGCTTGCTGCCTACAGCATATTGACCAGGGAACAAGTCCTAACTTCCTCCTCCTAGGTACTATTTCTGCACTGGGCTGGTTTTAGGTGTCTAAAGTGGCCTGTAGTGTGGTCAGTGGGGTTCTAAAGCACCAAGTCTCTCATCTCCCTCTTCAAGCAGATGTCTGCCTTGATGGGTGAGGGTATATTGGGTAAGGAAGCAGTCTGCTAGGAGAGTGCAGCTTCCACTCAGACAGTTTGAGGGCGTGATACAGGTCAGAGCTGGTCAGGCTATAGGTGTGGGGAGGTGCTTCTCCTCCTCTCACCCCATCTTCTAATATCCAGCCTCTACTGACACTCCAACTGGGTCTTCCCCTCCTCTCACCCCATCTTCTAATATCCAGCCTCTACTGACAATCCAACTGGGTCTTCCCCTCCTCTCACCCCATCTTCTAATACCCAGCCTCTACTGACACTCCAACTGGGTCTTCCCCTCCTCTCACCCCATCTTCTAATATCCAGCCTCTACTGACACTCCAACTGGGTCTTCCCCTACTCTCACCCCATCTTCTAATACCCAGCCTCTACTGACACTCCAACTGGGTCTTCCCCTCCTCTCACCCCATCTTCTAATACCCAGCCTCTACTGACACTCCAACTGGGTCTTCCCCTCCTCTCACCCCATCTTTAATATCCAGCCTCTACTGACACTCCAACTGGGTCTTCCCCTCCTCTCACCCCATCTTCTAATATCCAGCCTCTACTGACAATCCAACTGGGTCTTCCCCTCCTCTCACCCCATCTTCTAATATCCAGCCTCTACTGACAATCCAACTGGGTCTTCCCCTCCTCTCACCCCATCTTCTAATACCCAGCCTCTACTGACACTCCAACTGGGTCTTCCCCTCCTCTCACCCCATCTTCTAATACCCAGCCTCTACTGACAATCCAACTGGGTCTTCCCCTCCTCTCACCCCATCTTCTAATATCCAGCCTCTACTGACACTCCAACTGGGTCTTCCCCTCCTCTCACCCCATCTTCTAATACCCAGCCTCTACTAACTGGATTCTCCCCTCCTATCACCCCATTTTCTAACAAGCAATCATAGTTCTTTCAAGCAATGTCATAAAATAGATAGTCTGCTGACTTTAAGGAACGAGTCAAGTTTGGCTTTGAAAGTTTCTGTCCAAAGAATCATTTCAGAGAAAAACATCTTGACAGCAAGCACTGAAAGAGTGTATCATGATGTCCTGATTGCTCTGATGCACTCTTTCTCAGCAACAATCAAGAATATGGATCTAAAGGTTGTTGTGTATTTATCCAAGTCTTTACTTTCTCCGGTTCCTTAAACAACTACAGCAAGTGTTGAATGGTGATTTTTTCGATCGACTTCTTTGCTTGTCTGTTTGTTTTTGATCGATAACTACCTTAAATAATGGATTGAAGTGGAAATAACTGTGACTATGACTAAGGGTTAATCCACCTATTCCAGCTTACTTTATCGCAAAAGAGGTAGGAGAAATAGGAGAAAAGTAGGTGGTTTTAGTCCCATAGGCAGCTGCTGTTTACGATATTATGTTAAAATTGAAAACGCAAGATATTTTCGCTTAGAAATAGCAATAATAAGTAAAAAATAGGATGGATGACTAAACTTCCTTGGTTGAACACAATGACAACTGAAAAAGGCAAAAGTTATTTTTATTTTTATTCAAGAACATAAAAGCACATTCCCCCACCCCTGATCCGAAGAACGAGGTCAAAGTTTTCAATGTTCAAGCTCGTAACCATGGAAACGGTTATCGTTGAAACCAAACTTTGACTCGTAATATCCACCCTCTACTGACAATCCACCTGGGTTCTCTCCTCCTGTCACCCCATCTTCTAATACCCAGCCTCCGCTGACACTCCAACTTGGTTCTCCCCTCCTCTCACCCCATCTTCTAATACCCACCCTCTACCGACACTCCAACTGGGTTCTCCCCTCCTCTCACCACATATTCTAATATCCACCCTCTACCGACACTCCAACTGGGTTCTCCCCTCCTCTCACCACATATTCTAATATCCACCCTCTACTGACACTCCAACTGGGGTCTCCCCTTTAATGTATACACAGTAGTATGCAATAGTCACAGGTTGATTGTATAGTAGCAGGTTGATGTGTTACATCTTTCCTACTGGAATGTGGTAAGCCACTATTATGACATGTTATGTTAAAGGCACATCTCTTGTTCAGACAGCAAATTGACTCGTCTTGGACACAGATCCCAGATCCTAAGACTTCTTGTTCATTAGTTTGAAGGTATAGCACAGACATAGGGAGCATCCTTTTCAATTGGGATATACCCTCATTTCCCCTTTCACCCAGCAGCCAACACTCCCCTCGACTCATTTCCATTTAGGGCCGAGTAATTTATTGCCAGCTGGGGGTTGATGGATTTTTGCGGACGGCCAATTTTTTTTTCCAACATCCCCCCCCAACTAAGAGCCTTTTGATGAAATGACCCCCCCCCCCAAAAAAAAGAGTACATGATGAGTACTCAAAGTGCCCACATTTAGTTTTGAGCTCCCCCCCTTGCCCACCAGTGTGAAAGTCTATTGGATTTTGCCCCCCTCCCCAACAAGGAGCTTTTTTTTTTCTCTAAAAAAATGACCCTCCATCAACAAGCCCCCCCCCCCCCACCTGGCAATAAATGGCATGGCCATTACAATATTCAGAACATTAAAGCTCCTTTCATGGATTAAGATTTAGTAGCATTACATTAGATGGGTAGACGTGTAATGGTATTGGAGAACATGAGCAGACATATACATATACTCATAAAGTACTGGGCAGGTCCTACCTAATACTAACCCTAGCCGTGCTTTATTGGATAGCACACAGGTGTGTTGAAGCACGCCACCAGGTAAGTATGTATATCCGGATACATGATCAATATCAGGGCCAACCTGATTTATCATTACAAGATTACAGGTGGGGGGGGGGGGCAGGCCATACCACACATATAAAGGTCACTGAATGAGTCTGAGAATGAGACCACTGTTAAGGTTGGTCGCTACTCTTTAGCTAAAGTCATCAGAAAATCTTCATTTTTGGTCCATAAGCAGCTTAAATCATATAGAATTGAATAATGAAAAGAAAAAAAAAAAATTTTAAACTACAGAATTTTGAAAAATAAAAGTATTTCATTAATTTTCTCAAAAATAGGAAAAATAGTGACAATTTTTCTTGATATCAACCATCAATCACAAAAATCTGAAACTTTGCATATACAAAGCCTTTTCATAGAAGAAAATGACAAAAAATGATTCTTTAGCCATGTGGCACTGCATTCTGGGTAAAATTGTGCTGTTTAATGGAAAAGTGAGGTCAATTTGGCATAATCTTGTAATATTTTTGCCTGAAAACAGTATAGAAAGTCATCAGAATTTTTTAATACTTTCTCAGAAAATACCTTTCTTATGAAAATAATTTTGACATATATGGTCATGCGCATAATTTTAGGGTTTCGGAACATTGAAATATAAAAATACTCCAAAAATGAACAAAATGTCACATTTGGAGCATTGCATTAATGGGTAAAAATGGCAACAATTATAAAATAAAATGGTTTCTAACTATACCCTTGGATATTCTGAGCATTATAATTACTTCCACAATTTCGTTTAGAACATTTGAGGGTTATAAATATAAGCCATAAAAGTCAGAAAAATCTAAATTAAATCTAGTTATAGTCTAAATATGCACAAATTTGAAAGCATGACAAAATGCTCAATTTTGATCAAAATGACCTGAATCTTTTTGGGAGTATTAAATACTAATGTACGTATGAGCCTATTAAAAATGGTGTCATTCTGATTAATATAACCTATGTGCGCAGAGACCTGCGCAGTGGGTGCATCATGACGACCAAGGAACATTATGCTGGAGGCATTGTGTGACCCTTTGAGAGTTAGGTATGGGGTCAGCGGCCCAAACGTAGGGACAATATCGTTGGGAACTCCAATGAGATTACAGTAGGATGGAAGGAGGCCATAAGAGACATACTTCTTCGCCCTTTGAGGACTCCATAGTGTTAAAATGTTTTCTTTTTCTTCTGATACTATGATGCAGGAATGTAGCTATGGAAAGTCACTCGATAGTGTCCACTCCTGCTACCCTATATGAACTGATAAAACACACACTGAGTTACTCACCAAGGCAGTTGTTTGGGGTGAGGTGCTCAGCCAGGTAGCGGGAGCACGCCTCGGCAGCACTCGCCATCTTCAGCATCATGGCGGTTTTATAAACCGCCTTCACCTTCTCCTCCGGCACCTCCAATCTAAAACACAAGGGTACAAGACATTCGTTCAATGACAGTGATGGTGATTTATTCTATGAGATGAGATGAAAGAAGAGAAATTGATTTATGCCCCTACACTTTTACCTGAGTTCTAGTTTATTGGTGCTAGTGTATTTAATATGGCAAGATTAATATTGTCATTAGTCCATAAATTGTGTTTTCTGCCTTTTACCTATTTCAGCATTGCAATTACTTGTACGTGACACCAAGGTAATATATATGCGCAATCAAACTATGCCCTCGCAGCACTGCTGTTATTACAATACATACTATACATGACACATCTATCAGTTACCAATTAAGAGACCAATATATTGTGCCACATGACCTCATCCACAACGGTTCAGATTTCCAGATAGTAATTAATTTTGTCATTCTGGGCCCATTTCTCTCTGCCCCAAGGCTATATATTGAATACATATATGTATTGAGCGCTGGGATTTCTGAATTGACAACAGCGATAAGGTACGGTGATGATTATTTTCAAGTCCAATATCTTGTAGATTTACTCACTTGGAGGTGTATGCGTAATCTACGAGCATGTTGAGGCTGTCATAGTCGAAGCCCTCCAACTTGAAGTGCCCAGGACAAACCACTTGTTTGTCCATGGTGAACAGCTCGAAGAGGTACACACTGGAACATGCGAGCACTGCGCGATGGCACGCTATCTCGCGACCGTCAACTTCAATCACAACATCGCAGAACTGGGCACCCTTACGGAGAGTGTTGAGTTTAGACAGTGTGGATGCCTTGTGCTCATTGTCCTCATACTTAAGGCTAAGGTCCGGAGCCTCGTACTCGTCTTGCTCCGAGTCCTGCAACCACTCTGAAAGAGAAAACTCAACCCATGAGAACTCGACATCAAAAGGTCATCACACCTTGATTTGTTTTCTAATCCTGACTCCTCAGGATGATACATATGTATAGCATAGTTTATAAAGTATTCCACTGAAGGTGGGTTTTTTTTCGGGGCCACTGTTCTTATAGCTCATTTTAAAAATATTTGTTCCTAAAATATATAATTTATTGACAAGAATAAATTTTATTTATAAAGTTAATACACATATATGTCAAAGGTGGGTCTTTAACGTCTAAAACTCAACAATGGCATTAAAACCATGCAAACCAAAAAGAAGGTAAATATTAAATGCAACATGAACAAACATCAAATGCCTCAATTCTTGAACAGGAACACGTACTCAAGAATAAAAAGTTTAGAAAGTGTATCAAGTTTCATTCCCATTTGTTGAGAATGTCATCACTCACGATCGTCGACTTCGCTATCAGCACCAATCTCCCAGGTTACAAACCCTATCAAGATTATCAAAAAAATTATTTATCTATTTCATATTGGTATTACCCTAAACAGTTCATGTCCATTTTGTTGTACTGATATACCACAGCAGCGATAGTGAGTGTTCAGCCAGTGCTGCTGGATCAGCATGATGCACGCAAGGCACAATGGCGAGTATTGGACTGCATTTGCTCGGCATGAAGATAGCATTACAAGTATAAGGTGGCCTTTAGGGGAATTAAACGACCGAGACTTAAAATGGAATTTGAGTGGCATTGCATGTTGTCCATCTCTGGGAATAACACTGAAGTTGAGGTAACCTCAACTTCAGACTTGACAAACTAAAAGTTGCTGGGTTCTCATGTAACTTCATGAAATGTGAATACCTTATTTAAGCACCTCATATTGCTTTAATGTACCACGCACGTTTGTCTTAAAGCACAAATGCAGCCCTCGTGAGTAACTCGCCAGAACTGCATTCACCCAGAATCAGACGTCTGGGGCTGGTAGACCTCTGAAGGATTGATGTCATATCAACTCATTCCATTAACATCCCAGTTAAACATGGGTAATTCATGGTTTTAAATTAACATGATGCAGGGTTAACACATACTCCTGCCATGGCCTTGAGCTATTCCTGTAGACTCCTTTGTTTCGTCTTACATTATCATATCACCCACAGGTGGTGTAGGCATGCAGGAAATGATGCCGGAACCACCATTGAAGAGTGCGCGGAATCTCCCACTGCGCGTAAGGTGAGATGGTGCACATGAGGGAATGCTGCATGACGTGTACAAGAATTCATTATACTATTGTGATTCTATATCCTAAAGGCTGGGTACAATCCCCAAGTTGTGAATAAGCAAGATCTAATTGGTGAAAATGCACATAAAAGAATGTTTACATAGGGAGCAAAGGGACATTGTATAAACCCGACCGTAGACTGGGTTCAGTCCCCAAGCTTTCTACCCACACCAAACATACCGCCACAGATTCCTAGAAGTTTGTTTTCATTGGGTTCTTTTTACAAAGGAAATATTCTCTTCCACTCACATTAAAATCAACAAGACTTGAGCATGTCTAAACCTAGCGCTACCATATATATGCCAAAGGTGCCTGTGACAAAAGCGCCTAAATCATACATCACAGAAGCACCAGGCTTATTCATTATAGTATAAAGACCAACATTGGCACGTAGGAAACCCTTGATATTACTGTATGGTGGGTCGATCCTTTGAGTAATGCAAACCAATTCTGTACTATTCCATGGTCTTATAACCTGATCAAAACTGTACAAGATGACGCACGGTCATAGCATGGACATGAAACAGGTCTGTGGTCATAGCAAACGCTTTTTATTTGCAACAGGGTTAAGTAAAACCCATCGACCATCACACAAAGAGGCCCCATGGCTTGCCCCTTATAAAGTGCTGTGGTGTAGTGATATTTTGTGTATAAGCCGCTTCATGAATATAAGCTCTCAGGGCATTTCTTCGAAAGCCGCAGTTGGGGTTTGACTTCCTGAAGACTTAATACTGTACGAAAAGTATAAATATCTTGCATATAATAAAAGCTACTCCCTGAAGGTCATATAGACTTCAATAAGCCTTTGACTTGTAAAAGCATTGGGTGCTTAATTGTGACATTACGGTATGACAAACTGCCGGCCCCTTGGTTGTGCGCTGGCAGAGGATATGGAGAGGAAAATG
Source organism: Acholoe squamosa (assembly GCA_949317995.1). Classification (NCBI taxonomy): domain Eukaryota; kingdom Metazoa; phylum Annelida; class Polychaeta; order Phyllodocida; family Polynoidae; genus Acholoe; species Acholoe squamosa. Next base: position 30,646,932 of record OX439046.1, read on the forward strand.
ACGCCAACCCTGAGGGGAGGGTTCCAGTGTTGTCACGACAGCTGGACACATCCGGTTGAGTCACATCAGACTTCGATATCATATCGGATCCAGAAGTGTTCCCTTTTATTGATTGGATTTTATCCCCCCTTTTGCAAACCAATATCTGCCGTTTGCAACGGGATGGGCACCCCCCCAACAATAACAACACAGTCCTCCCCATTCCATTTGACTTAGGAGCTTTTCCAAAGTTGGAAGGCCCTAGCTGTATGTCATAAGTTGTGGCGGGGGAAAGAGGTCCTTCACATCGTTCTGACAAAATGAAAGTTGGCCAGTAGTATACTGAAAGTGGGCTATTGCTCTGTCAGGAGAAGGGAAGGGGCGTCTAGGTATAATCTTTTGGCTTTTATATAACAGAAAAGTGATTTCATTGGTACCACTCACAAATGAGTGGGGGTAGGGGTCGACTTTGTATTTATATTTATATCACATTGGTGAAGGCACAAATCTTATTTTTATTAGGTTGTAGACTTCTGGTCACTTCTGACCCTGGGTCATACGTCCTCACGAATAAGTTATATTTGTCCTATAATTGGACACAGGAGGAGGGAAGACACCCAATCCGTATCTATTATTACCTACAGGAGGAGAGCAGTAGACACCACACGTAGTACCCGGTGGACATCTATACAGCTATAGACATATTCAGCGAGAAAGAGCAACTAACTCTTTTAAAGACGTGTTTATGCGCGTTCCTATAGAATGCTTGAAATTGTCTGTAATATCTCCACACATGCAACCATGATCTAATGTCAGAGATTCACGAGACGGCCATTCTTTCTATTTTTGCTTTCCTCTTTTTTTCTTTCCTTTTGTATATCGAACATTAGATTGCAAGAATGGCACATCTGCGTTCTTGAGACAGTAGAGTCCCATTATTTCACCATTTCTCGTTGCAGTGCTCTATAACTAGATGTGATCCACTGCTGGCCCTGGTAACACCTACACAGCTACTTTGATGTTGTGTGGTGACGTCATAAGGACCTATAGACTCATCGATCTTTTCGAACCGATCCCTCCCCCTCTCCCATGCTATCTCTGCAGACAATTCTAAAAGGGACTAGGGTCTTCTTTATTCTATCTTTACATCTACTCCCTGGAGAATGGGGTGGCTTAAGGGTTGCGTCCACTGCGACGGATGGACCATCCGTCTCCCTTCATTCATGTTTTGCTCCATAGAAAACAATGATAAAATCGACGGATGAAACCGACGGATGGTCCATCTGTCGGCAGTGGATGCACCCCTTTAGGTACAGTGCCCGCAGAAGGCTGCTTTGTAAAACTTTGTTGAACAATATATTTGAGGCGCCAAAAATCGTAATTTTTACGACATTTGAGGTCAACAATCACACCTTTCTTTGCCGAATTAAAATTTATCTCACTTGGTAGCTCTGGAATATTTTATAGAAAGAATCCTTGGGTGGATCTGTGGTAGGTGCAGGATGCTTTATAGGGTGGGGGAGAAGGGGCGGTAACCCAGAAATTCAGTCAAATTTTCTTTAATTGCCAACCTATGCAAAGTATAGGGGTAGAGGGAGGACAAAATGGGACATTTACATTTGCCAAATAAATTAATGAATAACCATGTCTTTAGACAGCTTGAAAATTGCTGGGTCTAACTTACGACGTGGTACAGAGTTTGCTAATAAATGTATAACCCTATTGATGGAATAATTGATTAATTCATATGTACAACAGAGAGAAAGTATATGAGGTCAGACTCTAGCTCAGCACAATTGTTATGTACATGAAGCAATGGACCACTCTCCTACTATTAGATCCTGATCTGATCACTAAAGGGACAGGGGGAATGTAATGCAAAAGAGAATGTATACAATCTTTACCCCTAAAAAGTCAACCTCTGCTCACCCACCTAACTGCAGAGATGGAAGTCACTGAGCACAAAAATCCCTGAAATACCAAATATGAACCCCTATAAGGCAGAATCTGTATAGAAAAGTATAGGTCTTTGGAACTTCAAAATCCCTGAAATCAGGGAAATCCCTGAAGACTTCCATCCCTGTAACTGCTCCCCCTTCCCTTACATTGAGTGATCAGGTAGTGGTTATGCCAATCAGCCGTCAATTCTCGGATATCCCTGGACTCAGTGAGGCTTATAGGACTCTCCAAAAGGTTAAGGTGCGACAACAGCTTATATACAAGTTTATTAATATATAAGCAAATGTCCACGACCATGGGATATTTTTACACCGTATTCCCTGAGGTGGAACTGGCGTATCCCATGAAGCCATTATAAGGCTGAGTGGGATGCGACCAGTCCCACAGAGGTGAATACGATGTAAAAAATCGAATGGAAGTGGACATTTGCATATATGTCATGGCTTAGGGGGGTTATTTGCTGTTAGATATAGAAAAATGGCTCAGCTGTGTTCAAAATCCAAGATGGCGGATACCCATTGAATACGGGCATATTGTATTCAACCCCCCTCATTGAATACGGCCGTTCTAGTACATGTACTATTCTATAGTAACAATCATATCAGCCATGACATAAGGTAAATATGTTTATGGCTTATGGGAGATGCGGCTTATACTCAAGAATTTAAAGTGCTGGTAGCTCTTTTCATCCCATCTAAATACTAAGGAGGGTCCGAGAGATTCTTTTTTTACCTTAGCCCTCCCCCTCCATCCCTTTGCATCCTTCCACTCGGCCATCTACCTGGTGGGCTCTGACGTCATATGGCCCCTCTAACTCCTAATAAAGTCACGTGACCGCTACTGTAATTAAGTATTTTTAATCTTCTTCTCCTGTGGCTGTTTTTAGAAGTGTCTAACTTAGGGGGTGAGCTTTTACAAATAACTATGGACTAACCTCTGCCTCAATCGCACTCCCCTGTTGTTGGGAATGTGTGCCACACCGCACGTGTCCCTATTGGTCACTTATAAACTAATCAAATGGAAGACAAATTAAGTAGTATTAATCCTTGCAGAACGGCATGATGCTTCAAGAATTCATGCTCATTTGTTGTCATGATGCACCATTGCAGCACCAGCGGGTAACTCACCAGTCGAGTATTGTATGCATCATTCCCACCTTTCCGGAGGGTATCAACCATGTAGGTTGGAATGATTAATTTATTCAGCACTAGCGAGTTACTGCTGCTTAGTCCACGTTCATATATAACGCCAAAAGGCTATAGTACCGTAATCTCCCACGTAGAAGACGCGCTGCGCGTATAAGACGCATCCCAAACTTAGCAAATGCATTTTCGCGTATAAGACGCACATTTTAAGGCTCAATTTTGTAAATCCAGTACTGTTCTATAGTAAAATTACCCCTCGTATAAGACGCACCTCCAACTTGAGGAGATCCTATAAGACCCAGTAGGGATTTGTTTGGTGTATAGGACGCGTCTTATACGCGGGAGTTTACGGTACCTTCAAAACACTATGCAGCCCTTAACGCGTTAAATCTTAAGCGTCTGTGGTGCAGCGCTGGATCTTTAATCGGGTCTACGTAGCCTCGTTACCAAAAAAGTAACATTCTATGGACTTTGCTGCATCATCATAACATTCCTGATCCTTAAAATAACACAAATGGTGAAAAAAATGCTATGTTACCTGGACAACAATTTCGAGTTGGCAGAAAGGCAATTTATAATGATGACATTTCCAAGTACTGTTATGATCTGGAGTTGTTGGTGTGGGAGATGTTTCCGCCTATAAGGGAAAAGCTTAATATCTGTGATTACTTCAATTGTCTTTAAGCTAAGGGTCGTCCATTGCTTTTGGTACTTGCCAGGGATGCATCAACCCCATGGGATTAAGACTCCTGGATGCAAAAGTCAATGCAGCAGATGCAGGGTTGGGATATCACGTTATTCTTACAACTTTAAGTGTGTACTTCTATGTGCCTCCCCCCAGGGATGCACTGGTGGCTTACAAGTAAGTAACAGGTGCCGCCATACAGCCCACCCTCTTGAAGGTTGTGAAAGTTGACAGCCCCCATTTTCAGTCATAATGGAACCAACAGCCCCCATTTTTTAAGTCAGGATGCACCTGTCAGCCCCTGCTTTTCAGGGTCTTGCAGTGATTGACAGCTTAAGCTCCACAGACTTGTGCTGCAGTGGATATCCAAACCATGGTAGAGTAGCCCCCCCCCCCCACGTGCCTCCCTCTCCCACCTTCTGGAGTTGGTCTGAATGGGAGACAAGTTGCTTTTAAAAGCCACTTTCTCATATATTTAGCCCACTCACATTAGTTGGCTCATGCCCTCCATGTAGCATTTATGCTTCAAAGTTGATATTAATGCATCCCGATCAAATACCACAGCCTTTGCTGCAATCCATGGTGATTCAAAGCGGGTGAGTCAGTGGCTTTGAAATGGACAATTTCAAAAACAAACAACGGCAATGTTTTCTTGGTATGAAATGATAAAATCTCAGGGAGCGGTCATTTTTAACAATGGAGGGGTGTGGGTGGTAGATTTGGGGTGGGATCAACAAATTCCCTCTTTGCAGAGGACAGAAAAGACCCCCCCCCTCCACTCTTAAGAAAATGACCACTCCCTAAGACCATATCCACCTTAAAAATGCGAGAGCACACCTCAAGACTTCCTGTTCAGTTGCCCCCCCCCCCAAAAAAAAAAAAAAAAGAAAAATGTTAAAGAAAAACGAGGGGAAGAAACAAAGTACAAATATATCAATATCGGGGTGTTTGCTTTATGCTAGAGACAGGCATTTGGATATGTAGTTTCTGTAGTTCAACTGACACTACAAAAAAAAAAACTGAATGAAGAAGATGCTTCAGGCATGAATACAGGTAGAGTGCAAATCGATAAAAATGGAAAACACCAGAAGGAAACACTATCCAGGCTCTACCAGACGCTCCGCTCGATGAACCACTAAGGTAGATGTATACATATACACCCTGATGAAAGTATTTGTATGTTTCAATGGGGCACTTACAACCTTTGCACCAACTAACCAGCCCCCTCCCCCCCCCCAATTCACCCCTTGAATACGAGGACGTTCAAGAGAGACGATTTTGATTTTTACTCAAACTAAATACACTGAGCACAGGTTACTTCTTTTAAAGATATGAGCGAATCATCTCAAGTATCTTGATTTCTGAGCAATCTATGAAAAGGATTAGTTTTATAAAGACTCTCAGATAGAAAACTTCGCCTTTAATTGCTTAATATAGAACCTGTATTATATAAGTATGCGATGGAACAAACCTGGAGTCCACATGGTCATTCCTGAAGTGTGTTGTCAAGGTAGGCAAGGGTAGCAAATGAGGCACTAAATGTGTCCGATATAGTAAGGATATGCTACTATGAAGCCAGTGTACTTATTATTATATATTATTATTATTATCACTATCACAGATTGTACCACTGCTGCAGGATAATAAGAGAGAATGTCATAGGCGTGGTCTACTACAATGTCCTATAAAACACATGTGTACCACACGTCCAAATATATCACTGTCATTAATTCCAAGGCACTGCAATATTAATGGTGGATCCTGTCACAAGTCGATACCAATCCAATCTATGGGCTGTAAAGTATTTGTATATATTGCTCTCCTTCTGTCAGTAAGTTCTATATGCTGGGGCAAGCATCACGTCGTGGAATAAGCTCATATAGAGTTGTTGGTAGTCTGGTAAGGTTAGCCAACATGACAACTCCAGTGGGAGATATGGATGGCAGCAGTGGTGGTGCTTAGGGTAGGGGTAGTATGTGGTGTGGAGAGGAGGACTGGCAGTATGTCACCTACTATTACCAATGTGCTCTCTATAGTCCTCCAGGGTCTTAATAACGATACTGCTGGGGGTGGAGGTGTCTGTAGTAGTGACGACACTGCTAGCAGTGCCTGTACTGGTACTGGAGAAAGTGGTAGCCATGCAGTTAAGCATGACTGTTGAATATAACTATTATGCTATTGCTAAGTTGGCTTTGGCAGTAGGTGACTCTTGCTATGACTGTTTCTGTTAGTCACTCACACTCCAGGGTGCAGCAATATGCCAGTGAGGGGCCTACAGGAGGCAGTAGTAGAAGTTACAGCAGGAGTAGTCACCCACACCAGGTAAATCCACCAATAGCATTAACCTCCTGAAGACCACCAATGCTGGCAGGGGTTCTAATAATGCTCTGATTGATGCCTGATTACTCCAGTGTGTTGTTGGTCACTCAGTCACTCCTCCAGTAGGCTGCTGCCACCTCACCATTAGTAGCATGTAAGGAAGGTATAGAGTTGCAGGTGTGTTCAGGTACACAGGAGGAATGGTAATACCTGATCCTACCTGTCACTCACCTCTTTACCTGCACGCTGCTGGTGCTGCTACCTTTACCACACGAGGACCCTGAGTTAGCGACACGTGGTCACGTGTGCAGCCACAACAGCATGCCGCGAAACAACAAACAACCATCTCCCTACACACACTTTTGCCATCGTATTCTTTTTTTCTATTCCAAATAATAACCTTTTATAAGTCGCGGGGGTTTTAGAATGGGGTCTTAGAATATCTTGTAAGCTCTAATGACCTTGACTGAGCCCCTGTAAAGTGCCTCCAATGAAAGGAAGGAGAATGAGGTGGGATGCGCAGTTTGGGTAAGGCAATGCAATGAGAGTGTACGGCAATGGAAAGGAAAGGCAGTGGGAGCAAAATGAACACATTGCAACACAAGAGAAGACGATGGGAATGAAATGTGGGTGATGGGAAGAAAATTGAGGTGGAAGTCGATGGCAGGGAAATGCAAAGACAAAGTGAGATGAAAGCAATAGGATGGAAATCCAATGTTAGGGGAGAGAAATGGGAGTGGGGACAATGGGAGGGAAATGCATCTTGAGGCGAAGGCAAAGGGGTGAGGGTGCAAAGGGAGGGATTGGTTTGGTTTGGTTTGGTTGATTTTACGTCCACTAATAGTACTTAAAAGTTAGCAGACATTTCTGTGGTTCGCGGACAACAAGTCCTTTCTTTTCTTTTTGGACAGGTTTTTAAAAGCTGCTTGTCCAAACAGCTAGACAGGTATTTATATGCTGCTTGCCCGACACAGCAGTGACCGAATCTATGAATGACCGAATTTATGAGATGAATGACCGCATCTATGAGGAGGGGTGAGGGGGAAAACCGCTACCGGGGCTTCATTCCCCTACTCTTCTCGAAGGATAGCAAGTGTTCTTTTCTTTGCCTGGTCCCATAGGCAGGGCCAGACAAACCACGGCCTTTGATCACTCAGATGTGGTTCACTGAGGGGGAATCCCATGCCAAAAGGCAAGCATGTGCGCCTGGGCCCGCGCATATGGACACCGGCTGCCCACATGCTCACCCCAAGCCACAAGAAACCGCCAAGTTTGCCGAATCTGGTATGCCCACTGGTAGAATGGAAGGAGAATTCCTTCGTGGACTCCCAATGAAGTTATTCTGCTCCTCCATGCCCTCACATGAAGGTCCCCACTCCACAGGGGGAGTAAAGGGAGGGAAGGAAAGGGAAAGGCAATGAGAGTGAAATGCAACACGAGGGACAGGCAATGGGAGGGAAAAGCTTGATGGCAGGGAGAGGCAATTATAGGGAAATGGAAATAAGTAATACTAGTTTAATGGTTAGATTGGATAAGATAGACTATATGACAGCATTTTGCAATGCAAGTAACTCGAAAGGGCACTTAATCTCTTCTTTTAGGCCCCTTCTGATACTAACCTCATGTTTTCTTCGAGCATTATCACTGTTAATGGTTAAGCCTATGGAGAATCCATCCATTATCGCTTGTATGTTTCATTGGTGGATAACTCCTCTCTTGGCAAGTTAAGCATTGCAAAACAGCAGCAGGTCTGAAATAATGATTCATATTAACCAAACAAACGCATGAGACAGAGTAATTCTCCTCCATTTTGTTATAATCCAGCAGTTTCAATGGCACCGTAATTCGATCGTCTCGCTGTCCGCCATTTTGGATTTCGATGTTCTGTGCGCATGCGCGACCCCTCCTTGCCGGAAGTAGCATTTTTGAAGGAGAAATGATATATTCTACCGATTTAACTTGAAATTAATGGCTTTTTGAATATGATCCATGCATCTTTGGCAATATCAATCGAATTGAATCGAATATATCCTATCTTTTTACTGTTATAGCCCCATAAGTCGATCGTCTCGCTGTCCGCCATTTTGGATTTTGCTATTCTGTGCGCATGCCCGACCCAATTTCCATAGTTATTTGGGTCAATTTGCACCACCACGGGCTTTGGGATGCGAATTAACGACAGGGCGAAACATAATTTTTTCATCTTTTTAATAATACATACCGATTCAAATGATATCCTTTTACTATTGTTTATCATATTTCTATATTATAACACTGAATATTTGAAAAAAATATTAATAACGACCATTTTTACGAAAATAGAGACGCACGGACGGACCGAATGATGGCAAATTCATCAACATTCATCAACTATTTGCACCACTCCACACCAAAAACGCGTGAAAGTTTACTTTTTTGCACCACCTATGGGATTTAACATGGGGCTAAAAGCGTCTTACTTTTTCTCTCTGTTAAGAGAATGGGTCTATTTTTTACCCGACTCTTTTAACTCTTTCGAGTTAACTAGGCAGGTAGACAACTTCATTAGCACACCTGTCTTACCTACCTGTGATACCCTGTTATCTAGACTGGAGGCAACCCTCACTAAGCCTACAAAGGATGCCTGCCCTACAGGTGAGGGAGGCTTTGGAGATCAGGGTCACTGGGCCTGCCTTGGGGAATAAGGATGATACTGATGGTCAAACAAAGATATTCCCTTAGATCTCTAATAGACTGAGGCTTGGAAGATATAGATCTTTTAACACACGGAGGCCTGGAAGGTAACAATGGCCTTGGAAAACAAACTTTGCTACTCGTAGACTTGCCAAGCCCAATGTTAGGGAGATGTTTAAAGTGAGCCACTGCTATCTCACAATGCTTCTCTCTTAAGTGAAGTATTCACTTTTTAGTTATCTCTAAACTAAAAAAAATAAGTTGGTCTACAGATTTCCCTCTCCATATTTTCGGCAATACAAATTTTTTTTCTTTGAAAAAAATCTCGTCTACGGATTTCGCTCGCTTCAATTTTTACAAGTTTTCTCTTTGTGATGTTTGGCAATTTTTTTTTTTTTTAAATAAATGTTTTTTCGCTCGCCTCACTTTTCCAGCAAGGAATCCATTGGATGCCAAAAAGTTCTTAAAAAAAATAAAATAATTCAAAACAAAGATCCATAGACCAAACTCATTTTTTTGGTGTGGCCTAAATGTACCAATTATAAAATTCTTCATCAAACCAGTTCTTCTCTATTTAAGTTGCTTTTAATTTCACCATGAAAGTGTCTTCACTAGTAAAAAGAGGCACTAAATATCTGTATGTCACTCGCAATGCTCCCACAGTCCATTTTATCTTTATTCAATCTAATGTACATGTATCATGGTACTGCGCTGAAAATAAATAGACAACCTGTTACCACTTGACTGATCAAAACCATCGGAATTAATCTCACCATACAGAAACTTGTAACATTTTTCCAAATTAATGATTCATAACTGAATGACACAGCCAGAACACTGAAGCACTTCCATTGGAATTATACTGTTAACTGCATGGGCTGTACTACTGCAGTGAGCAAACAGTATTAAATGACTCAACTTTGAATACTCACGCCAAAGCTTTTAGAAAACTGCATGACCAGGTATAACTACATAGATGACTGAGTAGCCTCTATTAGTCATAAGAGGTTTTATCAAGATATATTCCAAGACTTTGTCAATAGAGTGGTTACATCACATGTAATACTAGTGATTACAATATGCTGCCACAGCCAGAAGTGCATTGCCTCTTGCGGTACAAGCCATGTACACAATGACAAATCACCTCCTGAAACAGGGAGAGTGAGTGAGTGAGTAATAGATGTTTAACGCCATTCCGACAGCTAAGGTCATATTCATGGCGAGAACTACATTACACAATTTCACAGAGGAATGTGTAAGTGCCCGCGCATATGTGCACCACACACATCCTGAGGGGATAGGAAAGAGGAGAAATAGACCCTTTTAAGTGGGCTAGGGAGGCCCGCCTGAAACAGGGCTTCTGAGAAGTAGGACCAGTAGCTTAAGAACCTAGGTTGTGCAACTGTAAGAAGAGATGCCACTCCTTGGTCATCAAAGAACATGGATTCTTAGCAATATCCTCTATAGAAAATATAGTTATCATCAGTTATTAGGAAAATCTCATATATATAAAACAGGATTTCCTTTTCCTCTAAGAGTACAAAATGAGGAAAATATTTCTATGGCAGTAACAATTTGATGTTAAAATCTACACGCATTCACATATTAAAGTTACTATATTTTCAACGCATAGCGATCAAAATGGAAACTACACCATTATACATTTACGAGATTGGATTCAGAAGCTACTTCCTTTCATTATTCGATTCCTACACCTGCTATCTCAGCAATTATCGAAAATTCCTGTAGCCACATAAATGCCATTTAGTTATGATAAAGGCACTCAACACTGGTAAAATGTCAAGTGCCTAGGGTTCATGGCGTTGTGCCATATGTATGTACACTGGAAACCTGTGCACAAACTGTGCTTTGCTTTAGCTTGGTTGATCTGGTCTACGTAATGTGTTGTAATTATGGTACATATTAGGCTGTTCACCAAGGGACCAGTGTTTGCTACCACGACTAGGCCAATGTGTATAGAGCCCACCCAACCTATGGCAAGGTAGGAGCCAGGGACCTCTTGTCCCTATGTACAGGCATTTGGCAAAAGGTCTTATTTCAAAGCAAATCCATGAGCTCTGCTTGCTTCAATGGAAATTTCCAAGTGTCTAGGTTAGAATTCAGGTATAACCAGGTTCAAAACAAGTGGCATGTTATACAGACCATTTGAAAAGCATACCTCGTTAATGGGTTCTATATCATAGGCCATGCCAAGAATATGTACCGGTGTCAAAGACAGACACCAACTCTGCTATTCTTGACGTAGACCAAGCTTAAGTATCCCCATGTACATAGGGTGGTAGCCTTATTTGCAAATTGGGTGCAATCTTTAAGTTTGCATGTGCTTTATGGGAACTGCAGGAACCACTGGAGAACACCATTTTTTAATCTTGAAATATTCTGCACATACTGCACTTTATGCATTGTCCTCAAATCATGACAGACAACTTTATGAAGTTGATGATAGAAAAAAAATGTCCCTTATTTGCATCTGGAGTTGTTCCTAAACCTAATCTGGAGTTATAGTACATGTATTAGCTTGATCTAAGCCTTCCATCATTACAACACATTGCACCTGTGCTCCTGTTACTTAATCTGTTTGGCAGCTCCCAAATCCAATACACCACTAACTTACTCCTATATGCCTACATTAACATATATATGACAACTCTTAGACACAGATATTGATATGTTCAGAGAAGAGGCTTGCACTTGCAGATAAGAGTCACCAGAATGAGTTTATTTCAGTATCAGCATGCGCCCTTCATGGAAACCATCCACGACCTTCTTTGTAAGTATGGAACCTTCCAGTAGCAAAACAAGCATCATTCCAGGATAGGAGTAAGGAGTGAGTGAGTAATAGATGTTTAACGCCATTTCGACAGCTAAGGTCATATTCATGGCGAGAACCTCATTAGACAATTTCCCAGAGGAATGTGTCAGTGCCCGCGCATATGTGCACCACACACATCCTGAGGGGATAGGAAAGAGGAGAAATAGACCCTTTTAAGTGGGCTAGGGAGGCCCAGATAGGAGTAAGGTCAATATTGATACTCTAGCCCTTTATTGTGAGCTTAAAACTACTCTTTATAATAGAGCCTCTGTAAGTTATCTGATAGTACCAAGTCCATCTATTTAGGGAATAATGCACGGGGCATGGCTGTGGGAGTACTCTAGACTGTATTGAGACATCTCGGGGCCTTGTATTGAGACATTGAGGGGCCTCAACACAGTCTAGAGCACAACGGCAGCCATGACCAAGTGCATTATTCCCGCTATAACACAGAAAAATAACCCATCAGCCACCTGACAACATATGAATATCAATTGAGAAATCTAAATGTGAGATGAAGTTGACCTCCTGTGCTGGGAGTGCATTATCCATCTAGATAATGCACGGTCAATCAGCCAATCAGAATTCAGGATAATGCACTCTGGCTTTGCCCAGCAGTGTTATAACATGCATCATTCAATGTCCTGCACATGGTAGGGCGACATGATGCACCATTACAGGTGCCGCTACTTGTCAGCGCTGCATTGGTGCATCATGATGACTGATGAATACGCTACCATGTGGCATAATACTGACATTTAAGGGTTAACACTAGTCCCAAGCCTACCTAATTCCTGACATATGAACTAAACATTGCAAATATCATACATATGAACTAGACATGTCTGAATCTAGTACATCCTTGTCTCTCATCGACCCATCATGGTGAAAATAAAGGAATAAATAACTGACAACTGGTGAACAAAATCAATACCTATACAAATCACAGATGTCCTGAAGTAGATCTATTATGATCCTACCCACATCCCCCCTATGTATTACATAGATCATGCCCTCTTATCTATTTAAAATACTCTTCAAACCTGAAAGGTTCTCCATCAATACTTCCAAATCAAAGTCTGAATCTCTTGTTTGTTTGTTTGTTTGTTTAGTTTTACGTCCGGGGGCCATCGAGGAACTCAGACATTCAAGAATTTTAAACTATTCAATAGTAATGGTAGGCTGCGGGCCTACCTGGGGTTTGCGCATATGAGTGGGTGTGTGTGTGTGTGCGCGCGTGCATATATTTATGAGTCTGCTTGTAGCAGTGGGACAGTGAATCTCTTCTAGCACAGTTTGTATTCTGAGTCAATACCAGTAGCTGAATCTATACCATACTGAAGGGGGACAAATTTTCTGAAATCCAAAAGGCATCAGTGCTAAAAGTTTACATGTGTATTAACTACAAACTTATCAATGTCAAACCCTTCAAGGATGACATGATACTGAGCTACTTCGAGTTGAATTGTTGTCACGCTACATCAGAACAGTGCTGGCACATATTTTAGCAATATTACATCAGTCTATCTTGTTCATGCAGTATCAAAAATATAATGCAGCAATATAAATTGCTGATAACTCGAAAAGTGAAAAGCCTGTGATTGGCTCTCATCCTGTTGCATCAGCACTCCCTTACGCATCTGGGTGTCTTCTGGGGATTTCGACCTGGCCAGAAGTAGAATGATGTCACACTGGAGACAAACATTCACGCCGCCTCAGTACCTAAGGGACATGGTGGGACCATGCTGCCACACACTTCCGACTTTTTTTTCAGATGAGATCTCATCTGAATAATAATCTTCCATTTAAGTTTCCCTAAGTTTCAGATGATCTCATCTGAATCAAATTCAAATGAGATCTGGCATAAATCCTTGATCGTGGGCTCTGCCCCCGAACCCCCATTTGGCCGGGCACCCCGGGAACCGTGGCGGCATCAACATTCGTCTCCACGGAGGGCCAGGTCGATTCTCCAAGTATGCACCCTTTTGCCTCCCTTACACAGGTTATTCGCACGACCAAGCCACTATTTGCATAACTCCCGCCAAAACTGCGCTATTCGCACCACATTGCCAAAAAAGGCGGGAAAGTTGATACATGGATCAACATCATATACCTTCATCATTTGAGGCAAAAAGTGTCTTATGGCTGCCAACCAACTGAGTCTGTACAATATTGACAATTTCTCAAAATTTACAAAACTTTTTAATGAAATACCTTTTCCTGTAAGACCCCTACATCTCCTCCTTTAATGGCACTACATATTCATTAAGTAATTCTGCATTTATACACAAAATTTCCATTTTTTTTTTAAAACTTATTCGCACCACCAAAATGACTGAAAGTGCAGGGCCCTATGGTGTCTCCTTATAACTCGCTTTTCGGGTTAACTATCAGCCCTATAGGGTTGGGATGTGCCATCAATGCAGTCGGGATAAGCTACTTGACAGTGCTGCATTCAGTCATCATGCAAATTTAAGTGGACATGTGTAGTGCATTAAGTATGCTGCACTTACAAGGCTTACCAGTAGTAACAAAGGCCAAGTATCCAGACTAGCCGCCTACTGGTATGATGTATGTACAGGTGCAAGGAATAGGCAGCACCCACTTGTGGCTCAGGCAGCTTTTCAAACATCCTCGTCCATGGCTTTTCTTGGACACCCTTCCTTCCATTTGAGGCTTTAGGGGTTCATTCTTAGCGTTGAGTCAGCTGCCATGCATACCATCGGTGAGCTGCTCACCACTCAATGCTCAGTAGCTCAGTGGGGTTATTCAGAATTGGAGATTCTATGTAATATATCACTTGTAGGGGTGAGAGGTGTATAGCAATGAGGCTAGCAAAGAAACTGGATCAACCCTTAGGCTTCTGCATGATGCATCAAGGCTCTCTGTCCACCAATGAAGCACCGACTGGTGTATAATGGGAACATTTTTAAAGAGCAATGAGGCATAAGATACAGCACTAATAATTACTAGCTCTCGTTGCAAGCATCCCTCTGGATGACAAGCTCACAGCAGTTGGGATCTAGGATTTTGAAAAGCAGGGTATCCCTCTCTTAAGTCACCGTTTTCAGCTACATTTTGGGCTTAACTAAAGTAACTATTAACGTGTCCTCTCTAAACACACTACTGGTTTCTATAACAGAGCAATTAAAATGAATCCTAGAAATTTCCTATCTAAAGTGTTTGACGATGGAAAAGACAATACATAAAGCAGGATTCTGCTGCCGTTGGTCGGCCGAAATTTTGCTAATCCAATTATTTTAATCATGCAAATGTATAGGAAAAAAACGGTCGGATTAGCGAAAATTCAACCAAGGGCAGTGAAATAGCCGCTTAAGGGACTTTGCGAGAAAACAGGAAACATTCCTCCCCAGTGTTCATCCATTACTCCTGTATACACAACATCCCTTAGCATCACCAACCACATCGCTCAAAGAGCAACAACCTCCATCCCGCATTTGGCATCTCCTGGCCAGACCATCCCCTTGGAGAAGCTACAGTAGACATTCTCTTCGCTTGTCCCTCATGTTATTGTAGCCGATCTGTGGTGTGTTGACGCTACTGCAGTGCCCACCCTGAAGACCGATCAATATGTCGATACGAGGTGTTGGTGGGTGGGGGTTGAGTGGGGGCACAGGCTTGAACTGCATGGCAGCGCTCTGTGGTAGAATGGATTGTTTTGGCAAAACCTTATCCACAAAAGACTGTATTCCATGTACATTTTCAATAAAGGCTTAATTCATATACATGTGCTGCGTCCACTGTCAATACACATTATGGAACTCTATTCCAAGTAAGGGTTTAGACCTTCAGGTTGATGTCTGTCTTAAAGCTAAACTGATACTGGCACCTCAGGGCAGTGTTGATGACATACAGTTCAAGCCTGTGGGTAGGAGTATGGAAGAGGAGTAAGACAGGTGCGTGGAGGACGTGCATATCTGGTGTAATCGGTGGAGAATTCTGTTGGGCAGCCAGGTTCTACTGCCAATATGCACGTGAAATATAGCCAAGACCATAATCGTAACACAAAAATGTATGGTTGCCCCCCCCCTCGTTTTCTCATACAATATCTAATGCTGTGAGGTCCCTAAGTAAAAAAGAAAAAGTCTCGAATTTTGTACGATAGGGGCCTTTAAAGACTTATGGCCTGAAAATCAATCAACCATGAGAATTTTCTCGATCTTATGTATGATGCCCCCAACCCCCACCTCCTCCAGTCCATAGCAGTATGCCTCTCCCCGTGTACCCACTTGTCTGGCACAGTTCCCCTCTAGCCACCTTACCGCTCAATGATATACACATTGGGTCATCAATACGTAATAAGTTAGGTATCTGATGACTAGACAGATCTACTGAGGGAAAAAAAAACCCAGAGTATGTATCAATAGCATCTGAAGAGCAGTATGATATTCTTATAATTCTATGCCTTCCATGTGATGTCAAGATAAATTATTCATCAGCACACGACAGTGTCTAACCTTTCTTTTTCACTCTTCTTTAAGCCATTTTTAATCGTCATTTCGTGTCTTTATCCATTATTCAGTACCATATTTATTCAGTTGTCTTTTTACCTCTTCATCGAATCGTTAATTAAGAATTCATCTTTTAGTAAAGTGGATTTATCATGTCAATGTACTCACAAGCATCTCTCCCAAAGTTTGAAAGTGCTATTTCACCACACTCTACTTCATTTCACTGTGAGTAATGGAATGAAATAACTTTGATTTATATATTTATGAATTGCCAAAGCTCATAAATCCTCACTTTGACCTAAAACCCAGATCCCAGCTGTGTAACGGTGACTATTTGTCATTAATATCTACTTGGCAGCAACCTTTTTATTGATTTCCACTACTCTACGTACCCCACCCCCTAGGTTAGCAGTTACCTATAGGAAAATGGGGAGACCACCTCCTGCTCCTCCCCCTCCCACCCCCAGGAAGCAACCTCATCCCCTATACCTTGAACAGCTACCCGTTAAGGGCCGCATAGTCATTGAGGCATTCTACACCCTATATTGAATCATGCCTGAGGGTTTGACATCTCTGGGATATGGCACTGGAATGCATCAGTTAAATATCTTCATACAGGATTTACAATACAAACAAAAACTTTCTCAGTTCATTTTGAATAGAAAAAAAACTCCTTGAATTAACCCCTTAAGGATGGCGTTACAACTAAGGCATGTTACTTTAATGTTCATGATGTACCAATGCACTATTATTTAGTGCTGCATTAGTACGCACAATGCTGGCTTAACCGTGGGGACGGAAGCGAAAGCAGCGCCGGGTCATTCACTGATGCAGTATTTTCGATAATAAGAATAAGCTGCCCTTTAAGTTAAAAAAAAAAGAAGAAAAAAATAGCTTGCTGTATCACTGTTATTAGGTATAAGCGGCTCAGTGTGTCCTTGGACTTGGGTCACAGCAAAGTGGATTCAAGTCAATATTATTGACTCTCCCGTCTTTCAAACAAAACTAATACTTAGTTTGCCTGGGTGAGCCGGTGCAGTGTAATCTATGACACTCATGTATTTCTCGTCTCAGCTTTTTATCTTAAAAATATTCTGAGGGTATATTGATATGAATGGATAACAATGGGGATGATCATATTTCTTTACTTAAAAATCAACCACCTCTACATGTATAATTAATGATACATGATACGTTATTGAACAAAAGTACACTAGCTCTGAATATAAAGGGACTGGATATGGTCTACATCATCGTTGACCTTGATGTAAGCTGCTCGCCATGGTTGTATTTATATTGACGTGAGCTGCTCGCCATGGTTGTATTTATATTGACGTGAGCTGCTCGCCATGGTTGTATTTATATTGACGTGAGCTGCTCGCCATGGTTGTATTTATGTATGATGGCAACAATAGTATATAAACAAGAAAAATGTGTCCTTGACCACGGAATGTGGCTTATGCGCTATGCACTACGGAAGGTTAAGTACACTGGTAGTGCATCAATTATCACTATGTGACCGTTAAATATTTACAAAACCAATTTTCACCATTTTCAACTTGTTGAACGTCAGAGCTATCCGACAGCTGCTATGATACAGGTAACATGATATAAAAAATGTCCCACATGACTAAAGCCAAGAATGCCATAATTTGCACCTCAAGTATATATACTAAGGTGCAAATCAATGATTGACAACTTAAATTCGAAATCTTTTTTTTTTTTTTTTAATTCAGAATCCAAGGGAGTACGGTAGTCTCTAAAGCATCCGCAGGGTGGCGCCACCCTTTAGGCCAAGATATCATACTACTGAAACTACACATGTACTAGTAATAGGGATTCTTTTTCCTTTCTTTCTCTCCCACCCCCCCCCCCCCCGGTCAAAATACTTGGTCAGATTTTTTGGAATACGTCTCATTGCATTAAAGCTTTTTTTCTAAGTGTTACCCGGTATTATCATTCAATTGTCTATTTGTTTATCCATTTTCTACATTTCTTGCCTTGTATATATTCTTTGTACCGGTATACATTACAAACTAACCATTATTCTAGATCAGAAGGAATTCTAACACACTCCCCTCTCTATGGAAAAAAGGAGGAAGAAAGTAAGAATTCCCACTCAAGTAAGAAAGGTTGCAACCGACTAAATTAAAAAAAAAATAATAATACAAACCACGTTTATATGATTAATAAAATATAAGATTTAATTACCTTCATATTCCTGTCGCGTGGTCTTGCCCTCGATGTAACCGTTCTTGTGAGGGCTACCATTGGTGAGAGGAGGTGCTTCCTTTACTCCTCCATTCACCACTCCATTACTACTTTTCATGGCTACTTTAGTTGCTGTGGCTGCTTTACTTGTTGGGGCTATTTTAGTCGTAATCGTCGTTACAGGCTTCTCTATCTTGGTCGGAATCTGGGCGGTTTGGACGGGCATGTCTGAAGGAAAAATATCTGAATGTCATTATTTCAGTAAGTGTAAATGTTAATTAATACTGTGGTTAACTTTCTTATAAGGTTTTAATAAAACGTTAGTTTGAGAGAAATATTCCCGGGGAAAAAAACAGTACCACAGTTTATTTTAAAAGCACAGGGATGAAAGTCACGGAGCAAGAAAATCCCTGAAATGGTCCAATATTCGCCCAAAAAACATGGGTTTCTATATGAATGTATAGGGCCCTGGAACTTCAAAATCCCTGAAATCAGGGAATTCCCTGAAGACTTTCATCCCTGAAAGCAACAAGGAGATTTCTATCGGATATTGGATTATGAGGAACAGTTAACTTTGTCCTCATTTGTAGGCCACCAGTCCTACAAAGGTCGTTAATGCATAGATGCGTCATGCTGACCCTTGGGGAGTACCTATATCAAACGTCCTCTAGGGTCAGCATAATGCACGCCAGGGGCTGTATTTGCAGCCCAGATGTGTCTGGCTCGCCAGGGCTGCATTCAGACAGCAATGACCATACATGGCTCGCCAGGGCTGCATTCAGACAGCAATGACCATACATGGCTCGCCAGGGCTGCATTCAGACAGCAATGACCATACATGGCTCGCCAGGGCTGCATTCAGACAGCAATGACCATACATGGCTCGCCAGGGCAGCATTCAGACAGCAATGACCATATATGGCTCGCCAGGGCAGCATTCAGACAGCAATGACCATATATGGCTCGCCAGGGCAGCATTCAGACAGCAATGACCATATATGGCTCGCCAGGGCTGCATTCAGACAGCAATGACCATATATACATAAAAGAATCATACGGCACTTACAGGGTTAAAGGAAAAGGGACTATCATCTATATGATACTTGAAGGGTTAAGAGTCAGGCTGCGCCTAAGGCAAGGATCTGATTTGGTAAACATTGCCTGTCCATGGGGTACACTTTTATGGATTAGAAGCTGCTCACTTTACACTGAGTGGTGCAGGAGCTGCTCTGAGTGACTCACTCTGCTATATCCCATTACCTCACAATAACACCCATCAGACCAATGCAGCGAGAAATGGTGACTTTGTAGACATGTTGATGACAAAGTTTCCAAAATGCTCTAGTTTCAATTATAATGCAAGTTTAACATCAAAATCCTGTACTCTTATTCAGTACACAGATGATAGATGAAACCATAGTACCGTAATCTCCCGCGTATAAGACGCGTCCTCTACGCCAAACAAATGCCTTGTGCGTCTTATAGGATGTACTGAAATTGGGGGTGTGTCTTATACGAGGGGTACTTTTACTATAGAAATGTACTAAATTAACAAAATTGAGCCCTAAGAGGTGCGTCTTATACGCGAAAATGCTTCTACCAAGAAGGGGGTGCGTCCTATACGCGCAATGCGTCTTCTACGCGGGAGATTACGGTACTCCACGTATAAGAATACGAGGTCTACAGGAAGTTCCACAGGTCAGGGTGGACCTTACTGTGGCTTAAAAGTTATTTCTAGTTTTGTTTTTTTAAAATAGAACAGTACAAAGACTTAAAAAATCAACCCCCAGAATGCCTTGTAGGTTTTTTGGGCTTTTTTTTTTTGCGTTTTTTTTTCAAATTTGAACTCAGGGTGTGTCTGATACGCGAAACGGGCCTTGTATGCAAGGTATTACGGTTATATTATGTATATCCAATTAAATGGAGAAAAGTTTGCGTTTGCTATTCTGCTGAGACAAAATAAACTGGTTCAATATGATAAGTACCTGTAATTGCTGCAGCTTACACACCGGGTCATAGTAGCTTCGAAATATTATTCAATCTCTACCACTAATGGTAATATAGGACATTACCTCATATTTCTGTAAATTTTGCATAATGGCGAAGCAAATTTCCTATTCAAGATCTGCATTATATTACTGATTAAACCATAAGGCTTACCTTAGCACAACAAAATCATTGCTGCAGATATCCACTATGTGATGAATGGGGGATATGTCTCAGCACGTACAACTACAAGAGCACCTTACTGATAAGGTCCGGTGAGGAATAATACTTTGGTAGACATATACAGGTACACATGTACATGTATCCAGAAGGCGTCACCACATTAGTTTCCAGAACCTGCCACCCCCCCCCCCCCCATTACCTATCTCCTCTATTAAAGTGTAGACCAACCATGACCAGACTACTTCCCGGGTCGGTTTCATGAGCAGGTCCCCATTATCAAGGACCTGAAACACCTGAGTATTTAGGTCCGTGCTAAAATGGATTCATCCTTTTGGTAGTATATACAGGACAGAACACATCATTGCCTATCACAATCTACCCGGTAATAGTTATAATTTTAATCTCAAGAGAAACGCTTAACGTTATATACCGAAGTACCTGACGTGTAAGGGGCACTGTGTCTATATATAAAATGCACTGTGAGTTTGAGGAAAGGCTATAATGCCCAGTAAGCACTTGATTTTGGAAACATTAGTACATGTATAGCGTTACTGCGTAGCCTACAGTAAGAAATACTCGCCAATTAAATACATCCTGAATTTAGCTACATTCTATAAGGTGCATCAGGGGCCCATCCATAAGTCACGGCTTATACGCGGGGTAGGTGCCATGCAGTGCTTGCCTTATGGGTAGTTTACCCTACCGGCGCCTGCCACCTCTCCCACTGCCAGCTAGATAGCTAACACGCAGATTCAGTATTCAAGTATATGGTAGTAATTGGGGAAGGGAGGGGGGCACCATGTAGCCAATAAGCACTCTCCAGGTGTACTCTGTGTTTTGTTTCACCTTTACTTTCATTTTAATTTCATTTTCCTTTTCACTCTTTTCTCCCATCCATAGTAGCTACTGGTACTAATACCGGTATATATGGTCAGATTAATTTGACAAGTTTATACATCAATATACAACGTTAAAATCTGAAGTAATGGGGGCGAATAAACTACATACATGTATATAGCAAACAAAGTATGGGACTTAGAAAAGCTTAGGTATTTAAAAAAAAAATAAAAAATTTTAAGGCCAAAAAAATAATTACCGAGCAAAATAGACTAGAACTACATTTTTGCTCAAATTCTGAGAAAAAAAAAATTGGGACCCATCCACCCTCGCCTTGTGAAGAACTGATATTTCAATACAAATCGTGAGATAAAATTCTGCGACTGCAAGAAGCTGTTTCTACCATGATTTTCCTCTAGATTCGAATCCATTTTTAGGATTTATCTTTCTGATCCAGGGTGCGTCTTCTGTGTAGGATGCTATGGTAGAAGTCCACTGAGAATTGACTCGTGCGAGAAAGGTCTCACGATATCGGAAATACTGAAAGAGGGCACCCCAATCAACTGGCTCAATTCCAGCACTAATCGATCTGGATATAATAGTCAAGTTGCATGTCAGTTTGTCTTAAAGCTATGATGCGCCAAGTTGGGTTGTTTGGCACAGTAGTGCTTTATACCCATGTACAGCTCTCTACCCCAGGTGATAAGAAGTACCGTAATCTCCCGCGTATAAGACGCGTCCTCTACGCCAAACAAATGCCTTGTGCGTCTTATAGGATTTCTTCAAGTTGGGGGTGTGTCTTATACGCGGGGTTTTCCAACATCTCATTTGGGAAAATGTGCCGATGACAGCTTGAACTCATAGCGCCAGCACCGCGGCAGACCGGGAGGTGTCGACGCGCTCGCCGGGGATAAGGCCCACCATGCGCCGATGACAGCTTGAACTCATATAGCCAGCAGCGCGGCAGCCCGGTCGGTGTACAGGCTCTCAGCGGACAATACGCCGACCGTGTACCGATGACAGCTTGAACTCATAGCGCCAGCACCGCGGCAGACCGGGAGGTGTCGACGGGCGCTCAGCGGGTTCAAGCCGACCGTGTGCCGCTGACAGCATGAACTCATATAGCCAGCAGCGCGGCAGACCGGGAGGTGTCGACGGGCGCTCAGTGGGTTTGACGCCGACCGTGTGCCAATGAAAGCTTGAACTCATATAGCCAGCAGCGCGGCAGCCCGGTCGCTGTAGATTTGCTCGGCGGGTGGCGGGGTGCGTCTTATACGCGAACCCCCCCCCCCTGCTGAGTTGGGGGGGCGTCTTGTACGTTGTTTTTTTTTACAAATCGATTCAGGGGGGTTGGATGCGTCCTCTACGCGAACCAGCCTACCGTGAGTTTGGGGAGCGTCTTCTACGCGCACCGCGTCTTCTACGCGGGAGATTACGGTATTTGGTTTTAAATATTAAAAAAAGATAGATCAATCTGTAATCATTCTGTAGGATATAACAAATAAATTTCTCTTTTATATATTGCATACACGTGTAGAGTACCATACTTATTTTGTTCCTTTACCCCACATACAATTTTTTTTAACACTTCCAGGAAATATGTACTAACACTCAAGTTGAACATCTAAGGAAACCGAGGTTATTCCAATTTCAAATTTTGCTTTTGATCCACAGAACTGACAAATGCAAAACAATATTGTACTCATTACCTCCCACTGCTTTTGGGCAGCATGGCAGAGATCGAGGTGTAGCCTCCACTTTATACTCTAACTACAAGGGGTCGTCTCAGCCCCGGGTCTCAGCCCCCCCCCCCCCATGTATATCTCTCTCCCTACCTACGCTGGAGATGTTTACAACCGTCCATTGCTACATGGGGAACAATGGCCAGGCTCTGGAGGACAAGGTCATTTGGTGCTATAGTGGCCATCACGAATTATTCCAACTTCAACTTATAGAGCACGATATTCAGATTTAGACTCTTTTTTTTTTTATCTTAGAATAAGAAATATTCTCCTCTAACCCTTCACATTTGTTTAAGTATGTCATTCCAGCTATAACGGTCATAAGGGAGAAACAATGTCAAATAGTCCCCGTAACCCTTATAAATGTCAAGAGCGGATATATCGTATCGGGGTACTGCAGAATCCTGGAGTAGATTCTAAGTGTTTATGAGTTCCGGGATCGATACAACCCATTTGGGAGCCTGTAAATCTAGACTATGTGTATGGCCTCCTCATATACACAGACATAATAACCCCCCCCCCACCCAACCACACACACCTTTTATCCTTTCACCTACAGCTAAATCCCACATACTGGTATACTAGCCGCAAATGTGAGACGCAGGAACAACCACCCAGTATTGTTTGTGGTGGTGTAAATCATGGTGGGTGCTTTACACACTTGGGGGTCTGCTTCTTCCCCACTGCATCATGCCCATTTGTGCATCATGCCGAACCTCTGGGAGTGTATCAACCTGGTGAGATCACTGTCAGCATGATGCATGACTCCAGTCCTAGCGATTAGACTAACCAGAGTTGTCATGATGCATCAAACCAGCAAGGGCATGATGCATTTATGCACCATCGGCCTTTAAAGGGTTAACTTGACAATAATCCAAGGTAAACCCGAGCATTGAGCAAGGATGGCCTGAAACCTTAATGCTACTTGTTTATTTCGCCATCACAATGCAGCAAATCGGACTGGCATAATGTGTGAATGCAGATTGCATGTAGCACTACCTTTGCTGCATTCATGTATTAGAACAGCTAAAGAACATTGTGCATTAAATGTCAGTGCTCAGCTTATAGGGTTCAACAATACAGTTCTACATGCATACACAAAGGAATAACACTTGATGTGATGTACCAGGTATAACGGTACATCTACATTTTGGGTTTATGTCCCATTGCCTAATCATGACATTAATGCCTTTACATCAATATACATCTTACCTCGATTCAGGATCTCCTATCTACAAATTCAAAGAACACACCTGGCGTCTTCCGAGAAAGTGTTGACTAACGGCTATAGGCCTTAATAAAAACACCTCAAGTAATGCATGAGGGTGGGGGGAGGGGATTAGAGTCTAGGAGACTACTGGCTACAAGACCTACTTATGGTTTTAATCCATGTGTCAC
Organism: Acholoe squamosa; assembly: GCA_949317995.1. Classification (NCBI taxonomy): domain Eukaryota; kingdom Metazoa; phylum Annelida; class Polychaeta; order Phyllodocida; family Polynoidae; genus Acholoe; species Acholoe squamosa. The sequence continues at coordinate 30,671,354 of OX439046.1, forward strand.
GTGTTATAAACATCCGTATGCAAAATGTACACATGCCAAATTCAGTATTCACGCGCAGGAGCCGTGTGCCACATCTGAACCATTCCCCAAAATAAACATGACTTAGAAAGATTTTTAATATGTAAAACCGTCATGACGCATCACGTGCTTTCACATTGTCAGTACCATAATGCCCTATGTCTAAGGCGCAGCCTCAACAATCCTAAAGGCAACCTCAACTTGAGGGAATCCTAAAGGCTGCAGATTCAGCAGGATTTGGACTACTTTAGTACTGATTTAATGAAGAATAACTTTCCCTGTAATTGAAGCTGCTTCAATAAGGTGCACCAGGGATGCATCCTCGTCTACAAGCCACACCTTATACACGAGGTATTCGGTATATACATGTATTTAATATCTGTCCTAGAGTAACAAAGTCATTACACTGACGAGTAACTCACCAAGATTAGTTTATATTTACATATGGTAAATACAAAGGGGAAGCCTATATTATAGCAGTAGGGGCCCAATAAATGGTAAGATAAATAGGCTCAAAGATCAAGTGATGACAACAGCAAGTGCCGTGTAAGATGTTTGTCTCTACCAGAAAAGAACCAAATAATCTGGATATCTCTACGATACAGCCAAGGGGAAAGATAACACCGATTTTACATCAGTCATTTTAGATTAGTTTCAGATCAAGGAAAATACCGATTTTTGCACTTAATACATTATGGGAAAGGGAGAAAGGACATTCAATACAGAGTGTCCAAATGAGCTGCAGGGCTGATCCATAAAGTATGTCACGCTCTTTTACTTAGGCCTTTTTGGACCCCCCCCCCCTATCAACCACCACCTTTTCGTCACCCTTTTACTATAGACATGTACAGGAACCATGGACACCCCCCCACCCCACCCCACCTCACCGATGTTACATACTTTATGGATCGGCCCTCAGTGGGCCACGTGCACTTGCTTGCAACTCCTCAAGGTGTATGTCTGTTTTGGTTACGTCTTTCGAGGAGAAGCGCTAACGTGGCGCCAATTTCGCTTGTAAAATATGAGCAGTAAACTTTCGCATATTCACCGGTACCAGGAACACACTTCCGATCATACCGTTTCTCCCCGAAAGGGTTCACGGTCTGTTTTCAACAACAATGCTGCCACCTGAAGTTTAATTCTGGAACCTGTATATGTATACTAAATGCAATAGGAACGGTTCAAGAGTGAGTGAGTAAGTAATAGGTGTTTAACGCCATTTCGACAGCTAAGGTCATATTCACGGCGAGAACTACATTACACAAAACGGTTCAAGAACCCAAGATGTGTGAAGCGACTTTACATCTCTTGATTAACATAAAATATATAACTCTATAAGTATTAGTTAACGTTTGTTTCTCATTTCTGATTTGAAAAGCAACGTGTTTTTATCAAATGAGCTAGTCTATCAGATCAAATATCCGCTATCATCAATCATGTTCTGATATATCATGCATGGATTACGTGCACCAGTGCACACTGAGTAACAGCCCTGTGCCAATCAGCATACAATGTGACTGTATAATGCATTCAAGCATAATGTCGACCTTGATACATACACTCCCATGGCATATGATGCACCAAACATGAGTTGCATCATGACAACATCTCTGCACCACACTTGCATTAAAGCATTCAATATTTTGCGCCTGCGAATAGGGAAACAATAATCACATAAGGATAACCAGCTATAACGAAGTTACTAACCTGTTACTTCAATATCCATTATAGGAAGTGTCTGCTCTCCTTCCATAGTTAACACTGCCACAGAGTGCAGCAGCCAACCGTATGCATTCACTTCTTACACACTACAGAAGGTGCTAGATCACCTACTATGTCCTATATCTCCACCCCAAGTGTTATTATTGCCCTGCCTACTCCTAACTCTATTACCACTCTCCCATCTCATATGTCCTTCCCCAGCACTTCCTCTTCCTGCTCCAGTCTCTGGAGATCTGGCAGCCCCAGATCCCGATCTCCAGGCACATCTTTGCTTTCCACCCAATTCACATAGCTACGTATAGCAGCAGCCTAATCTGACAGACGCCTCCGGGCAGACGTCACTCTCTGGGCATACCATTACACAGCACCCGACTCACACAGAAGAAGCCTGATCCAGCAGACACCAGTCTCTGGGTACATCTTTACACAGCGCCCACCTCACACAGCAGCAGCCTGACCCTGCAGACGCCACTCTCTGGGCACATCTTTACACAGTGCCCACCTCACCCAGCAGCAGCCTGATCCTGCAGATGCCACTCTCTGGGCATATCACAGTGCCCACATCACACAACAGCAGCCTGATCCTGCAGACGCCACTCTCTGGGCACATCTTTACACAGCGCCTATCCAGGGTTCCCACAAAATCCCCAGACTCAAATTCCATGACTTTCCATGACAAAAATCTAAATTTACCATGACATTTTTAACTAAATTTGGACAATTTTGGGGTCATACTCTCGGCAAAATTCCTGCAAGCGAAGTGGAGAAATGTCCACTCCAATAGATTTTTGCAATAAATATGAATTCAGTTTTCCCATTTTCCATGACTCAAGAAGACTTTTTCAAAAATTCCATGACATTCCCTGACAACTTTTAATTTCATGATGCGTGGGAACCCTGCCCACCTCACACAGCAGCAGCCTGATCCTGCAGACGCCACTCTTTGGGCATATCACAGCGCCTATGTCACACAACAGCAGCCGGATCCTGCAGACGCCACTCTCTGGGCACATCTCATCACAGCACCCACCTCATACAGCACCAGCCTGATTCAGCAGACACCAGTCTCTGGGCACATCTTTACACAGCGCCCACCTCACACAGCAGCAGCCTGATCCTGCAGACGCCACTCTCTGGGTACATCTTATCACAGCACCAACCTCAAAAAGCAGTAGCCTGATTCAGCAGACACCAGTCTCTGGGCACATCTTTACACAGCGCCCACCTCACACAGCCCGGGCACACAGCAACAGCCTGATCCTGCAGACACCAGTCTCTGGGTACATCTTTACACAGCGCCCACCTCTCACAGCAGCAGCCTGATCCTGCAGACGCCACTCTCTGGGCACATCTTATCACAGCACCCACCTCATAAAGCAGTAGCCTGATTCAGCAGACACCAGTCTCTGGGCACATCTTTACACAGTGCCCACCTCACACAGCCCGGGCACACAGCAGCAGCCTGATCCTGCAGACACCAGTCTCTGGGTACATCTTTACACAGCGCCCACCTCACACAGCAGCAGCCTGATCCTGCAGACACCAGTCTCTGGGCACATCTTTACACAGTGCCCACCTCACACAGCAGCAGCCTGATCCAGCGGACACCACTCTCTGGGCACATCTTTACACAGCGCCCACCTCACACAGCAGCAGCCTGATCCTGCAGACACCAGTCTCTGGGCACATCTTTACACAGTGCCCACCTCACACAGCAGCAGCCTGATCCAGCGGACACCACTCTCTGGGCACATCTTTACTCAGCACCCACCTCACATAGCAGAAGCCTAGGCCCGGTCCAGCATCCACCACCTTCCAATTACATTACTTTCTGCGACTGTGCTGTGGGATGGGGTTTAAGGCATTACTGAAATGTCTTACAGCTTAAAGGACTTAGCCAGTATTAAAGGATAGGACTCTGTTGGGAATATCTTTTAAAGGAAAATACCTAGAGAGCCTTCTATATCAAACCCTGCTGTGATTCTTTTACATTTATTAGAGTCTGCTGGGAGAGTGAGCAGACAGCAGGCTGGTAGCTGTCAGCGTCACATTGATCAATGAGCAGCTCACTGAGAACCAGCAGAGGTAGATTAGTCTTGAGGGCAGTCCCCTCAACATCAAGTTTCTCTGTGACTGGTCTAGTAAGGGACTAGGAGGAGTAACTGTCACCCATCTTCCAGTATATCGCGCAAGCCCACAGTAGAGTCAATATCGATGAGGCCTGGGACGTTCAATCAGCTGTATCTCAACTGCCGTAAATTCTCTCGTAGCACCCTCGTATAAGCAACACCCCCAACTTTGGGAGAGCTTAAATTACCAGGTTGAACTGGACTAAGACCAAGAAGATAGGCCAAAATAGAGTCTCATTTCAACTGAATAGTCTTCTACATTTTGATGTTATGTTAATAACCGCTCTACACCCAGCCTTAGGATGAACTACCGATAGAAAAACGTAAGCTTCTATAGTTTATTGTTTATAGATTACCCCCCTAGTCTATATGGCTACTAAAGATATTCACCAGTTGCAGAATCAATGCAATTTATACAGCCTTGTCTATTTGGTGAGATGTGCCCATTCATCATGGTCCACCTGTTCAATATGTTATATTGTCTATGTAAGTGTACTGCACAGCACCTCATATCACATGTAGCCAATCAATACATATGTGCATCAAACTAGATATCAAATAGTCAGCACCTGTTTCATGATAATTTTTTCGTGACAATATGGTGCCTCAACTTTGCGCTTAACCTTGTAGAAAATCAAGTCTGTGTGAGACCTGTAGCGATAACACAGTAGGATGCACATGCAAAGACATGACGCCTGCCATCTCGGGATCTCTTGTGCAGAAGTCGCCAGCCTCACATTGTATCTAGGATTACATTTCAAGAAACTAGCAACATTCCTAATCTGGGCTTTACTGGGCTACTGCGAGGACTTTTACCCATTTCAAACCAGGTCGAACTAGACCACAGTGGCAGTGAGCAGCTCTCAGGGCAGCTCCTCGGCCTGACTATTGATTTCCGGTTCCACCCATGCAACACGCACACCACCTGGTGGTTAAGGGGCGTGGTGAGTGTTACTTATAGCCATAACAACATGGTAATGGCAACAACAACAACACAACAACTGGGCATGGGGTGGTAGGTGATATGGTCTGCGACTGAAACATGGAGCATTGGTTTATCGCTGCCACAAGGGGCCTCCTATGTCCATTCTATGTCATCATGTTGCACTAATGCGGTGCTGGCGGGGCTTATCGGCACCACTGCATTGGTGCAAAATACTGACCTGTCGAAACCCTTATATCAACCTGGTAGGCACTGCATAAACTATGGAAGCAGCGCTCACTGGCAAGTCAGTTGTGCAAATGCATTTATGCATTATGCCTGATGGGCCTAGGCTAATGTAATAGTAAACTATATGTGCCCCTTAGAGGTTGAAGGTTTTACACAGTACACAGACTGGATAGACAAGTCACTACATACTCCGCTAGTGCAGGGCCTAATGGATACGAGGAAGGTTCACACCAATGACATTGATTTGACAGTAGGATTTGTTTCTATCATGAATCAATCATCACTAGAGCTATACATTTGTATCTGCGAATTTACGAAATGCCGTATTCGATGTAATAAGCGCCCACTCCCTAATAAGCGCCCATGATGCCATCTCACGTTTGGGAGCTCTTTTCAGACTGAAAAAGGGCCAGAATTGAAGAGGCCTAGGCGCTTATTACATTGTATACGGCAGTGACATACCTGTACATGTATGTGTACGGTTCTAGAAGAGAGGTACGAAGATTGGTGAAGTAATTGATGAACTCTTTCTGTGAAGCTGCCGATTTCATACCTAAGGCGAACCGTAATTCAGATATTGATCGGAAAGACCAAATGTTGATGGTCTGTAAAATGGCTTAGTGAGTCAGAACATCATTTCCTTGCTAAAACCTGTCACACGGCCTCCATCCTAATATGGTATTAGGAAAGTAAGGATCCAGCCATAACTTCCCGCTATGTTGAATTTATTTCAGGTTTCAGCGAATTGAAGGGGATCTATAGAATGGCCACTTTCTATGAAGTCAGATATACAAGCAGGATTCTAACTGATTGATCACAGGAAAAGACAGGTCTCATTGATACTAGGTACTAGTATATTAGTACATGTATGACTGATATCATACAGGAACTAGAAAGAGGATTCCATTATCTACATTGGCCTTTAAGGGTAGAGTCGGGCGTTAAATGCATAAGGCCTTTTTTATTGCAAAGATACATGAGTGTTTCACTGGTAGGTAACTCCGGGAAGCAAGGTGACTGAGCACAGAAATACCTGAAATGCTCAATTAACACTGAAATAAAGTGGTCATCATAGGTCAGGCAAAAAAAAAGAAAGATTTTTTTTATCCAATTTAAAAAAATATCGTTTACAGCTTCTTTTTTTTTTTTTTTTTTTTTAAATTCACTTTAGTAGTCCCCAATTCACTGCGACTCATCCCAGGTCACTGCAGATTGTCGCGATCGACCTGAAACAAATGATTTATTTGGTTTGACCTCTTAGTGCAGATTTACGGTAGTCCTGAAATCAGGGAAATCCTTCAGACTTCCATTCCTGTTAAAATCACTGCTATTGAATTTATGTTCACATAGCACTGGTACGTCATGGTAACAACTGACCATATCATTAACATGCTTTTAGGCATTACCCAATTCTAAAAGTGTTCACAGTGTACTGCACCTGATATGACATCACGATACATCAATTTTGTGATAAAATTACCCGGTAAATATGTGACTGACACTTTCATATCATGTCAAGTAAGCCCTTGACACATCCATTACTATATTATATCATGATATGGTTAACCATATCTTGGTATAACTGATAAAGATAACAAGTCCAAGAAGATAGGCCAAAATAGACTCTCAGTTCAACTGAATAGTCTTCTACATTTTGATGTCATGTTAATAATCGCTCTACTCTCAGCCTCAGGATGAACTACCGATAGAAAAACTTAAGCTTCTATAGTTTATTGTTTATAGATTATACCCCTAGTCTATATGGCTACTAAAGATATTCACCAGTTGCAGAATCAATGCAATTTATACAGCCTTGTCTATTTGGTGATGTGCCCATTTATTATGGTCCACCTGTTCAATATGTTATATTGTCTATGTAAGTGTCATGCACAGCACCTCATATCACATGTAGCCAATCAATACATATGTGCATCAAACTACATATCAAATAGTCAGCACCTGTTTCATGATAACTTTTTTGTGACAATATGGTGCCTCAACTTTGCCCTTGACCTTGTAGAAAAACAAATCTGTGTGAGACCTCTACCGATAACACAGTAGGATGAGCGTGCAAAGACATGACGCCTGCCATCTCGGGGTCTCTCATGCAAAAGTGGCCAGCCTCACATTGTATCTAGGATTACATTTCAAGGAAATAGCAACATGCATAATCTGGGCTGAGAGTTTGGCACTGTCTGGGTTAGGAACAGTGATTGGCATGTACATTTCAACTGAGGAATGGGACCAGTTGTTATGTAATGCACCATAAAAATTCTGCAGTGAGTGAAGCAAATTTTCTGATATATCAATAATGCATCATGCTTTTATATGAAGGCCCATGTTACGCAGAGGTTTACAGCAAATTCAATTACCAGTATGAGTATTCACAATTTTAGGTGTGATTTTAAATCTGCTCAGAATACAAAAAGTGTACCATCTACTACATGAATAAGACATACTGTTGCTCTCGTGGCCAAGAACAATACAACAAGAAAGCGTTTAGTTTAAAACAGTTCAGTCGAGAGTATATACAATGTATTGGAGAGACAGAAAGGAAACGAGGCAAGGGTATAGAGCCTAGGCTAGATGATTTGCCCATGACTTTGCCGTGACTTACCCACTATGTCATTAAAGACACATGTACCTGCTTGATTGTCTTCCTCCCCCTCTCACCCACAACTACCAGAACAGCTCTGAGTATTGAGGCATGACAAAGTACCCCCCAACCCATCCAGTGGTGTGCCTACCTACCATCCCCTCTGCCTCCCACACCCACTGGTGATTCTCTGGTGGTGTCACCACCTACCCTGCCTGCCCCTGCCTTTAGACCCAACTGCCTTAATTTGTGTTACTAGTAATAAGTAGGTAATTATAGCTTTGTCAAAATATATAGACTTATCAAACATCAGTCATAGCTTTCCCTGGTCTTCAAGGCCAACCAAACTAGCCATGCTTCAGCTCATGTCTACTTTTAACGATAATAACTACATGATTCTGAATTCTATATTACCTGCAAATGCATCCATAATGACTATCTTCCACATACAAAACACTACAAAAAAATGAGACAAGGTGTCGTTTCCTCAAACATTATAGTTGTTTGTCTGTATTAAAAAAAGGAATGTGTCCAGTACCATGACCTTCCCAGGGGTGGACAATGGGTGGACAAGGTCCCAAAGACCCAAAAAGGTCCCAAGGTAAAAAAAAAGGTCCAAAAGTCATAAAAAAGGTCCTATAAAGGTCCCAAGGTCACAAAAGGTCTTATGGTCCCGAAAAGGTCCCAAAGTCCTGAAAAAGTTCTGAAAAGGGCCCAAAGTCTTCTGAAGGTCCCAAAGTCCTAAAAATGTCCCAAGGTACTAAAAAGGTACTAAAAAGGTCCTAAAAAGGTCCCAAGGTACTAAAAAGTTCCATAAAGTTCTGTAAAGTTTAATAAAGATCTGTAAAGTTCAATTAAAAAAACCATAAAGTCTCATAAAGATCCATAAAACCTAATAAAGATCCATAAAGTTATAAAGATCCGTAAAGTTCAACTAAGGTCCGCAAAGTTCAACAAAGAACATAAACCTAATAAAGATCCATAAAGTTCGATAAGGTTCAATGAAGATCTATAAAGTTCAATAAAGATTCATAAAGTTCAATAAAGATGTCCCCCGGTCTCCCACCCCCTCCCCCCACCCCTCCCATGTCTACTCCCACCCCATGTCACACTTCCTGGTCACATCCTTCCATCTGCCAGGTGTTCATGGGAAAGATCAGAAGGACCTTGAGCTTTCCCACGGTGCTTTTTCTCTTAAAGGGACTGCCGATACATGTGATTGATGTGTGAGCCTGCTACAGTATGTGTCTGTATGGGGCCTAATGCTTTGTCTGTGAGAGAATCTTGGAATTAAACCTATCAATAAACTAAATTGGAAAGCCTTCAAAATCAACTATATCAAAAAATATTTGCCTAGATAACCATGGTGCACAATGCCCCTATACCCACTCTATGCCTTCCTCTTCTAAAAAATCTGAAATCTGTCTCTAAGTGGGGTTAAAGACAGTTTGATTACCCTTTCATTTAGGGTAAAACGAGCCCTAAATTCCATGCATTTCTCCATTGGAAAAAAAAACAACAGTAAGTACCATGTCACAGACATCAAAGTACACCTTAAATGTAAATTCTATTACATTGATAGCTTTGTCCTACTTTTTGTCTCACTATATGACTAATTTTTGGGGGTTCTGTTGTAACGGTAATAGGGCTAAATGACAGGTTTTTGATGGCCTATGTGAATTCTTGGAATCTCAATATGAGAAGAGCATACCCCATGATAGGTTTTTTTGTTGTTTTTTTTTATCATTTATCAAAAAATGTTCATGTAAATAGAAATATGACTCATGGGGTGTTTGGAGGGTGTGATAGGGCATATGCTGTGTAATGGAATAGTTTTTTGGTGGTGCATGTAATCTGCTAGAAGCCAAAATAGCAATTGAAACTTGGTAATCATAAGGAACTCAGCTAAGGGCTAGTGGACAGGGTCAGAAAGGTGGTGTCAAAGGCCCTTGCCTCGTTTAATAATCTATTGATTAGTCCAAATTACTAATTCATGAAGATGACTTAATTTGTGTATCACATGTCATGAACAGGTAATTATGACGTAACAGTGACGTAACCAGCTACCAAGTTACCTACTTTTAATATGTAGCAACCTCGCTTTTATTCTGATATAGACTTTCATACATACACCTATATCAGTTACAAATCTTGCCACCTATCAGTAATATATGCTACGTCGATAGAACCTGATAAGAGGAGCAGTGGTCGATAATCAGGACTTTACCTAGTATTACCTGAGGTTATAATAGGTGCCTCAATGAAACTAGATAGGTGCAGTAAGCCCAACAGTGCCCAAGTGAATTAATCACTAGGTCCAAAAATAAAATGAATATATCCATTATTAAAAATAGATGAACAAATACTGAAAGATAAATGAACCGCAGATTGGTGCCAGCGTATATGTTGTCTTTTAGGATCATATTTTTGACTTCCTCGCTTATATCTCCTTTTTTACCTGAAACACTTAATCTTTTGGCTTGACAAAAGGAGACGTGCACATGGGAGGGGAGGGATTTACTACAGACATCTGTTCAATAGCATACCAAAGGTCAGAACCTCAAAAACCACAACCCTTCTTTCTTTTTTTACCAAGCAAGCAAGTCCAACTATATCCTTTGCTGAACGACCTCTGGCTAACCTATAGGATAACCCTATTTCAGGAGATTGACCTACTCAATTGGAAATTTTCCACAGATTTGACCTGATTCGATTTACTAATCCATCAACAAACCATGGAGAAAGGAACCAGGTGGGTGTAGTGTATTGAAGGTAGGTAGCGAAGAAATTGCAATTCAGACTTGTGTATATACCCCCGGTACACATCTTGCAAACAGTGCTTTAAAAGCTCTCTCTCTCTCTCCCTCTCTTACTCTCTCTCTCTCTATGGAACTCTCTCTCTCTCTCTCTCTCTCTCTCTCTCTCTCTCTCTCTCTCTCTCTCAAAAGAAATGCGCAATACATTAGCATTAGGTGCCGCAGCAGATGTCAACTACCATATTCTCCCGCGTAGAAGACGCGCTGCGCGTATAGGACGCACCCCCAACTCAGCACATGCATTTTCGTGTATAAGACGCACCTCTTAGGGGGGATTTTTGTCAATCCAGTACTGTTCTATAGTAAAATTACCCCTCGTATAAGACGCACCCCCAATTTCAGTACATCCTATAAGACCCCCCAGCATTTTGTTTGGCGTAGAGGACGCGTCTTATACGCGGAAGTTTACGGTACTTTTTATGTCTCAAACCATGTGAACCCAAACGTGTCCAAAAACAGAATATCACATACTATGCTGTATATAGTAGCTTGAGAGAGACGGTATGGATGGTAACCCTATTACCAGACCTTAGCTAAGATGTGCTAATACATGGGGTGATGTTATATACATGTGTATATTCACACAATACCCCTCATCCCACCTGCCCATCCCCTACTTACACGGGCCAAACTAACAACCACCGAGCAAGGCTGACCTTCTATGGGTCCTTGGGCCTGTAACCTATCACACTGATTCATGAATATACTTTCACTTTGTATGATACTGTATATAGTACCTAATGTATAATCCGCAGGTTAAGCGCAAATCAGAGAGCTCCCTTGAGGCTGTCAATTACAACAAAAATATCATATGTATTATGTACTGCCCCTTGCAGGATCAATTAAAATGAAGGGTGCGAGGTGCTAGAAGTTTGTTAAAAAAAATATTTGAGCAGAACGTGTGCTGATTCCAACAAAAAGCCAAGTGCAATTTAGAATTCATCACATAATCCTTGATTTTCGATCAAATTAATGAGAACATTTTCTTACTTGATATGAACTAGTTAACACAGAGAACATGCAGACAGACACAGCAGGAATGTGTCTCTTTTTTAGGTGAGAAGAGTGATAGTTCTAGGTCAAACTGTGTACATCTATCATGAAGCATCCATTAGGTTAAGTCCCTCACTAAATCCTCATTATTTGCCCATGATATTATTTATCTAGTTTTTGGTGTCTGTGGTGTCGGTAGCGACTGCAAAATGCATTTACTCAGATACCAACATGAGACATTTTTTGTGGAAATGTAACCATCTTAATAAATCAGAATATCCAGATTGTCCTGTATATATAACACCCTTTGGTCAAATCTAGATACAGACACCTTGGTTTAAGATAGGGGATGCTGATGGATGGGTTTTTATCAGAAAAGTTAATTTTTTTTTAAAATTCATTTTCCATCCGCTTTCCAACACAAATGGTAATAACCATATGTGGGTGGGGGCGAAGTTCTATCACCACATGAAAATCAATTCAATACATTTTTTTTTTGGTGTTTGGCAAAGTGTAGGCTGACCAGCTGCCTGCGACTCTACCAACTGAGAACGCTTAGGCCGACTGCAGATTCTCAGGGTAGGTGGGTGTATAGAAAGCTGATACCGTAATCCCCGCGTATAAGGCGGGTCTTTTACACGAATCAGATTGAAAGTGCGCCTTATACGCGGGTACCTTCTACTTTCAATTGATGAACTTTGGACTGGCTCGAATTTTATCTCACCTTCCTTGCGGCCGACACTCAAGGGTGAGAGGTCCCGCGGGTTGTATCCACACCGAAGTGAGATTACCCTTGTGGCGTTGCTTGCCCGGACCCTAGTCTAATGGGGAGGGGGTATGATGGTCACCGCATCTATGGGAAGATAGAAAGCACGCCCCTACACTTTTACAGAGGCAATGGTTCTTTAACATCCGTCACTACATAGGCATAGTGAGAGATGGACAGGCCTGTTTTAAGTCATTTGTCTGCCATGACTGCCGAGAGACTTTCCAGCACAGCCTAGCCAGAGCAGGGAGGAACTCAACCGACACCTTACGGCGACGTTTGGAACCACCACTGTGCCCCAGCCGGGCCGGGAACCGAACCCACGACCTTACTGCCTGTGAGCGGACGCGCTACCGACTGCTCCACGCCTCCCGGCTCGAACTTTGGAAGTAGGATATTGATCATATATTTTTCAGAATGCCACAAATGAGGTGTGATAAGAAGTAGAACTTAACTCTAACATTGTATTATCAGTTTTTTCTCCATTTCAGAATTCTATCAATGTGTTGGCATGTAAGGAAATGAATTTATATCATCACATTAGCTAAACATCGTTTGAATTTTTTTTTTTATTGAGTTATCTAAGTTCATCTAAGTACCCAATCATATAGAAATTGTATTGTGGTGGCACCTAGTGTTAATTCTAGGAATCACCAGATGGCAGCACTGTAATATCAGGAGTATTCTATAAGGGTTCATCTTTATACGCTTGATTAAAAGGTCAATAGCATAATTAATAAAATTGTCAGTTAGTGGGGTGTACATGTTTCTAAACACATTATGGATAGCAGAATAGTATGCTCCATACATTAATTTATGGGTACGAAGACCACCATGGTATCAGCTACACCTTTTCTTTGATTAAAGCAAATACATGACTAATAGAGGAGTTGAATCCCTTACTATCTCGGGTGCGCCTTCTAGGCCAACCAGCCATCCCTGAGTTGGGGGTGCGCCTTATACGGGCACTGTGCCTTATACGGGCACTGCGCCTTATACGCGGGAGATTATGGTACACTCAGTATACGCCTCGATGAACAGATGGTTCTCACCTTTGCCACAAGGGGCTTACGTACATCCACCGCCGCCAATGGCATGAAGCTGGGGCAGTTTTCACAACTTTCCCTGGTAGGATATACTGGGGTAGTGTCTAGTGGTTTAATATGGCTACTGGGCATGAAGGGACAAGGAATGTAGCATTGTAAACCTTTGATATATCAAAGGAGCATCTAGTCTCACTCACTATAACAATGCCCTATTACATGTATAGGGCATTGTTTTGCATGCATAGTGAGTGCAGTGCAAGTCATTTAACTGCTAGCTCTTTCACAAGGTGATAGACCGACCTACATCACTTCAGAGGCTGTTGCAGTTGGAACACTCATAGTGGGTGGGTGTGTGTGTGTGTGTGGGGGGGGTAATGTGCCCGAGTTACGGCACAGGAAGTACTAAAAGCATCTAGTGGCAGACTGTTGCACTATCCAGATGTATACACTACATTGTATGTAGACAGGTGGAGCATAACTAGGTCAAACACAGCTAGCTCTATCATCATAGGTTACATTAGATGTGTACCTTTCTATATGTATAATCTATGTACCAGCCCCTGTGGAGAGATGCATGTTATGAATTGTGATGAAGTCGATCCTTGTAGTGTCTAGAATAAATAAAAATGTTAAAACTTGAACTTGAATACACACAGAGACTGTATTTATATTATACTAGGATGTGAATGTATAAAGGAAGGGCCACGTCCACTTCCTCAGCTGTTTAAATAGTTCCAAGGGCCAACAAGGCTGTAGAACTAATTGGCAAATGGAGTCTTAATGACAAACAACGAGGAGGGGCTCCCTAAGGACAGGGGCAGGGATACATATACATGCACATGAGGTCAGCCTATAATATGGCTCCAAACCCCCAACTTTGACATTCTCTTAAGAATTGGCATGGGGACATTGACATTTGGTAAAATCAACATGGTACATGGGGGACCCCCCCCCCCCCCCATCAGGAGCCCCTATAACCCATGTAAACCAATCTGCATTTTATCTCAAATATATCCAAAACACAACAAATAGGGAAGGGCCATGTGCACTGTGTGCCCATAGACTGAACCTTGAAAAAGACAGGCTGCATTCACATTAAGATGTACCAAATGACTAGTACACATGCATAGTAAAACCCCACAAGTGATGACAGCTGGATGTGACCCCAATGTGGCATTGAATGTGACCCCAGTGAAACCTAGACATTTGACCTGTTTATGGGAGGATGCCACCCAAGCTAAAGTCAGTTCACAATGGCCACGTTTTAACACTAGAAATAATCTCTCATTTTGACATCTATTTGCAGTGTCATCATGAAATACACAGTATTATTAGGCACATGTACAATCTATGAGGCAAAATCTATTGTCTACATGATGGTGATTGTCTCAAAATGAAACTCTGTCTATAAATGCATGTAAACTGATTCAGATCGCCCCTCTTCGTAACATATCATACATATATACAGCCTGTAACGTATAAGACTCTCATATAAAGTATGGAACTTATATAAAGTAACGGTAGCCCCTGAGATGCCCTGGTAATTTCCACAAGATCAACTGAAAGATGCCAGGTTCGGTGACCTCCCAGCCAGTAGCCAACTGTTTTGGCTATGCCCCAGTTATCTCCCACTCTCCAACCCCCCATGTCACAATCTCATACTGACTCTTTCCCACAAATACCCCGCAAAATACTCCCTTTGTTTAAAGTAAGGGGGAGGTTGTAGCCCTATAAGCAACAGCATTGTCAGTGTACACCTACTTGTGGTTGTTGTAGAAGACGTTAAGGTGGAGAGATGGTGGTTACAAGGTGGAGGTGTTTCCTGTCTCCGTGCCCACTGTGAGTTGAAAGGACCAGGGACACACCAGGACCTCACTTATAAATACTGGTAATAGCACTGGGGGCGTTCGTGTATCTACCTGAACCTACCCTACTACACATCCCCCCTCCCTCTGTGGTTGTTTTGTGGCTACCAGTATGTCAACAAGTGTCTGGTTCAACCTTAAGTATGACGCTGCTGAGGTACACTAATACAAATCTGGTGAGAAACTCAATGGATCATGCAGAATTGACATGAGTGTATCAATCATAGAGGGCAGGATGATGCATGAACGCACCACTTCCATTTTTATGCGTAGTTTTTGTATGTGTAACTTGAACATAATATGACCAAAGGCCTGGGTGGTTTATTTACGAAGTGGCTCTCTGCTTAAATCGCATTTCCTTTTTACCACCAAAAAAAAAAAAAAAATGGAAAAATCAGCAGGTTAGTTATGCTTCATCGGGTAGCGTTATACAGGGTTTGTATTGTCTAAGTGAGAATAGGGGACGAACAGACCCCAAGATAAGTCTTATCTCCTGCACATGTATATATATGGGATCTTATCCCTTAATACCTCACGAAGGGCTCTCACACTTAAGTTAAGGTATTCCTTTCAATAAGTGCACATGTGCGGAAATTCAGTTGTTAGATGCTCAAAACATCAATACAAAGATTAATTCTAATAAGCGCACCCCCTAAAGCCTAGAAATTGCTGTTTTCGTCATCAAAATCATTGTTTTTGCCCTCGAAATCTCTTGTTATTTCACTGCATTTGCATAATTTCAGATCCCAAAAGGTGGAGGGTGCGCTTATTAGAACAGGTGCGCTTATTAGAATGAATACAGTAATCACAGCTTTGACAAACATTTACTGGCAAATTTCATTTATTTTTTTATTTATTTAATCTTTTTTTCTTTTTTTTTTTTTTGGGGGGGGGGCGAACATTGCCCTTCGAGCAGGAGTGTGTAAACAAGGAAGCAAAGCTATGGAACTGATTGGCAAATGAACAGTCTTGATGACAAACAACGCGGAGGGGCTCCCTAAGGACAGGGGCATGGATATATATACATGTACATGAGGTCAGCATATAACATAGCTCTAGAACCTCAAATTTGACATCTGATATGGGGACTTTAGGCCACACCAAAAAAATAAGTTGGCCTATGGATTTCCCTCTCCATATTTTCGGAAATACAAATATTTTTTTTTTCTTTGAAAAAAATCTTGTCTACAGATTTCGCTTGCTTCACTTTCTACAAGTTTTCTCTTTGTGATGTTTGGCAAATTAATTTTTTTTAAATAAATTTTTTTCGCTCACCTCATTTTTCCAGCAAGGAATCCATTGGATGCCAAAAAAATCTTGAACTCATAGAGCCCTCACCGCGGCAGCCCGGTCGGTGTACAGGCGCTCGGCAGGTTCAAGCCGACCGTGTGCCGATGACAGCTTGAACTCATAGAGCCAGCAGCGTGGCAGCCCGGTCGGTGTACAGGCGCTCAGAGGGTTCAAGCTGACCGTGTGCCGATGACAGCATCGACTCATAGAGCCAGCAGCGCGGCAGCCCAGTCGGTGCACAGGTGCTCGGCGGGTTCAAGCCGACCGTGTGCCAATGACAGCATCGGGTGAGGGGGGGCACCTTGTACACGAAACAGCCCCCCTGTGAGTTGGGGGGGGGGGCGCCTTGTACGCGGGTTTTTCCAGAAATCGATCCAGAAGAGGTAGGTGCGCCTTCTACGAGAAAAGGCCTTCTCTGAGTTGGGGGTTCCCCTTCTATGCGAGCTGCGGCTTCTATGCGGGACATTACGGTAGACATTTGACCTGTTTACAGGAAGATGCCACCCAAGCTCAAGTCAGATCACAATGGCCATGTTCTAACACTAGAAATAATCTCTCATTTTGACATCTATTTGCAGTGTCATCATGATATACACAGTATTATTAGGCACATGTACAATCTATGAGCCAAAATCTATTGTCTACATGATGGTGATTGTCTCAAAATGAAACTCTGTCTATAAATGCATGTAAATTAAGTCAGAAAAAGTTCTTAATTGTTTCTGAGGTTTGCCCATAACCACAGAAAAACGAAAACTTGAAATATTGGAATAAATCTGGGACAAATAACTATAACTCTTGAGTATTTTTCATAATCTGAACTCTTAACCCTTAGAATCATCATAAATTTATTGAAACTGAGATCTGGCTATAAAACTCGGAGTGGACGCTTTTAAGACTGGTAGCTATGACAGCTTTGGACTTTTGCCTATCATCGCCCCTCCTCATAATATGTATACATGCAATATAAAATCTCAGCTCCTTTTAACATTTAATGTCTTCCTTCATAAATTAGACAATACATTTTGAACTGACATGTAACTGATCTCTGAAGAAAATTTTAACTGAACACTGGCAACACTGTTCAGCGCCCGCTGTTCTATTGGCTGCATATTGTTTTACGTCAGAGTGCTACAAGTGTATATGTGGTGCTTACAGGATTTAATACATTATCATTTAGCTGTCGATTCAATGCAGATATCACTGGGACAGATCGTCCCCTCAGTGCAAGGAGGTTGTAGCTGCATCTGGGTGAACAAGGTAACAGGAGCCTGAATAAGACCCCTCATGGAGGTACCTTTTACCTTGTTGATCCCCATGCAGTTACAACCTTCTCGCACTGAGGCGATGAGATAGCCTTCTGTGAAGACTGAACCAATTGCTATGGACCAGGAGATCCAAGTATTGATGTAATGCTACCAAGAAGTTATGATTAAACCTTCAGTGACCTGATACCAAATAAGTACTGTGACTGATACAAAAATGTACTTGGATTTCTAATATCAATCTCCTCATTAAAACACCAGGTACATACATCTAACACAGGGATGTAAGTCACGAATAGGCAAAAATCAGGATCCATAAATTTACTTTATATAAAAGCCTTCTATTTTTCACAAACAGCCCTCCTTACCACTCATGTAAGGAAAATAAATGTCATTCAAAAATTTCAGAAATCAGGAAATCCTGATAAATCCTGAAGACTTACATCCCTGATCTAACAGTTCTTACGTTCTCAAATGCATACCTTCTTCTTTTTTGTTCTCCATGCTTTCTTCGGATCAGTAATTTCTTTCTTTTTTTATAGTTTTAATGCTCATCAATATTCAACCACGTTTATCATTTTGACTCCATGTTTTACTGGGATAAAATAAATCCAGCAACTGATAAAGAAGTAATCTAAGCTATTGATAACACTATAACTTCTCTTTAGTGAGCACAATTTTTGGTGCTTTTATCAAGGCAAGCCAAACAGTTGTCAATATGCACGGGAGAATAAAGAAGTTTTGTAAAAAAGGTTTGCAATTATGGGAGATGAGAAATATACAAACTCCTCTTTTTAAATTTGATTAACGCCTACACCCGTTTTGAAAAAATGAAAACTATTAACCCGACTTTTGTTGTCCAACAGCGTAGACGTTAAACCCTGTGTATAAGCTAGCTGCACCCTGAATTGCTGGCTTCAATATGATTGGGTCTGAAAAGGTATCTACCGTAATCTCCCGCGTATAAGGCGCGTCTTATACACCAAACAAAATGCTGCTGAGTCTTATACGTGGGAGGGACATTGCCTTGAGTTTGGGGTGCGCCTTATAGGGGATATTTTTACTATAGATCAGTACTAAATTAACAAAAATCTGCCCTTGTAGGTGCGCCTTATACGTTAAACAGTCCTCTCTTAGTTGGGGGTGCGCCTTATACGCGAGCTGCGCCTTATATGCGCGAGATTACGGTACTGCTTATCATAGCCTATGTATATAAAAGCCCAGGCATCAACCGCACATTAAGTTCCTGCAGGCGACCGTAAACCACTGAAATGGTCTATAAGCCGCAGGTTATACAGTTTTACAGTAGTCCGGTGAGGTGCTGGAGTTGTTTGGTTGGTGATAAAAGCTACACAATGCGTACCAGTTAAACAATAAATATACGTCACTGTACTTAGAATAGGGTGTTATATAAAAGTATCAGCCACTATCTAGGACGAACAATGGGAGTGTGTATAAATAAACAAACTTCTGTTGTTGTTTCTTTTTTGTTTGTCTCTCATATGTCTGATCATGTCAGATGCAGGATCTATTTCGAAAGACCTTTCTCGCTCGATAACTGATTAGTCTATACTACCTTCTTCATCATTTATTTTTTCTCAGTTTAAATCTGAAGTCGATTGCACTGAGAACTTACCCCTTATGGAAATGTCTAGGGAGTGGTCTAGTGATGAAAGTGACCCTTTAATACAGAAATTTCCTGAAATTTTAGTGATTAATCAAATGCCTAAAAACACCCTTTTAAATGATTAAAACTCATTAAAAATACATATACAATGACAGGCAGCCATTAACTCACATTTACTCTTATTATTCACAACTTTGTTTTTTTTTAAATTCCTTTTTTTTTTGCCAATTTTTGAATATTTTTCTTTAATTTTTTTTCTAATTTGTTGTGTCAAAACTTTTATTCGGAAGATTTACACATATTTTCCCATCATTTTCTCATATTTCATACAGGAAACGATCCTTTGTTATAATAACCATCGAAAACCTGTCAAAATATGACTATATGAGGCCTTGGTTGTAAAAAAAAAATAATAAAAACTTTTGGCCTTAAGTAGCCCTGGCATGACTCACTAGGGCTATATGAATTCATAGATCATACAGGCCTTACACTGGTTGATGTATCCCAAAAGTTCAGTATGTACCCCCATGCAGTGCTAATAGGCTTAAAATGTATGTCAGTACTGCACTGATGCATCGCGACAACTATTATTAGATTGGGTGTTGGCTTCATAGTGTCACTAAGTGTGCACATATACCAGTGTAAGGTTAGGCTTCATGGTGAATATACACACACACACTAGCATAGGGTTAGACATCCAGCTGCCTTCTGTGTATCACCCCCCCCCCCCGCCTCCCTTGCACTGCTGTCCACTTTCAATAATGTTCTTTGTTCAATCAATCTCCCTGTAACATCCATAGTCTTGTGTGCTCTGTCTAAATGTACTTGCTTGAGGTGGAGGTGGCTACTACTAAGAGTGTCACAAAGTGCAGGGTGGTTTGTGGGGGGAGGGGTTGGGTGTCCAGAGTTGTCCACTCCCTCCCACCTGACCTTAATTCTATTCTTAGAATCTGTGTCAAGGAATGTGAGCCCCTCACTGTGCCTGACTCTGTATCCAGCCCTATGGAGTATGAATACAGCTGTCTGGGGTTTCAGTAAATCCTGAGAGGTGTAAGACGCAGGGAGAGGAGTTTGTGGTGGGTGTCAGGATTTCCTGAGGGGACTGGTACACACTGAGTGTGGGTGGCTGTGACTGGTCAGACTACGGCCATACAGTGGGCCGATTGGGGCCTATTATGAGTGAGGGACCTAACATGCATCTTATTAACTAAATAAGAAATGAATATAAGCTAGACTGAATATTTACAAATATCTAGCATTTCAATGACAGTCACAAAAAGGAATTATAGGCACTATAGAAAATGTTGTTTCACTGAATGAAAAAATATAAAATACTGGTAAAAAGAAAATTCCTGATTTCAGGAAACTTCCTGAAGACTATCATCACTGTAATAAATAATTGGTAGGGGGGCAGCAGAGTTATTCTAACCCCTCATGAGAATGAGAGAGTGGCTTAAATATAGAATAGCAGTGAGCTATAGTATAGTCTGGGATTTCTTCAGGAGGAGTGGATCTGGGTAGTCCCCTTTGGGAGAAATCCCCTTTTCCTAAGTGATATTTTAATCCCGCATAACTGTGTGTAGTGCAAGGCTGTTTTTTTGGTTGTTTTTTTTTACACTTCGGTTTATTAGATCTCTCTTAAAGGCTTTGAATTCCTGAGTCCAACACAGATGATCTCCAAGTCTTCCTATGGTATCTTTAAAACACACATACTGTGAGTGGCTAGACGAGGGACCAATAGATAGCAGTAGACCTAGCAACCCGGTAGATTTATCACCATTCATAACTAAAGAACCCTGGATGGCCAGATGACAGGTATCACGTAGTACCAGTCCTAGATGCCACATGACAAGCTCTGGTCCACTCTTCGCCCTCTGACCTTTGGCTACCTCAGTACTTGATGGTTAATCATTTAAGGACAAGAGGATGCAGAGTGTTTACTGCATCAATGACCCAACACAATGACCCTTTATCATTGATACACTCCAAAATGGTCAACATGATGAAGCGATACACGTAGGCGAGTTACTCACCAGCAGTGCAGTATTGGTGGTGCATCATGACACCCATGACACATCAACATTTCAATCTTACTGCTAGGGTTAGCAGTTAAGGGGAGAAATAAATGTAGCGCTCCAGAGCGTTGGAGACCATCTGCTGAACTTTGGTCAGGTACCAAAATAAAACAGGGTCAAGCACTGACCCCAACCTCTAACCCCACCATCACCTCTCCCTCTTTGTCATACATTGGGGCTATCTTTGTGTTGTAGCCCATCATCTTGGCTATCATCTTGAAGTGGCTGCTGCAAAGATGTAGGGCTTAGTCAGTATCAGCGCCATTGTAGATAGAGGATTTACCTTATACATGTATGAGAGCTATCATAAAACCTTGTATATAAGGCGCGGCTTATACACGAAACAGAACATTAGCATTATGTTTAAATAGTGCTAAACAAGTCAAACCCTAGGCCAGGCTCTTTTTCTAGGGTGTACCTTATAAGCGAGACTTGGCTTATAAACGAGGATTTATGGTGATACGTGCCCTAGGCTGGGTGTTTTAAAAGATCATTCAAAGCAAACGTTCAAAGTCATGAAGACATTGAAAACTTCAGGTCTCTTTTTTTTATAGTCTGGAAAATCCCTAAAAATGGGAATGTCTATTAGTAGAAGGATGTTTGCCAGGATATTTGGAATTTGACGCTCTTTAAGGTCCTGAAAAACTCTGTAACCTACAGTGCCACCATCAACAACATCATTAAATTCTCCCAGCGAGAAGTCTAGACATGCAAGAACACAATAGCCATCCAATTTAGGGAGTACCTGGTACATCTGGGGATATTTTCTCCTTGGGTGATCGGCTGAGCTGCATGGTGTTGTGAACCATAGCCATGGAGACAAGCACCACTCTCCTCATACCAACACATAGAGTCCTGATTGAGACCTGTTCAATCAATACTGCACGACTACATTAGAAAATGCGCAGAAATCCTCACCGTCTATTGAGGAGAGGGACGTTAAGAAATGTCTATGTGTCCATGCGAAATCTCCCAGCAACCCCCTTATCTATTATTGGTCTGTCCTACAAGCCCCCCCCCCCTCCCCAACCCGCCAGCAATCCATTTGTTGCTGTATAATACATAGTTACTTCTGAAAGTTGGTAGGCGTATATAGGTGATTTTTCTTTTATTGGTCCATATTAGGTGAAACCTGTGATACTTGAGTGTTGTGAGTTTGTCTTTGTTCGTATCATTGTACATGACCTTCAGATGTGGGTCTGGTAACGGTTGCTATTCTGTTAGAAACACTTCATGTAAAAAGTACAATTTATGATGAGACAAAGAAAATTTCCGTGACAGGTCTACTCCCTCTCCAACCACAAACCCCAGGGCACCCAGACTTTCTAGGTTGTCTGGCCACCCCTGGTGTCTAGTCATCAAAGGCTGGGGGCGTCGTGTATGTAGTGCATGGCTAACCCTTTCAGTGCCACATACTGCATTATAAACCCTTTCAGTCTGACAGTGAACTAATGCATAATGTCAATTTTCTGGGTTGATACACTAGGGGAGGGTCGGCATGAGGCACGTTGTCATGCCTGGGTGTTACCCAGTGTCCTATCCATGCACCATGAAGACCCTACAAGTTTGATGCATTCCCAAAGGGCCAACATGATATAGATAATACAAATGCTGCGCTGTCAGGTACAAGGACCAGAACTGGATCTAAATATAGAGCCTGGGTAGAATGAAGCTATATATAGTAAAGGATAGGTCGCTCTTGGGGCCACCATATTAGGGAGGTTTAGCGGCGACTATGTGGGCAATCTAACGCAGACGTGCAGCATACCTACAGCCTTGGTACGTCTGCGTTAAATGAGCTACGGGTGACGTACGTAGTCTTTGCTAAACCTCCCTACTGGTACAGACAGCTTGACAGTAGGCTCAAAGCAGACATGGAACATTGCTGACACAGTGCAACCCTATGGGCTCAAAGCAGACATGGGACTACAGTGATTGACACTCTCCTACCCTTCTCTCCACAACCTCTGCATGGAGAATGACTCAAGTTAGCACATGTGGTCATGTACAAGTACATTGTGCATATCTGTAAAAGGGAGGCATGGCTGGTTTGGGGTGATCGACGAGGGGTCTACTGGTGAACCTCCTCCCAGCCCCAGCACCATTCGCAGATCTCAAAGAAAACATAAATCTAAATCCGATTTGACACGGTGTGTGTGTGGGAGGGGGGGGGAGGTTAAAAAAAAGTAGCTGCATCCTGTTAAAGTACATCTAGGCAGTTAGTACAAAGCATCCACTCTATTTTCACATCTTTCCCCTCAATTTCCCTACACCTAACATAAGAAAAATAATCTGACAGACAATATGAAAACTTGTTGACAGCACAAGTAGTGAAGTACCAATAACAACATGCAGTCCCTGCTAATCAAGTGTCATCACATCCTACAGTGATGCACTTGTTTCTGAGGGTTGTTTTGGGTCATATCAAACTAAATATCATTTAACCCTGCGCAAATGGTCTCCCCCCCCCCCTCTTTTGATAAGTTCTATATATTATTTTATGTGAATAACTTCTTCCCGTAGAGATAGCATTGCGGAGCCGATCGCCACACCCCCAGTGGCGTAACGTGTCTCGATCCACCACAGCGGCCGATCCACCACTGCAGCCTCGTTCTGGCTGCGTGTAAACATTCAAAATGGCGGACCGGCGCTCGTGCGGTGAACTACGGTAACGGATTTTGCTAATTTTCAGTTAATTAAACCCTCTAAAAACATAAAATAAATATAGAACTAAACTCCCCTGGTGTCCTCGGTGGCCGATCCACCCCTCTGGAGTTGTCTCCCCCAAGGGCTAACGCCCTCGGGGAGATGGATCGACCACCTCGTACACCACGGTCGTTTAGTTCTATCTATGTATAAGGCGCAGTTTGCTTGAGATTTGAGCATGAGCTGCGGCTTATAGGCAAGATACTACAAGGTATAATTAATGGGTTAATCAGGTTATTAGGGGGTCTGATACTCAGACTCCAGACCTGTATTATTAATAGGAACTTCACTAAGTCAGGGTGTGGTTTATAGGCCAGAGTTGGCTCATATACAAGAATGTAGGACGTCTGCCATGAGGTGCCACTGTGGCCTGATTTTAAACATCCAAATTCAAATTTAATTAGCGAGTAATGGTTGTTTATCATGAGGTCATATTCATGGTGAGAGAACTGCATTCACAGACCAAGACATATGTACACGTGTAGGTGGAAAATGATTACTTGGTTGATCAATTTTTTAACGTCCAAAGGTGAGATCCCCACCTCATGGGACTGTCTCATCAGTTACAGACATTCAGTCCTTCCTTCTCCCTCTAAGCAGGTTTAAAAGCTGCTTGTCCAAACCAGCCAGACAGGTATTTATATGGTATTTTTCCATCGCAGCAGTGATCGCATCTATGGATGACCAAACCTGAGATGAACGAGCGAATCTATGGGGAGGGGTGGGGGAGAAAACCGTGATTGGGCACATTCCCAGCTCTTCTTGCAGGGTAGCAAGTGTTCTTTTATCTGCCTGGGGGAGGGGATAGAAAAGATAGGATAAAGAGATGAATGTGTGTTTGAGCCCCCACATATGGAGACCAGACACTAAACGTGCATTGTATAAAGTCCTAAGTTAACAATCTCCCTGCACCTCAATTCATATAGAAAATCAAGACCTATGTAATATTGCACTTACCTGTTTGACCTGGGTTGGGCTTGGTAGCGACTGGCGTGTCATCGGCCATGTCGACTATAGTAGGCGCTGGGTTAGCTGAGGCCGGGGAGGGCTGCAAGACCTGCAGGTCTCTTGGTGATAGTGTCAGCCAGTTTCTGTAACACAGTTCAAACTTTTGGTTGAAGCGACCATGCATAATATTGATGTGATTGTAGTATTGAGTTAATGTACGGACAGGCAGTGTTAGCTTCACGCGCCACTGGTTTACGCTGGGTCGAACAGTTAAACTGAACATTGTAAAACCAGGACCAAATAAAACCGTTTAAAAAAAACAAAACACTGAGTGACTGTACTGTCTAAAGGGCCAAAAAAATGTGTTTGTTTGAAATAAATCAGGTATGCTAGGTCAGATTTCTATTTTGATTTTTTTCAACTGCCACAATGAATCGCGACAAGTCGCAATGACACTGTGATGAATCTTGTTGACTCTGGGACAACTAAAATTGCAGCAAAGCTCTAAAATTTTAGGTTCGGCCCTGTTTTGCTAGGTAGGGACGGTTTACCTGAAAACAATCAAGAATTTCTGTTGGCCGAGTGTCCAAGAGAAGAGAAGGGCTGATGGTATCAGAAACATATATCTTGGAAATAACCGTGGTGTGTTTAAGGGAACAGGATAAAGGTACTACAGGTATTAAAGATAAGATTTTTGTTTATTCATTTCCCGGTATCATACCTTTAATCGTTCCAATTTAATTAGGGAAGCATGATGAAAATATTCCTCTGACAGAGAGGGCTTTTCCAACCATACATGCTATTTTGTGGTCCCTGGAACGCAGAATTCATGACCGAAATTTCCGCGAAATGGGAGCAATGCTTCTTTTTTTTTCTCCTCTTTTTTTTCCTTTCTTTTTATTCTTTCTTGGACTAAACTGTTGTAGAACTGAAGATGTATATGAAAATTACCTCAGATGTATGAATAGCCAGGACAGATATTTCCTGGACATGGGCGGGTGGAGTAGTTTGGTCGCAGTAACTGGTGTGAATGGAAAATTTCTGACATAAATTCCGGTTCATGACTAGAGTTACTTCTGTCTCTGATTATATTAAAATGATCATGATATATTGTCAGAAAATATTATCTATAAAGATGTGATGACAGAGGGAGTGTGACTTCTACTCTACTCCCCTCCCCCCTCCATCACCCCTAGTAGGCCCTACCCTGCCTTTGTCGTGAAGTATTAAAAGTACTGGGGAGGGGGGCTGCCACCAGTCTAGTTCACGACCTCCCCGATTCTTTTTATATCACATGACTCTGATAAGCACGAGTTTAAGGTATAGTGTAAAGCCCGGCGCAAACAGTACAGATCGGACACGGACCCAACGCAGACTGGACGCAATTCCAGTCCAGTCCGTGCTGTTTGCGGCACTCACAGACGCAGACTGGACGCAGATTCAGCATCCAGTCTGCGTCTGGAAGAAATCTGTAATATCAAACAATGTTAGATATTCATGGATGCAGCACGGACGGTCCGTGATCATATAGGGTCAGAACAGGCCAGAATATGCCACAGACTGAGGGGGTGAAAAGGAGAAGGGGGAGGCTCCAACTGGGGACGGACGCCCCCCTAAATCTAGTCTGCGTCCGATCTGAGTCCAGTCTCACTGTTTGCGCCGGCCTTAAGATAAGAATGACTTTAGCTATAGCTATGTTTTCATCAATGGAAATCTGGCAGGTCAGGTCAGTTACAATAAAACTTCAATAATCTTTGAAAACATGATAGGTCATTATTAAACGTGTTTCTAGGTTCAATTTTTATTATCAATGGTTAAAATAACAAAAATACAATATCTCATTGAAATAGAGTGAGGGTTCGGAAGCAAGGAATATCCCTAATAAGTCTACAATACCGGTATCTATGATTAAGTCAGTATTGCTTAAACACGATCTTCCAGTTCTCTGGGAGTGACTAGTCTAGATCATTTCATATCTTGATAGATGATTTGAGCTGATAAATAATGATCCAGCTTCTTGTTTCATCTGGGCCACCTGGATATTACATACTGTATGCTATTAAAAAAAAGAAAGGGAATACTATTAGGCCATGGGAACTCAGGTTACAGTTTACCGTCCGAGCCATTTTGAAAATAGATGAGGCATTTTTTCATTATTCATTATTCATTATATAGGTAGCACTGCCTGGAAATCTCCAGGTTGTATATGCCACCATGTTATTGACATTCCTTGCACTGTAAGCTTTAATTTGACACCAAATATGCCCCCCTTTGCTCATTCCTACCATCATATAACCATGTCCAAATACATTTTTGAGAAATTTTACAATTTTTTTAAGATAATTAATAATGAAATTTTCTCATGTGGCCCTTTAAATGCATGCGGGCGGTGGACGGTAAACTGTTATATGAGTTCTATTGGCCTTACCTGTGACCTGCAATGTCACCGGTAGCACCCCAGACTGGACTATTCTAAGCCCGACTCTCATCCTGGCAATGGGTGTTCCAAGATTGATTTGTATATAGCCACAGACTGTAGAACTAGGTCTAGAATGAAGCTTGAGTAGACTGACAGTGACAGCACTGACAGTTACATCTCCAGCTGTCTTTGTCAAAATACCCGGTACCCAGAGGAGCTGGACCATCTGATGACTCACTAAGTTGTCCTGACAGTGTCCTCATTGACAATCATGCCCATGCCTCAATGAGGTTCTAGGAAAGATACCAGCATCCTAGACATGTCACTCACTTTTCTGCAACTAGACCCTATTGACTAGATTTATAATTATGTTAGGCTTTATAGGGGAGTGTTCGAGGGTGGGGGTCTAACCATCCTGAAAATTTTTATAGTAAAACATAACAACTCTCTGGGTGAAGGTGGATGACGCCCATAGGCTAAAAGTAGCTAAAATTTCTCCAAATTTTCGTCACAAGACCTAAACTATATCTTCTTTCCAATAGTGCTAAGGGGGTACCGGTAGTCACTTTTTAACCAAGGGGGTGGGGGTGAAATTCCACGCGTGCGCGAAGAAAAATTTTCCGCCCCCCCCTTCCAAAGGGTCGGAAATTTTTCCGTCCCCCCTTTTATTCTTTAGTGGCGTGTGGGCTTTTTTCGCTTGAATGGGCAAAAAACTTTTTTGTCCCCCCTTAAGAGAGGCCCAGGCTAAATAATGCACTGCTCAGGGGAAAAAAACAAAAGAATTAAAATCCTCCCACATCACCTTCTTTGTGACTTGGTTTTGAGAAACAAGCTTTTTGGGGGTTTTTTTTGAGTGTCCTAAACCAGTCTGCCTAAAGTTAACTAAAAGTAGCGAGTTCGGCACCCTGGCCATTTGGCCGCTCCCCACCTGTCACAATGCTAAAGAAGGTGTTCTTTCAGACTGAGAGGTGTGATTGACTAATACTCCATTGTTTGTTTTATGGCATACATGCTTGAAAAGATACATTATTCCTCTAACTATATCTGTATTATATGGTGGTTATTATATTTTTCTCATTTGCTAATCGCCAGATCACTTATCAATGATGAGAAAACCCTTTGTGTGTGCTCTCTCAATAGTACATTCAGGGGAGATATGAGGCAGAAATGAGGGGTAGCTAAAATCAATGAAAAACAGCTAAAACTCTCTCAATTTACAATATTTTACATTATTTCCTTTAGGCTTTAGCAACCTTAATATCTGCACAGGTACTCTTCATTGAAGCAGGAATTATTTTGAGCTATATGAAATAAACATTTACTGCCGAACATGCTACTAAAAGTGTGAGTGACTGAAGTCTGAACATCCCCAATGCCATGGCAATGTAAATTTAGCATCACTCCACCAAATGACTCCACTGACTCACTCACTCAGTCAGTGACTGCACACACATAGGCCCCTAAATTGAACATGTCCTCAAAATGACTGCATTTTTTCTAGCACTTTCCTTTCGGCCTACTTGATGTCCCGGGCTTGATGTATATAATCTGATGGAAACCCTACATCAGCACACAGACTGTTCCCACGAACAACTTAACATGATCTATACTGAGCTGTCACTGTGACCCCAAGAAAAATTTGATGAATATCCAAGCGAACATATCCCCTACCACTCACGCAGCCGCCAGCATGCTTCCATCATTCGTGGGCACGAGCGGCACGAGCCAGCATTTTGGACTTGGTCTTGGAAAATATCCACTGCCTTCTTACAAAGTATATTCCCTGAAACATTTAGAATGATGTAAAAATGAACAGGACACTATCGGAGCGTGAATAAGTTTGTGCTTACCTTAAATTGAGAACACAGACACGTTGCTTTTTGGCACATACTCTATCATCGATGAGGCAATGAGGTAGGTCGCGAATTTCTTGTGAATGACGTCACTGGGAGTCGATGCGCCTCCTGCCACATCAAAGTAGAACTATTTTGCTCAGAATGCCATCTGTCTTTTATAAGACGTACTAAAACAGTGGAAGGGGGCGTGGCCGTCTTTTGCTGTGTAGGCCTAGGGTAGGGTGGGGGAAAATACCCTTGAATGTTGCACAGAAAATAATCCAAGTTAGTAAATACTAATCTAACTTAGACAAAATCACCCATTAGGCAAAATACCCAACATGTTAGTAACATCTTATTAATGTGTTAGTAGTATTAACTAACCTATTAAAGGGGCCCTGGCATGGTAATGCATGCCCGCATTAAAAAGTCACATGATTACCCCTTGACCAACCACGGTGTCGCGATTTTTCCGCTGATTCCCGCGATTTTACGATCACTGTTTGAATCGGTACCCATGTTGTTAATTTTCCATGCCAGCCCCCCTTTAAGACAAGCTGACTTGACTTAGCCATGTCTAAGGGGTAGTAGGCCTAGTTTCGTCTAAGGGGTAGCAAATTTGTCTAAGGGGTAGTAGATTCTTTCACACCAGGTGGCAGTGTGGTTTGCATGAGGATTTTTTATGGTAAGTGCATATCATGGAAAAGCCTATGAATGTCAGAATAATGGTGCTTTCAATGAATATCTACATAATGAAGCCTCTACAATTCAACCTGGCATATGATTTAACAGAATACACTTAATAAATATATATATATATATATTATTAAAGGAGCAATGAAGAAGAATGGAAACACCTTTTCTGTGGAAATTTAATTAACTCATATATCCACATCTTTGACATTATGATAAACCCAGAGCAACTAAGTTCACGGGTTGTAAAGAAAATGATGTGAGGTATTGAACTTGCTTCTCAAATGGAGAGGCTCTGTTCTGGATGTCTTAACCTATGTGAAGTTTACACTTACCATTTCAGAATTAAGAGAATTGCTATGTTACTTGAAAGTCTATGTAGCTAGTGGAAAAGCCTAAGGCAAGTTAGGAGAAATCAGGCAAGTCAGGCATTTTTCCTAAGGGTTAGGCGTAAACTCCCAAGATAACTTCGGTGGTTTGGGGATGTGCAAATTCCCAACTTGGGGTAGCAAGTCCAACAAATGTTAGGCGAAAGGCCTAAGATATTCAGAATATTTTTTGTATGTGGCTACAATAATAGAGTACTAATGAATCTTTAACTAAAATGGATTTCATCGAATTGAATTTTTCTTGAAAAAAAAATAATATGTCCCACTATGCCCTGATACTGGGGTACAGTGGGACACTCAATGGGGCACTGCACAATGGGACATCAGCTCCCTGAATTGCCATGATCCCTCCCATCAGTTTCATATAATTTTCTTCAACACCATTAACTTATTCTACATCATTATCATCAGTTTACAACAGTGCAAATTTCGTTATGTTACAGTTTTAGTCCCCAAACTGACAATATGCTCACTGTACAGCAAAGAGACTGAGTTACTAGGCAGGTTTAGCAAACACTACATGGGCAATTTAACGCAGACGTACAGCATACCTACAGCATTGTTACGTCTGCGTTAAATGATCTACGGGTGACGTACATAGTGGTTGCTAAACCTCCCTAATGAGTAACCCTGAACTGTAAAGCTGCTCTAATCTTCCAATGGACATTATTTTGAGCTATTTGGGCACAATATTATTGTCCAGCTCCAGCTCACTGACCAGAGGCGTAGGAAGCAAATCTTCATTGGGGGGCCCAGCTGGGTCTGACTATGACACCTTAAGTTGTTGGCTCAAGCATACATACCTATGTAGAATTTGTATAGAAAGATAATTTTTGGTGAATTTTAGATCTGATTTTAAGCTCAGGCCCCCATTTCCGCTATCCCATTATCATATTGATCTAAGGGAGTGGTCATTATTTATCAACAGGGGGGGTGGTGGGTTTGAGGGGGGGGGCGTAAAATTTTCAGACCCCTCCCGAGGGGGGGGCTAAAAAGATTTTGACCCCTCTTGAGGGGGGGCTTAAAAAATTCACCCTCTTTTTAGCAAAAAAGCCCACGCGCTACTATAGATCAAAGAGGGGCGCGAAAACTCTCCGCGCCTCTGGCGGGGGGGCGCAAAAAATTTTGACTGTCGTCGAGGGGGGGCGTAAAAAAATTTCGCACGTCCGCGCGAAAACCCACCATCCCCCCCCCTGTTGATAAATAATGACCACTCCCTAATTTGAGACAAAAGTTTTAGCTAGTTATCCAATCTATTATGAATTCTTGGCAAACTTTGGGGGGCCCAGACTTACTCAGGCCCCACCTCCTCTTTGATGGGGGGGGGCCCTGGCCCCCCCCTTTTCCTATGCCCCTGCTGACTATGCTTTAAACTTAATACTTTTCAATTATACCAGCATCTGATACCCCTCCCCTCTTCTGGAAAAAGAGATCTGATACAAGTGTGATAGTGCTCATAGAGTTGATATAGGCCTACATGTTCGTTTTACATCAAATATCACTTTCCAAGCATCCAAAATGCACATTAATTTTATACAGAAATTTCCCAGTGGGCATTATAGATCTGTGTAGATACCTTTTTTCAAGCTGTTTATCAAGAACATGTTTATGCATACCCATATTATTTGCAGAGAACACTGCGACACTACTTGAAGGCTTTAATTCAAACATGGAATAAATTTATCTTTGTGTATAACTTCAACATAAATTCTCTATAAACCTCCATAGATCTCATATTTAGAGCTTATTTCTTATGTCAAGATTGTTTGGGACACACTATGCCACCCAGGCCACAATTGGATGTGTCCCACTGTGCCCTGCAAATGACTGTCCCACTGTGCCCCAGTCCTAACCTCCTTCAAATTTAAAGCTACAGTTCATTGCATGCACACATAACTTGGTGCTGCAACATTCATGCCAAAGTTGACATTTTTAATGGGTTTTACACACCGTATATAAAAGAATGATACCCATATGTTTAATAGTTTAGAGAAGAGAAGGCAGATAGGTCTCTGATGAAATCTTACTTTGAGTCCAAAAAAGTGCCAAATAGCCATCCAGGAAAAGTGGACAAGGGTGGAAACAGGAGTCAAGTATACTGTATAGAGAGAAGGGACCATCTATGTAACTCTTATTTGTGAGGAAACTGAATGATTTCCTTCCTATTCTTAGACACACAACCCACTGTTCCCCATGTCCCACTGTGCCCCGGTCTCCCCTACTTAAAAACTGTGAATATGTCTATCATCCATAGCCAACTTCCTGTATTAAAACCATGTATAAGAAAAAAAAATAGAATAGTTTTAAGATGACATGGATCAATGTGACAATATACATGTGGTTCCGTGGTGTAACGGTTAGCACTCAGGACTCTGAATCCTGCGATCCGAGTTCAAATCTCGGCGGAACCTTCAGGGAGACCATTTTAAATGGCATAAATCTCTGAAAGCAGGCCTAATTGAAGACCAAGAGGGAAACACCATACAGCCTACAAACCTTGAAACATTATTTGGATAATCATTTTACTATGCTTGCTAAAGACACTGATGAAGTCGTACATGTCTATCAATAAATTCCTGTACACTTTCTTTCCACATGACACTTTCATAAAGCATGTGCATTGTCCTCCTGCTGTGAAAAAAACGATTGTGAGTATCCCGCGAGCCGGAGTCGAACCAGCGACCTAAGGATGTCAGGTATTTGTGTGACCACTACAGTCCTCCGCTCTACCAACTGAGCTATCCCGGGCTCACCTGTCCGAGGTACACGACCAAGACACCTGGCTGTTACATCCCACCAGGTCGAGTATTCTCACACTTTTGTACAGGCCGTATTTCATTTAGCATCATGTTTTTTTTTCCTAATTTGTATCTACGATATTATATTGGTCATTCTCTTACTGTATGTCAGGAACTACAGGTCAAGCAGGGGATGCGCTCATAAATAAAGGACTGAAAAGAAGTGCACCAAACATGGTCGTAAAACTGAATAATCAGTAATAATCATGAGGGTATTCTGTTAGGAGATCCAGTATTTACCTGACTGAAAATGTATTGGACTGGATCGTAGGGGTGGTTGAAATCGCACCCCATGTACAAGACGCACCCAGACTTTGTGGACATGATGGGAAAAAAATAAAATGGCATAACTTTTTTTCTAATCAATGGATCTTAAAAATTCAAAGACCTATTGTCATAGCAAGGCATCCCCTTCCCCCCTACCCCCTTAACCATTAAGGCAGAGGCGTAGGAAGCAAATCTTCATTGTCGGCTGATGCGTGATGGCGTCTACATATATGAGTATTTAGAATTCATATAGAAAAGTGATTTTTGTAAATTTTGGATCTGACTTTCCCATTCTCCCTATGACATCACCATAATAATCTAATTTGAGATGTAAAGTTTTAGCTTCTTTTCCATTGTGCTTATGAGTTCTTGGAAAATATTGGGGGTGCCCGTGCATATGTGCACCACACACATCCGAGGGGATAGGAAAGACGAGATATAGACCATTTTAAGTGGGCTAGGGAAGCCCGCCGAGGGGATAGAAAAGAGGAGACATAGACCCTTTTAAGTGGGCTAGGGAAGCCCGAATGTTCAACATGTGAACTAAGAATTACACTACAGGATCTACAGATAGCACGGTCAGATCACCATGCAGACATATCCCTATGAGACCGAACATAACAAATGCTGACAATAAGTTCTATAGTTATATTACTCATAGATGACAGACTTGCCTTGATCTTCCCTCTACGTGTAATAAGACAAAAAAAAAGAGTGCGTTTCTCAATTAGGTCGAATCCAGGGGTTGAATCCCATTGTCGGTTGTAATCTAGTCTAAATTCTCTTTCAGGCCGAAGGAAGGCCTCATGATCACAAAAGACTAAAACCCAAATCCATTAAATCCCTAGTGGGATGCGAACTCTAAGGGAGTTGTCATTTATTATCAACAGGGGGGGGGGTGGGTTTGAGGGGGGGCGTAAAAAATTCTGACCCCTCTCGAGGGGGGGGCTAAAAAAATTTGACCCCTGTTGAGGGGGGGTCTAAAACAATTTACCCTCTTTTTAGCAAAAAAGCCCGCACTACTATAGATCAAAGAGGGGGCGTGAAAACTCTCCGCACCTCTGGCGGGGGGCGCAAAATTTTTTTACTGCCATCGAGGGGGGTCGTAAAAAATTTTCGCACGTCCGCGCGAAAACCCACCATCCCCCCCTGTTGATAAATAATGACCACTCCCTAAAGAAGAATTATGTAGAGCGATAGACCATAAAATGGTAAGTGGTGTGATATAATTCATCTACATCTCTTCTTCATAGTTGACATGTCAGATGAGAAAAACTGTGGGTCCTATTGTACAATGGAAAATGGTGTTTTCTGGAAGAAGAGTTTTACTAACAGTATAGCTATGCGCAGGTCGTTCACGAAAAACTCCTGTGCCCATCGTCCGGGTAAATAATAATTAATGTTACATCGATAGTCCACTAGGCGCAGAAATTTAGATGGGAAATGTAGGCTCAATCACGCGACAGAGACCACCTAGCCATTTCTCAAACGCTATGATCCTACCCCTCTCCCTCGGATTTCAACCACCCCTACGATCCAGTGCAATCGTAGTGATTGACCCTGGGTGATCATTTATGTCATGGCTGATACGAACGTCACTATAGATTAGTACTAAAACCGCTGTATTCAATGGGGGCATTGAATACAATGTGGCTGTATTCAATGGGTGTCCGCCATCTTGGATTTTCAACAGATCTGAGCAGTTTTTCTTTATTTAAAAGCAAAATAACCCCCTAGGCCATGACATAAATGCAA
Organism: Acholoe squamosa; assembly: GCA_949317995.1. Lineage (NCBI taxonomy): Eukaryota > Metazoa > Annelida > Polychaeta > Phyllodocida > Polynoidae > Acholoe > Acholoe squamosa. The sequence goes on from OX439046.1 coordinate 30,706,543, forward strand.
ATGTCCACTCCAGTGAATAATTTTGCATCGCATTCACCTTGGTGAGGCCTGTCCGCATTCAACTCTGCCTATAAGGCATCGTTGAATACGGACAGCCTCACCTCGGTGAATACGATGCAAAATTATTCACTGGTCGTGGACATTTGCTTATGTATTACATACGATTACCTATTCAGGTGCATTGCTTTTCCCTCTATATCTGCCCCACTCTTAGTGATTGACCCTTTGTGCCCAAGAATACCCTTCCGATCCAGGTCAGCTTGGTACGATTTGAGAGTGCCCAAAACTTAGCATCTGAGAAATGACTTCCTGGTGGACTAACGTTGTTGTTTTTTTTTTGCGACCACCAGCGGACCCAGCGGACCATCCACTGGATAAGTTGACTGACAACCTGCCTGTGTTCCGTGCCTACACTACAGACAGATCTCAGCTACTGCATACTCCTCCATACATGACTGGATCCTTAGTAGAACGCCTGGGCAAATTTCATTGGTCAGGTATTAAACTAAGAAGATGAGAGTGGTTGCCAATACACTATCAACATCAATGAGATTCTTAGCTTGATCAAAGGGGCAATAACACAATTAAATAACTAGCTGAAATATACATCTAGATGCAGTAGGGTGAAGGCTATTTCTGCATTAGCTGATACCTGCACGGATGAGTATACGCCCCGCGCTACTTCCCGGGTGAGCCAGGTTACGCAGGATACCGATGACGGCGGTCTCGCTAGTCCTGAGGACTAAGGTGACTGGCGCGTCCACGCTAACCTAAATACGCGGACTCTAAACGGAGCCTCCCGCGGTGCCCGCGCGGTGCGCGTAGGTGCGCGGGCGTAGTGGTAGTCCTCAGGACTATAGCTAATAAAAATGCGATGCTTAAGTCCTAAGGACTAAAGCCTAGTCCCCAGGACTAAGAATATATAAGAGGATATTGTCCTAGGGACTAATTGTACATTAATCCCATGAATTACCCTGCAGACCACATGACTTTGTATAAGACTGTGCTGTTAGTCTCCAGGACTAAGCTTTTAGCCCTGGGGACTAATTCGTAGACCCAGGGACTACTTGTTTAGTCCTGAGGACTACAAAAACATTTCCCTAGTCCTCAGGACTAATGCATGTGGTTCTGAGGACTAATTCATGCATTGATGTCTAATGTAGTTGTGACTAGGGATGTAGTCCCCAGGACTTCAAATTTAGTCCTGAGGACTAGTTCTTAGTCCCCAGGACTGCTCTGTGTAGTCCCAGGGACTAAAGATACAGTCCTGGGGACCAAGGACTGTGTCTCTAGTCCCAAGGACAATGTTGCAGTCCCCAGGACTGCATCTTTAGTCCCTGGGACTGCACAGTAGTCACTGGGACTACAAGTAGTCCAATGGTGACTAGAGGACTGAAGGTAGGCCTATGGTCCTAGAGCATAGTCCTTGGGACTAAGACCCTACATCCCACCTACCCCTTGAGACTTGGCAGATATGCATAGTCCTCGGGACTAAGACCTTGTCCTCAGGACCGGCTGGACTGAAATAGTAGTCCCTGGGACAATGTCTCTAGTCCCCAGGACTACATCTTTAGTCCTGAGGACCAGGCAGCTACATCTTTTGCCCTCAGGACTTAACAGTTAGTCCCAGGGACTGAACCTTGTACCAGGGTATAGATATGGAAAAGGCTGCATTGATCAATTTCTAGCCTTCAGAACCATTCTTCTAGCCCGAGGACTACACTTTAAGTCCTTAGGACTAAAGTTCAATCACCAGGAATGTCTCTAGTCACTAGCACTAGGTCACTAGCACTAGATGTGTAGTCCTCAGGGCTAAAGTATCATCCTGAGGACTATAATCTTTAGTCCTCAGGACTAAGTTTTTAGTCCCAGGGACTATGTCTTTCTAGCACCGAGGGCTGTTCCGCGTACCCATGTGGTCGTAAAAATAAAACGTAAGGCCTTAGTCCCAAGGATTGTCCCTGGGACTACACATTAGTCCCAGGGACTAAAGATACAGTCCTAGGGACTAGATTATAGTCCTTGGGACTTAGACCCTGGCTCATAATCATCCAAGAGTAGCAAATAGTCATGGTGCCCTGGGGATGAGATTCATAGTCCCAGGGACCACCTGTTTAGTCCTGAGGACTAAACTGTAGAACGGCGAGTAAAGGCGCGTTCTAGTCCCCAGGACTAGATATCGGCGCGTGGCTGCTGCTGGCCGCTGCAGCGTACGCGGCAAACAGGGCCAGCGCGGACGCGGCAGACGCCTTAGTCCTCAGGACTAGCGAGACCGCCGTCATCGGTATCCTGCCCAGGTTACTGGATAAGTCTGGCGGCATATCCACCATTATAGTTCACCCAAACACCACACGGGGGCAGGCCTGTCACATGGAGTCGCTCCACCGACCTTCAACCTTAATACTGACGTCACATTGATCCTACAGGAGGAGACCTGCTGTGTACCTCTACCTGTATGGACAAACACCTTCCTGCTATGGTAGTAACCACCCACACACTGAAGGAGCAGAGGCCCACCTGAGAAAGCACATGGGATTAACGGTAGTATAGACCAATGCAACTCAGCTGTCAGGCCTGAGTTGAGCCTAACTGTTGTGTGAACCCCACAACTGTGACAACACTGGCTGACATGAGGTGCCAGATTTTAGGCCTGGAATCATTATCTGAACCTAATTGCATGGATAAGCTGCATTTTATGCCCATTTAGGCAGTGAATAACGATGAGTTAGTACCAGGCTTTGCTTCAATCCGCGGACAAAAACGATATATGGGATTTATAATTGTACACTGGATATTGTTGGCAGAATGGATATGAGCTGGAAATACCTTTAGGCCCAAGAATGGGGTGTACAAGCAGTCAGGTTCCGGGTAAGGCTTTAGTGTATTGATTTATCTGCTAAGTGCCTCTTATTTAGTGGTTCTTGTAATCATATTTATCAGATCGCCTGCATGTATATCAGGTCATCCCAATATGGAATTAAAATGGTTGTCGGTAAACACTGAGGATAAGCACCGTGTTCCCTGTGGTGATCTCTGGATCTTACCAAATCATACCTAAAATATAGACTAAAGGATCGGGTTCATTGTTCTACATGTTATCTACACCTACCCTCCCACCTTAAAGACTATCAATATCGTTATAAATATGTTTCCATATTCATGCATTCATCCTGGGTTATGCATGTGTGTATGGAGAAGAGAGTCAGACTTTTTATTCATGAGCAGTCCCCGTGCATTCATGTGTGACTCTTCTGTTGTCAATTTTTAATGAGAAAATGCCACTATACCAGTATACTCAACAGGTGGATAGCAGTTCCAATCAATAGTCGACTCTAAAGGCTAGTATTAACAATGCATGTATGAGTTTAGAAATGGCATAGGCCTACATATTACATTATATTGGCACCACCAAACATGAGCCGACATGAATAAGTCTAACACCAATATATTCATATTGATTTCAATCTCTTTGTTGGCTAAATATTGACAACAGAGAATATATGCCAATATGCTTTATGTCAACCCTTTATCAGTATTTGTAGAATAATATAGGCTGTTACCTTTGGGTCACCTGTGGTCCTGATATATAGGTTTACAATGAATACCAAAGTATTGATTCGGGTTCCAAGGTACATAGTGAGCCCCGATAGCACTTGGCTAACATTTGCAGACTTGAGTTATGTAATTTTTTACCGTCCAATTTCTATGTAACTGAACGTGTTATACGTGTGAGTTGGGGGAGAGTGGAATTTACCCTCAAGCTGGAAAACCCCCTTTGTGTTTTCTTGTACAACCATGCAGGCTTATTGAAGAGAGAAAGAAAGAAAGAAAGAAAGAAAGAGAGAGAGAGAGAGAGAGAGAGAGAGAGAGAGAGAGAGAGAGAGAGAGAGAGAGAAGTCATCAGCTACAGTGAGCATCCCAGCTCTCTCATAGAACAGTGCATACATGTATTTGTAAAATTCACATGTCCAAATAGGACAGTGCATTAATGCGAAATGTTATTCTTTAAGGGTAGGATTTATATTTACAACCCTCCCTCCTCAACCACCTATTCCTCCACCATAAATCCTTATCCTGTTACTGCTTACAATAGTGGATCTCTGATAGGTTCCCATGCATGCCAAACACGATGTTGGAACTCAGATAGATAGCTAGCCCCAATACAATCTAAGAAATAGACCCTAATTATTGAATCTTTATACATCTGAACAGTGAACCATCGTAATTATATTGCAGTAAAGCAGTGTAGTTTCAACTTTATATAATGAAGCCCCAGATGGGAGTACGGTGGCACAATGAATTTTTGTGAGAACAACAATGGATCTCTGGCAGTTTTGGGACAAGGAGTACACCATTATTTTGAAAACTTTTTTACAGCGGATATATCTTACCCCCCTCCCCTGCATGTGCGTCATCTGGGGATGGCACAGTGTAAACATACATGATATCCTGTACATGATCCAGGGATGACTAATCACACAGCAAATACTATTAAGTCATGAATGGATGTAGTTCAGGGTGCATGAGACAAAATTCTAGGGCACACACGTACGCCAGACATTTTTCTTTTTCAATCTAAACCCGGATCTAAACACTGCATTCAAATCCTAAAGACCTTACCATACATCAGGGGTAGACACTAATGCTGGCCCGGGAGCCACTGGCCCGCAGTTTTGCCTGTGGGCCCATAGTTTTCTCAAGAATTACCTTCCTGTGGGCCCGGGATGGCCAACAGAAGTTAAGAGAGAGACATCTATAAAAGTTAATTCATATCATGAGTATAGACATGTTATATATCAGTTCAAAGAGAAAACCAGCAGGAAACTAGCCATTCTTGCTAGGTTATGGTGTGAAATAATGGTAAATACCTTTAATTTTTTTTTTTTTTAAAACGTAACCTGTCTATTCTGGGCCCGCAATTTTAACTCCGGGCCCATAGATTTTTTAATCTATGTTCCCCGGTGGCCAGTGGCTGCAAAGGTTAGTGTCTACTAACCCTGTGTAACATGTCAAATATTAGACAAATAGGTGTTTACAAGGGTTGTAAACACACGATCCATGCGTTATATTTGGGCAATGCAATTATGTCAAAACAGGTCTCTAAATCAATGTTCCATAGAGTACAATGCCCCTATTCAGACAGGATCGCACTCTCCAGCCCTTCGCACACTTAAAGTGAACTGAGTATCAATAGACGCTGGCCGAGGCTGCTATTCAGACCATTGATACAAACCCAACCATAGCAGCATCCGTGTATCTAAACTCAATGCTTGAAATAAGACCTAAATACTTTGAAATCTAAACACTTTAGATAAGCACATTATTGGCCTAAACATGTTTAGGGACATATTGTGATCACAAAAACATTGCAAAATTGTTTTTCGAATTGTGAACATTGTTTTCAAAAACTGAAGAAAAATAGTCAGATCTACCTATAGTTTTAGCTATAAAGGACCGGATAGCCTTACGGCATTTCTCTGCCCACAGTTAGACCCTATAAAAAGTTGTTTTTATCCGAACTTAAGGTGAGAGATCCTTAAGATTGTGACACAGGTGAAATGTCGATCAGACGGGTTATTTCACCTGGTCCTTCAATAAAAAGGCTAATCAGCTGATCCTGATTCAAGGAGGGTTATCTATATGTATCTATATTATCTGCTTACCACAACCATACGGCTTTTTAAGTGTCTTTTTTTTTGTATAAACATGCGGCTCTGAGTGTTTGTACTGATAAGCATTATACATTTCATTTTAGTCCGACTTATTCATTACAGTGGTTCTTTTAGGATTTATCATATAGACATATGAGTTTTGTCACTCTATGAAGACAACGAGATGTCTATATAGCCTCTAGGGGAAGAATTTACTGTATATATTTATGAATGATTACGTAAGTCCTATAGGCCTAATCAATTTTGTCATTTGAAGAAAGATGTCGGATAGTTCTGATAAAAGATTTTTTTTTTCATCCACGGTCATATATCCCTTCTAGCCGAGGTTTACTATTGCCACCATTAGTCTACCAGCTGAAAAGTAGGACCAGTTCTGTGTATTGCTCCACTAAGAGATTGATTTTAATCCTGTTCACGATATCAAGGCCAACTCCCACTACGCGAAAAATGGGTCTAAAACGCCTGTGATTCTGGATATTGGCAGCCTTGGAGTCTTGTCAAAAACAAAATTCACAAGGGTTCCGTTACCACTCCTACCTTTCTCAAACCCCACTACTAGCCACTATGGGAAGGCAAATGTCTGTGATATTCATCTCTGTACTGACTAGTTGCTACTTTGATTGACAAGTACAACATTCTTATGGCTATAGTGTGTGGAACTTGGATCCTGATTTATGAAAAATATGAAGACCGCTTGTGATTTACTAAAGATTCTTGTTTTCCTCTAAATCACAGGGAATTTCCCTATATCACAGAGATTTCTGGCCTCTTGTGAGAAAAATATCAAAAACTTTTGATGTATTCCACTCCTGAAATAACAACACTTTGGCGAGGGTTCTTAGCTGTTATTGGACTTCCTTGGACGATAATACCACCCTAAATATCGGCTGAATAACAACATATCCTACATCACAAGGATTTTCTAACTATTTTCGCGTTGTGGGATTTGGCCTTCACAGGTATGTAGTAGATAAGATACCACCTCATGGCGCTATTATAGGTTAAACATGATCAAATAGGCCATCACACAAGGGAGTCGTCATCATTTATCAAAAAGGGAGATGTGGTTGACTATTCCACGATGGAATGGAGAGGTTCTGTTGATTTTCCTGAGGGGACACACTATTTTTCTTTTGTTTTAAAGGATGCCGATTTTACCACCCTTTTTCTGATACTTGAGCACGGTAACGAGCAGGTCTCCTTTAACATCTTCATGACGAGCATCAACTGCTGACAACAGCATCAATTGCTTAAAGTCGATTAACTAAAATCAATCTCAATCCATTTAAGGTGTGGTTCACATGTTGGCTGGTAATACAAAACCAAGGGTATCAAGAAGTTGGGAGTGATTTGCTGACTGGTCATGAGTTAATTAAGATACATTATACCATGGTTATCACATTTCAGAACGATTTTGGGTGCCCAAACTGGATAATCTGAGTGCTTTTATCACAGGATAGAGGCACTGAGAGTTGACACTTGTATATTGACAGTGTTTTTTATATACTATTCTTATGTGTGACAGCAGCTCAGGTTTGGCTTTGACAGTGACTCATACAGGTAATGCTTCATGCTATCCAGCAGGTGCAGACCGTGGTATAAACGCAATGTGTGATGATTATACTTGCACGCGTGCCTTCTAGGTACTTGATAGAGGCATTCGGCTCAGGCTCGTGCCTCTATCAGTACCTAAGGGGCACTAGTGCAAGCATAATCAAATATATATATATATATATATATATATATATATATATATATATATATATATCTGGTTATGTGAGGACAGAGAGGACAACAAAGAGACTTCCTCCTTCTCACTATATATACAGAACCACACTCACTGGCTCCTACTCAAACTTATACATTAGTACTACAGCTCCACACCATTTGACAACCTTGATGATAATACTTATCGGGAACACCTTACTCATCGCATAGACTCTTTAATGACACCATGCCTAATCGTCATGATGCATCAATGCAGTCCCAACGAGTTACTCACTTTACGCATTGGGTTCTTACACCCAGGGCGGGTTAACACGATGCACCAATACAGTGCTGGTGAGAAGACCCTTCAGCACTGCATTGGTGTATCATGTGGACCATGGGGCATTGGGCCGTATAAGCATTATGTGGGATAACCTATGCGGTGTTAATAGGGTTAACCCATGTAATGAGCCTATAATGAAAACCTGGCCCCTTAGGGACACAACTGTTACATGGCACTGTTTACATGGCTGCTATGGTGACAAGCACCCAGGTGGTCAAATCTGTTATCTGATATGGGGGACTGGTCAACCAGGTGAGAGGTGGGCTATGTTACCTAGATGAATGCATGTAAAAAGGTGATGGATTAATGTAAAGCCTGATCCCCATGTCACGACCTCTATCTATGTAGATTTGAGTTGCCCTTTTTAGTTCACTTTACACCATGTGATGGTGATCCAATATATATATGAGGTGCATTGAAGGCAGAAATTCCTTCCTTTGCCCCCATGCTTACCGAAAGCATCAACCTTTTTTGTTACAAACATCAGTTCATAGATAGTGTGAGTGGACAAGATTTTAATGTGCTACCCATGACAAAAAAACCACGATAAGTGAAGGGGATTGAAAATCATACAGCATAATTCAAGCCATAGACCAGGGGTGATCAGGAGTCTGGTGCCCTATCAGCTGAGTCAACTTCTTGCAGCATCAGATTCACAAGGGTAGGTTTACGAGCATTGGTCGTAAAAAGATGATTCAAGCTCAGTTTTTTTGGGGCTAATTATGACTGTATCTACATTTAGGAAAGGACAACAGCATAACTGCAACTCAAGAAAGAATCCCTGAGAATGATTGATTATAATTTTGAATATGGATTGGATAACAGACATTGTCATGTGAATGGGCATCGTTATTAGAGAAGTTACCCAACGTCCTGGAATCTCAGTACAAAAAAAAAATGAAATCCATGTCGACAACACCATAACATGCTCCATTGTTTTAATCATGTCAGGAGCCTCAGGAGGTTGTTGAACCCATTGTGGAGGAACGACCGAGTCTGTAACCCAGTGTTGGGCCCTTACCAGGGGTAGTCAAAAGGGAATTGAAAATAAGGCAGACCTAAAATCGACCTTCTATGCACAGTAATTAAGTTTGCCTCCCCAGATGTAAATTCATTGGAAGTAGGAATCTGTTCTGTAATAGTACCACTGGCAATTACCTGGCCACAAGCCTTTGTACTTTACTAAAGACCCAACGGTATGAGGGAACCTCATGCAATGTTATTTCTCTGGCAGATTGCTCAATGTCATGTGAATTGGGTGAATCATGGTGACTGAAATGTAGTACCATTAGAGTCATATCTGAAGATTAGTATTACAAATATTGAACAAGTACTACTTATTTTATACCACGAAACCAATAAATAATCAATATTATACCAATAAATTCAAGTTGAAAACAAAAATTATTCCCCCTCCCCGGGACTCGATGCCAGCCATTGTGTGTACACAGGTACATACATCTCAGTGCCCGGCAGTGGACAGCGACAGCCCCGGTCTCGGCTCGGACAGGCAGCGGCACACGGCAAAAGATTTCAATGCGTCTCGCGGTTATGTTTGTGTATAATACACCTCATCGCCCGGCAGCGGACAGTGACAGCGCACACAGCGAAAAAAAGATTTCAATGCGTCTCGCTGTTATGTTTGTGTATAATACACGTCCTCACCCGGCAGCGGACAGCGACAGCGCACACGGCGAAAAAAGACGTGCCCGGACCGTGGCTCGATCCACGTACCTCTGACGGCTGAGCGCAACGTGCTAACCGCTAGACCACCACATCTCCTCCTTCAGTGGCCGTGTCGGCTTGGATATATTTGAATGCGTCCCACGGTTATGGTAGAGGTCAGCCCGCAGTCGACTCCTTACCATATCATATCGAGACGTGGTTCGAACCAAGCATTTCTCGTCAGTCCCTGTGGCGCAATGCATAGGGAGTTGGATTAGGGATCTGAGACTGTAGGTTCGAGCCCTGCCCTGGCCTGGAAAATTTCGTGGGTTTTAACATGTGACATGTGACATGGAAGGGATGTCACATGTGACATGGAAGGCGTGCTGTTATCCTGGATAACAGCACGCCTTACATGTATAACAGCACGCCTTACAAAATTGATGTTACAGCCTATAGGGTGTGCAATATCGACAGATATGTGGATGGGAATATCCACCAAAAAGCACTGTGTAAGCCAGAAATCGTGGTATAAGCCTTTGTAAACCAGATCCACATTGCCCCATACCAGGTAGCCTGGTTATATATGCCTAAACATAATTTGATGAGGGGAGTAGAGCTCTATTAATTTTCTTTGCATGAGTTGTCTCTGTTGTCATAAAAGCCCTAATCCGAATGAAATTAGTAACAAAACCAAGAACTATAAACCATTGAAGCTCTGAGATATTAACCTACACGCAGCACCACAGAGACCAAGGGCTTCTATAGTCTAGAGACTAAAGTTTAGCTTACTTATCTATCCGATTCGGACTGTGCAGCAGTACTATCTGTGTACTTTTGGTGACCATGGTTCTAATCAGTCATGACATTCCCCTGTCAGAAGATCGCCGCTATCTCTTACATCATTAATACCCATTGATCCCAACACTATAAAGGTCGAATTCCACATGGCGAAAAATGGCTGAAATATCTCTGTGATTTTGTCCCTTGCGTTGTATGGCCCTTGTTGAGGCCATAAAACGCAAGGACTACTGCAAACTTGTCCCTAAATCACTCTGGGATTCAGAATGAGTTGGTCAATCCTTGCATTTTATAGCCCCCACAAGGGCCATACAACGCAAGGGACAAAATCACAGGGATATTTTTCGCCATGTGGGATTCGACCTTAACCCCTCTTCAGCTAAACCAGCTATTCCGGCTATCCATGACCACCAGTCCCACAGGCCTTCCATAGACCAGCTCTGAAAGGGTCTTTGTCTCCTATTTTATGTCCAATGACACTCTCCTATCCATGTAGAAGTCTGTAGTTATATCATGATGTGTTGCATCTCCGTATTTCGCATCATCATGATAATAGCAGTTATCATTATCTCATCCTAGGGACTGAAACAAGGATATAGGTCTAACTTCTTTCTTTCACTAATTCAAAACTTGAAGTCTTTAGCAAAATCAATAATGGCTGCTGGTTATGAGCATAGAATTAAGTGAACCGTTTCAAATGCTTTCCTTCTTCAGGAAACTAGACATGGGAGCGACTCTTACTGTCAGTCTTTCTATATTCAAAAGGAGAACCAACAATATATTGGCATTGATATCAACTAGATAATACATAACAGCAGCGCATGCCAAGAGACAGTAGTCAAAGCCCTTTGGCCACCCATTAGCTGAAAAAGCACACTACATTAACTGTTTTCACATAGTATTGATACCTACAGAAATGTGTATGTCTACGGTCTAAGTTATACCACCCAGTCAGATATTTATCTTGTAGCTAAGACAGTTTGTTTTGGCTACCACGATGTGGTATCAGGCCTGGGAGTTGTAGCAGAGGAATTTGTAATAGGCAATGGTCAACATGGGCAGTGTCGATATTTGTTCATGGTCTTGCTGCCAGATGAGATGACTCTATCAAATGTCCCTTGCTGGTTGTTACCAGTTATAAGATAGTCAGATCTACATGTCAAGAGACATATATATGTCACATCCCTTTATCATGTATGATCGCGGTAGTATGATACAGGGCTAGGCTGCTATTTGGAATTCTAACATTGGAGCCCATCGCCCACACTATATACAGTTTACACACAATCACATAAAACATACATCTTCGCTTGTACTTAATTAATGTTCTGTTTCAATTGCTTTCTCCTTCGACTGCTCATGATCCTCAAAATAGGAGGAGAAAACAAATTCTATGGTAAAATATGAAATACATGAAATATATTCAGCATAGCTAAAGACCTGAGTGATGCCTATACATTCCACCCTCATCGGGCTCAATCCTACACTTTTAATATGATGCATTGAGGCCTAACAATAATATTGATAAAGCTCTTCATGCCTCCCTTCTCGTCCTTAAATTCACTTCCGACAAATACACGCTTGGCATTGATCCAAGTGGTAGGATTTAAAAGACTATTTCCATGCCAGAGTTCTTTCAAATGGGGTTAAACACTGATTGTCTAGTCCTTTAGAATCTGCAAGATTCAGTTTGGAAGAGATTGCCTGCACTGGGTATTTCAGCCATTTTTCGCCATGTGGGATTCGACCTTTACCGGTATCCAAGTTTATGGTAGAGAGTTATACAAATGTACTGTAGGACTACACTCACATACTTATATCAAGACAACATTATAATGCGATTCTTATAAAGGGTTAAGACGCAAATATGTCACGTGTGTCGTAGGCCATATACATGTACCATATTAGTGAGAAAGAGTGTGTTTGCTTTCCTGTGCTACCAGTGTTGTATATATAAGAACAATGCAATATGTTACAGTGGTTGCACGGCTACTAAAGAAACAATGGTTTCAACCATTTCCGCGTTGCTGAATATAATCTAATTTGCCGATTATGTGATATGGACCATGCAAAATCACATTACTAGACTTATCTACAACTGACGAACAATGCCTTCCTAACCACAAAATCGCATAAGAATTATAAAATACAGGAAGTACACACGACTAAAGTTATCATTGTAGGCTATATGTATTACATTAAGCTAATAGATGATGCATATCGGGGCCCTAGGGCTGTATATGCTGTATATACCTGAGCCGCGGAGCGGCGAGGGTATATACAGCATATACAGCCCGTGGGGCCCCGATATGCATCACCTAATAGGTTTATACCACCATTTCCTCCATTTTGTATTAATTTCTTACCTGATATCCAAAGATTATAGCCAGGAGAATACATTTTGTAAAAGCAAGCGACACGGCCCGGGTCAGCGCTCTGCGCGAAGCCATTGTTTTTGTTCCTTGCCGGGAGAGGTACCGCTGTGTATACAGTCACTTTTCGTATGGAATCCAACCATGACAAGTTTTCAAATTAAAACATACATATCCTTAGATAGTCTAGATGAGTACTCCATGCTTGATATGTCCAATATATTCAAAATAAAGGAGAATCCATTGATTTTTTCATCGTAAGCGAGTCGCGGTCCGGCCATTCCCACCCGCCTCCTTGTTCGGCGAAAGTGTGTCAGTTCCCCGGATGTAGATATAGGTCATCCGCTCGCCGTACAAGAAAGACGCCGAAAATTTCGGACCGGTTTGGAAAATCAATGGATTCTTATTTATATTGAAGAAAATGGAGACAATTAGCACGCATTCCTCGTCTATGGATCGAATACTTCTTGGGATTTTAATATTATAGCATGTCATGGTTGGATTCCATACGAAAAGTGAGTGTGAACATTCGGTATCTCTCCGGTCAAGGTCTTATTTATGTTCGCATTGGATTTCTTCACCGTTCAGTGTGGCGCTATGGCTAAGGCCTTCGCCTACCACCACTGCGGCCGGGGTTCAATCCTCATACGAGTTGGGACGATTTTTCACGTTGAAACAATGGCGAGACCAAATTTCTATGTCCGCCAGCGTCTCCAAAAATATTCTAAGTCCAACTTGACCTCGAAAAAGTATATACCAAAAATTTCAAAAATGCACATGGGTGGTATATGCAGAATAATGCACGGCTAAACTGCATATAAACCCACCGGAAGTTCCGAAATCGTGGTATAAACATTATTCATGCACGCTGTGAGTGTTTCTTCACTGTACGTTAGGAGGTTTTGTCACTTGGTTGGGACTAATTTGGAGAAAACCTAATAAGGGGGCGGTCCCCCATGTCACATGTCGACTTTAAGACATTTTCATGTCACATGTCACTTAAGTCCCCATGTCCCTTATCACCTCTAAGGACCTCTCATGTCCCATGTCTAATTTAAAAACCTGTCATGTCACTAATTTCTCACCTTGTGTCTAAAGCCTATGCCACATTTTAAGAAATGGCCATGTCAAATTTAGTGGTCCAAACCCATTGATATAGGCAAGGGGAAGGGTCGGTTACATTTTGACACGTCTATAGGAGACGAACCTATTATGCTTTTAATCTATGCACATGTTAGCCATTTCTCTTTCTTTCCCTTTCAGATCCCAACATTCAGTATGGGAGGAACACTGTCGTGCCGCAAAATGGAGTAAAACAAAATGGTAACATTAAACAGAATGGAACTAAAGTGCCACCACCAAAAAATGGACACTGGGTCAATGGTGACACCAGTTTTGCCACAACTGTCACTAACCTCAGTGCTACAACCAATGGAGAGGCATTGCCTAATAGTGACAATGCTGACAGACTTAGTGAAACTACTGCCAGTGAGACCACAACATTGTCTATAGGCAGATCACTTGAACCAAGTCGGACTTTACGCGGGGACCTGTCACAAAGGCAGGAGGCCAGGATTAGTAGAGAACTGAGGCTTAAGGATATGCAGAAAGTAAGAGAGGAAAAGGCACTGGTGAGTACAGTTTTGAATCCTTCAGGTTTACGTGTTCAATTCTATTCAGGTCAACATCGTTTATTCTCATTGCAACAGTATGGGATATTCCGTTATTCATTGCTCTTCCAACAGAGCGTCGATATAATTGGGTGATTTATAAAATGTCTTTAAACTAATGATACCAAAATAAGTAGTGTCAAATGTACAAAGGGGCTTTTTCAGAGGCAAAAATAATAGGATATACTTTTTTTTAGGTAGGTGAGACCTTTGTGTATATTTTGATTATTGTAAGATCTTTATATTCTAATAATACCGATATAGTAAGATGATCTTATCATATTATATCTTCAGGTTTCCATGATATTTATATGATTGTGATTGTGATATGGGGAATTTAGTAATCTTGTAATAGAGTTTCGACCTTTCACAGACTGCAGTCTTACTCTTAGTATTTATGTATATACATGTACAAGATAAGACCACGCCCACCCTATAATATGCACCACTAAATTATTATGCGTTTAATGTATGTTATGGGAACGCACAAGTGTATTTACGGGTTAATAATCCACGACCCCGTAGGGGGAGTGGATTATTAACCCGTAAATACACGAGTGCGTTCCCATAACATGCATTAAGGCATTTATCTCATAGATTCCTCCATTTTGTATTAATTTCTTACCTTATAACCCAAGAATTAATCCAGGAGAAGACATTTTGTAAAGGCATACAATCCGCTCGGTTTGCCAAGCCGTCGTGGCCATGTTGTCATTCTGCCCGACATACCTCCACCTTTACACTCATTTTTCGGGTATAATCCAATAATGTCAAGTCCTGTACTTCTAACACCGCCAAATATACGATCTCTAGTTGGTGTTCGCATACATTTTGTATCCATTTTCTTCGAAATAAATAAGAATCCATTGATTTTCCATACCGATCCAACGCACACGGCCCGGTACACGGCCATTTCGTCTTGTTGACGAAGCGGGTAGGTGCCCGGATGTACCTGACCTATTTTCGGCTGAACCCACTTCCGGCAAGGAGGTCAGCCGGGTCAGTCGCGTATCGCTATGGAAAATCAATGGATTCTTATTTATTTTGAAGAAAATGGAGAAGTTAGGCATGGCATGTTCATATAGGATATCTAAGGATGTTTTCCTGTGAATAACTCAACCTGGCACCATTGGATTCTATGCTAACGAGGTCTGTAAACATCAGTTATGTCGGACAAATTTTTCATATCTTCCATGTGTATTGTGTTCTACCACGGTCGGCTTGGTATAGTGGACAGCGAGCTCGCCTCCTGCCCCAGCGGCCGGGGATCGATTCCCCGTTGAACCCTAAACGGTTTTAACTGGAAATGTATGGAGGAGTTGACTTTGTATACTTCTCCAATTTATTAACATGTCCAGATTGAAACTAGCAGCCTCTTGAAGACGAAGAAAAGGTCTGAGAGTAGGGTTATGGCTTGATAATGCACGGGGGTTATGAGCAAAAAAGCACTGTAGAGGCCAGAATCGTGAGATAATCATTAATATCGAGGTTTAGCAGGCACTGCGTGGGCAATATAACGCAGACGTGTAACATACCTACAGCATTGGTACGTCTGCGTTAAAAGAGAAAAGGGTGACATAAGTCACGGTTGCTAAACCTCCCTAATATCACTAAAGCAGCTTGTCCAAAACGATTGTCATGCAGCAACAGCGACAGATCCGTTGCGATATCTTTGAGAAGCCGCGTACCAAAAACTCAAAATATAACAGGGGTAGACACTAACTTTTTTAGCTACTGGCCACCCGGGCCAACAGCTTCGGAAGTCTACTGGCCTGCAGTTCAAGCTGTTGGCCCAGGATTTTTGGCTGAAAAAAAACCTTATGTAAAAAAACAACAATAAAAATACTAAGAATTAAACTCTATGATAAGTATGTTACTGGCAATATTCACCTACATGTTGGCCGTCTTTGTGTCCCTATGGTAAAGAAAATTTCCAGAAAAGATACCACAGTTTTGAATTGTCTTTAGGCCACAAAGTCAAAAGACCAAATCCCAGTACACCAAAAATGGGTCTGAAATGTTTGTGATTCTGGATATTGGCAACCTTGGACTTTTACCAATTTCCTAAATCACAAAGGTTCTCACTGCACTTCTCCCCACTCTAAATCCCAATATAGCTGATAGTAGGAGGGGAATCTCTGTGATTTTCATTACTGAACGGACGCATTGCAGAGGCGTAGGAAGCAATTCTTCATTGGGGGGGCCCGGCAAGGGCACTATCGCGAACACCTTGAATTGTCGGCTGATGCGAGATGGCGTCTATATAATGCGTATATAGAATTCATATAGAAAAGTAATTTTTGGTAAATTTTGGATCTGACTTTAGGCTCAGACCCCCATTTTCCCTATGACATCACCATAATAATCTAATTTGAGATGTAAAGTTTTAGCTTCTTTTCCATTGTGTTTATGAGTTCTTGGAAAATATTGGGGGGGGGGGGCCAGACATACTCAGGCCCCACCTCCTTCATGATTGGGGGGCCCAGGCCCCCCTGGCCCCCCCTTTTCCTACGCCCTTGATCATTGTTATTATGATTCACAGGGATAGAGTATTTGATATCAAAAGCACAGTTGTCCCTGACTATTTTTTTCAGTTTGTAATGGTCGCCTGCATAGCATAAACAAATGTAGCTCACATAAATCACAAGCAGAACCCTCTTATAAGTGTAGTATGTGGAACTTGGCTCCTGATTTATCAAAGACATACCTCTTGTGATTTTCTAGAAACTGTTGTTTTCTTCTAAATCACAGGGATTTTCAGTTTATAGAAGAGATTTCTGGCCCTTTGTGAAGAAAATAGCAAAAAAACTTTTGATGTATTTCACTCCTCAAATACCAGCACTTTGGCAAGGGTTATTAGCCATTATAGGCCTTCCTTAGACCATATTACCACCCCAATATCAGCTAAGCAACCACATATCCTATATCACAATGATTTTCTGCCCATTTTCATGTTGTGGGATTTGGCCTAAAGCGAGAAAGCCCACTGGCCACCCGGGTCAGTAGGAAGCTTGTTTTTTTTTTTTTTAAAAAAATCACTGGCCAGCACTCAAAACTACTGGCCATTGGCCACCGGGCCAGTGTTAGTGTCTACCCCTGTATAATAAGAACTACATGATCACAATACATAACTGAATTAGTCTCGATTAGGGGACTCAAAGTTGGAAATGAATGTGCAGTGTGTAAAGAATAATTATAACCTAGGTCTGATTAGTTAAATGAAAAAAAGAGCTATAGTAGACACACAACATCAAAGATATGATATCTTTATCAAACACTAATCGGTATTTCTTATGCAGTTATGATCCGACAGCAACGGGGAAAGGGGAAAGCTCATAGCCCCGTAATATCATGTTATGAGTATCATGGACCCTAATTATAGTTCTTATACCTCTACAGCAAACATAAATTCAATCCTTATGTAATACATACCTATTGTGGCTCTAAGTTCAATTCTAAGTTATAGGTGTAGGCCCACTTAAGCATTAACATGCTGCACTCAATACAGCTCAATACGCATGGCTAGCTAAAAATCAGACCTCTCTATCTCTGTCAGGACACATGGAGTTATGCAGATCACTACAAAGTTTGTAAAGAAAACAAGGGATGTGATATCTCTGCATTTACTTGGGTTTATGAGCTGAAAAGCTGTGTGATGGAAGATATAGCCACACATGAAATTATGGGCACATTACCAGGGGCTGCAGTGGTTTAGAGAAGCACTTAATCAATGGACAAAATATCCAGATGACTACCTTAACTCAGTGTGTATATAATGGTAAGGACTATACTTACTGCAAAGATAGGACTATACTAACTCTGTTTTTGCTCAAGAGGAGAATTTGGATGTAAGTTTAAAAAAGGCATTTAGAGTGCTTTCCTGATGTACATTTATGATGCTAATGTACCTTGTACAGTGTAGGGTCTATAAAGTATCATGGCAACACACCTTGAAGTACAAAAGTAAAGAAGTATTCCATAACAGAGGTCATGTGGTTGGGACTAAACTAACTAACATGAGGGTAACTACTAAATCTGAGTTTATAGGAATTCAACTCATGGAAATGTCTAGGAAATTGATCCTGGTCAGGAGGGTGTTGTGTTGGTGGTAGGAAAAGAAATTGATAGTGGCTGACCACAGGACTAGCTAGCTGTCTGTATTATTACCACTCCTCTACTAAAAAGCCACTCATAATGTTACATCAAGTGATTCATCCTACCTTCCTGAGGGGGAGCTGTATACACACTATAAATAGCTCATAGAATAAAGGGGAATGATTGTTTATGCCCTTGAAAAGGAGTATTCGACAGCTACTGACTTATTTTGTGGCTGTTGCAATAGGCCTGGCACTGTGCACAGTATGTTTTTTTCTGGTGACAGGTCTATGCAGGGCTCAGCCTATCACTACCTAAATTAATAGCACTGTCTGTTTCAATGCCTGCGAGCCACACACTACACACCAACAGGGCTGGATTTTCCTACCATCACTGGGAGCCTGATGGTAGGAAGTTTTTAATTAACCTTCAGCCTTCCTATAGAACTTCTAATATTAACATTCTTATTGAGAAGCTTTTATTGATATGGTGGTGGATTGAATGTTGCACTATCCTTTGAAATGAATCATTAGTCCTTGCACAAAAAAAAAGTTTCAAAGTAGAATTTTTATCACTGTAAATAAGCAACCAAAAATAATACAGCGTTATCATAGTCTCTTTTTTGTCAGTTAGTGTAGTCAAGGTCTCTAACACAGATAGCAGTTAGCATAGTCATTCACTTAGAGTTAGTTAGTGTGTGTGGTGCACATATGCGTGGGCACTGACACATTCCTCTGTTAAACTATCAACCTGTGAAGCACGGGATAGCCACTTAGTGCCGCTAAAGTGCTGTAAAACACAAATCAATCAATCAATCAAACTTAGAGTTAGTATAGTCAACAAACTATTCTTCAGGCTGATTTCTCTCTAATCCCATTGATTTTGAAAGCCCAGTAACTTTCTACATAAGGACACACACTGAAACCCTTTAGGCCTTAGACAATAAAAAAAAAATAGTGCTTTATTTCCTTAAGATTTCACCGACTTTGGCCAAAAATTGGCCCATTTTCGACCATTCATCTCACTTTAAACCTGTGTAAAATATTTTCTAATTCTCAGATCATGATAAGATTTTTACTTTTAAGTTCGGCTAAACTGTAGCAAACAACAACAACCATTTTTGTTAAATTTTCATTACTGATATCTGCTCTTGTCATGCAATCAAAACTCGGTGAAAAATCGGCCGTCAACGGCCGTTTTGAGGATACTAGACACGGCCGTTTTTGGCCGATTTGAGGTCTAACAGTTTAACTATAATTGTGCCGCTTCTCATGTCTGCCTATCAAGTATTTAGATGACAAAATAAAGGAATACATTTAAACATGATATACCTATCATCCACCATCATTGATCGACTAACTGCAGTTAACGTAGTCGGTGTCCTGACAGTGTTTATGGGGCACTGGATTCCTGGTTGCTATTATTGGAACATAAATTGCTGTGTTAGGATTTGGATTTCAACCGCATGTTTACCAAAACCAACTTATATTTACTTTGTCTGCCTTTAAAGAGTATAGAAGATTTTTTTCTTCTACACGCAGAGGCCTATACATAATATAGCCCCATCGAGTTAGAGAAATAATTTCAGATTTTGCTGTAAAACGAGTGCGTCCATTTACCTGCTGGAGTCTACCCTATGCAATAATGAGACATGCAACAGCTCTATACCGGTGCACAGCTTTTTAGACTTGATATCTAATTTCAAAAATAAAAACCAGGTTTCGTAGTATAATGTGCCTCAGAGATCTATTGGTTGATTTAGAATAAATAGACACCTAATGGCATGAATCCCTAGTGTAACCTCTATAAGTCCTCTAAATAAAATACCATTATGTACTGGTATATCATATATGCTTGTAATTCAAACTAGAATTAATGCTTCTGCCTGCCAATTTTGGTATAGCAGTAACTATTGTAAGCACGCGTGAGATGTCAGGATTATGGGACAGGGATTAGATCAAGTGCTTCCTAATCCAGCTTCATGCGTCTAACTATGGCTTATCCAGCATTATGACTCTAGCCAGGGATTATCTAGAGTGCTATGTAATATCTGATTGGCAAGGCGAGAAAGTCAACCAATCAGGAGGTATTCAAACATGAGTAAGGGAGTGATCATTTTTAACAACAGGGGAGGTGGTGGGTTTATGCGTGGATACGCAAACAAATTTCGACACCCCCCCCCTCTTGAGGGATGAAAATCGCACACGAACGTGCCCTTTTAGCCTATAGTAATGCGAAGGGTTTTCCACTGAATACAGGTGAAATCATTTTGACCCCCCCATCAGAGGTGTTTCTGACCCCCCGGTCAAGGGGTTGAAAAAATTCTGACCCCCCCTTCAAACCCACCAGCCCCCCCCCCTCTTGTTAAAAAATGATCACTTCCTAAGATCTACTTACTTCCATAGACCTACAATGGATCAGTGGGTTGGGCACATACACACACATATATATATTATGCCATACCCAGTTATATGAAGAAAAAAAATTACCGTTCTCTTTCCATGTCGACAGAGTTTTGCAACCGCCCCCCCCCCCCCGTTCAGCAGAATGATGGCAAAAAGGCTCACTTTCATTTGACAAAAA
The DNA here is from genome assembly GCA_949317995.1 of Acholoe squamosa. NCBI lineage: Eukaryota > Metazoa > Annelida > Polychaeta > Phyllodocida > Polynoidae > Acholoe > Acholoe squamosa. The sequence continues at coordinate 30,727,451 of OX439046.1, forward strand.
ATGCCATATGATAGATTTTAACCACCTTTACCCAGCATTATGACTCTAGCCAGGGATTATCTAGAGTGCTATGTAATATCTGATTGGCAAGGCGAGAAAGTCAACCAATCAGGAGGTATTCAAACATGAGTAAGGGAGTGATCATTTTTTAACAACAGGGGAGGTGGTGGGTTTATGCGTGGATACGCAAACAAATTTCGACCCCCCCCCTCTTGAGGGATGAAAATCGCACACGAACGTGCCCTTTTAGCCTATAGTAATGCGAAGGGTTTTCCACTGAATACAGGTGAAATCATTTTGACCCCCCCATCAGAGGTGTTTCTGACCCCCCGGTCAAGGGGTTGAAAAAATTCTGACCCCCCCTTCAAACCCACCAGCCCCCCCCCTCTTGTTAAAAAATGATCACTTCCTAAGATCTACTTACTTCCATAGACCTACAATGGATCAGTGGGTTGGGCACATACACACACATATATATATTATGCCATACCCAGTTATATGAAGAAAAAAAATTACCGTTCTCTTTCCATGTCGACAGAGTTTTGCAACCGCCCCCCCCCCCCGTTCAGCAGAATGATGGCAAAAAGGCTCACTTTCATTTGACAAAAAATGCCATATGATAGATTTTAACCACCTTTACCGGCAAACTGAAACTCGCACAAAACTAGACAATAGACCAATTTAGACATAAAGTGGTGGATAATTTGAAATAACTTTAGTTCAGTCGTGAAATACACGAATGTGAGGCATTCCTTAGATAAACAATGAGATGTACCGTCATGATATACCAAGCCTTTATGTAAGTTTAGAGATTCGCTGTCTATAATGAATCACATTGACGAAAGAATCAAATATTCAGTTTAACCAGTGCTTTCTGAAGTCTATCCAACGCTTTCAGGACCGCCCTACATTATTGAGAAACAGCACTAGGCTCTTTGTCATCACATTGACAGCAGTCCCGGCTCACAGATTTCACCCTTCTAGGAGACACCATAATTTGTATACATTATATATATATATATATATATATATATATATATATATATATATATATATATATATATATATATATATATATATATATATATATATGTGTGTGTGTGTGAGCCAGAAACTTTAAAATACGTTTTGTAGTGCATGCGAATGCGATGATGAACTTTTAAAAGCTGGCATAGTCGGTAAGCCCCAAAGGTTCTAGTGGAATGAGACCAGAATACTTTGACGTTTTTCACGTTTGACAAGAACGTTTCCAAAAGTAATAAACGCCCATAAATCAGATTTTTCAATCTTTTAAAGGGGGGTTTCCGCTATATGGCAGGGGCGTAGGAAAAGGGGGGGCAGGGGGGCCTGGGCCCACAGAGGAGGTGGGGCCTGAATATGTCTGCCCCCCCATAGCTCACCACTCAAATTGGACAAATATGAAATTAGGATAGGGAAATTGGCAGCATTGTTTAAAGATATGCCATCGAGGAATAACCTTTTATATAAATCGCATACAGCGATGCATCAACACCAGCACACTCAAACCGATAATTCATGGTGGCTGGGGTGCCCCCCCCCCCCCATGAAGGTTCGCTTCCTACGCCTCTGTATGGGTGAGAGTTGGTCTATTGAAAACCTCTCATGTTCTCAATAACCCTAAAAATGGTTCACAGACTGTCCTTTCCATTGCTTGCTTACACTTATAATCTGTACATCATTAAGACGAAGATGCATGTTGCTTTAAACTCTTATCTGCCATTATTGGATGTTAACACATAATTGGACCAGAAGGCAATGTGAACACCTATTTGGCATGGCAGAGGGCAACGTATTGGCCTAGACCTATATTACATGAGGATTAGCAGCATAAGTAAAGCCAATATTAGGTTTAGAACTAAGGGTCACCCAGAGGCAGATGTGAAGTAAATAGTATGTGTTGTACAAGGAGGCCTACTGCATGGCAAATGTCCATCCCTAAATGATGTGCAGGAGGACAGTCAACAATGGAAGTCTGATTTAAAGTACATGTATGCATGGAGCTATATATGCTTACTAAATGAATACCTTTCTTACCTTAGGGATGGGATATTGTTTTCTGTCAATAAAAGAAACAAGTACTGTGTAAAGGATTAACTGAAATCGCGACAAAAAAATACATCCCAGTGTGCACAGAACATAGCATCAACATTGACAACTGGGTGATATTGGGTTGATAGCGTTGATCAGCCTGTCTTCAACACTTCTTCAATGATTCCATTTCAATTTTGTCAACCACCACCATTTCAACATCAGATTAACTGTTGACATATCAACATTGAAATATTGTTCTTAATTCAATGTTGATTCAGCATTGTTTTGTCAACATTGAATCAATGGTATCAATTTCAATGTTGATTCAATAATAACAACTATCAATGTTGACCCAATGTTCAAACAATGTTAAATCAACATAGAAATACAAATGTTGATTCAGTGCTGATGTTTAGATGTTAAATCACAGTTGATTTGATTTTGTTGTGTCAACTTTGAAATTCAAACATATTTCAGCCCTGAAGCAACTGTTGATATGCAAACTTTGCAAATGTTCATTCAACACTGAATCAACGTTGATGTACCCTTAACCCGGTACTATGCACTGTCCAATGTTTAAGGTCATTAGATATCTAATTATAATTTCCCATGTTACAGAGAATCTCTGAACTTGTCATGGAGGAGAAGGAGAGGTTATCCCTGTCAACACTATCTCGTTCACGAGCCACGTCAAGAACGGGATCTCCCAGACTTCACCGAGGTAGGTCGCCTTGCTACTCCCTTTTAACTTCAAACTGCAACCCTAGGTATTCTGATAGTGATAGTATTAATATCTGCCTTTGTTCATATCAAATCGTTCTTCCTTTGCTTTTGATATGATGCATTTTTATATGAATATACCAGTATTATATGCAATTGCTTATTGCATGCTTTCATAGGAGAAGTCGGTAAGTCCCAAAGTATATCCCTGGTTGATGGTGTAATCATAACTATAAATGCTTACAAACCTCGAGATGTTAATCAAGCTCGGTGAAGAGACAGCCTAGCCCACAACGATTAACATAACATTTATGTAAACTATTAGACACCAGAGCTAGAATGAGATTTCAATCTAAATGCAGGGACCGAGAAAAAGAGAGAGCAATAGGCCAAAGCCTACAGGGCGATTTAGGGCTCCTAAATCTCTGCGATTTGCAACCTGTTTTTGAGGTTGTTCCCAAAATGACAGCAGGTAGGCCCTATAGGACTTATAACTACAGAAGGGAGTATAGAACACAAGCTCACCATTGCGATTATATAGGACCGAAAAAGATTTTGTAGTACTTCATGTAGATATAACCATTAACCAATATATAATATCTCAAATGGACTGAAACAGTGTGATTGTCTTCTATTCTCCCTCCTGTAGTTATATCTGCTTCTCCCAAATCACAACAGGTTGAAAATCGCAGAGATACTAGAGTTCAAAATCATCATGTGAGATTCGGCCTTAAGGTCAGAAAAGTTTCATTTGTTGACCTTACCCTGGCAGCTTGTGAAATACTAGTATCACCATTGTTCCGTTCCAGAAGGGTATGCAGTATTCAGTACTGTCTTTGAGCCAGCCTGCAGGCTAAAATTAATATAGCTCTCCCATGTTAATGATGCAGTATAAAAAATTATGTTGTGCATGGGGTTCACCTGTGACATTGTCTATTTATTTGAGACCAATTCAAAAGAGTAAACAGCTAGAACGTTAATGCTTTCTGGTTGTTTTAGAGCTGTAAACTAGATTATTCACCCAAAATAAATTAGATCGATGAATAAATGTACTACATAGTCTAAGTCGTGTTACAATTAACTATTTAACTGAAAACATGTCGGCCTATATTATTTGAGACAGATAGTGCCAATGCAAGGCATGTTTTATCATTAATGATGACGAACATAGGCTAATAGAATATTCAGAATAACATTCAAAGTTAGTGCCAAAATCTCAGTCACTTAATTCCACTGAAGTACATGTGTTTTTTGGTTATCATGTTCATGGAATGTTAAACTGTCTCCACCGAGAATGAAATCAATTTCCTTTCCCTGGGTATCGTAGATCTAACCTGAAATTGTGGAGATAGACATAATCATCTATGCCGACCCATTCTGTATATTTGAGAACAGTATAGGCATCCGTCTCTTTAATTAAACTAAAACGGTATATGGATACTTTCACAAAACTAAGAACAACACAACTAACCTGCCCCCATTACCTTGTGTAGCCGATCAGGTTGCCCCTACCACAGGTATGTATTTCTACCCCAATCAGTTTCATTTGGTATTTCGATCATTTCACAGTGAAACCTCGTTACAAGGAACATGGTAAAAAGGTCATCTATAGTTATGAGGGCACCGCCTAGACTCTTGCTTTATAGAGACTTATCAATAGAAGGCGTATTTTCATCCATTGCAGTGATGCAATCTTGAAAGAACAAAAAATAATATCGCCCAAGCCAAAGGCCACCTTATAACGAGGGTTTACTGTAAAAATAATTTGTACATATAGCAAGTACATGTAATGTGAAGAGCTTGTACATTCTTCGCTTGTTCGGATGGTGGTGAAGACATTTTTAATGTGTATATAGACGTCGCTAAGTATGAACCAGTTTTTTACCCCTCAAGAGTGTGACCTTTAATGGATTTGTCATTGTATGCTTCTGCTGCCTCTCTTATGAATATGAGAGGATTATGATGATATGGAAAATGTGTTTTACGTAATGCCCCACATCCATAGGTCCCATAATGCGATCTATATCTTCCTGTAAAGTGGCCTTGTTGCAAGTCCAAGAGTCCAGTTGATAGCGAGGACTCCAAACATTGCAAGTGGTAATCTCACCACTGCATACAAATTGAAACAACATGCATTTAGTTTAGTCTCTGTTAGTAGCATAAGTCAGTTCCGAATTTCTAAGCTTAAATTACTTTCGAATCAGAAAGCGAGAGGTAACATATATATCTAATGCTAAAACTAATTTTGACAGGTAACAGTCCAATTAATCCATTTGCAGCATAGCCTATACAATCGAAGAAAGTTTTCTTTTGGGCAAGGGAAGATATCTATGATTATTCAGACGTTAGGTTGCCTGAAAACTATGTGGCCTGTCACTCTAGGGCCATTAAGGGGCAATGTGCCTGAACCATCAAAAGTCTTCAAGACGAAGAGTTTGTGTCAGGGATGAAAAGTTGAATTTGACAGGTTTTGACTCATTTATTTTATTGTGTTCAATTCGAAGAACCTAGTGACTCTACATTTTTGTGTGTGCAGGACGATTGGCATCCCTGTCTATTAAACATTCTTCTTTTCATATGAAGAAAGTATGGAATGTGTATATATATTGTAACAGTAACATCTTCATCTTTGCAAATGACATAGAACAGTTTGTAGCCTATCGAGCAAGTACAATTTTTTTCGTCAGGAGAAAACCTTTCTCTACATGAAGTATTGCAGGAGCAGGCCATGCAGGAACACATGATGAAACATTTATGGCCAATTCGCATAGTACTTAGTGAGTTGTCAGTTTTATCAACAAAGGAATGGTGGTCGGTGTATTGAAAATTAAAAGGGGGGATTTCAGACCCTTTGCAGGTGGGAGCAAAAATAATTCATTTAAAAATATTTGGTAAGGGGGGGGGGGTAATCTAAATCCTCACTCCATGGAGGAGTGAGTGAGTAATAGGTGTTTAACGCCATTTTGACAGCTAAGGTCATATTCATGGCAAGAACTACATTACACAATTTCACAGAGGAATGTGTCAGTGCCTGCACATATGTGCACCACACACATTATGAGGGGATAGAAAAGAGGAGAAATAGACCCTTTTAAGTGGGCTAGGGAAGCCCGTCATCCATGGAGGAAAGCCCTCAGCATATGAGGGCGAAAACCCAGGGCGAAAATCCAATATTCCGTTGTTAATAGGGAGGTTTAGCACCCACTGCGTGAGCAATAAAACGCAGACGTACAGCATACCTACAGCATTGATACGTCTGCGTTAAATGAGCTACGGAAGACGTACATCGTCGTTGCTAAACCTACCTAATAAATGACCACTGCCTTAGTTCTCGAGGTTCAGTTTATGGTCTGTAACATATGGTGGTACTGGTGAAGGTGTGTAGGTAGAGGAGGGTGGTCATGTTTATTTGATTAATTAGATCCCAAGCCATTATGTAAACATTATGTAATTTCACAGAGCAGGGGTTCCATGCAGCTCAAACACATCATGGCGTTGACCAAATAGTACTGTAAATATTTCACTGTCTCCAGGTGCATTGCCTTGGTGGATACCTATGGCTCCTTAGTCAACAAGAAAGATATTGAGTAATTTGATATTGATTTGATATTATAAGATATACAGCTTTTAATGTACTAATGATTCAATATTGATAATTTCCATATGGAGACGAAGTTGCACAACCGTACTCCAAATGACACTTATCATCATTCTACTATTTCCCCTTTTCGCGATTAAGGCTAAGATACGATTGGATCATATCATTTAGTATGAAGTGATTCAATCGACCAGGTTATTAGCCAGCTACCCAGAAAAAGGGGACCTGAGTATGAAAATGGCTAAAAGGTAACTTCAATGAAAGTTTTAACAGGCCACAAGGCCCTCCCCATAACGAACTGTTACTACAACTGAAAAGTAATACATAATAGTCTGAAACCTCTGGAGACTCCTGTGCGACTTAAGACTGTGAATTAAGATACGGCCATTTTATTCTAATAACTTGGATTACGGATCCGGCGACGAGATTCTTGGCAAAATCCAAAAAACCTCTGGCAGATGAGATTTTTCAACATTTAGGGGTAAAAAAATTATAAAATGTCGATGGAGATGAACAAATATAAAGTTTTAACCTTTACATGTGACATACAATTGTCAAAATCAACCTTTTCTTGGCTGAAATGTACATTTGGTGTCCCAAAACATGACTTAAGATGGGCCTTTTTTTTTTTTTTTCCTCTGGCCGATGGGATTTTTGGGCTCTAATTTCGGATTTTTTTTTTCCTCTATCCGACCAAAGTTGAGGGTGAAAAATCCCGTAATCCAAGTTATCAAATTTAGGTGGCCTAACCCAGGTCCAGGAATGAACAAACAACATCCCACTGTGCTCCCCTACTAAAATGCATATTGATCCATCGAAAGTAGCTCACATTATGACCATTGCTAATCCGATATACTAATGCAGCCAGCTCAGACACAGGATCACCACCATCATTGAAAAAGAAAGTCGAGTTTGAAAGATTTGCATTTTCAATTTTGATGGAGGATAGGTCTTTTGTTTAATACACATTAGTAGGCTAATACAATAAAGGTCCTATCTTACAAACATTTGTGGTGGATACTAGAAGATGGCAATGGTATTTTGACCTACCGTAATCTCCCGCGTATAAGACGCGTCCTCTACGCCAAACAAAATGCTGGGGAGTCTTATAGGATGTACTGAAATTGGGGGTGCGTCTTATACGAGGGGTAATTTTACTATAGAAATGTATTGAATTTACAAATATCAGCATTAAAATGTGCGTCTTATACGCAAAAATGCATGTGCTGAGTTTGGGGTGCGTCCTATACGGCACATGGCTATTGTATTATTGACCAATGGGAAGCATCCCTGGCATTTACTGCGGAGACGGGGGCTAAAGGTGTTAGTCATAGTGCAGTCGGGGTCTAATGGCGGCCTCCATAGCCTAATGTGCTAATGCCCTATACGCGCAACGCATCTTCTACGCGGGAGATTACGGTAGTTGGTGTTATGATCTGCTTTAGGAAATGCACATGTCATTGACTTTTACATGATGATGAGTCCGGGTTATGAGTATGAAATTCATGTTCGCTTTTCAGCTTTTTGTTTGTTCTCTAAGGACAATTTATTTGTGCTTTGTTTTGTGTTTGTTTGTTGATTCAGATCCATAGTCACAGTGACCTAATTATTGACGTCACTAGTATAATCCAGTCCCACCAGTTTGGAGCTTAAAAATGACGTCACAATTCCAGCCCTCCATGTAGTCCCTATTTAAGAGGCATTGGGGGATTAACGACAAGGGATCATAAGTGGGTTCATTGAGTGTGAGGTTATTATGAAGAACATAACTCCATTGTTGGAGATATGTATATGTAAGCCCAATCTTACAGATGATTATAAATATGGAATATTTATTGACTTTATTGCCTAGAAAATGATTTGATATGATAAAGATTATGGATGTATTCTAAAATAGCTCTGTACCTTATACCTAAGTGACCATTTGCACTCTAAAAATGTATACACCCATATTGTTAAGTAGCTGCCTAACAGTTTAAGAACATACAATGCATAAGGGAGTACATGTACATGTACTGTAACGACCCCGTGGGATCGACATGATGTATGAACTCGATCTCACCCTAGCTGCATTCAAACATCATACATGATACAACTTCTTCCAAGTGCTAAATGATATACTACTTCAGGATTCTATAAGAAAAAGGCCCATATCAGTGTCGACTGTCTTGACATTGTCTTCCAAAACTCCGAACACAGTCTTGCTGCTTTGAGGAAACTGATTCTCAAGGCTGACAAGGGGCTATTTGTTTTAATTGAAATACACTATTCACTTTTGTTTGATTTCTTCTCTTCTTTTTGTAAAATCAATATGATCCTATTCTTTCAGGTGATTCCTGGAGACCCAGTACCTCGACCCAGATCGAAGCTACCTTTTCATCACCTGTGCCAAAATCGGGTTCTGAAGAATCGTTAAAGAGCAAACCAGAAGAAACCCCCAGGCCCTCCGCTCTCAAATCAGCCAATGGTAGGCGGCGAAAGGGCGAACCCAAGGTCCGCATTGTCACTACAAATTTGGAGGAATCACAGACCACAAAAGAAGAAAATGGCACAACCTCTATGCCCAAGCCAAAGAGCACAGCCTCAAATGTAGATGCTGTAAATAATAATGATAAAAAACAAGCAGATATAAAATCTGAAGGAGTTTCTAAACCTGACAGTGATACCCATTTATAGCCTGTGGCTGTTCTCTAGTTTTATGCATTAATTCCATTTGTCATCATGATGAACGAATTTGACCCTGGTGAGTAACTCGCCATATTCATGCATAGTGCTAACTCGGTGCAGCATAATGCAACAATGTAGTTACTCGCCACATTATATGTTGGTGCATCATGCCACAAATGGACATTAACTCTTGAGGTATTCCACTGCCTCCAAAGAGTTAGGCACTAACACTAACATCTGTGATAAACCTTATGCATTATTCGACTGAAAGGCTTTGAGAATTGGAATTGCTGTAGCCATAACTAGTATTGTTCATGTATATATCGACGCCTTAACATCAGTTGTAATTGAGATTGAAATGAATCTACCAGAAACCCTTTTCGACCCATCAACAATTTCCAAGTTAGAACTTTAAAAAGTCCAATGACTTATCTCTAAAGCACTATCACTTAATGTAGCCCTATATTAGTGGCAAAAGATACTTAATTATAAAAGTGGCAACAATGGAGCTATAGAACAATTTTATTCCATTACAAAATCCAACATGCCCAAGTCCCACGCTCTGACTTATTACTGCTTTTCCCATAACTCGAGAGTATCGATAAGGAAAGCTCTATCACTTAATGCTCATGAGAATCTGGCAGGAAGCAAATTTGGTGAACACCACACAGTGGGTAAGACTTTCACATGGTTCAATGTCTACATCTAACTCTATTTGGATATGCAATTGTAGTGCAATGAGTGGGGAATTTTAGAGATGGTGAAGGAAATTGGGTTTTCGTCTGAAAAAAACCCTTTCTCTATATGAAGTATAGACAGGGCAGGCCATGCATTAACACATGATAAAACATTAAGGGTGCATTTTAACAGGGATAATTCATATTTGGGAAGTTGTTGGTTGTAGCAACGAAGGGATGGCATTTGGTGTATTGAAAGGGTGGGGGGATTTTTATAGACTTTTATAAGATTATTAAGAGGCACATTATAGAAGCGTACTATAATGACATTTGAGGATGATATGATGCCCCTAGGATTAATAAAATGTGCATATTTCGAAGCGCTAATAAGAGCCAACTCTCTAGGGAGGCAAAAGCCCAATGAGTATTAAAACACTATGCAACAATGAAACGGTGAAAACTGAGCGTAATAACCATACCCTTAAACTAATAGGTCTGGGGGTCTATGTTTGGACTCATTAATCTCTAATCAACAATGGTATTATTATGGACATGCACCTCCCTAACTGTGATATGGTATTTTCCACGAGATCATCACTGTGCCTCTAGACTTCACCCATGACTTATTATTTTCATGGATTTCATGGATTATTATTTTTTGGAATTCTGACCACGCTCGTTACTGTTCAAACCCTTGATATGCATAAGTATATCTCGTAGAAAGGCTTGATATACTTATACACAATAGGAAGAACATGTGGGCCAACACTATTATATTTAAGTATATACGATTGCAGGGTGGACTCTAATGAAAAAAAGTGCCTTATATGTCGAATTCTGAATGAGCTTATGCCTATAGGGCATTAACATATTAGGCTATGGAGGCCGCCATCTTGGTTAGGCCCCTGACTCCAGAGCAGAGCATTCTGGGTAAATTTCTTATTAGCCCCCAAACAATGGTCATTGATAACACTGATAAGCTGTACCCTACCCCTTATCTTAATCACCCTAAGTATCTCTCTATTGTTTCAGGTGTGAAGTAAGGTGATAACCCTGATAGGGAGACCATGTCCTGATTGGCTTACCTGTGGTATCAAACAGAAATTTCAATGATCTATTGGTCTAAAATTTTCAATATTTAATCTATTTCTAGATCATCTACTTAAAGATGTTGATATGAAGAATCCACACATATGATTTATAGAAAAATCCTATGGATAGTAATTAATTGGCAGGTTGTCAAATTAGACTATACAAAGAGGCCAAATAATGATCTAGCCCCCAACTACATGAGCCACCTAGCTGATTTCCTTAGTACCAGCAATGTGCTAGTCCCGTATACATTTTTATAGTGTGTAGTGCATTATCATACGGGCCTCTGTGTTTTAATTATGGAGATGTATCACTTTATGTATATTACTTGTAAATGGTTGTGAGGGTGTCTAATTTTGTGAGCAATGCTATGTACTATTTGTTAAAATATGACTAAAGCGTTTCGGGGTGATGATGTCCAGTACATTATATGTCTATTTATGTGTGTATAATTTTGTACATACAGTCCCTTATATGAGACGGTAAATCTTGCATTTACCATTGCTTATTCAGTGAGGGAAGCACGCGAGCGCGGGGGGGGGGAGCTAATCTAAACATTGTCTCGTAAATTTATGTGGAGTTATCATTAATGCTCAGCAGGACTGGGCATAAATCTGCTTTTTTAATAGTTACGTTTGCATATCTTATTTGTGATGATTTGTAAATATATATATAGGGGCCTATGTGTATACTCAATTCTAATTACGGTAGGCCTATCTCTAGAATATTAGCCAGACTGTTGTAGTTCGGTAGATACAATGTATGTATACACCTTGACGATTATGATGATAATCATTTACTGATATGCCCTTCATTACTCATGACTGTTGTCATTTCTGTTGATTATGACCTTCTTTTGATTATATAGACCTTCATAAATGATCGTTAAAAACGCTGTTTAAATTATACATTGATTTTTTCAACTCCAGAAAAGTGTCTTGCTCATTGCGTATTGATCTATAGTTGGGTTCAATAGTTTGAGGGAAGATACTGATGTTGATATACTCTATATTTTCGAAATCAAGAAAATGCCTTCCATCTGGATTCTAAGAAGTCATTTGACCCACATTGTCATGGTTACTATGAATGCAGGCTGGGCCTGTATAAGTAAATATGTCCTTCAGGAAAAACTTAAGCCTGAAGTGCCCCTGTGTTGTAGAAGATGAATAAGTGGATTTGCCCTTATAGATTTATATATCATGTCTGAAGGATTTTAGGAATGTAACAGTTAAATCTGATTGCTGCCTCATTGCATTATGCTGCATATATCATAACATCTTGGAGAGGCGGCTTCCTTCTAAATTATTATGAGACCTTGTGTAGGTCTAAATGCTTGAATTATAATGATTCATGGAACTTTTAACCAATATCATTTGTACATGTAAATATATGCATTTCATATGAAAAAAAGCCATGTTTTACGTCTTTTCTCTTTCTGAAATGCTGCTGAAATGACATTTTCACATAGTCACAGTGACCGGATTATTGATGTCACTATAATCCAGCCTCACCAGTCTGGAGCTTAAAATGACCTCACAATTCCAGTCATCCATGTAATCCCTATTTAAGAGGCACTGAGGGATTAACGACAAAGGATCAGAAGTGGGCTTTTTGGGTGTGAGGTTATTTTGACAAATACAGCTCCATTGTTGCAGGTACATATGTATTCATAAGCCCAATCTTATAGTTGATTATAATGTTTATGGATTTAAGTGGCTAAAAAATTAGTTGATATGATGAGGGTTATGGATGTATTCCAAAATATCTCTGCACCTTGTTATGACTATCTTATAGACCTTCATAAATTATCATTAAAAACACTGTTTTATACATTGATTTTTCAACTTGAGAAAAGTGTCTTGCTCATTGCATATATCTATAGTTGGGTTTTAATAGTTTGAGGGAAGATATTAAAGTTGATATACTCTATATTTTCGAATTCAAGAAAATGCCTTCCATCTGGATTCTAAGAAGTTATTTGACCCACATTGTCATGGTAACTATGAATGCAGGCTGGGCCTATATAAGTAAACATGTCCTTCAGGAAACACTAAAATAGCCTTGAAGAAGTGTTCCTGTGTTAAAGTAGATGGCTAAGCGGCTTTGCCCTTTTTAGCTTTATATACATGTAACATGTCTGAAGGATTATAGTTAAATCTGATTGCTGCCTCGTCCCATATGCTACATAACATGTGAGAGAAGTGACTTCCTTGTAAGTTATAGGAGACCTTACAAGTGTAGGTGTAAATGCTTGAATTATCTTTAGGTTCACGGACCTTTCAACCAATATCATTAAATTTTTTACATGCAAATAAATGCATTTCATATAAGAAACGACTGTTTTATGTCTTTTCTCCTATTGAAATGCTGCTGAACAGGTATACATTTCACATCTTGTTATCTATCACCCGAGTCTGTGTAATACTGTTTTATACATCGGGATGTACAGACCAAACATATATGCAAAATTTACGATGGCCCCCTTGCAGAAAGCTATATAATATAGACAAAGTGCATAAGAATAAGTTTTCAACAGATTGTCACTTAATTGGATGAGTATGGTGTTAAAATCAAAACCATATAATAGGTCCAAAATATAAGCATGGCCTCAGGTACCTTTTCATAAAACAAAATCTAAGTTATTCCGTCACTATCCACAGTAATGGTCGGCATTACAATATTAACGTTTGTAGGGATCAGTGGCGCTCGTCTGTCCATGTTTTCAGAACTTATATTCCACTTTTTTTTTATGTGGATGTTGGTTCCGGGTATTTGTTGCGATGTTATGGAGTCTATTTTTTATTTACCATTTTGATTAGTTTTTTTCTTTGTCTTCAAGAGAAGCTTAGAGGGTTCCCTAGTGCCGGGGGTCCGGGCGGGGGTCATAGCAAAAGTAGTCATGAAAATTCAGTCCATGGTCCCAACTCTCTGCAAAAACACCTTGTGTGATGTCTAAGAAAAGCAAGTGTTTATCACACAGAAACGTACCAAGGAAACTTAGTCAACAAGGTCTAACCAGAGATGCCACTCACTGGCCGACAAGAACCGGGAAAACTGGACTTTGGACACCTTTTCCCAAGAATTTAACATAATTTGATACAGAAATCTTGGAATCAAAACCAGGAATTCCTGGTAAACCAGGAAAAGTGGCATCTCTGGTCTAACTTATGTTAGTCATACTCATTGACTACCCAAATCAGGATCTCTGCTAGGAGTTTTAGGCAAGCTAACTTATCTTAGTCACTTTGGCTTGGATCCCTAAGTAACTGACTATCATGGCATTATAATTATTGTCTTTACACACCAGGTGGCAGCCTGGTTTAAACAGGATTTTTAGTGGATGTAAATAGTTTGATGGATGTCAAAATGATAATTTTTTTCATGTACAGTATACATATTTGAGACACTCAAATCCTTCGAGGATCAGAAACTCGTCAGCAGTGACCACTTTAGGTGCTGAAGTTGACAATACCTAAATCTACAGCTTTATGTCTTCATGGGGTAGTCATAGGGGATGACTTTAGGCCATCAGTGACGACCTAAAATCGTTACTTTGGCAACATATTTACCCTCATCCTGATCTGAAGTAAATAATATCTCTCATGTCTACTATCACTGAAGACATTGAACTGTTGAATATTGTATTTCTCTTCCCCTACCATCCGTAACTGACATGTGCATTAGGGTATTCCAAGCCTGCAACATGGGTCAGAATGACCATTACATTCTTAAAGGTACATCTATTCACCTATTATCAGATGTATATTGAATCAATACAATAATAGTGAATTATACTAGATCTCCAAACACAAAAGAGGTACCTTAACTGGAAATATCAGTGTTGTGCACTAGATATTCTCGCAACCATCTTTATTTTAAAAGAATTTTTTTTCTGTCAAATGGTTTTTGCACCCATTACCTACTTTCTATTTGGAATTTGGAACAAGAGCAAGAGAAAAAATAATAGTAGTGACATGACAGCACAATTAAATGCTTATGTAGAAATGATGATGAGGGGCCAGGGAGAAAGGTTATTAGGATTAGGTCATTATGCATACTGCAATTGGGTGAAATACGGGATACCTGTATACTAAAGGACCATGCAGGGTAGTTAGAATGATGAATTTAGGTTGTCACAAAGGCATGGCGACCCTAAACTCGTCAGTTATGATGACTTACTAACCTCAAAAAGCTTGGCAAAATATACCAATTCGCTTGATGAGTTGTAGATAAACTACTTAGTCAGATAGAAACACATATCTTGTGATAAATCTACATTTATACAGTATCCACAATTGCAAATGCTTCTTTTTGAGAAACCCAGAGCAACTTGGCTCAGGGGAAGGAAACCCAGACTATTAAACCAGGGGCTCCAAATGAAAATAATATTGATGGGCATTTTACATGCTTCCTAAATGATGTTATGAGACTCTGATTGGTAGGGTGTGAATCCTATGTAGAGCTTACACGCACCATTTGAATCAAACAAAAGTGTCTTTAGTCGGGGATTTAGTGCCCTTAGTGAAATACATGTAGTCAGTAATATTTGACTAAGAAAAAGAGGGACATTTTAAGACAGCTTTTGGACTAAACACCACTTGGTAGAAAGTCTGGCACAGACTTCTTGACTAAGAGTATGAACATTTTTCAACAATCGGGGTGCAAGGGTTGTTTGAGTGGGGAGGGGGGCAACGTTTTTTTCGACCCCTTGACTGGGGGAGGCATGGCAAAATCTTTCAGCTCCTCTGATGGGGTGGCTAATATGAGTTGAGTTTGAGTTTTAACAAGTTTATTGGCAGAAATCATACATGTACGTTTTTTCAGATCGGCCAAAACACGGCAACAGGAAAGAAATAGTGTAGCGCTCAATCAGGTTGTACAAAGTTACATCAGGCAGGCATCATTTTGGGTGTAGATCATTACGATATTACTAAAGACATAACTAAAGCCTCTTAGGGGCTGTATGTATCACCATGATTTGCACAAGTCGATTATCCGCAGGCAGCATGTATATTACATCTTTCAAAAATAATTGCGTAGTCTATCAAGTGACGGTTATACACCAAATACATTCAGATTTTGTTCATGAATTCTTTCTTACTGCCTATCTGCTGAGTATTTGCATCCACTTTGTCCCAAAGGACACATCCCCTGTACAGTGGTGACTTATCATACGTCAAACACCTAGATCTGGATACCTTTAACTGTTTTTTAACATTGCCGCGCAAGTTCCTGGCAGGGAGTTTGACACAGTTTGGATCACAAGAAACATCATACATCATAGATAATAAGTTCTTATCACGTCTAACCTTTAGCATTTTCATGTAAGTTCTAACATGGAGATCGTATATAGATATATCCCGAGTATTAAAGATTCGAAGACATAACCGTAGGCAATGATTCTGCATAAGTTGTAAGCGGCCAACACTGGATTTTGGACCACTTTCATGTAGAAAACTTGCATGTTCCAGCACAGGTAGAACCATTTGTTTGTATAAAGTCAGACACAGCTTATTATCGACAAATTTCCTTAACTGTCTTAATTGGTACATCTTGTGGCGGAAACTACATATTATTTTTTCGTTGTTTCTCCGAAAATTAAGACCACGATCAATGATAACACCAAGGTAATTGAATTCATCAACCACTTCAAGGCGCTTACCATCCAGTTCAGCACTCATTATACTCAAATTGTGTCTGGCATTAAGTAAATCACTTGCACACCATAACAACTTTGTTTTTTCATTATTGATAGTAAGCTTGAACAATTTACACCATTTACTGATACTATCCAGATCAGACTGTAATTTCCTTAGTACATGATTGGGGTCGGTATCATTGACATAGATAGCGAGATCATCGGCGTACAAACAGAATTTGCAGGATTTTATAACCGATACTATACTATCAATATATATTATAAATAATAACGGACCTAACACGGACCCTTGCGGGACGCCACACGTTACAGCCTCTTCAGCAGATACACGCCCATTGGCAGTAGCATATTGCTTTCTGTCCTTAAGATAAGAATTAAACCAGGATACACACTGTACAGATAAATGCAAATTCCTAAGTCTTCCTAGGAGGAGGGAGTGGTCGACCGTATCAAAAGCCTTTCTCAGATCTAGGAAGACTACAGCCGAGCACTCCCCCCTGTTAAATCCTTCAAATAGATCTTGAGTCAAAATATAAATAGCACCATTAGTAGATCTACCTGGAACAAAGCCAAACTGTCTTTTAGATATAAAATCATTATCCAGTAAATACCTAATTAACTGGCGGTGGATTGATTTCTCAATTAGTTTCAAGACAATATTGAGTTGACTCACTGGGCGCCAGTTTGAGATATTCAGCAAATCGCCTGACTTTGGCAACGGTATTACATTAGCTATTTTGAACATCTCCGGTATGACACTATTAGTGATTGAACCATTAATTATTTGAAGTAGTATATGTGGGATATGTAACAACACGTTTTTCACCACATTTGCTCTGAAGTGTTGAATACTCGATGATTTTGCAGAGTTGATACCGTTAATAATATTAGTGCAGGTTAATAAATCAATAGGCAACAATTCAAACAATTGGTCACGTTCAGGGACATGGGAAAGTATAAGGTCAGTAATCCATCGATGGTCGGTGTTACTGACAACTGGTATCAGATTCGCAAGGTTAGGACCAATACAAGTATAATATTTATTTACAAAGTCAGGAATCTCAAGGTCAGGGATGCCAGTACCATGCTCATTTATTAATGACATTTTTATCTCAGTGCGAGGTCCCTTCCATAAACTACTTATTACATTCCAAAAACGCCTTGGGTCAGTTTTGTATTTATTAAGATTCCTGGTTATCTCTTTTTGTCTGTTCAAGACCAGCTTATTTTTTATTTGTTTGTCCAGGTCTCTAATTTTGGCTCTGAATGGATTAGCATCCTGACCTCTGTAACCCCGGAGTTTCTTAAGAAATCTTTTTTTCTTAGCAGTCAAAAAAGACAGATTCTGATTAAAACCAGTAGGTGCATCCATATTAATGGCCATTTCCTTAACTGGGTGATGTCTATCCAGGTACACACGGATGCAATTTACAAATTCACTATAAAGTTCACCTGGAGAAAGCATAAGGTTTTCAGTGAGGGCAGCATTATTCACATAATTATTCAAAGCATTTTGATCAAAATTCTTATATGATCTACCAGTAATTGAACGAGTTTGACACCTCTCTATTCTTCTTTGTTTCTTTATAGCAAATACAGGGAAATGATCACCAAATTTGTAGTCAAGCAGACCATTTGTGGAAATATGCGGAGAGTTACAATAAATATGGTCCAAAGTAGATCTGCCCCTGGTATGATAATATGTTGATCTAGTACGTATGATTTTACCTCTTTTCAGCAAAAGAAAAAGCCTGCACATTACTATAGATCGAAAGGGCCCATTCAGTCCCTGCGGCGAGGGTGGGGGGGGGGTGAGGCATTTTTTTTTCTTATCTTGACCCCTGTTTACGCAATTTTAGACCTAAACAAATCATGTTTAAAACCTAAGCATCTTTCTTTTTTTACAGTGTATATATGTGACCGGATCTGGCCAGGGACGCAGGGATGGGCGTTGGGAGTGCTTGTAAATCAGGGATGAAAGTCACACAGCATGAAAATCCCTGAAATGGGAAAATATTGGCCCAAAAACATGGACTTTTACATGAATGTATAGGGCCTGAGAACTTTAAAATCCCTGAAATCAGGGAAATCCATGAAGACTTTCATCCCTGCTAAATATTCCTTGTGTGCGGGCTTAGGGGCCGGGATTAAGGCCTCTCAAAAAAAATAAATAGTGAAAATAGTTATTATTAATAGTGCTGTAGCTAGTTGTATTCCCGGGGCCTTAAGCTTTAACTTTATAACAAACACGAAAGAAAAACTTTTTAAAATTTTTTTTTAGTAGCCTGCAGGCCTATAAGCGCCCGGACGCTCATTAATTTCAACCAGGCCATACCCCAGGCCGTTATTTGTGAATGGCTCTTATTCAAGGCCCGGCGCTTCTACAGGCCAACAATGTAATCCCAATCATTCACTGCTGATCTCTGGGATGAGATAGTACCCATCTGATAACTGTTATCAGAGATAACCACTACCGGCATCAGCAATGGCCACGCCCATCAGCCAATCCTCTACCTCGGTATAAAGGAGGTATATTTGATGTAACAGCCGTTATCTGACATGACATAACTACACGTTCCACATGTATCTTACATAATTACATGTAGTCTGAGCCCCGAGTGTGAGCCAAAATCAATAGTACAGACATGCGCACTGGATGCCACGTACATTTTACAGGCACCAGGCAGACCAGTACCATATATAAAGGGAAGCTACATACCTAATCTGCAGTAAGGTGAGTTTTTCATATTATTTTGTCAATTTTCCTCGTTTTACTGACACATTGCCTCGTATTACTCCCACTTCCTAATGATGTAGGCCTATAGACAGACACATTGCACGTAGAAACGATACAAAGAGGGAACTATGAAGTATACTGTATTTTCAGATCTATATTATATCAGTATAGTAGGCAAAGCTAGGCAATTATTAATGTTGGATGGACATAATGGTGAGACTGGTAAAACAGGATAATCCTGAATAGCTTATAGTGAGCGTAATGAAGTCTGGTGACAGGGACAAGGTTTGTGAAATAACAATGAATTTTCATTTCATTCAAAAGAGATTTTTCTGAATATATTCTGGGTGGCGGCAAGACGCCGGATGTTATCCAGTACGCGCATGCGCAAATTCTCTATCCATCCCAGACACTTATGTAACCTGTGTCTGGTTGGTATACAGTCTGGTCGGGAGTCTGGTTCAGCCTGGTTCAGATCGCCATATTCAAACTCCGACTTCACGGCGTTCCTTGTGTCAATTCAAACTAAAATACTCACGAAGATCGGACACCAGCTTAAGGTTTTTTTCCTAATCAGTTAGACATTATCACCAGGCTCTGCAAATCCATTGGAACTGTAGGCCTACTAGTTTGCTGTGTTTTGCTGTTATGAGAATACACAATTTGACAATAAAAATAAGGGCCTGGTCGATTGAACATTGTGCTAATTTTAGAATAGATTCAATGACATTTGAAGATTTGAAGCCCCATATAAATACCCATTTTTTCAACTCAAACTCAAATGATCAGCAATAAGTTTCTTATATGTCTAGTAGACATCACCAGATCTAGCACTGATAAAACTGGCCCATTCGACAAATGACAGGGCCCTATTACGTTATGATAGCATATCAGGATAACAATTCAGGTCCAACGGGGAAATCTAAAAGTGAAAATGGAAAGAGAAATCCTACAGGAAGAAATATCTACTAGCAATTTGGAAGCCAGATTTTTCGGGGAATGACATAAACAGTCATTTTACATCAAATTATGTTGTTATTGATAAATCATTCCAATATGGATCAAATTAATTGGGTAGTCCATAGCATTCTCTATCGGATAATCCTTCTGTACATGTACGTGTTATAAGCGATTAGATAAAAAAATCAAAAGGTTATGTATTGGCCGGTTTGGGAAGCTGGAAAAATATATTCTTATAACTATATGACTAGGATTAGGAACATTATGATCGATGTTGGGGAGTATTAAGTCTAAAGTGCTTTGGTATGGAGAATGCAAAAGTCTATCACTAAACAAGTTAGGTCTTTTAGGGAGTTAGATTATTTAGAAAACGGAAATGACTATAAATATCATACATGCAAAATCTAAGTTTCTCACCTTTTTTTTTTTTTTTTTTATAAAAAATCCATCTGAGTGGGCCTAAATCTTGTGATTCGTCCACATCTCATGCATGTTATCATTGGGGGAGGGGAGGGGTGACCCGGTGGGGGAGGGGGCTCAGTTTTTCTTTCTTGTCCGGAGGTATGCAATATCATGATTTTGTTACTTTCACTTTTGGACACCAGGTGCCAGAGCCATGGAATATCCCTTTGAATAAGGCATTTGTTTAAAGATAGTCCATCTACCTGCCCACTGAGTGATCGTAACAGCAAACAGTGGGAGAAATGTAATTCTGCTAGTTGACCCATTGGAACTTTTTCTTTAGTACCTAGTAGTAGCCTAAGTTGGACCCCCTAAGAAAATTTTCCCGTCCAGTGATTATTTCCATGAATTTGAATGTAAAAATCTCTACATTTTAGAAGGATATCTCATAGCTCTCTGGTGCTAGCAAAAAAAATCCAGGAATTTGAATTGTGCAATCAAAAATTTATGTCAATAGTCCAATTGAGGCAACCAGGTGCCTAAATTGGACCAATTGGTATCCCAAATTGGACCAATGTGCATTATTATTCTCTATTTCCTTATGTTTTCCTTCATTTAAAAAATAAATAAAACTAGGGAATGTTTGATATATGATATTACATATCCTCTTGCTATTTTCATCAAAAGCATGTGAATTTGCTTGATCTGTACTGGAGTAAGAAATAGGTTACACTTTGGTCCAGTTTAGAAAACTAGGCCTAGGTCCTCTTAGGAAACTAAATTGAACCTATTATTACAACTATGGTCCAATTTACCTGCCCACTGAGTGATCGTAACAGCAAACAGTGGGAGAAATGTAATTCTGCTAGTTGACCCATTGGAACTTTTTCTTTAGTACCTAGTAGTAGCCTAAGTTGGACCCCCTAAGAAAATTTTCCCGTCCAGTGATTATTTCCATGAATTTGAATGTAAAAATCTCTACATTTTAGAAGGATATCTCATAGCTCTCTGGTGCTAGCAAAAAAAATCCAGGAATTTGAATTGTGCAATCAAAAATTTATGTCAATAGTCCAATTGAGGCAACCAGGTGCCTAAATTGGACCAATTGGTATCCCAAATTGGACCAATGTGCATTATTATTCTCTATTTCCTTATGTTTTCCTTCATTTAAAAAATAAATAAAACTAGGGAATGTTTGATATATGATATTACATATCCTCTTGCTATTTTCATCAAAAGCATGTGAATTTGCTTGATCTGTACTGGAGTAAGAAATAGGTTACACTTTGGTCCAGTTTAGAAAACTAGGCCTAGGTCCTCTTAGGAAACTAAATTGAACCTATTATTACAACTATGGTCCAATTTACCTGCCCACTGAGTGATCGTAACAGCAAACAGTGGGAGAAATGTAATTCTGCTAGTTGACCCATTGGAACTTTTTCTTTAGTACCTAGTAGTAGCCTAAGTTGGACCCCCTAAGAAAATTTTCCCGTCCAGTGATTATTTCCATGAATTTGAATGTAAAAATCTCTACATTTTAGAAGGATATCTCATAGCTCTCTGGTGATAGCAAAAAAAAAAATCCAGGAATTTGAATTGTGCAATCAAAAATTTATGTCAATAGTCCAATTGAGGCAACCAGGTGCCTAAATTGGACCAATTGGTATCCCAAATTGGACCAATGTGCATTATTATTCTCTATTTCCTTATGTTTTCCTTCATTTGAAAAATATATAAAACTAGGGAATGTTTGATATATGATAATACATATCCTCTTGCTATTTTCATCAAAAGCATGTGAATTTGCTTGATCTGTACTGGAGTAAGAAATAGGTAACACTTTGGTCCAGTTTAGAAAACTAGGCCTAGGTCCTCTTAGGAAACTAAATTGAACCTATTATTACAACTATGGTCCAATTTAGGGAACTCAAACTGGTCCAATTTAGGCAATGTTGCATCTTTCTCATTGATAGTTTGTTTTCTAAAATATGACAATTATTTTTTATGAAATTTCAATTTAGTTTTTAAGTATAATGTTGCCTAGCAACTAGAAGGGCTTAAGGTGGGTCTAGATTTTCTTCATTTTTCTCCCAGAAGTACAAAAAATCATCTAGAATAAAATATGAAAAGAAAGGTAGGGGGTTCCGAGCTACTTTTTTTTTCTACAGATTTTTGAAAAATAAAAGTATTTTAATCTTCACCTAGAAATTAGAGAAAATGTGTCTCAGATTTGAGAATTTTTTCTGTCATAACTATTTAACACAGAGATATGACACCTCGCATGGTAAACGGTCTGATATCCTTATTTATTAAGAATTTTTTATTTTAAGTTCATAACATGGCATTCTGGGTAAATTTCGCATTTTTTCGGAAAAGAGATGGGTAAATTTTCTATTATTTTATAATAAAATCAAATAAAATTCATATGTTCAACCACTAGATTTTTCTTAAACTTCTTCAGAATATTGTTCAGGGATGAAAGTCAACAATGACAAAAAACCTTGAAAAATGAAACAACTTTAAATGCATTGTATATGCCCTCCAGTCCCATCCATAAGTGTGTTACAGGGTTTGTGTGTTTTTTTTTTGTTTTTTTTTTTTGTTTTTTTTGGGAGGGGGGTGCAGTAGGGGTTGTATAAGGATGTAGTTTGTCCTCAAATAACAGGAAAAGCTGTTTTCAAGATGTTGTTCGGATACTATACCCAAAATGTGCACATTATGGCCCTTTTGCAGAGTATGACCTAGGATCCCTTCAGAATGCTACTGTATAGCTGTTTTCTAAGGTCTTGTTCGGATAGCATACCCAAAATATGCACCACCTGGTAGTGGTGTTTTTGCACAACACGACCTATGGTCCAAGTACAATGTTAAATGTATGCAGATAGGTCAAATGGTGCAGGGAATATATGACCAATATAGTTACATGGTGAAAGCATAACGTGCAGAAAAGGAGTATACTATCCGACACTCTTCTAGCATAGGAACTATAGCTTGCTGCTAAGACTACACTGAAGAGTGGAACAAACACCAATGTAGAGGGGAAAGTTTTCAAGGAAAAACTTGAGAATCCTTGAAAACCTTGAACTAAATACTGGCATGCTGCCACTGTATGCAGTTTTATGGGACCTGACTGTGTGCATGTATGCAACCTCTGGAGGTAATTTGTGACTCCTTTATCCTGTTTTCAAAGGATTTTCAAGAAAACTTATTTTTCCTAAGTGAGTGAAAAAAACCTTGAAATCAAGGAAAACCTTGAACTCTTTCATCCCTGATTGTTCAGATAATTTGCTCTTCAATAAGAGTAATTTTGATATGGGGTCCCATGCATTATTTTATAGTTTTGGCCATGTGAATTGAAAAAGTATTGGAAAGTCTGACAAAAATCCATATTCAAAGCACTGCATGATGGGTAAAATGTATACATTCTTGGCAAAACATTGCTCCATGATATGCCCTCAGTCACTGTGAACAGCCTACCATTTCTATAGCATTGTCTTGATTATATGGGGTTATAATCATAAAGTACAAAAGATTGTTGGAGAATGATGAAAAAAATCTAGATGTAAATATGCCAAAATTTCAAAATGTCAGAATTACTTGAGATTTCTTGTGGGGATTTAGGGCATGTATATGTATGTGCACACCAAAAATAGTGTCATTCTGATGAAGTAAACCTATATGTGCAGGGACCTGCGCAGTAGGCTCAAGGCTCAATTTGAATGGTAGCGACCCACCTTAAAATTAAGTTAGTACAGTTAGTGGTCAGACGGGATTAGTTTTGAGATCGGAGATAAGAGCTACGATAAGGGTCCAACTGAGGTCCCCTACATCTGACCCCTGGTTCACAAATCTATTTTTTCCTAAATAGGTCAATTCTATTATTAAATTGACTGATTTTTTTTTTCTGTTTTCTAAGGTTTAAGACTTCCTGATTTTGTTTTCATTTTCTGTACATTTTTATTCTAATTATTCTATTCTTGATGATCATGTGACTTTGCTCTCCTATTTTCTATTGCCCAGAGGTTTAGAGGCCCACTGTCTCTACCCACATCACCCTCCCTGCTGAGAAAGTTTAAGAAACGTCTGACCTAGACCTGAGTAGTTACACTAACAAGATCAAGAAGTCCAAACCCCATCTTTCACAGAAAATATAAAATTACCAAAAAAAAAAATGTTTTGGGAATTATTGGGAACTTAGGTGATATTGACTAAAAGATGACAGCATTGGAATCTAGTTCCTATTACTGCCACTAGGGGAAACAAGGATGGTCCAATTTAGGAGCTGGTCCAAATTAGTATCTACGCTGGCATTAGTGTCTACCCATGTACACAACTGTTAGGCCTCTACACACTCGAGATAATTTTTTAAAAGCAGGGGGCTGGTGGGATTGAGGGGGGGGGGCCAACTTTTTTCAACCCCTCTGGGGGAAGGTAATTTAAAAGGGTGTCCAGCATGGCTAGGAGTACCCCGGAAGACTACTCATCTTAGCAAGTCACATGACCAATCAGGGTGCTGCAATTTTCTCCGTTTGCTCCTGGGAATTTATGAATGATCTTTAAGCACGTACCCATATTAATGACAGCCATGCTAAACACCCTTTAAAGTGACATAGTCCGATTTGTTTTCACTTTTCAAATCCTGTTTAAATGTGTTCCGCAAACTGTAATAGCACCATATTTAGGTGTCTGCAGACCATTTAGTTAACTTCAGCTCACACAAGCATAGAAAGGGGGCCTCATGGAATGGACCTAGCCATAGGCGTTTTACAGTGTATTTCCAGTGGATGGACTTTTGGCGTGCACTCCAAAAGTTGAAAATTGGGTATAATTTAGATTTAAATATGAGCTTAATTAAGGGAAAGGAGAGCAAATAAATTAGGTACCATAGGAAGTTTGATCCATGACCTATTTTTTGAGATTGATTTTTTGGCCCCACTCATCTGATTATGCCACTTTAAATAAAAAAGCCAGTGTGTTGCCGTAGGTCAAAGGGCACAGGGGTACACGACTTTTTAAAACATGTATACTCTCTTAGGTGTAACAATCCCTACAAACCTCATGTTACAGCCTTTATCTCTGCTTCCTTACAGATGTCTGGTCAGCTAGTGCTTGTGACGGGAGCCTCAGGGTACATAGCCACTCATGTGGTAAAACTTCTACTTACACAAGGCTATCGAGTGAGGGGAACAGTTCGGTCTCTCAAAAACGAGACCAAAGTAAAGCCTCTTAGGAATATATGCCCTGATGCTCAATACCCACTAGAGCTGGTGGAGGCTGACCTGAATGATGAGTCTTCCTGGGCGGCAGCTACCAAGGACTGTGTCTATGTACATCACATGGCCAGTCCCTTCCCAAGGGAGAACCCAGCAAATGAAGATGAGCTCATCAAGCCTGCTGTTAATGGTACCCTATGTGCTCTACGAGCATGTGGTGAGAGTGTCAAGCGAGTGATTGTCACTAGCTCAGTTGCTTCAATAAACAATGGTTTCGAGACACGAGATCGCCCCTGGACAGAAGACGATTGGACAGACCCTAATGTTGCGGTCAACCCTTATGTCAAAAGCAAGGTACTTGCTGAGAAAGCTGCATGGGACTATGTCAAGAGCCTGCCAGTGGAGAAGCGGTTTGAATTGGCAGTCATCAACCCTGCCTATGTGATGGGTCCTGTGCTGTGTGGTAGTCCTGGAACCAGTATGATGCTGCCTAGTATGCTGATGAAGCCTGAAGGACCAGCTTTCCCCAAGATAGGCTCTCCCATGGTGGATGTCAGAGATGTTGCCTTGGGGCATATCAAAGCAATGACAGTCCCTGAGGCTGCTGGTCATCGACACATTCTGGCTCCTGAATCTAAGATGTTCAAAGACGCAGCAACTATACTGGATGAGGAGTTCAGGCCACAAGGCTACAATGTTCTTAATAGGGAAATGCCCAACTTTGTGGCAAGGTTCATAGGTTTGTTTAATGCACAACTTGGATCAATGCTTCCTGCTCTGGGTCAGCCAGCAGTCTTTGACTGTACAAGAATGCGGAATACACTCGGTGTCGAGCCACGCGACTTCAGAAACACCATGTTAGATATGGTCTACTCCATGATTGAATCTGGTCACCTACACAAAACAGATAAATACACTGGTCCAAAATACTCTGAAAAGTTTCCATGAGGACATGACATGACTGCTTGATTTTAATGAATACACAACCTTTTGAATTAAATGTATTGTAGAAGGAAGGTTTAGATTACAAACATGTAACCAATATTTGAGTCTCTATTTCATTTTGCAGTGAATATTATATTCCTGGTTGAGTGTGCCATGTAAAGAGATGTCTTGTTTAAGTATGAGGTCAACATATTTGAAAGGTATGAAAATAAAAACTACTACCGGTATAATGAAACTAAAATGACTGAATTCCTATTATATTTTTTTAGATTTAGATATCCTTCAAACCATTTAGTCTCTAGTTTCCAAAGTATGGTCATGTGAATGTAAAAGATTGTATTAGCCTCTCTAGTTTATGAAGTTGTATACCGTATACCCCCTCATCTTTTATATTTTGGTTTGAGATAATTTGCTAGGGAATTGTCTCTCATTTAGTGGATATTTCAATTATTAAGGTCTACAGAGAATGTTAAAGTAGAAAAATAGGGAAAATGAGAAAAATCTCCAAATCCTGAAAGAAACTTGGTATTTTCTTCCTTTGCCAACCTCTGTAGACCTTAATAATTGGAATATCAACTAAATAAGAGACCACCCTAGTAAACTATCTCTAGATTACATTCAAGTTATCAAAACGATCAATTTTGATGATATTCCATCATAAATGGCCGTCAGAAAAAAGTGACATGAAAAAACGTTTTTGTTCCAAGAACATTCTGTCCCTAGCAACCGGCCTTCTAATGCCAGAAAATTGAAAGAGACAAAATGTGTGGTCAAAATAAGGTATTATATGTGAATCTCTGATTGAAATTCATAAAATTATATGCAATTGAATATTCATAAAATGTAAAAACTGATGGGGTATACTCTAGTTTTAACACTATTTTGATGCTTTCCATAACTATTCTTACAACCAAATGAAATTCCCTGAATTTCATTTGTCTCTGGCGAATGAATTCATTTGTCTCTGGTGAATGAATATGATTTATTTTCTCTTGGTACCTTGGGTAATTGAAAAATGGTTTATTGGCCAAAAGATCTCTGAAACTGACAACATTCAGTAGTACTGTCATGAAACTCCTACAAATAGAATAGAACCACTAGTAGCATTGGTTGCCAAACAATATAGCACAAACGCCTGACATGTCACATTAACTACAGCTGGACCTAAAATGAGTGTATTATGCCCCTCATTGAACCTTGAGCATCATAACAAGTGATAGCATTTTCCTTGAACTGGAACCCCTTTGTAAGCCATAAAATATTTCATATTTGTAAACTTAACTCTATACTTAAAAGCTGATATTACACTCTAGTATCAAAACTAATGTATACATGCTATCAAGTGGGAGTGTTGGAGACTACACGTTTGAAGACAGGGGATATGCAGGATTCCTTATTAAAGAACCAAGAAAATATGGTTGCAACCTTTATTTTTGAAGAAATCTACTTGATTTTGCTGTGCTCAATACTTGAAATTCCCCTCAATGTGTAGAAAAATAAGCCAAGAGACATATTGACATTTGATAAGATTTATTTCATACTTTATCACCTGGATTCACATTACATTTATACAGAGGTGTGTGCTTACCTATTTACACATACATACAGAGCATGCATTTCTTTTGCTGCAATTTTACTCTAATTGTATATCAGACCTCAAATTCTATGACTATTTGCATTGGCTTTGATTCTGAAGATTTTCATTGCTCTCTTATATATAGTGTGTATATACCTATATAATTTTCTGAACATATGCCATTTTCCCATTTAATATTGCACAATGAATCAACCAGAAATGATACATTATATTGAACATATATTTTTTGATTCCCACTTTCCCAATGATCCATACAGCATCTGTTACTTTTTAAACTGACGTTGTGGAATGTTTTAAGGACTGATATTCATTTCTACATGTATTTTCATCTTTCAGTTCTGGTCAATGCGAAGTAAATAACCAGCTTTTACAGAGACAAATCTCAAATACAACTGTTTCCTAAATACTTGCACCCCCTCAATGCAGCAAGGTTCATTAAAGGCTGACATAGATGAGTTAGATACCTCCCACAATGACCAAAGACACAGTTTATTGAGAAATTAGGATATGCTGACTGCATATATCATAAGAATGTGATAGTGGTCTTCAGTTCATGTCCAATATTAGGTATAAATGTAGTAGAGTGTCATATGTCTATGGTAGAACTATGGATGATCTTTGAGTGCACAGATTGTATTTTTCTAAGCAATGGGACGCATTAAGGTAATCTCTTAATTAAACAATAGTAGATAACAAGGAATAACAACAAGTAAGATACATGTATACTGAACCAGCAGATTGCAGCCATACCCTTATCAAGATAATAACTTGTACATCCATCTTCTTTGGCCATGAAGTCAAGCGCACCAGAATTCCATTATACCACCGTAATCTCCCGCGTATAAGGCGCAGCCCGCGTATAAGGCGCACCTAGAGTTTTGGAAAATTCTCAAAAAAATGAAAAATTCATAACTTTGGTTCTACTGAATGAATTTTCAAAATTCAAAAATCTATGAGTAGCTTGGGCCACCTTGGACCCTCTTGGGCCCCATTTTGTCCTATTATGACCAAGGGGGCATGTAAGATATCAAAAGAAAGGCCTTGGTGTCCCTCTTGTGGATCCAATGAGAACTAAAACCCCCCGTATAAGACGCGCCTTATACGCGGAAGATTACGGCAGTTCCTTTTCTGTATAATATACAGAGGACACTGAGACTAAAGCCAACCTGATCTGATCATATATTTTCAAACTTTCCTCTCACTTCTTTTGACTTTTGCAAGGACCTAGGTTCAGGATAGTAGGCGAATAGTTCCTACATTAATTTTGATTAATATATGAATATCAGTAGTTTTGATATACACTTGACATGGCATAAGAACGTCCCACACAAAACAAAATTTCAATAAGTTAAGCTGAGTTGAAAAGAAGATTCAGGAAGACCAGCTGAATTGACTTAAGAAAAAACATGAAATGAAGTGCAAGGTAGAGAGCTTTATCCTGGATGTATTCTGCCTACGTTGCTGTAATCATTCCTATATGATAATCGCAAAATAGGAAATTCGCAAAAAAATTTCATCCATTCATTCTTATCTTACTCATATCTTTCTTCACATTTTTCTCACTATTTCTAAGATTTCCAGTCTCCTGTCACAATCCTAGATAATGTAGTGTGCCACTTGACATGATGCCCATCTTAAGTGTACTCCTATGTCCTTACTTGGAATTTGCCTGCTTTTGTTACATACTTCACACCTTTGAAGGGTTTGTATTTCTGCAAAAGGAAAGGGATCAATTATCAACCATGAACTAATAGAGCAAAACAAGCTCAAAAAAGCAATGGACAGGCTGTGTATATGCCGACTGTTCATGCATTTGGAAGAGGTCTATGGTTAGAAAGAAGAGCACTACAATCATGTAAGAACTTGAAGAGTGAGATTTGGCCACTAGGTACAGCCTATAGTGTCATAACCAAACATGGTGAGGTAAAATCCAAACATAGAATCTAGTATTGTGAGAGTCACTGTGCAAGGAAATACCAATAACTTAGATAATGCAGCCCTAGCAAAGCATGCTTATGTCTTACTTTTTGAATCAACCATTAAATTAAATCTAGGGGTTTACCATTACATATTACTTGATTTACTTTGCACTTTGAAGACTTATCATAACATAGTAACAAGGTTAACAGTTTCTTAAATCACACTTAGGATAGAGGGTGAGAGAGCATGCACCCACAATAAGGACAAGACAGCTTCACATGATATGTTGGAATTCAGTGTATATAAATATATATCTATATATATATTCTGTTAGACATTAATGAATTTGGACAAAGGCGCAAGGAGGGCAGCAGCAAAGATATGCTAGTAAACATATTCCTACAGTAATTCCAACAACGTCCTACAAAATTTCAAACCAACTCAAAAAGGCAGCCCTAGAAACAGGCGTCATCTTTCTCCCCCTCACTGACAAGGTTAAAGGAGATGCGACTTAAAGACTGTCACCCCTAGACCGCATCTCAAGAGGTCAAGGTCACATTTATCAAGGTCAAGGCAAGATGTTGAGGAGGATTTCTGGAGGAACTTTGAGGTGATTAACATATACATGATACAGTGTAGAAGGAACATTTTGTGCAATACATATCAATATAGAGTGTGCAACTTCCTTTTTTCCATATATTTTTCTTTATATTCCAAATACAGCCGCCTTTTATTTATTCATGTATGTGGTAAAGGTCAAACATAAAACTCAACTAGCACATCAACGACATGATAATGACAGTGTCAGTCATATTCATGTTAAACACTCACTTTTGATTAAGTTGATGATATTAATTATAGCAGAAAATGAAAAATTAACAGAACATAGCTGCAAATGGAAACCGATACACCAGCATAGCATAGTTTTAACACTGTCCAACCCGCATGCATTGCTGTCCAAAAATACATCTACTAGCTTTAAGAACACAACACTGTAAACAAAACATAACTGTTTTGTTGTGCCCATTTAATTGGATTACCAAGTGAAAGCAGAGAGAACTAAAGGATATTTATAAGCTCTACAATTAAGGTTGCTAAAACTACAGATAAGAGATGACTCAGCCATGGTTTATGATTTTGCAAAATGGTCATGCATTTAGCTTCAGCCTCCATATCACCCTATGCCCCCATCACTCCCTTCCACATTGGATGACCTTACATATACCATGGTGATCACTAAGCTTTAGAGTGTTTCCTAATTGTGTTTCTTACCTGGCCCAGCTAAAACAAGTAAGTTATAGTGTTGAGACATTCCTTTATGTTTATATTCCATGCTATTTGTATCAAAGTCTGTACAACATTGTTCCTCACTCTAAATTAATATCAATACCACTACCACAGTATGGTGAACTTATTCTTTAATAATTTATCAGTGTGAGTATATTTTCTTATTCCTGCATTAATATCATGTTTCTATCTTGGTTGACTTTCTACTGCCAAACTGCAGCAGAAATGTCTGATGATCTGTCTAGTTTATGCAACTCTTTGTTCAGAAGTGCCCCTTAAAAGATGTTAGCCTATTTTCATGATGGCATATTTTAAGTGAGTGATATTTGTTTTAAGCCATTTCGACAGCTAAGTTCAGGCACTAAGTGAGTATAGAAAAGGCAGATATAGGACCCTTTGGGCTATGTTGATAGACGTTTTACCAAATACAAAGATTGTGGCATAGTAAGTGAAATATGTAACATTCGAGAAATGTAGCTAAAAGCATCCAAGTTGTACTTGCAAAGCCCTGTTAGTCTACACTTTTAGTCAGGATTCCTTTATAATACCAAGATGGTGTACACTTCACTCATTGTACGAGAGCATCCATACATAAGCAATGCAGCTGCTCAGCCTTTATTCTTTAGATAATTTCATGACATCACTTATTTCAGAAGTCTAACATATTTTGATCAATGCTAAATGTCTGAAATGTACTCATAGCTCTCATTGGTTAATTTTGATTGATAACTAGCTTTCAGAGGGGACCTACACAAAATTAAGTGGAACCACACAAGACGGGCGGTGTATAAGGAAACTGTACAAATAGTAATACCAACACTAGGTTATTGGCATCCATACATAAACACTGCAGCACCTGGTGTATTCAACCCAATTTTGATTTCACACAGTCCATGAGACATGCCTGCTTGCTCTCCTCTTTTATGACAAATCTTTCAAAACCTACGTTAGAATCTTTCTATTTGAAAAAAGGCTATCAAAATACGCCACCATGAAAATAGGGGGTACCATTATCATTGTTATCCCTTTATCATGGTGCATACTCCAGATGTCATTACAGTATAAGCTTCAGCTAACCAGATGAAGTACTATGCAGATACTAAGAACAATGTTAGACCATTTTACTTAAATATCTTGACCAAACACCTGTTAGGCCTGATGATATATGGGAACATGAGGTTGATGGTTGCATACCCACTAGCTCTCAGGTTAGATGGGGAAGAGGGAAACCACAAGTACTCCAACCTGACTACCGGTAAGTCCTGTTTTAGTATGGGATGCTATTTGGGGACTATCCTAAATATGTTATGTAGTAGTGGATTTCAGAATGTATGCTAAGCTCACATGATGAATTTAAATGTTTTCTACCTATAATGGATAAAGAGAGGCAGTACATCTTTCCTGAATTTAAAACTGATCAAAGCCCATGCAATTGCATAAACTACCCTTCACTAATCTGCCAGCATGAGTGAGACATTATTTACAAGCAAAGTAATTTGTCTCCCTAGAAATGATATGCAGTAAAAATGAAATATGCTATTTTTGTCATTTGCTGCATGCTAACTAAAAGTTGGAGCAGTGTTGAATGAAGCTTACAATTTTCTTTAAAAATCTGATAAGAATACATCTGCCTAGGTGTATAGTTAAGTTGCTACTTAGTCTTTGGCTATTAAGGTTGGGGTGGGGTGTATGAAGGTAGGGGATAACTTGACTCCAAGGAAGGTTGACTCTTTTTTTTCTCTCAAAAATTTCTGTTTTATGTGTGCATAAGTTAAGGGGGCAGGGGAATTGAATCACTGGGGTGGGGGAGGTATATAAAAAGTATAAAAAGAGGGAAAAGGGGGAACTACAATTATATGAGCCTTTTGAGCGTTTGAGATGCAGTGGGGGACAGGGAGTGAACTTGACTATGCATACTTCATTTTTAATAAGCGTCAGGGGGCCAGACGAGCTATCCCGATCCTAGAAAAAGGAATGCACAGAGTGTCAATGCAGCAGCAGGAAATGCAGCCACCGCCATGACAGGTGGAAACAGAGACACCACCAACTGGAATTTCTTGGTTAAATGAAGAAGGGCCATGTGTATGGTTACAAATTAACTGCACCATGCAGACCAATTTTATATGTTGATCCCATGTATGACTGTACTGCTGTAGAAGTATGCGGTGATGGACACGTGGCAAATATCAAACATTGTTTTGATGCTCAAATATTAAATCCAGCCAATACATGAAATTTATCTATGGGTAAATTAACACAGCTATGCTACATCAAAGTATATCATTCTGTGACTTAACTTCAAAATATTTCATTTAGGCAAATAAAATTTACGCTTAAATTCCTTTGCATTCAAGCTGCCACTTCCATGACACAACTGCTACAAAATTGTACCTATATGTATAGAATCTAATTTACTACTTAGGTAATAAATACAACACATCTCTGATTCTTTTAAGAATAACCTCTTTTAACAAAGATTAATACACACATCTATATATTTGTCACCAACTAAAGCATAACATTTACAATACTTAGCCCTAGTCATTAGGATGTGAAAATAGTACATAACTCAGCAAACACACTAACTCTAGGATTTGCAAAAGAATTTGAAAGCTGTCCCAAATTATAGAAAAAGGCTGCACTTTCTCAGAAGACTTGGTTAAAATACATACAGTAGATATATATACATGTATATGTAAATATCATAAAGGATTACTTATATGTGCTAAGACCTTATGGTTAGATGAGAAAAGTGAATACATTTCAGAGCTTGTGATGGGGTGAGAGTTGGGAAAAGAACACCTTTTTAACTAGGTAAGAAACAATGGGGAGTTGAATCAAATGGAAGACTGTTCTCTCCCAGGATAGAAGCCTTGATAAATTTCTAAAAATATAATTTAGATATAATGAATGCTTCATATATAAAATATAACATAGAGGAAACTAATTTTTTGTTTAGGATAAAATGTATCTGTGATATACCCAGATAACCTCGTCATGTTATCATATGACTATTCTGATAACTTTTTTGCCATAGTTTACAAGGGGTGAGGGATGGAAGCTGCTATTTAGGATTATATAAAGCAAGGTCTTACTGGGGTTAGTGTATAAGTACCCATTAAGTGGTAATCATTGAGAAATATGCATTTAAGCTCTTAATTATTTATCTCTGACTACAAATGCAAAAGGTATACACTATCCATAAACTCTATAGCTTGATGGGATTAGCCATGGCTACCTATTGTCTATTGCTAATTACCTTGAATAATTTTGAAAAAAAAAATCTATTTCAGCAAACTTGTCCATTTAGGAAATGTTAAGAGGAGGAATTTCAGGGTAGATAAAAGGAATTATTTGTACGTCTTATATCTTCACCTTAGTGCAAGAAGGTTGTAACTTCATCTCGGTCGATGATTTAAAAGATACCTTTGTGAGGTACTTGTTGCCTTGTTGAGTCAGATGCAGCTACAACCTTCTTGCACTAAGGCGACAATATGATTAAAATTGTTGAAACTGCTCAGCCTTTATTCTTTAGATATTTTCATGACATCACTTATTTCAGAAGTCTAAAATATTTTGATCAATGCTACATGTCTGAAATGTACTCATAGCTCTCATTGGTTAATTTTGATTGATAACTAGCTTTCAGAGGGGACCTACACAAAATTAAGTGGAACCACACAAGACGGGCGGTGTATAAGGAAACTGTACAAATAGTAATACCAACACTAGGTTATTGGCCATGCAGGATAACCTACACATTTCACTGTAACCACCCTACACAGAATTCCAACATGTGAACATACATGTAAAACACACTTTTTTGTATATACTGAAATTAAGCTAAGGTTTACATGTGGGACATGGAGGGAAGAAGAAATTGATTAAAATAGATCTAATCATTTACTTCTGATAAGTAACAAAGCCCTCTACGCAAACACATTTTATATATTCTTTTCTATCTGGGAAAAAGAGGAAGGTAGATGGTGGTGGATTTGGATTAAACTCACTGATAAAAGCTTTGCAAATGATTATAGGAATTAAGAAGTAAAAGGGGAATTCACCTAATGCAAAGCACAGTGGTGTGTGAAGGTTGATGGCTGAGCTCAAAGCTTAGGCCAATATTTAAGTTGTGTTGACGGTGAATCTAATGAGGAGGATTGTTCACTAATAACTCACTAACCACATATCTACTGGTAATTATATATTGTTAAAATAACTGATCACCTCCACACCTATATAATAATTATTTTGATGGTCTTTTTAGATGCTATCATAAACTTTCCATAGATTGAACTATTTTAAACTAAAATAATAGAAAATAATCAAATTAATATCAATTAAATTATCTGACCAAAAACAGCAGTATGGAATAATAGGAAATGGAATTAATTAATGGTAAAAATAATTGCAAATACAGAATGCTTTAAAACAGCCAACTTGAGTTCTAAAAAAACAGTAATGAGATCTGTGATGATAAAAGATTTATATGCCTACCTCTCCATACATATCCAGTCTGTTGACCTTGATACCAGACACTGCAAGCTGATTGATGCTGAAGGAAACCTATAGGGACAAAATGAAAAGAAAATTATCTTCATTATCTTCAACACTTCATATGATGTCTCATTTATTAATCCCTCAAGAGTGTAGAACTTAATCCAAAGGCCATCTCTTCAACTACTCTATTGTTGGTTGTTACCTCAGGCTATAGATTTGATCTATTTACTACATGAGCTTGATATACTGGATACTGGTAGGGAGTGATATAAAGAAATGATACTAGGCATAACGTCAGTCACCCTCAGTACACATTTCCTGGGATACCCAAGAGATGGTGCAATGTAAACCCCTTTCCATCGGTAGGTGGTGCTCTAAGTCTCCTGGGTGGAACAACTGTACAAGACTTCTTTGGCTGCACATTCACCTCTAACTTTGGGGGTGAATTTCTTTCAATTCTGGGTCAATATTAACCATGACCAGAGTGTGATACTCCCAATCCGAACAGGTTTTACATGAAAAAAATAAAAAAGATCCTGGAGAAATATGTATATCTGAGCAGATATTCTGATCCACAATTAAAGTCTGCCCTTGCTGCTGATGACCTGGGCCCTGACGGCGGTCAGCTACTGTAATCATATTTTATTTCGTACATATCTATTCGAGTTTCGCGAAAATGAAAAATTTGCGACTTTATGTCCAGCGTGAAAATTTCTTCAATGGGAATGTTTGTAATTAAAATCCTTACAAGGGCATTGTGTTCTGCTGAAAGTTCACATCTTCTGCATAATAGAACTAACACAAGGTACTAAATGCTTCCAGCTACACATTATGTTAGCATTTATTTTGGGGGTACTGGACATATATAATGGCTGTCACTCATTTGATTCAGCTCTGTATTTTCTAAGGGAACTTAAATTCTAAGATTTGAGAATTTAGATACACATGAAATTGTCTTTTTTTTTTTTGTGAAATTCACGAAAATCTATACATGCGAAAATATCTACATTTACAGTATGCTACAAGGGCACCATATTAACGCTCACCCCCTTTTCTACTCAAGGCCCATCCTGCACCCATGTACAGTGCATAATTGGAAAAGAGCACTCCCTCAAGGAGGACACAGTTGTGGGTAAATCTCTCAAGATTAGAACTACCCTAATACCTTATGTATAACTTGGCGGAATGCTATGGGGAGCACGTGGGCTTGATTTTGGCCAATTTAATGCATAATATCCTGACCTATATGGTGCACCCCAAACTTTTGCCAATTCTTTTACGCGGGGTATTATGGTAGTATGTACCTTAATGATAGGGGTTAGTACTGACCCTTTACTTAAAGTGTAAATAGGGCTAATACACTAACCTGTGTTCATTTTTAATTCCTGCTTGATAGAATTTTTTCCATGTGTGCTGCATTATTTCACAAAAATTGGAACTTTCGCTCAATCGCGCCGTGAAAGTAGTACCGGGCGCTGCACTCTGATGTATCTGAGTCCACTTATATATGGTAGCTATGCAGTGAACTGTACTTTAACTGGTACAGATACAAAATAACAATGAGATACCACTATTCAATCAGAATAGTAGAGCTGAATTTTTTTTAGTATCAAGCTCACAAGAATAAACTGTAGGTATCTATAGTACCTTCTTTCCTTCAAGTTGAAGTTTCACAAAGTAATTCTTTGTGAATATTAGTGAAATATTATATAATTGCATATTTACTTACATTAATGGTAGGGTTGGAGTCTGGTGGTGGCACACCTGTCTGTAAGTTGATCTGAATCAAAAAAAAACATATGATATGGAGATAAAACAACTGACCAGGGTGGTTGTGGAAATGATAAAAATGAGCAGTAGTTCTTCACATCTTCTACGTGCATCTCTCTTTCTGAGGTTCGCAAATACACATTTATTCTAAATTTATGATAGAAAATCTTGGCTAGCAAGTTCTGGGTAAGTTCTTACAATATGAAGTTCTAGGATATTGTCTCAAATAAGTGCTGGTCTCATTTAAGCACCTGTTGGGATAAGGCATCTAGTAAGTAATCAGTAGGATACTTAAACACAACCATAAGACTAGAAACATGATGCTCTGCCCCTGTATCATCGATTCTTACTACTCACCGTGCCCTTAATGTTGGGGAGTTTTGCAGTATCAATCTTTCCAGCGTCCCATGTCATAATCTTTGTGACGGGGTCGAATGTGTACTTGCCCTGGTTAGGGGTCAGAGTAACGTTCAAAACCGCCTTTGAGAAGGGTATCTCAATGACCAGATTCTCCACCTGTGTAGAAAAGAACAAAGAGGAAAAGATGAATAAGAATGATTCTCTAAATTGGGTTTCAAGATTATTTGTAATATACTATAGTGTGAGTGTTTGTAAAATGCAATGGCATGAATTCTAGACCATCAAAGGGAATGTTGACAAATTATAATGTACCCCATTCCTTTGTAATTGCTGGACAACTAAATGGTCTGCACATCACATCTCATCGAAATCTTAAGTCGCAAAATACAGTTTAAATCCATTCATAAGTCCACTGTGGTGTCTCTTAAAGAAATCCAGAGGTGGCTAAAATGTGAACTCCACTGATCAAAAGCTAAATAGATAATCCTTGATATACCGGTCTGATAATGTTGATTTTATTATCCTATTCTAAATTCCATGTCCAACTACAGAGTTTAAAACATATTACTCATATAGCATGCTCACAATAACATACATGCTATTGTGATGAAATAATGGACATACAGTATTATCAAGGATGCAAATCCTATTTAGACACCCTAAATCAAAGATAGGAATCTTGATTTATGAAAGTTATATTTTTGTGATAGAAAATTGTAAAGCAGATCTAGAAAATTTGGCAACTAGACTACAGGTCTAGTCTAAGTTTACAGCTTATGAAGATGACAACAATTCTTAGGTTTCTAGACAATGGTTAGAGGAAAGCTATGTATTTCCTATTTAGCATAAAGACAATAGTGAAATATGAAAATAAAACTTGTCTATTATTCACTGGTGTTACATTGTGGATGATATGGATGAGAGAAAAGTGTACTGTTGCAAGTGCTGTGTACAGTTCTTGTGACAGAATGAGAGTCTAGCTAGTTTGCATGTGAAATGTATGTAGGTGCAAGTTGTGACAAAAAAAAAAAACAACCTACAAAAAATATCTCCTAATTTTCACAGTAACTTGGAAAACTGTTCCGCCTGATATATTCTGAGCCTAGGTGAATACCTCTTTATAGAGCCACTGTTTGATTCTAATTCCTCTTTCTGTAACATGCAAATAGCACTGACTATAAGCTATCATAAGCTCTTCAAAGAAAATGAAATGAAGGAAAAAGAAACACATACAAATGATATTTTGATAATACTGACACTGTCCAGTGCTGAAACTTACCACAAGAGGGCGTCTGATTTGCTTAAAACCCATGCAAACATAACTTTTATTTATCAAAACAAAGGAACCTGTCAACTAAAATCTTTTCTAGCATTAGCAAAGTGACTTGGTGTATTAAGTCAGGTATATAAATATAGGACAGCAATGTGCATTGCTTGTAACTCGAAAAGAAATACAATTTAAATCTTTTGGCAGATGTTATGTACCATAAATTCTTTGATTTGAGGTTCATATCATATTTGAATCAAATCAAAATTGTAGTATATTGCAAGGTCAGTAATGCAGGTATCAGAGAATTTAAGTTAATTGCAGTTAGCTAGACTCTCTGCTGCCCCAAAGCTCTGGCCCCTTTATACTTGATAGTCTTTTCAATAGTCTCAATAGCCTTGAGCAAGTCTAGCTTGTGGTCTGACATCAGCACTCCCATTCACAGACAGGAACCAACTCCAAGCAGGTGTTAAGTAGTGTTATAGTCCTACTTTCACAAGAAATCTGCTTGGAGGACCAGATGCTACTCACCCAGGTTATTCGTACCACCAAGCCACTATTATTCATACCACCAAGCCACTATTCGCCAAAAACTGCACTATTCGACCACATTGCCAAAAAAGGCGGGAAAGTTGATACATGGATCAACATCATATACCTTCACCATTGGAGGCAAAAAGTGTCTTATGGCTGCCAACCAACTGACTCTGTAAAATATAGACAATTACTCAAATTTTACAATAGTTGGTACTGAAATACCTTTTCCTGCAAGACCCCTACATCTCCTCCTTTAATGACACTACAAATTCAATAAGTAATTCTGCCTCTTATATATAAAATTTTAATCTTTTTTTAAACTTATTCGCACCACCAAAATTACTGAAAATGAGAGGACCCTAGTCGTCTCCTATAACTCTTTTCGAGTTAAACATAATGCATCATAGGAACTGATTTTTTCTAGTAAACCATCTTATTGCTTTAGTGTAGTTAGAAATCTTTTACCAAGGCAGTCAGGGTAAACAGCTGCTTTTGATATATACCGTAGTACCTTGCGTAAAAGGTGCACCTGGCAAAAAGGTGCACCCTGAGTTCATGCCACACCTATAAGGTTCACCCGGGCTTGATTTTGAGCAGCTTGCTACCGTTCTATATATCCTTGCCAATAAGGCGCACTCTTGACTGCAGGCAATCGTCTCATAAAAGGCAGTGCCTTATACACGAGGCACTATGGTACTAGGAAAAGGTTTAAAAATCAACCAACTGCAGAAATTCCAAACTAAGGAGACATTTGTTGACTGCTATTTTGGCAAGAGAGACATGGTTACATTTTGAACAGCAACTCTAGCACTTCAAAGTTTTCCAACATAGGTTTGCTAGCCGACGACATAATTCGCTCTTTAATGTTTTGTGTTGGTGCAACTTTGTATATCATCATGATAAATGAAATAGCTTTTCAACATATAAAAAAAAAACCTGCTGTATTTCTTTTTTCTAGATGTCATAGAAGAAAACCCGTAATGGATAGGGGGTGTCCAAGAGCAAAGCACACACATTCCTTGTTTGTAATCTGTGCCAGAAGCAAAAGGGTGTGGATGTTTATGGACAATTATACAGAACTACCTCTAAGTTATATGCTTTAGTCTACAATGAATCACCCAATGAATTTTTAAATTTTAGATAATTTATATCTCAATATTTGGCTTCTGCCTGTTTGTATGACTGTCCATAAGGATGCATGTCAGCCAAGGGGGGAAAGCTGGGGGGGGGGGGGGATATATGTACAATATATATAGTATTCATCTCATACAAACCGATTTTCCCATGGTCTGTTTGGGTCCTACTGTGATGTCCAGTTTGCCACTGTTACCTTCCTTGAAGGAGATACTGTGTCGGAGGTACACGGGAATGGCTACCATGCTGTAGAAAAAGTGAGACCGAGAGATTCAGTAGGATTTGGTGGGGGATATGAGCTGGAAATTAATTGAGGTAACACATTTTGGACGTCCATGGTCAAATGACTTCAATTTATTCTAAATATGATTTATAGCTTATCTCTTTTAAGGAAGTTATTTCAGAGTGGTGCGTCTAGATAATGGGTGCAGCATGCACAGCCCTATTTTAGCAAAGTAGTGGGCGCATCCCTTTCTCTTCCATACCCTGAATCCAAGGAGTATATCGAGCGTTAATGATGAGCAAGACGATACATGACCGATGTGATGATGGGTCACTCTTCAGAACTGAATTTATCCCCCGACACAGCAAAAGGCCACATCAAAGCAATCTGCAGAGTTTTAACAGTTAAAATCTGAGAGTGCTGTATCAGGCATACTGAGGTATACCATACTTACTTTTGAGCACCGATATGATAGGATATCAACCGGAAGTTTCCATCTGGTGGTACAAAGGACAGGATTCGCTCACTCTGCAATGACATGTTTAGACATGAACCACACTTTTTTACCTTTTTTTTTTACACCCCTTTTCCCATATGGACATGAACAATTGACAAACCCTGTATCCCCCCAGATGACTTTAAGATGGCATGATGCTTCAAAATTACTTGCCATCTCTATGCTCTATGGTAACACTGATAAGTCATTTACCACTGCTGCATTGGTGGATCAACTCTGTAAGGTTAATATAGTGCATAAAACTTATCAAAAGACTGCTGTACAGTGGTGGACTTAGACAGGGCGCGTGCCCTCTCCTTTTTGTTAGTACTGAAGAGTTTGATCACATATTTCAAACCCCAAAATTTGTTCAAAAATAAGGGGTGCGTCCCCTCCTTTTCCAGATCCTAGATCCGCCACTGGAATCTGTACTGGCTTTATTGGGTTTGAATTGACAAAGGCTAGGATTGAAGGGTGAATCTGATGCACACTCACCTCCCACCGTTTGAAGCGGACACAGGGGTGGAAACTGACATCGTCTAGTAGTCGCGGGTTGACAAAGGAAAGTGTTAGGTCGGGCATCCCACTCAGCTTTATAAGACAGTCAATCTGTTGAAAAGGACATCATAGAATGTCATTAATCTTTCAACTTACCTTATCGTCTATGTACATTTAAGCATTGCTTATTTCTTCCTAATTATTGTGGGACCCTCCCTTATTCCTTCTGAGCGCTCTTCCCAAGTTGCTACACAATGTTAGAGCCTAAGGGGAATTCTGATTGTGACTCAGTCACCCCACCTCTGGCCAAAATGGGAACCTGCTCATATAACCATTAATAGATGTCATATTAGGCCTTATCTATTCCGAAAGCAGATTTTTCCTGTTAATCTTTCTCTTGGTCATTTTTTTAACTAATTAGAACTTACAAAACGTGAAAGCTGTTTGTACAACTGAAAAAAAAAACAACCAAAACAAACAACTTACATAACCCTGTATCTCAGCAAAGACTGTCGAGCCTGACTTGTCGATGATGGCGTCAATCTCTTCGATGACGTCAAAGTAGGCCTCATTGTTGGTGTACTTGACGCCAGTCCGTCGCCATGGCACGTTCGACAGTTGCCCAGTGGGTAACGTACCACTAACACTGGAAATGAAATCACATTGAAGAATATAGCAACTGTGTCAGTAAAAATGAATTTTATCTACATATACTATTTGTCCATCTGGACTCACAGTATATAATCATTTTAAACAAAGTTAAGAAACAGTTCAATTGTTTTATTTTACCCATTGGAGGAGAGGGCGCCACATTTCCCACCTTTAGTTCGAAAATATCAGTGAGGGTGAATTTGTAAGCTGTAGGTAACAGCGATATATCTACGATTTATTTCTCTTCTTGTCCCACTGAATATCTTAACCATTCATTGGTCTCTTTTTGTTCTCATTTTTATCCTTGTATAACAGGGCTGTATAATCATTACATAGAATTATCTTCAGTGGTCAACTTAAAAGGTACCTTTGATGCTTGATATTTTTACAAGGTAATGGGTTACAGAAATTCCAGCAAATAGACAGGAATTCTTGTAAAAGCATGAAAAAGTATTACATCAATAGTCACTTACGATGTAGATTTCCCTGTGACTGTATCAGTGATAGTCCGTAGCAGATTTGGTGGCTTAATCAACTCTTTGAGAATATTGGACTCGGTTGCTAACGGGAAGCCATTATCCAGCATTTCGTCCAAGAGCTGCGTCAGCCAATCAGCATTCAGCGTGCAAGTGACCATGACAACCAAGTTCAGCGTCGTCATGGTAACAGAAGTGGCAAACCAGGCGACCAAGTACAACACGCGGACAAGGGAAAGGCACAGGAGGCAAGACAGAAATAAGATGCACACATTTAGTGATGTTTCTTGAATGAAAAAGGTATGTTTAATTGATAGAAATGTATTCAATTTGAATTGATTTGTAGAGTGTCTGCCCTCAAATGTAGTGTTAGGCTTTCTGTAAGAAACTGTTATTTCATGCATTACTCTTATACCTTGCATGTAAGGCCTATCCAGGAATGCAA
Organism: Acholoe squamosa; assembly: GCA_949317995.1. Lineage (NCBI taxonomy): Eukaryota > Metazoa > Annelida > Polychaeta > Phyllodocida > Polynoidae > Acholoe > Acholoe squamosa. The sequence goes on from OX439046.1 coordinate 30,771,334, forward strand.
GTAACCGAGCACAAAAATCCCTAAAATTCCGAGTTAGAAGCCATTGAATATGGGCTTAGCATAGGAGTGTATACCGGTAGCTCTTTGGGGCTTAAAATGCCTCCCATCCCTGGACGCAGCGTATACTCAAAACTTACCCTCTCTGCGTCTTTTAGAATGCCAATTGACTCAGGGTAAGCCTTTTGAACCGGGTAGTATTGTTTCTAATTAGAAGTAAACTACTGGAAATCAACCCCTCGCCGTACCTTAAAGGATTTGTTTGAAATTAGGGTGTTTCTTATACTCGAGTTGCCTTATATCCAAGGTATTTCGTTAGGGTTTTATTTGGCTGTTGTCAATTGATAAGACTTGCTTGGTGTACCTATTGATGAAATGAATGTGCGCTTGTCTGATCTTATGTCAAAGAACACCTAGCTGATAAATACATGTAGTTGAAAACGTTCAGATTTTTTCACGGGGTATAATTGAATCTCTCTAAAAAAAACTCCCGCATATAAGGCCCATCCCGCATATAAGAAGCACCTTGAGTTGAAGGAAACCCTATCAGGTGCACCTGCGGCTTAATTTTTTAAGGTTTAATACTGTTCTATGATAAAAGTACCCAGCCTTTAAGATGCACACTGACTCCAGGGTGATTCTATCATATGCAGGAGGCCTCAACGTGGCTAACACGTTGGAGATTACGGTACTTCAAAATGAGAAATGCACCTACAGTACATTTATCTGTTCAATCTAAACTAAACCAAAAGTTGCAGGACCAAAACATGTGTTAAAAGTGGTTTAGTTGAATCAAAACCAACTTTATCAAATATCATCAAACAGGGATGTAAGTCAGGAATGGGCAAAAATCAGGAAGCCATATATTTACTTGATATAAAAGCCTTCTATTTTTCCCCATACAGCCCTCATTACCACTCGTATAAGGAAAATAAATGCCATTCAAAAATTTCAGAAATCAGGAAATCCTGATAAAACCTGAAGACTTACATCCCTGATCAAAGCCTCTTTATATGAGCTAGGTGGATAGTACTCTATAACAATTCATCTCCCAAATTTACTGAAAGTTGAAGGGTGTATTATTCATGTATATTTATAGGGGTTAGTATGTAATGTGATGATTTCAAAATAAAGGATGGGCAATGCAATAATATCAATCTGCAGTTGAAAGACCCTATGACTTTCTCTTGGTAAGGTCCCGGTCTGAAATAGTAAAACACTTGAAAGACTGAAATCATAAATTCACAGAATAAAAAGACCCAGAAAACAAATGGCCAGGTGGCAAAGGGGCATCAACATGTCACATAGCAATGGAGTGCATGACTAAGTCTAACGATTTGCATAGCGTGCAGCAGGAGCTTGTGTCGCACGACTTACGTCTCAGACTTTCCAGTGAAGCGACTTTTCACTTTGCGTATCAGATTAGGGGGCCTGATTAATTCCTTAAGCACATTAGATTCAGTGGCTAAAGGAAAACCGTTGTCCAGCATCTCGTCTAAAATCTGGGAAAAATTGGACGAAAAGAGAAATCTTCTTGCTGAAATGAATAGGTCTATCAAAGTGTACAATTATTAAAGCAAAGTACATGTTGCAAGATCATGAAAGGTTTGTAATTTCATGGGAAGTAAATGTAAAGTTCTCCTCAACATTAAGGAAACTTTTGAGATCAATATTCTGAACAAAGTCCAAGATGACATACAAGGATGGAAATAACCACTCAGCATTTGCGAGTACATGCATGTGACTGGGTTTTGAAGAAATATCCAAGATCGCTCCTAAATCCCTACTCCAGGTGGTATTTGAGAAGAAATATATACGATGGGCCATTTCTAGAGTCTAAGACCACTTCTCCTCCCTTAATGCTAAAATATTTTTTAAATGGATCTGAGTGAATCATAAGAATGGTTCATTTCCACGTCAAATATACAAGATTTTGGATATATGATGAGGATTCCCATGTCTGTAAGTAGCTCAGCCAACTCTCAGCCACGTTGAATATTTATCCTTAATGGTTACGATTATACCATTATAACCTTAAGCTTACAATGCTATGTGTCCATGTTGCTTTTGGTATGTTTATTTCTATCATTAATACTACAAAGTGGTAGCTTACCTCATAGACAATGACATAATTTTCTTTGATTGTGTGTTCTGTACATTCCGAAAAGTAGTCATCAAATATATCCATCACGCGGTGTAGAAACTCAATCACAAACAACGGAGGAACTGAAAAGATATTATTATTCATTACCTGAATTGCTATGTCAACATATCAAACTAGCTTCGTATCAAGTTTATTTGTGATAATCATATAATACCGTAAACTCCCGCATATAAGACGCGTCCTCTACGCCAAACAAATCCCTACTGCGTCTTATAGGATTTCTACAAGTTGGGGGTGCTTCCTATACGAGTGGTAATTTTACTATAGAACAGTACTGGATTTACAAAATTGAGCATTAAAATGTGCGTCTGATACGCGAAAATGCATGTGCTGAGTTTGGGGTGCGTCTTATACGCGAGAGATTACGGTAATACTCTTGATCGAATTTGTCTAAATCTGATTTTCTATCTGCAAGTTCTTGATCAATATCTTTTTTTTTTTTGTCATTCTCAGAGCGACCTGATGCCAGCTATTATCCAATATGAATCTCGACAACTCTTTTTCTTCTTCTTTCTTTCTTTTTTATTGGAGGTTGGGGTAGACAGGTTTACCTTCTGTCATGGTGACTGCTACAAGGTACAACTGGTGTCGGTATATGTTGATGAGGTAGTGATGGGGTGTGGCGATGACAGGATTGACATCTTCAGGAGATGCTGCCTACAATACAGATGAGAAAGAAAACATGAACATCCTCCAGCCGTCTTTAAAGAGCTTAAATGATTATACCGGTCCCTCTATCTGCTTCAAGAACAATTTACAAATAGAAAATATTGAATTTAAAATTCTTCCCCTTGCTCTCTGAACAGGAACTCTTTATTGATCACTTTAAGTATGACTTTGTTTGTTTGTACTATGATATGACACAACCATGTAATCTTACATGTATTATTGTACCCACCTATACAAATTGGTACATCAGGTTGATTAATTGGAGTTTTGATAATAGATTAGGTGTTAAAGTCTAACTCACCTTACTTTGAGCCTCAAAGAAGTAGTCACATATTGATCTATGTATTACACTCTTCCAATGTTTCTCCATAAACACGTCACTATAAATATCAAGTGGAAGAGAAGACTGTGTCATGTCATTTTCATGGTTCCATAATTCCCCCCCGCCCATAAACTAATTTATCATTCAAGTGCGTTTATCAACGGTGACCATGTAAGCAGGCTCTACCTCTATCGATATCAAAATATCTGAGATTTAAAGACTTAAGTCTACGACATAGAATACACATAGATCCTATAAACAGGGGTGTGAAATGCAGAAACTCATTTCAACTGAAGCGCAGTATATCATCTCGCAGAGGCTCATACTTAATATTTTTACATTAGATTTAAGCGACTAAAATAGTACCTTGGCCACATAATACCACCATGTGATGTACTTAAAATTTTGGAATTAACCTTGGGATAGTATAGGTATCCCATTTGGGAAGAAACATTGGGGGAAATTCTATCTCAGACCCCCTCCCCTATAAATGGCAATTCATTTTCTCAGTGGATTTGTAAAGATCTCATGAATGATCCTGGTGAGCATCAAAACCGTGGATTTCCGCGTTTCCACGGAAATTTCACACCCCTGTATAATTTAAAAGCACCCAACGAGCTAACGGTCACAACTTGTGTCAGTGTCCATTGTGTGTCTGTTTTGCTGGGAACTGTGGACTTGGTCTTGGACTAGGAAAACCACCCATCATCTGGGGAGCTGAAAATTAATTGGGGACTTGACCAAGTCCCCAGTTGATTGAACCTTGTTTCGCACAGGAAACAATTTTTTTTTTTTTTTTTTGGAATGGCCCTATAATAGTGTTGGCAATTGTTGCCGTGTTAGGCCATGGGAAGTTAGGTTACAGTTTACCATCCATTTTGAAAATTGATTAGGCTTTTTTTCATTATTCATTATATATCTCCCAGTGCTTGGATATACCTAGGACTAGGCTAGGTTGCAGATGTCACCATGATATTTACATTCCTTGCACTGTAAGCTTTAATTTGATACCAAATATGCTGCCCTTTGGTCATTGCTTACATGTCCAAATGTATTCTTAGAATTTTTTTAATTTTTTTTTAGATACTTCATGCGGCCCTTTAAATGCATGCGGGTGGTGGACGGTAAACTGTAATATGAGTTCCATTGGACGATTGGTCTTAGCCCTTGAGGTAGGCACTTACCTAATATTTCAAGACTTTATCCCATTAAACCTATCTAATGATCAATGGATGGATCTTGAGAAAAGAAGTGGATTTGCTTTTTAAATGAAGTCTCTATGTCAATTTTAAGTGGAATTACGACCGGTCAAAGGTACCAAATCAGACCTAGAATTCTGCCATACTTAAGAGTTTAATTTGGATCTAATTTTGTGATCAAGCAAGATGAATCCAAGGTATACTAGATCACTAAAATGAATATTTTGGGCAATTTTCTTTTCAGATAAGCAAGATATACCCTCAAGAATGTAAATAATGAGACATTTTATCATAATCAAACAATGTAAAAGCAAATTTTTGATGTCATCTTTTCTCTTGAACTGTGCGCTCTGACAGAACCACGGCAGAATATCGTCTTTGACTCAGGATGTATGAATGATCATAACTTCCATTTAAATTGACATAATAACTTCATTTAAAAAGCAAAACCACTTATTTTTATAATAGCTATCAATTTCCCACCATATAAAATACATACAATAAGGTCTTAATTGATAGGTAAGTGCCCAACTTTGGGGAGGTTGGGATAAGTGTCTAGAGATAATCTCGCCCAAAAAGTTTGCAGGGTCTGTCAAACATACTGCAGCCCCTTAGAAAAAGAAAATGTAAACATTTTCTACATCATTTTTAACCAAAGAACAGGTGGGAACCATTTATTTTTAGGTGCTCAATGATTTTCTCATCATAAAATGGTTCTAAACTTTTGGTTGAACTTTGATGGGGTCAAAGGCAAAATTCCCTGCATTCAATCTTGTACAAAAAGTAATCATTTTAAAGGTCTAGCCAAGCCTGTTAAAATGAACCCTTGTTTGTAAAGATCCTCCAGTAAATAGCTTCAGAATAAGCTTGCAAAGAAAGGAGAGTTTAACACTACCCAGTTTTAGCTTTATCACAGTTTCACACCTCTCCTGCAGCAGACTCACACAGTGGAGGTATTTCAGTGCCTACTTGAGGTCCCTTGAGTTGAAATGTGAAGTACAATTAGCATCATGAGTGGATGCTGCCATTGATGGGGAACATAATTCATAAAGATTGAAGGGCCAAAGGCAAAGCCGACAAAGCCTTTTCAAAAGGGGTTGAGACTTGTCTGTCAAGGCAAAACCTTCCGTTTTTGTAGAAGGTTTGTAGATCCATGATTCTTTAAGGCATTGGGAGCGGGGAGTGGGAGGGGTTGAGGTTGGAAAAGAGAGAGAGAGAGAGAGAGAGAGAGAGAGAGAGAGAGAGAGAGAGAGAGAGAGAGAGAGAGAGAGCAATCAGGGGCAGAATCCACACACATAGATCTAGACTATATACGTAGTCCAACTCGAACATGAAGTTGAACTGGGAGACTGAGTGAGAGACTCACACGAGTCACAGACAGAGACACCGCAGCCTGCAGTGCAGGCTGAGCAGCAGGGGGGTTGGGTCGATGTATTAAAATGTCGGCTTGGATGTAAACACTTAACAAACGCTTCATACCTCTCATTCTAACATCTGAGAGACATACTCACCCAGACGTATTTATGATGAACAAACTGTGAATCATTTTGTTTCTTTGATATGTTGTTATCTAGACGCACAGATGGTAAAATTTTGATAATTTCTTCCGAAACATGAGATCTTTTTTCGGTGCCGACGACCATCATCTGCCGAATGACGGTTCTATATCCGGTGCACACGTTTGATGGATGTCGTAATTTCGGCGTTGCGCATGCGCGAGTATTAGGGAGTTCCGGTTGAGAGCCAGCGTCGCCACGTCAATGTAAACATGACCTAGATTTTGATGACACGATCAAATAATTTTTTCCTGTGTGGTAGCAAGTTCACATGGTCGGGAAATCGTAAAAAAATCAGTTAATTGCTCCCAAAGTCGGGGAGCCTGTGAAACAAGTTTATCTTAGCAGGTATTGTAAGTGGCACACCTGTATGATGTACATGGGTCATGCAGTGACGGTTTTAAAGGCGCTCTGAATCGAGGACCTACGTCCGCCGACGTTAGCACTGTGGCGGACGTAGCTGATTCAGAGCTCCTTTAAAACTGCCTAACCACCACTTCGCACCTTCACACAGGAAAATGTGATTTTTCGAATTTCTTTTGCAGTCACCAGCTGTACTATTCAGTCCACATGCGCAAACTAGACCTTATATGAAACATACTATTACTTTCTTTTAGTTTCATTCTACTTTTTCATTTTGGACAACTTGATTTAGATGACCTTTTCAGTCATCCACTTCAGAAATCTACAAAAATTTCTAGAAATGCACCAATTTCCCAAAAAAATTTTCATATAGGTAAAATAAGCCGTGAAATACCAAGATAATTTCTTATATGTGTTCATTTATTCTTTGTTCTGTAAGAATATGCCAATTTCAGTGCAGTTTAATTTCCAGTGCAGCAATTTGTTAGGTCACAAAAAATGCGTCACAAATGATGGACACTCCCAGAGGAGTGGTGCAGGCATTGTGTGATGTACCTATCTACTCTACTCCCGTACTGGCCGTAGTGATACAGTAGGCACAGTCATAAAGCCAAGCCCAAGGGTACCCCCTGCCGCGAAATGTGTGACCTACTTTCCGCATATCGGAATTTTCTATGACATTATACCTAGCATCATCCTGATCTTGTTTACAAATGCACAGGCATGTCTAGGGTACCAATGGAAAGCTATATTGATTCAAGGATTCTAATGGTGCCAAAGATCAGGTGGGGGGAAAATTGAATTGTTGGAGGAATTGAAAAATGTATTTTTTTCAGAGCTTTGGTTCACACACTTTTACTGATTGGTTCACAGTCACACTATTGAGGCCATAAATGTGCCTATACATGGGTAAAAAGTGACGGTCGTTGTGACGCAGGGGTTTTAAAAAGTGATGGACGGCGTCACTATCAAAAGTTCCCAGTTCATTGGCATATACATAAAAAGTGACGGAGTGATGCGCCATCCTTCCTAAAAAGTGACGGTGTGACGTCCTAAAAATTTTGAGCACCCATGTATAGGCACATAAATTGATCCTACTCATCAAGACAAATCCAATGATGGGTCATTTGTAGCTGAGAGCCAGAGGACTCTCCTGAAAATTATGGGTCGAAAATTTTGGACACATGACACCGGAGACAAAAAATTAAAGGGGCCCTGGCATGGTAATGCATGCCCGCATTAAAAAGTCACGTGATCACCCCTTGACCAATCAGGGCATCGCGATTTTTCCGCTGGTTCCCGTGATTTTATGATCGCTGTTTGAATCGGTACCCATGTTGTTAATTTTCCATGCCAGCCCCCCTTTAAGCTCTGACCTTGACCTTAAATGAGATTGACCTTAAATGACCTGAAAATGAGGTCACCTGGGCTGGAAGGGTATTTGATACACATTTATAGTATTTAAGCATACTTATATTACCGGTACCAGGTAAATTTGGTAGTCTCTTTAAATCTAGGTAGAATTTAGGTCTCGCTGAAAAGTGACCTTTGACCTTGACCTTAAATGACCTTGACCGACACAAGGTCACAGGTGAGCTAGATCGACTGGGCATCCAACACTCATCATTAATTTTTTTATTTGAAGGAAATGGGTTAAAAATTGATAAAATGAGAACAGAGAAATGTGTTTTCACCACCAGGCAGTTATCTGTCAGCGGTCACAACGTCCTATATGCTTCACTATGGGATAATGGGCAGAATTCTCAGAGGACATAATTGTCATTTTCTCAGAAACTAAACAAGATATTGACTTGAAATTTTCACCGAATACCTATTTCAATTAGATCTATCCAGCCATAACATCAGTTTACACATCTAATGTATTTGAAAATTTTGTGACTGTGCCTAGATACAGACGATACTCAGTCTAACATTGAAACGGCCCACACCCTGCCCCCCCCCCCGCCCATGGTCATGGCACTTGTCACTTAAATCCCCATGTCACCTCTAAGAGCCTATCATGTCCCATGTCGAATTTAAGAAAGCACCTACCGGTATGTTATGTCACTTATTGTTTTGCATCATGTCACTAAGGCCCATGTCACATGTTGATTTTAAGAAATGGCCATGTCACCATGTCGAATTTAGTGGTCCATACCCATAAACAAACCACACCCAGCAAATCCGAGTGAACATGAGTCATGCTAGGTGAGGAATGTGTGAGTACATTGAGTGATAACGAATTATGTCATCTTGTGGGATACAATGTCAACTCTCACTCAGCTTGACAAACCTTCACTTACTTCAGTAAGACTTAAGAGATTGACTATGCACAAAGAAAAACTATTAAGTTGTGGAGACAAAAGTATAAGTTGCAAAAACGAAAATTAAAGTTGCGAAAACAAAAATTAAAGTTGCGAAAATGAAAATAAAATTTGCGGAAACGAAAATAAAACAAGGTGTCATGCATTATCTTTAATAGAGAATAGAAAGGTGTCTGGAATCCAGTAAAAAACGAGTCAAGTAAATGGGCATATATATAGATTGTATAGTGGAGGTCAGAGGCATAGGCCATAGGGCTTCAGTGTACAATGGGACAGGCTTGAGTCAGTCTATGAGGCTATCTACAGAGCTAGGTGACTTGTGCTGCCCTCTATAGTGAACCTAGAAAACTCCTTGGCTGCGCCATCTCATGGGGATAAGAACTAGAACCCACAGCTAATACAATTTGCATTTAGTGACATTTCTTTTAGACCTTCAGGAAAATATGGAATCTTTAAATGAAAAAGAAATGACTGCACCATTCTGTTGTCATTTTCATAGAGATAACTTTAGAATAAAATTTGGCTGTATCCCTGTCTCTGTAAGGGTGTTATTTCACATTAACTAGCATTGCTTTGTGACATTTTTGGTAACTACTGGAAAAATAACTTTTCCCCTCAAAAAAATGGGTAAAAACAAGAAAAAAGAAATGAAAGATAAAACAAATATCCTATGACCTATAGATCATTTTCAACTTGTTTCATGCATATTTTCTAGGACATAGAACCATAAATGTAGAAATAGCTAGAAATAGGTCAGAAAACATTGATATTGAAAAGGCCCTTCAGAGAATGAGTTCAAGTAACCAATAGAGCCGTTAGGCATAGATTAAGTACATCTATGGTATTACTTGACTCGTTAACTTGCGAAAACGAAAATAAAAATGGTGAAAACGAACTTCAGATAAAAATATGTAGAAAACGGATGTCCTCTCCAGGGCTCCGTAGCTTCTCCATAGAGTGCAGTGAGTCTGATGCGTATTGTCTACAATTGAGATCTCCACCAGGGTCGCCTAGGGTGTGAATACACATTTGCTGAAAATGCTCTTTTCAGCGAATGTGTATTCACACCCTCTGTGGCCCTGGTGGAGATCTCAAATGTAAACAGCATTACGCCGTTAGTCTCTACAGATAACGGATTGATGGTTGTACTAACAGAGCGTTTTTTTTCAATTTTGATAGGATATAAACTTATCGATTTTCAAACTCTTTATGGGGAATTCATCCATACATGAAAAGAAAATAGTGATGTAGCCACTCCTCTATCAGATCTGCTTGATCACAAAAATCTAAACCCTATTTAAACATTCGATTTGGGGTCTTATTGGTCATCACTTCCCTATAAACTTACTTTGACATAAAGACTTCATTTAAAGAGCGAATCCATTTCTTTTAATGAGATTTATTCATTGCTTGATGAAATGCATGAGGTAAATTCTTGGAAAAAACAAGGTATTAAAGTGCCTAGGTGAGGTTTTACTTTCTGTTGTTAAGATGCATTATTTTGGGGGGTGAACTTGTGGTTTTATGGTAAGCCGGTGCACACTTCAGAAGTGCCACTCACAGATCACTGAAAACTTGCTGATAACTCGAAAAGTGAAAAGCCTGTGATTGGCTCCCATGAGTCATGCACTCATCCTGTTGCATCAGCACTCCCTCACCCAGGTTATTCGCACCACCAAGCCACTAATGAAGTATTCGCATAATTCCCGCCAAAACTACACTATTTGCACATTACCAAAAGAGGCAGGAAAGTTGATACATGGATCAACATCATATACCTTCACCATTGGAGGCAAAAAATGTCTTATGGCTGCCAACCAACCGAGTCTGTACAATATTGACAATTTCTCAAAATTTACAAAACTTGGTATTGAAATACCTTTTCCTGCAAGACCCATACATCTCCTTTAATGGCACTACAAATTCATTAAGTAATTCTGCCTCTTATATATAAAATTTCCAACTTTTTAAAACTTATTCGCACCACCAAAATGACTGAAAGTGCAGGGCCCTAGGGTGTCTCCTTATAACTCACTTTTCCAGTTAACTATACTTATAGGAATTCCCCGAATACCTCACATACAAGATGCACCCTGACTTTAGGAACAATTTCTTAGGTGCATTGTGGTCACTTTCAAATTGGTAGTCTTTTTTTCAGAAATAAGGTGCACCCCTTACTTTGGCTGTTTCGAGAAGGCACAGCAGGTGTTCATCCTCGCATGAAAGTTGCACCTTTTACACAAGGATTTACGATTGTTTAAATTTGTCCTTTCGTATTCTGAAAAAAAAAGTGACTGCCAATTCCATGTGTCATCCTTTCTACTTGCCTCTTATCAATAATCCCTATGGCGAGAAGACCAGGGGGTGCCAGCCTATTTATGTGACTTTGTGTTTGGGTCCGCTCTAGGGCTTTGTTTCACCTTTACCAGTATGCGGCATATTATAAGTGGGACACTACTTTATTCTGGGTAAATGTAATGTACAACAAGTGATTATCTAACACAACATTTTTATTTTTGTATCCTTCACTAACACGTACAACCAGCTGAAAATGGATATGATTTACAAGATGCAGAATAAACCAAGAAGTCTTAAATTTGTCGACTTTTATTGTAAAATCACCTATGACTCTTCAGTTTGACACAAGCCAAACACGCCTATATTACTTGGGTATACATATATTTTGGTATAGAAATATCTTGTGAATATCTAAATTCTCTAAATATACAAAGGACTTTTTTGACATGTGCACCATCCTGCAAAAAGTCTGAATCATATGGGTATGCATGTGGTGCTTTAAATATCTGTGCAACAAAATGCTGTGCAAATGTACTTGTTTGCGAGATAACCTGCTCGTATAGCTTTTTTACATAGTGGCATATAAAAACGCCAAGGAAATCGCCTTATATAACATCTGAACCTGCTAGGTTACATAGCCCCCCTTCTCTCTGGAATTTCTGAATTAAAGTCAAGGAAAGCAAGCCATAGTTTAACATTCCTCAAGGCACCAGGGATATTTGTACAAACATATACCATACCGGGTTTGAATGTGAGGGAAGGGGGCAGAAGGAAGGAACAAGTTGCCTGTCTGCTGAACTGAAATGTTCATTTTGTATTAACAATTGAGGCACTGATGCATGTTTACACAACTCTTTTTACATAATACAGTTCCATTCAACTTTTATACATCAAAGATATTTAAGACATCTCTTTAACCAAGAGCTACCATGTAGTTACATCCGTACGTAAGTTAAAATCAAGGCTTATGTCTTGCCCCACAATTAAATAGGACGGTTGTTACAATCATAAAGGCTCAAAAATCATCCCTTGTATGACATCTCCTTGAGGAACAGTCTTCTCCCAACGGATAGTAGACTGGCTGGGACATTCCTCCTTCTCTTCCCCCTTCCTCTCTTCCACTGGTCCATCATACCACATTTAACAAACCTCCTGGAACAGTGGAAGGCAATGGTTTGTTATATCTATTAACGACAAACTTCACCAAGGGTTGTAACAGGGATGTAAGTCAGGCATGGGCAAAAATCAGGAAGCTATATATCTACTTGATATAAAAGCCTTCTACTTTTTTTCCAAACAACTCTCCTAGCACTCATATAAGAAAAAATGAATGTCATTCAAAATTTTCAGAAATCAGGAAATCCTAATAAAACCTGATGATTTACATCATGTAACTGTTTTCTGGATTATCAAGAATTAAATTCTATGTTTTTTAAAGAATTGGATGATGCCCAAAAGCAACTGATATGATGCACCATTGAATGTCTCGGTGACACTCAATTGGTACATCTTGTAAACAGTGATAAATAATTAGGTGATCTGATTTCTAAGTGTACCTAATTCATTTCTATAAGGTGGAGAGTTAACTGTAGCATGCCATGCTTGGGTAGTTTGTCCCACTTGAGTAGTTTGTCCTGGGAAGGCATTAAAAAAAAAGGGGAAAAAAAAGGAATTCTTACAGTAAATAAATTGCAGGTACCATAAACCACGTTCATTGGTTTTGGTAATTCAATTAAGGTGGATGGCGCCCATGGGCTAAAAGTAGCTTAATTTTCTCCAAATTTTCGCCACAGGATTTAAATATCTTCTCTCCAATAATGCTAAGAAAATATAGGTGTCCCAGGCTAGTTTATTAGATACTCATCCAGGCAGCTACCATAGGGTTATAGAGCATTTTAACATTATAATATGCATGGAATATCATTGAAAAGTAACTAAATATTTGTATAACTTTCTCAAAAAATTCTCAGTATCCTTCTGCATTAAAAATATGTATTATAACCACACAGTCCCGGACACTTTTCTATCACTTTTTAACATTGAAATAAAAATCTTATGAAAATGATAAAACACTACCATTCAGAGTGGCTACTACCCCCATACAGGGCACAGGCAGATGGCTCAGTGGCCTAACCAGTAAGTGCACTGGGAGACTAATCAGAGGGTTGAAAGTTCGCCCCTGACCCATGTCTACCTGTTGCTATGATTTTGTCAGTCTCCCACTAACCATAGAGAGGTACATATGTGCAGAAAGATGCGCAGAGGACACGTTTGGCATAGTAGCTATCCACCTTAAATCAGTAGAACTGTTGAAATCCAATTTATTGCAATTGATTTACCACATTTAGTGTCTTTCTCTATAATAGGCATCCCACCCTTTTTGGGGGGTATTTAGTAAACTATAAAATAAATATGGTAAATCGTGAAAGCAGCAAGTTGAGCGGACCTACCGGTAGTAACAATCCATATGAAAGCCAACCAAGAAAAGTTATGTAGAAAAAAGGCAAGAAAACCAGTGTTTTGATACTAAACTACCGTAATCTCCCGCGTAGAAGACGCGCTGCGCGTATAAGACGCACCCCAAACTCAGCACATGCATTTTCGCGTATAAGACGCACATTTTAATGCTCAATTTTGTAAATCCAGTACTGTTCTATAGTAAAATTACCCCTCGTATAACACGCACACCCAACTTGAGAGAAAGCTATAAGACCCCCCAGCATTTTGTTTGGCGTAGAGGACGCGTCTTTTACGCGGGAGTTTACGGTAATTCATGAAAACTGTGCATGGCATACTGTCCTAAGTGTCAGATTTAATGATCACCGTTTGCCCCACTTTAACATCCAGTTTTTTCAGATAAAGACGTAAAGTCTTTACCTCTTGATAGTCATCAATATCTTCCTCGCTTACGGGCTCAGCCACGGGTTCTGTGATTTTCTCTGCTGGTTCGTCCTCCTCGTCTGTCTCCTGGTTTATCAGTAGATGGTAGTTGTAATTCCTATAAAATAAGAATTGTAGATACCATGGGCATATAACACAAGAGTGGGTGTCCCCATCAATATTTTGATTTCAAGCTCCCTGTGTTTTCACTGTGCCAAGTTGTTTTTTTCCCCCCTGTGTGTTTTTGTTTTGTTCAAATTATGATGTTGAATAGTTATCTTTACTTGTGATCCCATTTCAAAGTGAAGTGGTGTTGCTAGAAAAGCTAGGCATTAATACAGCAAAAGCCGACATGACGTCATTTCTGCAAAACTCTTTGACAAGGAGTTTTTCATTCTTGGCCTGAACATCTTTATCCTGTATGTCAGTTTTTAATTTCCCCTTGTATTTAGGGGAGTTATATCATTTTCCCTGTGTGAGGGACATCTTTACTCAAATACCACTGTAACATTTGATGGTTTGTTGATGGCTTTATTTTGGAAGATTTACACTGAGAAGTTGTACAGAAATGCCATGTGTGTCGGCCATTGTTAGGTGGTGTGTCGGTGAATGTTCGGTACGCGTAAGTACGCGTTTTTCCCGCTGTAACTCGCCGGATAACAACACTACAATCACAAACAGAATCCTGCCTAGATACTGTTACATGCCTCATGTTTCTTCGTCTGGTTCCTTAAAAGGACATCATAGATACCGGTAGTGTATTGTTATATTGTGACACAAATACTGAATTTTGGCAAAATTAAAAAAAAAGATAACATCTGAGACTTGACAAAATTTCAAACTTTAGAAGACGTTCAGAAAATATTGAGGAACAATAAAAGGATGAATACTATTTATATTTGCAGATCAACCTGTCATGTAATACAAAAATATGATTGATCCTAAATCAGTCTGGTTGCGATTGTGTTTTACTTACTGGACAGTCCGAGCACGAGAACTCCTGCGTACTGTTGTTGATTTAGGCTCTGCTGCTTTAGTGGCCCATTCTTGTTCTGCTTCCTCCCAGTCGTCCTCTCGCAGCTTTTTCCTTTGATTAGCTCCACCCTGCAACAAATGAAAACGCTCTTACTTCTTTTATCAGCTGTTAACCATTAAACTCCCTGTACTGCATATATGCAGTACTATAACACTGTATTTGGGAAACACAGGGATAGAAAGGGTTAAACAGTTTATTTTCTAAGTATTTTGATATGTCCTGCAAGAATCGATTATAGTAGACCCATCAGTAGGTAGTAAGACATCTTGGTGTATTATGTCATTGTAAATTCTCATCAGCTTTGAGCACAAAGGGATGGAATCCACACTTTAACCACAAATTTAATGCAATATCCCTTTCATTAAATCCCCCCCCCCAGTTGGTGTATGAAGGCTTTTGTACCCTGCATCTATGCAAACCCTTTTGAATTTGTTAGTGCTATACCTTTACTGATCAATTAAGTGCTGCATCCACTGCGACAGATGGACCATCCGTCTCCCTTCATCCATATTTTCCACCATAGAAATCATTGATAATTGAAACGGATGAAACCGACGGATGGTCCGTCCGTCGGCAGTGGATGCACCCCTATACGGCGTCAATACCCTATGAGTGAGTGAGTAACAGTCCCTCTAACGCCATTTCGACAGCTAAGGTCATATTCATGGTGAGAACTACATTACACAATTTCACAGAGGAATGTATCAGTGCCCGTGCTTATGTGCACACATCTGAGCAGATAGGAAAGATGAGATATAGACCCTTTTAAGTGGGCTAGGGAAGCCCAATACCCTATGATGTAGACAGACGCTACTCAAGGGGACAGCATGCTGCAATAATGCAGTGCTGGTGAGTTCATCTGTAGCAGTGTATTAGTGTATCATAAGGACAAAAGTTAGGATCTCAAGATACACATAGAAATTCTGAATTCATTGTAAAATACAACCCTTTAATACAAGGAGGGATCTCTATGGGTATTTCAATCTGAGACATATCTGAAATCTGATAAATTCTAAAACCTTATCTCCCTGTTTGAGTTAAAAGGCCTACCTGTTTTCCTCGTTTACGTCCAGGACGCTTGGCGTCTTCCTGACAACAAAGTGACCATTAGACATTAAAGCATCAGCTTTATACAGACTTTATCTCATTGACCTGTACGAGTCATTCATCCAAACAACTCTAAAACTTTCTAAAAGTGAAAAATAGATAGTCTGCTCAACCAATCAAGGTGTTTGTTTGAACAGTTTTACAACTGTCAGAGTAATTTCTACACAATCCTAAAGCCAATGTCTAGATATTGGATATTGCTTGTTTATAAAACTACTTTCCCAATACAGCGGTCATCCAAAGTATGGAATAAGGTGAAATTAACTGGATTTATAACAGAGAAGTGTCCTTTTAGCTTGAGCTTACCTCCGTCTTCTTGGGTGTATTTTTCGCACGGCCATGACCCTTCTTAACAGGTGATGCGGGGAATTGTTCGGGCACCTTGGAATAACAGAAACACATTAATCAAAAACTGATATTTGAAGACAAAAACAGATCAGAGGTATACATCAAGTAAGTAATATAGTGTTGTTGTTTTAGGAAGCTTTTTGATTGCGAAATCGCATGGCAATCGCATATCTTTGTTTCCTGGGGTGAGTTATGTAAAAAGAATGTATAAAGGCAACATCAACTGCAGATGTTGCTCAATATGGACTTCATTTTTGAGGAAAAAAGAGATAAGCCAAATACATAGATATAACACATTTTTACAAACAACAAAAACTGATACGGTATTGTGCAGGAAATCCATATTGGTGTGGCCAAATGGTACTGCTAATCTTATCACCTGAAGTCACCTTTCCAGTGACATTGACTGGCTTTGAAACATGTCATGCTGGAACAAAATCTCTAACAGACAATATTCTTATAAATGCATGAAAACTCATGAATGTTCTAACGAAGTGTGAAACTTTTGATGGAGAGTTCAATCAATAGGGATGTGCTTTAATTTTGGTTATCGTGTAGAAAACCAAATGAGATCAGGTCAGAACATCTCATTTGGTACTTGCATGATTAGCCCAAGATATCAAAGATCTTCACTCCCCATAACAGTTATAGAATTTGCTCTGGAAAAAATCACGAGGATGAATTTCTGAGCCAATAGTGTAGAAAATTCTGTGTATGTAGGAAAAAACGCATCCCTGATGAATAAGAGCATCCTAGGATGTGGCTGGGCCACTATGATGTAAATCTTTAAGCATACTCTCATTTCTCTAATATTTTCATTCCTGAAAATATTTCTTTAATCTCTCCCTATAAAGTCTTATGACTATAACTGAAAAAAATAATCAGATATAAGGAAGGAAACAACACTAAAATAATGCAAATATATAACCATTGAATGTATAAACAGTAAAGTAAATCAACCTGGAACTCCTTATCTATGGACTATACCCCGCTATCTTTTCCACCATGACCAGCGGTACATCCCATGTCTGGATCAGCGGAGGTCATCAAGGGTCCTGTGCTGGACCGCGGACTGCCAACAACATGGTCAGCTTCCTGCGGGTCATAAAAGTCATTAATCTGTCGATAGGACACTGGCATCTTCTGAAGGCCTGTTGTAGGCTGAGATGTAGTCGTCACGACACAATCTAGTGCCGTAGCTGGTGTCTCATCAAAGGATATCAGCAAATCAACAGCGTCACTGACATCCTTACGTGGCCCGTCCTCACCTATGATTTCCTCATTGCGAGTTTCCAATTGAAGATTATATGGTGGTGTTGAGTGAGATGATCCCTGGGCGAGCACTTCTGAGGCTTCCTGAGCGATTCCCTGTGCAATGAGTTGGACAGCAGACTGTGACTTTTCATTTGCAGCTTCAGCCAGTGGGTCTTGTGAACCACCTTGTGGAGGTGTTCCACCAAACCCTGGCTTTTCAGTAGAGATCTGCATTGACTCAAGTCCCTGACTTGTCTCTGTGATAACATCTTGTGCAGTAAGCTGAGGTGGCTGCATTGACTCTAAACTTAGGGGTGTTGACAGATCAGCTTGGCCCAGTGTGGGTGGCTCATCTTGCACTTGTGTGCTAATCTGACTATCTGGCCCTACATTTCCTGATGCCCGAATGGGAGATTTCTGAAAGGCTTGTCTGACTGTTTGTTGGCGCATGGGACTTGTAATATTAGGGGTTGAAGTTGCGGTCGGGCTGAATCCTGGGTTTCCATTGACAGGAGTTGTTGCTACTGGTGGGGGTGTGGTCAGCAGATTACTCTGAGCTGGAGTTCTTTGAGGCTGTGGCGTAGGTTGTCTTGGAGACTGACTAGGCCGACGCCCGCGGCCACGACCGCGCGTAGCTGGCATCCTAGGCGATTGGCCACGGGGCTGATTTGGGTGGGGAACCAGCCTTACCTGGCCCTGCCCCTGCAGTCGTGGATTTATCATACGAGGATCCTGCGGCATTCTCTGACCCTGCGGCATCCTCGGCCGTGGGAAGGGCCCCCGTGGAGGCTGGCCTGGATGGTGTGGGCCCATCCAACGCTGGGGACCTTTAGAAACACAGTACTACAGTCTAGAGTAAAGAAATAGCGATAAAAGTAAAATGTTAGATTCCCACATTGAAGATTCTGGCAGATTTTCCAGGACTTGCTAAAAAAATTCATAGTTCCGGTACCTGTCTTACCTGACCACGTTCTTTCCCCACTTTCCCTGACCTATGGGGACCCTGTTTAAAGGATATTTTTTTCCTTTCTCCGATGCACCATTGAACATGTATAGGAATTTCAATGCAAAGATAATACAAGATTAACATGTGATATATATCACATATGGCCCAGGGTTTGGCACATATGAGTTGAAGCATAGGAAAAAATGACTAGATGCTGACATATGCCAAATAATTGCTGATAATTATCACAAAGCTGAATAGTGAGTGAGTAATAGATGTTTAACGCCATTTCGACAACTAAGGTCATATTCATGGCCAGAACTACATTACTATTTCACAGAAGAATGTGTCAGTGCCTGCACATATGTGCACCCTACACATCCGAGGGGATAGGAAAGACGAGATTAGGCCCTTTTAAGTGGGCTAGGGAAGCCTGTGTCACAAAGCTGGTGTAATAGACTCTAAACATTGTTATAGCTATGTTAGATAGATGAACAGTGTGGTACTTGGTTGGAAAATAATACATTGTCATTAAAAGATTGTTCTATAGACCTACAGTATTGCTCTTGTGATGTCATGCAAGTTTTTTTTTTTGCCAGTTCCTGGAGGGGATTGTACCCCCCCCCCCCAAGAGAAAACCCGTTTTTGATCCTTTCCTGCCTAAAACCTACCAATTTTTCACCAGTCGTATGGAAAGATGGGTATAAGGTGGCAGGAGAGCAAAATCTAGACGTTTACAGTACCTACGAGGGGTGGGGGAACCAGCTGTGGCTAGTGGGTAGACAGGTGTCAGGAGCGCTGTGCAGTGTTTCATGTTTTGTCGCCTTCCTGTGTTTTATTTTTATAAAAGATGTATAGGGGTTAACAAAATTGTCCCCTGGATGCAGCCATAGCTTTATCTGGTCCTGGCAAGACATGAGGAGGTAAGCAGAAATAGATGTCTGTGAAAGGGGGCAGTTGGCAACCTTTTCTGCTTGCCTGTTTCACACCTGGACCCACTGGCTTGACAGTCACTGTATGGTGTTAGCAGCTCTGTTCATGCTGTCCGGTCTTTTCATGTTTTGCCGCCTTTCCTTGTTTAATACTGTGATTAAATACAAAGTAGTGCATTAATGTTGTTATGATGCATGAATGCACTACCATACTACTTGAACCCCTATAACTATAACTATCATAAAAATTCTTTAGGTATGGCAGGCATGAGGACATCGCGGTTCCCCCTCATATATAGGAACAAAGAAGTAAATTAATCACACACATAGAATGTAGCACATATGACATGCATGATTACTTCTACATCTGCTGAATTTTTGTTGTCTTTATCAGCAATTTCCATAGGAATCAAGGTGTTTTTGATATTGCTAAAAATTATCCCAACCATAGACTCCCCTTGATTTCCGTTACTCTATGGGATTTGCATGCAAATCCTGCTTTATCGTGTTGAAGGGGGGGTTGTAGTCAATATGGCACTTGAAAAGGTAAGTTAAATATGGCAGCTCTTTTGAGAGGGAAAGACATGGCTCACAGACAAGAGAGATGTATTGTTGCAGAGATGTCAGTTCGATATTTGGCGAAACTCTGAAAATTATTTTTGGGCACTTCAAAAGTGGGGTTATACCCTAATCAGAGTGACAAATACCTTCAAAATTAATCACTTAGGGTTTGGTGTATCTTTAGGGATTATCAGAATTATAAAATATTCATTTTAAACTTTTTTTCTTATTATTTCTGTAGTAAAATATCACCTTTGAAACTCTGAAATCAGAGAAAATCTGAAACTCTGACATCTCTGTTGTTGGAGAGATGAGATCCCAATCTATCCCTTGGTCTTTGAATCAAATTGATGAGGCCTGGATCTACCAATGATTACACTCTAAACTTGGTGATTAGAAATCGGGAACATTGGCCTGGAACCCGCCACCTAAGACCATGGGGGAACCCTGGGCCAACAAGTCAATATTGTTTATGACAGGGCCACCTTTCCCTAAGCCATCATAGGTATTGCCTGTAGAATTTGAAGAGGTATAATTATGCCTAGACATCTCATTACAATGTATTTTCAATTCTATTTGACCTACCGTTATTCACGGGGTACTGGCCATGGTATCCCTGATCATACCGCTCCTTCTTCACAATGACCGGTGGCTTCTTAGGTTCTGGCTTTGGTTCCCGTGCACGTCTCGCAGCTTCCTGTTCAAAATACAGTACCCATATTATAATGTATTCAGTTGATTTAAGGACGCGCTGGTATCGTCATCGTAGTGCTAGTTATTTCTATTGGCTATATCTCGGGCTATATCTGAAGATCTTGATGGAGCTGGGTTTCACAAAATTGTTAAGGTTTAAATGTAATGCTGGTGCTTTCTACGTCCCAGATCACAGGTATTTATTAAAGACCCATGGATCAATACAATGAATTACCAGAGATCCCACTCACTGGCCGACAAAAACCAGGAAAACTGGACTTTGGACACATTTTCCCAGGAATTTAACATAAATATAATGCAGCAATGTAAATTGCTGATAACTCGAAAAGTCAAAAGCCTGTGATTGGCTCCCATGAGTGGGGCCCCCAAGAGGACCCCCCTCATGTCACAATGTCGGGAAAACTCAAGGCTTCAGGTCACAAACATGGTCTAAAAAATAAAGGCATGTCTCCAAATACAAGGCGTCAGGTCACGTCACTTTTTTTTTAGGAAATGGACATGTCACTTTTAAAAGGCCACAATGTCACTTCAAAATGGCCAAATGCCACCATGTCGTTTTTTACCCCTTGGGGGCCACATGAGTTGTGCACTCATCCTGTTGCATCAGCACTCCCTCACCCAGGTTATTCGCACCACCAAGGCACTATTCGCATAACTCCCGCCTAAACTGCGCTATTCGCACATTGCCAAAAAAGGCGGGAAAGTTGATACATGGATCAACATCATATACCTTCACCATTGGAGGCAAAAAGCGTCTTATGGCTGCCAACCAACTGAGTCTGTACAATATTGATAATTGCTCAAAATTTACAAAACTTGGTAATGAAATAACTTTTCCTGCAAGACCCCTACATCTCCTTTAATGGCACTACAAATTCAATAACTAATTCTGCCTCTTATATATAAAATTTCCATCTTTTTTTAAACTTATTCGCACCCCAAAAATGACTGAAAGTGCAGGGCCCCGGGGTGTCTCCTTATAACTCGCTTTTCGAGTCAATTAAATGCAGAAATCTTGGAATCAAAACCAGGAATTCCTGGTAAACCAGGAAAAGTGGCATCTCTGATTACATACTATACGATACTGTTATTAATGTAAAGGATGAAAAATATTCTCAAAACCCTCTTTGGGTTTTCGTCAGTGTTAAAGAATCACAGAGGCTGCAAATTTGTGGTCACAGTCCACGTTTCGGCCTTTTCAGGCCTAAATTTATTGAAACAGCTCATTGGTACATTGATTCTGGAGCCCTTTTGTGTGGAGTCTTTTTGACTATGAACAATGTGTAACCAAGCGACAATTATGACATCATATTATCTCCCTATGTCTTGAACAATACATGGTACATTTAGCAATTTTTTTTAGACATTAATCAATGATAAAAAAAATTTTAATTTTATTTTTATAAATACAGGACACTGTTCTTTCTGGACAGGTATTTATTTGATTTGTTTGTTTGTTTAGTTTTACGTCTGGGGCCATCGAGGAACTCAGACATTCAAGAATTTTAAACTATTCAATAGTAATGGTAGGCTGCGGGCCTACCTTGGGTTTGCGCATACGAGTGGATGGATGTGTGTGTGCGCGTGCATATATTTATGAGTCTGCTTGTAGCAGTGGGACACGGCTCGTAGCGGTGAAATACCACTCGTGGCTCAAGGCCCCTCTTTATCATGCTGCCTCACGCAGGTAACATGTCGCAACTGTAGACACATCACCCGGTCGGTCACATTATCCTGACACCGACGGACCAGCCACTTTTTGATTTTTTTTTTAATAATATTAATTATACGTATATATGATCTATATGTACTTATATAAGTTTGATTCTTTGAGGAAGTTCAGGAGTTCTTTTGTTTCTATTGTGTTGAAGACAGCTTTCAGTGTTGTTGCATTTTTTAGATATTTTCTTCTGTTGCTTGCAGTCCTTCGACAGTTGAGCAAGATATGCTTAACTGTGAGTTCAGTCTTGCATTGTTGGCACATTGGTTGGGCTTCACGTTTCAGGTGGTGTTCGTGTGTAAGCCTTGTGTGGCCAATTCGTAGACGTGTTACCGTAAATCCCCGGTCATAAGCCGGATTTTTTTTTTCTATTTTGGGCCCCAAACCGGCTTCTAAATTTTTCCCAAAGTCCCCCCCGGCTTATGACTGGGTTTTTTTACTATAGAATAAAGAGAAAATGGGAAAAATTTGACACCAAAACTGGCTTATAGGATTTCCCTGAACTCACCCCCCGGCTTATGACCGGGGCCGGCTTATGACCGGGGATTTACGGTAGTTTCACTTCGTCTGATCTGGATAGTTTTCTTTTTTCACCCTTTCCTTTCAGTTGAGGCTGAATGGAGTGTAGCTTGTTCTCATGCTGCTTGTTCCAGTCAGCTTGCCATTTCAGTTTCACATATTTCTTGATTGTTGATGTCAGGTCCATGTGTGAGATTGGCACTAGAGGTGTCAGTTTCAGTGCTGACTTTGCGGCTTCATCTGCTGCCTCGTTTCCATCTATGCTTATATGGCTCGGCAGCCAGCAGAAAACCACTTCTTTCTTTGCTTTCTCAAGGTTGTTGGTTTTGTCCCTGATGTCTTGTATCAAAGGATTGTTTGGTTCATATTGGTTCATTGCTTGAAGGCATGACTTGGAGTCTGACAGAGCAATGAATTTCTGGTGAGTTGATATTCTGGCATATTCTAGAGCGTGTAGTATTTATGCTTGCCCAATATAGCAGTGAAGGCATCTATGGATAACCGGATCTAAGATGAATGATAAAAATCTGTCAGGAGGGATGGGCAGGGATCTAAGTGACTGAGCACAAAAATCCTATGGAATGCTCTATTTAATGCCAAAAAAAAATTTGTTTGTTTCAGGTAACCCGACCCTACCTAGCAAAACAGGCCGACCCTAACTTTTTTCTCCATTTTTGAAGAAAATACAGGTTTTTGGCCAAGTTTTTAGTCAATTTAGTCATCCCTCACTTGCAGTGAGTCGCTCCCTAGTCATCACGATGCGATTCGTCGCGAGTCTTTGAAGTAGTTAAAAAAGATTTACAAAAAAAAATAAAAAATTCCGACCCACCCTACTTAATTTTTTTCAGCTTGTTACCTGAAACACAACTTTTTTTTTTGCCCTAACCCCTAAAATAAGGTTTTGTGTAGGAATGCATAGGCTTCTGGAAATTAAAAATTTTCAGGGATAACCCGAAGACTTTCGTCCCTGGATGGTGATAAAACTGCTAACAGAGCACATATCCTACTCTTTTTTAACGATAGCAAGTGAAGAGTTTGGTTCCAAAACGCAGGCTTCCCAGCGGGGTCATTCAGAAATATACTTTATAGGGCTAGTTTTTGACAAAATGTGGGGTAATTATAGGACATAAACCAGAAATATAGGGCTTAGGGAGTGGTCATTATTTATCAACAGGGGGGGATGGTGGGTTTGAGGGGGGGGGGGGCGTAAAATTTTCAGACGCCTCCCGAGGGGGGGGGGGGCTAAAAAAAATTTGATCCCTCTTGAGGGGGGCTAAAAAAATTCACCCTCTTTTTAGCAAAAAAGCCCGCGCGCTACTATAGATCAAAGAGGGGCGCGAAAACTCTCCGCACCTCCGGCGCGGGGGGGGGGGGGGGGGCGCAAAAAATTTTGACTGCCGTCGAGGGGGGGGGCCTAAAAAATTTCCGCGCGAAAACCCACCACCCCCCCCTGTTGATAAATAATGACCACTCCCTTAGATGATAGGGATATTTCAACTACTGTGACTTCTTGAGCTACAGGCCACACCTGAGGTTGATAAATTATGTACATTTAATCCTGCTCGATACTGGATGTGTTTTCATTTTAGTCAATTGTGTAGGAAAGTCGATCAGACAAGGTCATAATGGCTGCTTCAGTCCTCGACATTTTAGTATTTTCTTGTAGAAAAGGCTTTCAATTTTAAATGGAGTTAGTGGCCCTTGTCACGCTAGCCAAAATTTGAGTGTCACCATCAGTCCTTAACCAAGCTTGCTTATCAAATGACTCTAGCACTGACAAATGATTCCTACCTCACAGTATTTGATTTTACTAGTCACCAGGCCAAAGCACTGTCTGTTAGCTTATTTTCAGCAATGGGGACAAGTCACTATTGAGCTTCTGGGGCAGGGGTGATTGAGGAGGGCTTGATCTGATTCAGTGATTTGTTTAATGTCCTAAGGCTCTTACACCTCACAGGACTGCCTCATTAGTTTGCAGACATTTAGTCTGTTCATTGAGGAGGGCTTGAAAACTTGGGGTACTATCAGGACACATTCCAATGCAGAACGACCACCCTTGAAAATATATCCATTTCCAGTTCATCTAGTGGGAGAAGGCAAAGGGTTCAAAGAGTGGTGTGATTATAACATTGGGATGAGGCTTCACCTACCTCCACCTGAAAGATTTAGAAAATTTGACCATTCCAAATGGTATATATTCTATTAACTTGTAACCCCCCCCCTCATAGGAGTGCCGATTACGGTTTTCACCATTCCGATTAGGCCTAAAAAACACTGTTCTGTTCAGGTAATTAATGGGGTCGAAAAATATTAGGGTAGGTAGGGAATTTTCTCGATAAATGCCAAAATATCAGATTTCCCCCAAAATGCCCATAAAAAGTTAGGGTAGTGCCAAAAAATTAGGGTAGGTAGCGTTACCTGACAACAATTTTTTTTTAGGCCTTATCACAATTTTTGTCTCGATATATTGATTATTTAGATACAGGCCAAAATGGCTTTGATATGGGTGTTTTACCAGTGAACGAGCTTTTCAAATACTCCAATTACTGTAAACTCCCGCGTATAAGACGCGTCCTCTACGCCAAACAAATGCCTGGGGGGTCTTATAGGATTTTTTCAAGTTTGGGGTGCGTCTTATACGAGGGGTAATTTTACTATAGAAATGTACTAATCTTACAAATTTTAGTCTTAAAATGTGCGTCTTATACGCGAAAATGCATGTGCTGAGTTTGGGGTGCGTCTTATACGCGCAGCACGTCTTCTACGCGGGAGTTTACGGTAGAAGAGAGGTTAGAGCCAATTGTATATTCCTACTCTTAGAACAAAGATTTATCCAATTGAAATATCTTTGAACATTTTAATACTTGATATTTTTCATATTGCCATACATTTTGGTCTATTGGTGCAGATGCACTGATACTACTATAGTTGACATTAATAGACCCTGCTACCTCCCCCAGGTTCAGATTATTTATAGCTGACAGTACCGGGTGATGACCGTGGGTGAGCGGTTGATTTTCACCGGTGAGCGACTTGTTTTCCTGGGTGTTGAGGCCCCCCCAGGATGAAAACCAGCATTCATAACTTTTGTATCAATGTTACCTGAAGCTGCCATAAGCTGTCGGGGTCCTGTAGAGGCCTCTGGGAGAGGCCTATTTGGCCTTGATTCGTCGCGAAGGCCCCAGAGCCCCCCACCAGAAGGACCGGTCCGCCATCTTGCTTGCATGTGTTCAGGACCCCACTTTGGTATGTTACTGTATTTAGGTCTGATTGACTCACAGTAGTAAAGGATTTAGGTTGGGGCTCTTAGACTGGCTAATTCTAACTCTTTCTTTTTAGATAATTGCTCAATGTTAGTCTTTCTAGCCCGTTCCAGTTCGATTTTCCTCAATAAATCACAATTTGGGCCCGAATAGTCACCTTTACCCCCACTGTTGTTGTCGTTTGGTTTGGTTTGGTTGATTTTACCTCCACTAATAGTAATAGTAATAGTTAGCAGTAATAGTAATAGTTAGCAGAGAGACTATGTTTTGATTCTTTCCTATTTTCCCCTACTTATTATAGGGCGATGCCTAACTGGGTAAGGCTTCTTTATATTTCATATTTTGCAAAAGAGCTTGGTTTCCCGCAGGAAATCAAGAATGTCCTTGTTTCCAGTGCTGTGGAAAACACTGTTCATTGTAGTTGGATTTTTTAGGAATTTCTTCCTGCCTGTTGTTGTCCGGAGGGAGACCGCCATGTGAGTCCTCCTCCCAGGAGTCCTGTCCTTAGTCCTGGTGGCCCCATCCTCGGGCCCGGCTGTGTCCGTGGCCCTGTGGGAGTCACGGATGGCTGACTCGCCATTTACCGGTGTTGTGTGGCCGACCATTTCATCGCCCGGTTTCCAAAGTGGATTGGGACAGGTACACTCCGGGCACGCCCTCTTGTTGCCGTGGTACTCATGGCCGCACGAATCACATTTAACAGGCATGATTCATGAGATAAATCATAGAAAAGAAAAATTAATGTCCAGCCAACAGCATAACAGCCCCAACCGCTCACAGCATACTTGAATCAATGTGACATCATAAACACATGTGACCTGAGGTGCCAAGGCATAACACCAGGTGTAGTGCCAGTGCAGAGTCCACATGTCCCCCACACTCACCAATATACCATTCAACCAATGTTTGGTTGAATGGTGACATATCTCTGATTCTAATACCGTAAAACCTCGCGTATAAGCCGCGGCTTTTAGACCATTTCAAGCACAGGGGGAGGGGAGGGAGGGTGGGGGGTAGATAGCTGCAGCTCCTCCTCATACCTTCCCTCAACTTTTTCATTGGTCTAGGAGGGTAGGGGTACACCTCAGGTTTTTAAATTTTGAAAATCCATTGGTTAGAAAAAAAGTTATGAATTTTTTTATATTTTGAGATTAATTCAGAAACTCAGGGTGCAGCTTATACGTAGGGGCGGCTTTTACGCGGGGTTTTACGGTAGGAGTTTTTACAAAATTTGTTCAGCCTTTGGAAGCCATATACCATCACTTTATGGGGGAAGAAAGATTGTATCGATATCCTTGTTTCATCGATTATTAATATTTTGTAAATTACGATATATCGACAGGGATATTGCCAGGATTTTTTGCAATGAGCCAATGGCGCACTTCTGGGCAGAATAATGTGCCATTTAAAGATATAATGGGCCATGAATTATGAGAAACCTCAAGACACAGAATGAAGGGCCAGTCTTAAATTGTAAATACCATGGTGGCCAGTTTGAGTGCTGGGGTCTCGAATAAGCACGGGGGAACAGGGGTTTTGAAATCAATGTTAAGCACTGGAAACAGTATTCAAATAAGCACCTGTCTCAAATAAGGGCCAGGGGGTAGAGAGGTATTAATGAGCACCTAGGCACTTAAACGGGCCATTACGGTAACCAGTATAGTGTTTTAAATACCATGTACAGTACTATGGTGGTTAGGCCACCAGGGATTTTGATAGGATTTTTTTAAATGGGCCAATGGCGCATTCATGGCCAAAACAATGCGCCATTTTGGAGACTAATGGGCCAATATGAACCATTTAGCCAAAATGCAGAATCTGTTGAAGCAAAATAGGTGTAATTATATTATTATATTATATTATACTAATATGTTTTGGGATTTCCGGACACAACTCTGCCTTTAATTTCCTGGGTGTATTAAACTTCTCTTTTCATAGGTCAACTTGCAAAATTCAAAAGGAAGTATAGAGATTTCAAAGTGTGCCTTCAGATATTTTTGTACTTCTTACAATTTTCATCCCCTACCACTACGATTTCAAAGAGCAAAATTACAATAGATCTATCCGTCTGACTCTTAGCTTTCCAACGGTATATAACACTACTATATCTTAAGTAGATACAGCTCATCTCAAAGAAAGTTTATGTAAAATGTTTTGGGGGGTGATGCACATTGTGCTAATGCGCCAATGGCGCATTTTTTGGTGTATTTAATGGGCCATTTAAGTTTTAAATGCGCAATATGCGCGATGCGCGGCCCTTTCAAAATCCCTGGCGGCCACACCAAATTAAAAGATTGGTCTATGGATTTGCCACACCTGATTTTCAGAAATTAAAATTTTCTTTTTACTTGAAAAATATCATGTCTATGGATCCTGCCCGCCTCATTTTCTGGGATTTTCTTTTTTCTTTTTTTTTGATCAAGCAATAAGTATATGATTGATCATAAAGGTAGTGGAATGGCAGGCCCCCCCCCCCTCGGTCCCTGCACTTTGTACATGTAGGGTAAGTCACCTGCATTGTAAAAAACATGAAACAAGGGTATTTTTTCACACCCTTCATATGTCCCTGGATTTGAGAATAAGGGGTCTTTTTCTGGCCAAAAGTCAGTGGATTTTAAAATAAGGGGTCATTTTCTCTAAAGGAAACACCAGGGATTTCCAGATAAGGGGTATATTTCCAGAGGGGAAATGCATGTCTTGCAGATATAATGTTTAATGTGAAAAAATCCCTCATGATCAAGCCTAACATAACACTTTGTTTCCTATAAAAAGAGGAGTTAGGCTCCCAGAAATCAGTGTTTCCTTGAATAAGGGGCCCCCAAAAGTCAATGTTTTTCTAGAATAAGGGGTGTTTTTTCACCTCAAAATCAGTGGATAAGGGGGTGTTTTTGAAAATGGAGAACGCAGGTGACTTCCCCTTTTGGTGCTGAGTGCAGGGACCGGGCAGACCCCTCATTGAATAGGCATAACTATGCAGATTTTCCTAATGCCAAACACTTGCCCAGCATGGCTCACATCACATAAGGAACATAATATCTATGAAGCCTGAATCAGACAATAATTAATTTCTAGAAAATAAAAATAAATATTTAGCCTTCCCGTACCATATTTTCAAAATGAAAATCCATAGACCAACTTTCTTATTTGGTGTGGCCTTATTCAAAGTTGTTTGCATTGAAATATAGAAGCTTTGGCCCCTACTTGCATTGGTTGTGACCAGTGTGGATCAGTTAGAAGTGTCAAAGCTATCCAATATATTGTAGCATCTCCGAAATTGAGTTCTTTCGCACCGCGCGCGAAAGCCCAGAACTCTATGGAGATTGCTTACATTATCACTCACCCTCATGTTGGGTTCTGTAAACTGCACCTAGTACAAATCATGGAAGGATTCTCACACTCAAACTTTGTCAGGCCTTAGTTTAGTCACCTACCTAGCTATGTGTATAGAAGACAGCACTTGACACTGTTTAATTTCCTTATATTTTGATGAAGTTAAAGAGCAGAATCTACACTTGACTGAAGCCACTTTGGCCACAGCCACCTAGTGTCAGAACCGAAAACTAGTTATTTTTAATGCTGATGGGGCCCTGTGCCTTATCCACTTGTTGGTTTTAATTAGATAATGACGAATATGGCTTTTAGGATGGAAATTATGTGGATGCCTACCTAGTATAATTTAATCTTATAGATCTATCCCAGTTTAGTCCAAGTTTTAGGCTGTTTTATGGCTCCAGGCTTAGTTCTAAATTCATTTTCATTGTCAGGGGGGTGGCACAGACGCGCACAGCCCGGTTCCGTGTGCTTTCTCCCGTACGCACAATTTTCCCAGATTTCAATGTTAACGTCTACTTTGCCCTCGTCTTACGAATTAAAGGTTGATCGTCCAAATTAATGAATTTCATCAATAGATTGCCACGAATGTTTTCCGTTGGCGACCGTAATTAGGTTTAAAAGTCCCCAGTTAACTTTTGTGATATTTGAGGGACTCTGACCCAGTAACCTAGTGAACTTTGCCAGTTTGGCCTGGTTTATTTCCCCTTATCAAAACAAACCAGTTTGCTCCAAAATACAGCTTTGGTGTTTTGGGCCATATAATTTAAATTATTAGACCCCCTAGGTCAGACCTTTGGCTACCCAGTCATACCATGCATTTATTCTAAACTTTATTATAAACCAATGCATTTTGAGCCAGAGTGGGAGCTAGATCTTTCCATAGAATTGGTGGGAAATGGCCATTTTGCCTCCAGCCCCACATGGCCCATAGGAAATCTCTGTTTTCTGCTCTAACTGGACAAGTTAAGACATTTAGACATTTGTCCCCCACTAATTTATTAATTTAGATTCCTCTCCCGATACTTAGAAATTGCGAGATTATGCCCTTTTTATTATTTTGGGGTTTTCTGTGCTTTTAGCACCAAATAGCCTCACGAATCCTGGCTGGTGATTGGCTGAAACCGGTCAGCTGACCAGCCAGCCAGGAACCAGCAACCAGCCCCTATATAAGCAGCAGATGGGAGCTGCTCAGGCAGAACCTCCCAGGCTCTCACACTGTAAGGACCTACCCTATCCAGGGACAGCTATAGTCTAGGCCTTCAGTCCTTCAAGATCTTCAACACCACCAACAGGAACCTGCCCTTCCTAGGGACATCTTTAGTCCAGGTTCCTGTTCCCAAATTTCTTCAACCTCCAACAAGACCTGCCCTTTCTAGGGACATCTTTAGTCCAGGTCCTGTTCCCTCATAGAACCTGCCCCTAATTTGGACTGGGGATCAACTTTAGTCCAGGTTGTCTATGCCAAGGTGAGAGTCCCTCTTTGACTCCCTTAACATTTCTTATTTCCAGTCAGTTAGGAGAAGAAGTTCGAAGAGACATACCTTTTGATAACTAAATTCAGCCATCTTGGATATTTTATTCACTTATAGAGACATTTTATTCACTCATAGTCATATCATTCAATCATAGACATTTATTCCAAACTCCAGTAGTCTACCCAAGCGGCTACCCCTTTATTAAGAGCCATTTATTCTGAAACATAGCCTACCCAAGCGGCTATGCCTTTAGTAAGAGACATTTCTTCTGAAAGATAGCCTACCCAAGCGGCTATGCCTTTAGTAAGAGACATTTCTTCTGAAAGATAGTCTACCCAAGCGGCTATCCCTTTATTAAAGAATTCTCACAATTATTCTAAATTGGCAGCCTACCTGAGTGGCTGACCCTTCATTATTAAGTCACTATTTAACCGTTAACTTTAAGCACTCAATCATTTATTCATTCACAACATCTGCATATCTGTACATTTCTATCACACAATTCATATAATAAAGAGTGGAACTGTATTTGAATTGTTGTCATCTGTCCCTGCTAGTGTTAATACCATCCAATGGTCCGAACCCTATAAGTCACGAGTCACAATTAGAAACCAACGAGAACACAACGAGAAGTACCGCTACAATATATACAAGGTAGCGTTTGCTTTAACTTTATCTTAGCTATTTGTCTTCAATTCAAAAAGTAACGCGTCCAGTTCCGTAGTCTCGACTTATTAGTAACAAATAGTACTAGCATATAAGGACTGGTAATTGCAGAGAAATGGTGAGTTAGTACGGACATGCATTGCACGAGTCCGGGCAAAAGTCCCAACGTAAGTCCCAACGTAAGATCCATCCATCCATCCATCCATCCATCCATCCATCCATCCATCCACCCACCCACCCACCCATCCACCCACCCACCCACCCACCCATCCATCCATCCAGTCATTGTTGATCCTACAATTAACATCACAGACAGTGTAGCCAAGGTGATGAGACCTTGTTACAATTACTTGTTACATTTCCTTCCTTTCCCATGGGAAATGATTGGAAGCCAATTCTCTTAAAGGGCCCAGCTATCTCACTACTGATACTTACCATAGAGAAGCCTACTAGGCTCCTCTATGTACTGACCTAGATTCACCTCCAATGCAAGACCAACATGGCCTCTATGGTATTCCCCATAAGGAAAAAACCAGTACCTTTGCATGCATATCACTCATTTCACTGACTAGTGTAATAGAAAATGAACATTGGATGACCTGCTACTGTTCTTCTAGCACATTCTGATCACAAAATTACTGACATGTGGTATCTCATTTTGACATAGTGATGTGTACAAAACACACTATGCACCAAAATAATCCCAATCACCACCCAGTACCAACTTTTTAAATCAAAATTAAAAAAAGAAATACATAGAATCATCATAGGAACACCAAACTGGACTATATTATTTCAAACTTCATAGACATTGTCCATGGAAAGAATTAGTAACTTTAAACTATGATAAACCACTTTTTCCTAAAATACTTAAAATTAATAACCCAACTGGTAACAACGGTCCACTTTACTGAAGCTTAGAAAAGTTAGACATGTTTGCAATGGAAACTGGACGCGTTAATATATATATTTTCTCTGGCATACACAGCTACATGTATTTCCTTTGACAAATGTTAATATATGACCTACAGTAACAGAAGGTCCCTGTGCATTGTCATTATCCTGTAATTTCTACTATTGTAAATATGTAAACATTATGTAAACATTTTGCAACACCTTCCAGGTATAACCAATGCAGATACTAATGCATTTTGGCAATTGTGACGTCATCAGATGAAAAAAAAAAAAACAATGATTACCGGGTATCTTTCTCCCTATTAATTACACTAATTAATTTTTGGATATTAAGTTGGTTACATTTGACTATTAAATCAATAGTCTAACACTTCTTTACCAAACCTCTATGGTGTACCAAATCCACTATCTAGAATATATTTGACTGAACAATCTCTCAGCCCTTTTTATATATTCTGTCTCCACTACTCTTTCTCAGGTTGATCTATTCCCTTTGAGACACTGCCTTAAGTAATATTTTATTATTTAGGATGAAACTGTGACAATGTCACATGCCTTGTATTACCTCATGTGACACCTGATGAGACCTAAGAGGGTCGAAACCTTGTTATCACCCATATTGATTACACATCAATAAACTCTAAACATATGTTAGGAGTTATGGTCCAGTGCTTGGAGATCTACAGATCTCCAAGACCCTGGGGTCCCACAGGAAGTCTGTGATACCATGGTGATGATGCATCTTTGTTTACTGATAACAATGATTGCCCTGGAGACTGCCCTACCAACGGAAGTTGATAAGGGAGGGCGAGCATGGCAACCACGCCAGAAGTAGCAAGGTAGTGTCGAGGTGTGGACGGTTTCAAATTTCGTCCTCTGAGATCAGATGAAATCAGAAAAACCTGGTGCTCTCCTCTATAGTAGCAGTTTTTAATAAATATGCCACTCTATTTATTTGATGGAAAGGTCACTAAAGTATGCTAACATTATCATGAAAATAGAGTACTGTTTTCCTTTAAAAAGAACCTAAAAAATCATAGGATATTTTGTTCGATAACTCTGGTTCTAGTAGGAATTTTTACAAAATTCTTTCAGTTTTTGAAGGCCCTCTATCTAGGAAAAGATTGTGTGCCAATGGGTGCACTATATGGGCAGTTCAATGCGCCGTTTTCGGTATTAATGCACCTATGGCACAGGGCGCGGCCCTGGCAATATCCCTGTATCGATTTTGGGGGGTATCGATGACACTCCTACCCCCTCAGAACTGATCCAGCTGACCAACCTTCCTCAGAAAATTGATCCTGTGGAAACTGACCACTTACCCCTTTCCCTCTCTGTGTTTCTCATATACAGATACACTGTTATAGTACTGCATACAGTAGAGGGAGTAATAAGGGTAAAAATGAGGGTGATATGCCAAAATTGAGACAAATTACCTATGAACAAACCATAATTTACTTGATGCCAGAGGCTCACCCCCAACTATCAAACCTTCTATGAGCTGAAAAGCCTAAATCAAAAATTGTGGCCAGCATCTTAGGGAGGTTTTGCAGTACCAGTTTTTTTTTTTCAATTGTTTGTATCATAAGTTGAAAACCTAAATGTGACAACCCCTATACAAGCATATACGATAAACTGATACTTCAATGGACCATGGCAAGTCACATGATTGACTCTGGCTATTATGTGGATACAAAAAAAAAGAGAGTGAGACACGTTTTATTTATTGTCTTTTGGGATTAAACCACTTAATTCACCCATGAAGGAAGACTCAAGGATTTCAAAACGAAATGTGGAGGTGTTTTATTTATGGTCCCCTTGATATTGGAACTCACAAAAATGGCCACCCCCCCTTCTTCAATTTTTTGTACTGATAAATGTCTCATTATCTCAGAACACCTAAAATGGATTTGTTGCGTTTTGGAACCAAACTCTTCAAGTGTTCTTCTAATTGCCTGGCCCCATAGACAGGACTAGACAAAACACGTCCTTTGATCACACAGACATGGTTTATATAATAATAAGTTCAAAATCAACAGTGTTGCTCACCTCTGCCTTGGGCCCAAGATCTTTATTGAAAGCGACCTTAACAAGCTGGTCCCCAATCGTCACACAGGTGATACTCTCGATTGTTAAATCTTCTAATGGACAGACGCCGGTCACCATTAAAACAATGGTATCACGAATTGACTGTGATAGCTTTTTCTCCCTCTCCACCCTTTGAGCTGCCTTCTTCTTTTCTTCCTCCAGCCTCTTTTCCTCTTCCTGTTTTTTTTCTTCTTCTCGCTTTTTCTCTTCTTCTTGCTGTTTCTCATCTTCTGCGTTGTTATCAGTGTCCTCGGACTCTATCTTAATGAAAGGTACGGAAGCCATGCTTGGTTACTTACTATAATCTGAAAAAAAAAAACAAGAAAAGTAGTACATATGTATATAAATCAGTAGGCCTACAGTTAATTTCTAAATAAAGAAATGAGTCAAAACTGTTAATGGGGGATTCTTATCAGTGTAAAGATATATAAGAAATGTCCCCTTCTACTTGCCCATGCTCCTATCCTATCCTGTCACTGACACTGCATTACTGACAGAAATGGTCAAGCTATAGCAGTAGGTACACCAGGGATGCCACTCACTGGTCAATGATAATTCGGAAATCATCCTAATTTTCGGGACTCCCAATAGGAAATGCCTATAGGAAATGAATTACAAAATTCGGAATTCCTAAAAAGTTAGGAAAAGTGGCATCTCTGGTACACATGTACTACTTTCAGTCTCAGGCCTCATGGCCTCCCCCCAGGGCTATCCATAAATGGCGTCATGCAAAATTTGAACATTTGAACCCCCCCCCCTTTCCCACCTTGTCATGTTTTTTTTTTTGTGCCAATTTTGCAATGTTGAAGGTATAGGGAAATCAATATAGGGGGGTCAAAAATGTTCAAATTCTGCATGACGTCATTTTATGGATGGCCTCCAGGGACCAGGCTCTTTGGGTGAGGATGGCACGTCACTCCGTCATGTATATGCGAATGTACTAAGAACTTTTGATAGTGTCGCCGTCCGTCACTTTTTAAAACCCCTGCGTCATCAGCGTCACTTTAGTTTTTAAAACCCCACGGAATTGGAACTGCAGCTGGGGTTCAGAGCGTCTTCACAGCGTTCGGTGGGGACGCTGGCTGCAGGTTTGGATGCAGGTTCAACGAGAGGTTCAAACCAGTTTTGAAAGCGAAACCCTTAGTCCTTCAGTGAAATCTGCTACGATAGCCAGTCAACCTAGACACCACCCAGTGGCATATCTTTCCCGCATCTTAAACTGTAACCCTATATTAGTGGATAAACTTCAGATCCCGGGCATTTTTAATAGATGCAAAATCGCACAAAATGTGAACGATTGTGAACTGCCGGCAGCCATGCTCCGACCCACAATCTGCAATCCCTTCCACTTTGCAGGTGTAATGTTCGATGTCTTCCAATATATTTTTGTTCTCGATCATGATACAATGTAAATACCCGACGTCTGACGTTATAACCGACAACTGACGTACCTTTAAGCCCATGAACTTGAAGTAGAGGTAATAAAATGAGCACCACTTGAGCAACTGACGTAGATTTGCGCCCCACGTGTTTCAGGTATCAGATCAGTTCTTCTAATAGCGCCGTCAGTAAGATGTTGATAGGAAAACTTCAGTAATTTTAAAATACAATTGTGTAACACCAGGCACTTTCCATCATATGTTTCCCATTGTATGAGTGAAAGAAGCACCCAGGAAGAAGCACTAAAGATTATTGAGATCTTATTAAACCAAGTAAAATTTCTTTTCAACATTTGCATATTGTTGTGTCATCCCTTACTCGGCACGCCTCCTACCGGGAAAAAGAAGTGCCTGTTAACCGGTAGGGCTGAATTTCCCGCCGTTTCGTAGGCTTGCTCCTGTGCAGTGCTAACGACACAAAACTGGTGGTCTATGTGCAGTCTGATGGGAGTACGTGATATTTAATATGGAGACATGGCCACATGTGACATAGGGTAGAGGCACCCTGAGTCACACAGATACCTAAAGTCGGACACCTTTTGCATTGAATTACATAATAGATATGAAAAATTCAGCTATCATTTGAATTAGACATGAAAACTCAGGTATCATACTCTCTAACAAATGAGGAATGACATGTAAATTCCCTGTCATACATGGTTTTACAACTGTACAAACCCAGGGTGTTTTTGTTATATTCTGAGGATGAAGAATGGTGAGTGAATAGAGATCCTGGTTTGATTTGTCAATTTGCCATGTCTTAACCTCCATGTTTTTAGGATTGCTATACATGTCAATGACAATATACACATTTTTGCTAATAATTTGACTTGACAAACCTGAATAGATCCCTCATGTTAGAGTATGGGAGTTATTCTTCTATGACCTTCAGATTACACCTACAGTCGGACACCAATTACACCCCACCTGGGACTGAATTATATCATGATTTCAAAGCTAATGGGCATTTCATTACAAACAGAATCCTTCATAATTTACCTGTACTCCCAGATCTGAGTATTTAATCTGTGTTTGGTTTACCTACTATCTAACACCTAAACCTATAATCATTACTCAGTCTGTCCATAGAAGTCATGCTCATCTGGGCATGTAGACTGACCTGTTATAGGTATGCAAAATTAAACATCTAAGAATATCCTGGAGAGGAGTATCCTATTGGCTTGGATTCCTTAGTGTTATATGCTAAGTGCCTTTATAGAATATTTCAGATAGAGTGACCCCTTGTGTCTGTATCAATTAAATAACATAGTGCCTGACTCTAGGGTCACCTCTGGCATGAGCTGTCTGACTTGAGGTGCAATTTGATGTTTTGGAGACTACACAGAGAGAAGAACAATGATCACTTTGACGCATACTGCACAGGTCAAAATTTGTCTCCCACATGACATGTATGAAGGCATGTCAAATGAGGTTGACGCTCTCATATTTGGTTTGTCAACTCCACTTGACATGCGTAATGAAGACACGTCACATATTTCTGATCCATTCACCTGAGTGCTAGGTAATACTCTGATACAATTATGTAAGGGTCAAGAGCAGTCAATAGCTATGTACCAATGGTTCAATCAAGGCAGGCCTATAATAGAAGGCAGGGGATATCATAGCCCCACAGGCCTGCAACACTAAGGCACTTTTTCCTATCTACAGAACTTTTACTTGACTGAGGACCTCTATGCAGTCCATAAGACAAGGGCATGGAGATGCATGGCAATGCCATCTGTCTCCATGTAATGAAGATACTGAGATTATAGACTGTGGGTTAGCATACACTCTTTTGGTATTTTCACTGACCCACACACAAGGTGTCTATCCACCCCAGTTGAAGGATTCAGGGTTGTGGCTGTCTATTTTGATATTCAATAACAAATGCAAATTTAAGAATGAAATAGAATTCACTGCCATTCATTGATAGTATTTAAAGACCTTAGTGATCTATTCTTCATGAAAACAAAATAACACAGATGCATCAAATGTCTCAAGTGTTAGTAGTACCTCTTGGTAGTGATTAATCCTGGTACCAAAATGGTTATTTGCCCCATCTAGTGGAATATTCTAGAACAATTATGTATGTCAAACCATCACATGTCAAGTGCCTTTGACATGGCCGTGACCCTAGTCAACTCACAGATGACGTGGTATTTTTAGGCATGTCAAATCATATGAGGATCACTGTGTGCTTCAGTTGTCATGGTGACATATGTGCACATGTCCCAATGACGTGTGCTCTCTGTGTCAAATCAAGTTGACATGGGTATACATGTCACTTTGTCAGGAAGACTTTTTTCAGTGTAAATATGTACAGCCCATTTATTCATATATATTGGAGTTTCATCAAAACCTCTTCAGGGATTTTGAGGGTAAAATATTATGTATCAACTGGTGAAATGGAAAGTAGAATTCAACACTGTTAAAGGTACAAGATTTGAGCACCAAATATGGCCACCTCCTGTGTGGTCAGGAGCATCCGAAATGGGTGCCTCTACCCTAGGTTTTAGTGACACATGAAAAATTAGTGACATGAAATCGAAAATAATTCTAAAACTGTATTGTTGATCAACTAACAGTAAAAGGAAAGGAAAGGTAATCAAAGTGATTATCCCTGTCATCATTTGATGACTTTATACTAATGCCTGGTCCCTGCACTCTGGG
This sequence comes from Acholoe squamosa, assembly GCA_949317995.1. Classification (NCBI taxonomy): domain Eukaryota; kingdom Metazoa; phylum Annelida; class Polychaeta; order Phyllodocida; family Polynoidae; genus Acholoe; species Acholoe squamosa. The sequence goes on from OX439046.1 coordinate 30,810,092, forward strand.
TCAAGGTGTGACACCACCCACATTAAAAAAACGCGGAAATAGGGGGTTTTTTTTGCCAGTGAGGAATGTCCATGGAATTAGAAAAAAGGGGTTGTTTTCAAGGAAAAAATCCTTGAAAATCAGAAAAAAGGGGGTTATTTTCTTAACTTGTTTAAAGAGTGACAGTATTTGGGTAAAATAGGGGTCATTTTGAGTTCTCTGAATTCCATGTTTCAAAGAAAAGTGGTATTTGAGAAAGAATTTGTCATTGCATTCTAAAAATAGTTAATTTTAAAGATCCAAATCTGTGTTTTCCCAGAAAAGGGGGTCTTTTTCCCCTTTGAAAATCCGTGAAAAGGGGGTATTTTTCAGAACCATTAACGAGGATGGTGTCAACCTGCTTGCTGAGTGCAGGGACGGGTACTAATGCTGCATTGGGAGTGGCATACAGAGGCATGGCATACGGGATATTGTATGCCATGCCTGTGGGCATACAGGGTTCAGTGCTGTAGAGATAGGGTTTCTCTATGCTTTGTTTTTAGAGGTGGAATACAGAATGAGGATGAGTTTGGAAAACAGTGCTCTAGCGTAATATATTTAATCTCAGCCATCTGCTTTCCAAATGGATTGGCTGACGCTTGCCCGGAACAGCCGACCAAGAAATTGCAATTTGCATTTTCTTCTCACAACTACCAGACACACTTATGCCTTTACTCTCTAGATGACGCCACATCTTAGCTAAAAAAGTGTCAACCTGTCAAATTCAGAATATGTGCAGGGATGGTCTTATCTGAATTTACTTAGATCTTAGACTGAAACAGGGCTTCCGGGGCAGAGCCCACAATAATATTAACAATTAACCAAAATAATCTTACCTGAATAAGGTGGTGGGTCAGAGGCAGAACCCCAATGAAGAGACTTGAGTAGATTTGCCATTCTGCATGTAATATAGTGTAGCGACAGCGCTATGCTGTAGCCGGGATCGGCGGGGAAGGTTGGTACGTCCCCGCACCACTGGGGGGTGCGCCGTTCGCAGCGCCTATATATTGCGCTGCGGGGCGGCCGCTCGCCAGTCTATCTCTGTGCTTGGTCCAGTGCAGACTGCCAGCCCTCCCCGCAGAGCCTGACTGAAGGAACGACGAAGTGTTATTGCATGACATACGAGCTCTTGGCCGCAGGTGCCTGTGTTGTACTGTTTGGTTTACAATATATGGGTTATTCCCATATTCAGAAGGTGTATAAAAATAGGCAACACTAGTAGTATAATAGATGGTCTTTTCTGAATATTATCCAGAAAAGACCATCATATTTGGATTATCCAGAGAAGACCTCCTATTTTTAGATTATTTATAAAAGAGGTCGTTTATAGATATATTTAATTTATCTATAAAAGAGGTCGTTTATAGATATATTTAGATTATTTATAAAAGAGGTCGTTTATAGATATATTTAATTTATCTATAAAAGAGGTCGTTTATAGATATATTTAGATTATTTATAAAAGAGGTTGTTTATAGATATATTTAGATTATTTATAAAAGAGGTCATCTATAAATATATCTATAAAAGAGATCGTTTATATATATATATATATAATTTAGATTAACATCTCCTTGTGCTTTTAATTAGTTCTTTTAAATGCCTCCAGATGGGAGAGCTATCTATGTAGTTATAGTTCTTATAGATCCCTCCAGATGGGAGGACGTGTAGCAGCAGTGTCATCATGATGCTTTGCTCTTAAATGATAGGCAAAAGGGATTTAAGATAGTTCTTATATGTCCCTCCAGATGGGATGACATGCAGTACCAGTATCATCATGATGCTCTGCTCTAAAATGAAGTGCAATCACAATCCCATCACAGTGAGCAGCTTATAATAAAGTTATGAGCAGAAGGGATTTAAGCTGCTCACTATGTAATTATAGTGTTATCACAATGCTCTGTTTTAAAATGAAGTGTTTAGAGCAACTATAACGAGCAGCTTATAATAAAGCCATGGGCAAAAGGGAAAAGTACATGTTACAATCTAAAATGTGAATTATATTAAATATTGATACACACTGAGGAGGCTGTTTCCCCTAAGGGCAAAGCTTGAGAGGGAGACCTGCGAAGACTAAGAGAGTCAGGTAAAGCCTAAGAGAGAGATGGGTAGAGCTTTTACTCAAGGTTGATCGGTTTATATAACATTGAGAACCTTTTCACCCAGACCTATGCATGGAACAGGCTTACATACAGAGCCTGACCTATACATGAGTATTTGACATAACGGTCCCATTTATGTTTCTCATCTAGCTTTCTATGTTGGCTGTGTAGGGGTGTTAGTATGTTTGTGTGAGAAGGAGAGGAGCGGCATGAGTTACTCTCTTGACTTTTTAGATATGGGTTGTGGCCATACACATATCAAAATGAAGTGCTCGCTATATAGTTGCAGTGAGCAGCTTATACAGAGTTTTAGCTGCTCACTGTAAAAGGCTAGCTATAGTTTGCTGTTTATGTATTAGCATTCAAATATGATTTGCTAGTCCGTTTGATTTGATACATTGTAACCGTCATTGTTTAGCCTGCAACCATAAGGGATAGACTATCCAGTTTTTACTGTGTAGAGCTAAAAACGAGCTAGCTGTGTTTTTACTAGACCACTTGTTATCTGGATGAAACCAGTTAGCTTTTACGTCTTAAGTAAAATGTCCATCTACTACGCAAAGACAATACATGTATTATGTTAATATAGCTTATAAAAATAGGAACTACGCAGTGTAAATACATGTATTATGTTAATATGCCTGACAAAAACAGGAAATACGCAGTAAGAATGCATGTATTATGCTAATATACCTGACAAAAACAGGAAATACGCAGTGTAAATACATGTATTATGTTAATATGCCTTACAAAAACAGGAACTACGCAGTAAGAATGCATGTATTATGCTAATATACTTGACAAAAACAGGGTGGGAAAATCTTATTCTTATTGCGCAGTTAGGTTAGAATAAGGCACTGCGTAGTTATTTTTTAACCTGACTTTTTATCTGTGGTAAAAAGGTGCACTGTAAATAGTAGCTCCATGGTGGCTATGTCACTGAGTCACACGGTTCCAAGCCTGCTGTGTATGTGTGTTAGTATGTTTGTGTGAGAAGGAGAGGAGCAGCATGAGTTACGTTCTGCATATGTTATGCCGTATATGGTTTTCTACGTCTTACTTTTTACGCCTTATAAGGAAGAGAATATATTATGTTGATATGTTATGCCGTATATGGTTTTCTACATCTTACTTTTTACGCCTTATAAGGAAGAGAATATATTATGTTGATATGTTATGCCGTATATGGTTTTCTACGTCTTACTTTTTACGCCTTATAAGGAAGAGAATATATTATGTTGATGCAGAGCTGGACTTAGAAAGTTTTAGAAAGGCTTCTGTTTGGATACTTTGGATCTCAGAGAGGTTTTCTCTCTGCTTTGGAAAGTTTCTTTTTCTTTTATGATACTTAATTACTTTGAATTTGCTGAGACAAATTTTAGATTATAAATTTTTGGACTGAAATTTACTTCAATCTATTAATGCAGTGCATTTTGATACTTGTATTTTGCCGTTTTAGTCATTTTAACATACAAGGACTAGAGATAGATGCTGGACTATATAAAATAAAATGTAGCCCCCGAGTTGTCCTTTAAGAAGAAAAAATCAGCTTGAAAATCGGTTGGTAAACAAACTCAGAACCATGCAAAACGTGAATGGAGCTAAACTCAACTTTTCTCCTAGAAAAGCTTGATATAGACACACAATTACATTAAACGAATTGTGTGTCTAATACCCTTAAACATGTACAAGAAGAAATTGCATTGATTGGTCCATAGACAAAGTGAGAAGCAGTCCAAGACTGCATTTTGTTTACACTCGTTTTTCTCACTATAAGCTGCATTGCAACTCATGAGTAACTCATAACAGTTTTTTAATAATGCCTACAAAGAGGGCAGTATCATAGATAGGACAGAGGTTTCATGGTAGGTCCCTCCTCCTCCTGTATGGATACTCCTGGTACTAATGGGAAACACAGACAGCTGCAGCCAGAGGACTCACTTTGTTACTGTAAACACTAGCTCTGCCACTCGTGTGTAACTAGGTTACTGGTGTGAGCAGGGCTATCTAGTAGTAGTAATACACAGGACTAGCAGAGATACATAGACACACATACAGGTTTGTATATCTCTAACAATGCTGTCTTGCACATAGGATAACACAGAGGTAGAGATACTTTAAAAGACTCTAACAATACATACATGCACACATTATTACAGATTGGAGATGGTAGCCATCTATAGCTTATATAGCAGGGATGATGGGTGGAGTAGGAACCCTTCAGCAATGATCCAGCACAGAGAGCTATAGGGACTATTCTACTGTGATGCATGGAATAAAGGTCTAAAGTGAAAATTTTGGAACAAAAACAATGTTTCCTATCCCTCTATGAGCTAGCTGAAAAGAAATTGCGCAGTTTGTAATTGAAAATTCCATTGCTGAAAGGAACTGCATAGTTATAATATAGTAATAAAAAATTACTATACAGTGTTATAGCATACACTGTATGCTTTGTTTTCATGAGTAACTCACATGAGTTTTTTATTATGATACTTATAGAGACAAGTATTATGGAAAGGTGCAGAGAGCTGCAGGATTGTTCCTATGAATCCCACCAGATGGAAGATGAGTAGCATAATGGTACACTGTATGCTTTGGTTTCATGAGTTGCTCACACGAGTTTTTTATTATAGCATTCAAAGAGACAAGCTACATTGAAAGGTGCAGAGAGCTGCAGGATGGTTTCTATGAATCTCACCAGATGGAAGTGTGCTTCAGGAAAATTCCATGATGTAATGCATATATTATGTTAAGGGTACTAAGGAGTCCCGCCTATTCTGCATAGCTTACATGGCTCCTCCTCTTTTGGGTCTATATAAGGTACATGGACACCGCCTCTTCTGCATAGATTATATGGCTCCTCCTCTTTTGGACCTATAAAAGGTACATGGACACTGAGCACTTGGGCATTAGGCACTTGGGAGCAGCATTTGCAAAGTGAGTCTGTTTCTATGTTCTGATAGATAAAAGCTTTTGGTGCTTTAGATCTCAGAGGAGTTTTCTCTGTTAGACTTAGCTGTAGGTTTGAGGCATAGGTATTACGTTAGGTAAAAGCAAACTGTTAGACTTAGCTGTAGGCTTGGGGCTTGGAGGTAAATGCAGAGCTGGACTTAGAAAGTTTTCTGTCTGGATACTTTGGATTTTAAACTGTTGGACTCCATGAACATTTATGAAAGCTTAGGCTAGGTATTTATTGCTTAAGTTTTTCATGGATTTGATGGTCTAAGAAAATGTTTCTGTCACCTTTGTAGACATTTCTCTCGCCTTAGAGAAGTTTTCATGGCATATTGTTTTATTTTAATTTAAGTGCCCTGAGAGATTTTGAGAGTAAATAATCAGTTGGACATTTTTGTAAGCTTAGGCTGGGTATTTATTGTATGACTTTCTTCAGATTTAATAGTTTCAGAAAATGTTTGCTACTTTGAATTTAATAGTTTGAAAGTTTCCGATAGTAAATGCTCACTTGGAAATTTTTCTCAACATAGGCTAGGTTTCTGCCACCTTTACAAAAATGCCTCTGGGTGTAGAAAAGCGTAAATGCAGAGCTGGACTTAGAAAGTTTTAGAAAGGCTTTTGTTTGGATACTTTGAATCTCAGAGAGGTTTTCTCTCTGCTTTGAAAAGTTTCTATTTATTTCATGATACTTATTTACTTTGAATATGCTGAGAAAGATTTTAGATTATAAATTTTTGGACTGAAATTTGATTGGTCTTTCTTGGTAGGAGTCCCACCTCTTCTGCTCAGCCATTGGTCCTCCACAGCATATTATGTTTATTTCGTGAAAATTCATTTTTAGAACTTTGAGTAGAGCTATATAAGGCGCAGGCTCTCAGTCTCACCCTGACCACTAGAGGGAAACTTCAGCAAGGTAAAGTTGTTTCTATATTTTGACTTAGGAAGTTTTAGAAGTGTTTCTGTTTGGACAATTTATATCTTAGAAAGGTTTTCTCAGTTAGACTTAACTGTAGGCTTGAGGCTTGGAGTTAAATGCAAAGCTGGACTTAGAAAGTTTTCTGTCTGGATACTTTGGATTTTAAACTGTTGGACTCCATGAACATTTATGAAAGCTTAGGCTAGGTATTTATTGCTTAAGTTTTTCATGGATTTGATGGTCTAAGAAAATGTTTCTGTCACCTTTGTAGAAATTTCTCTCGCCTTAGAGAAGTTTTCATGCCATATTGTTTTATTTTAATTTAAGTGCCCTGAGAGGTTTTGAGAGTAAATAATCAGTTGGGCATTTTTGTAAGCTTAGGCTGGATATTTATTGTATGACTTTCTTCAGATTTGATAGTTTCAGAAAATGTTTGCTACTTTGAATTTAACAGTTTGAAAGTTTCCGATACTAAATGCTCAATTGGGCATTTTTCTTAGCATAGGCTAGGTTTCTGCCACATTTACAGAAATGCCTCTGAGAATAGAAAGGTGTTCATTGGATACTGTGCTATCATGTCAAAGTTTCTAAGGGTAAGTACTCAGTGGGACTTTGTTACATCTATAAGCTTAGACTAGGTTGGCTCTTAATATTATTGAATATTGTTGTGTTAGTTTAGGATTTAGCAGTCTAAGAAAGGCCTTCTGAAGCAAAGGTCTCAACTAAGTTATTTTGAATTTAGAACTTTCAAAAATGTTTCTAAGATTGAATACAGAGTTGCAATTAAATGTTTTTCCTAGCTGAGGCTGGGAGGCTCTGAAATATGGGAAAGTTGAATAGCTTATGAGTTTGATATGATTAGTCATTGAGGGATTGGATTAAAACAGGAATAGTGTATAATAATGAATGAGAGCATTGTGTGATAATACATAAAGTCTTTTGTCAGCAGGATAACGCCATTGAAGCTGAAGTCACTTTTCTGGAAAGTGCTTTGCTTGGGCTACCAGAGGTACCCTCCTGTACTGTGCTGAGCAGATGGACTGTAGCCACTCATGGCTATTTTGGTTGAAGGCAGAACAGGTAAAACTAACTCTCTAGTTTCTCCACTGCTTTGGCTTTCATGGTGATACGCCACTGTACTGGAGGAGGTAGACTATTCTGGACAGTGCACTGCTTGGGCTACCAGAGGTACGCTCCTGTACTGTGCTGAGCAGATTGGCTGTAGCCAGCCCATGGCTATTTTGGTCGAAGGCGGAACAAGTAAAACTAACTCTCTAGTTTCTCCACTGCTTTGGCTTTCATGGTGATACGCCACTGTACTGGAGGAGGTAGACTATTCTGGACAGTGCACTGCTTGGGCTACCAGAGGTACGCCCCTGTACTGTGCTGAGCAGATTGGCTGTAGCCAGCCTATGGCTATTTTGGTTGAAGGCGGAACAGGTAAAACTAACTCTCTAGTTTCTCCACTGCTTTGGCTTTCATGGTGATACGCCACTGTACTGGAGGAGGTAGACTATTCTGGACAGTGCACTGCTTGGGCTACCAGAGGTACGCCCCTGTACTGTGCTGAGCAGATTGGCTATAGCCAGCCCATGTCATATTGTTTTATTTTAATTTAAGTGCCCTGAGAGGTTTTGAGAGTAAATAATCAGTTGAGCATTTTTGTAAGCTTAGGCTGGATATTTATTGTATGACTTTCTTCAGATTTGATAGTTTCAGAAAATGTTTGCTACTTTGAATTTAATAGTTTGAAAGTTTCCGATACTAAATGCTCAATTGGGCATTTTTCTCAGCATAGGCTAGGTTTCTGCCACATTTACAGAAATGCCTCTGAGTATAGAAATGTGTTCATTGGATACTGTGCTATCATGTCAAAGTTTCTAAGGGTAAGTACTCAGCGGGACTTTGTTACATCTATAAGCTTAGACTAGGTTGGCTCTTAATATTATTGAATATTGTTGTGTTAGTTTAGGATTTAGCAGTCTAAGAAAGGCCTTCTGAAGCAAAGGTCTCAACTAAGTTATTTTGAATTTAGAACTTTCAAAAATGTTTCTAAGATTGAATACAGAGTTGCAATTAAATGTTTTTCCTAGCTGAGGCTGGGAGGCTCTGAAATATGGGAAAGTTGAATAGCTTATGAGTTTGATATGATTAGTTATTGAGGGATTGGATTAAAACAGGAATAGTGTATAATAATGAATCAGAGCATTGTGTGATAATACATAAAATCTTTTGTCAGCAGGATAACGCCATTGAAGCTGAAGTCACTTTTCTGGAAAGTGCTTTGCTTGGGCTACCAGAGGTACCCTCCTGTACTGTGCTGAGCAGATGGACTGTAGCCACTCATGGCTATTTTGGTTGAAGGCAGAACAGGTAAAACTATCTCTCTAGTTTCTCCACTGCTTTGGCTTTCATGGTGATACGCCACTGTACTGGAGGAGGTAGACTATTCTGGACAGTGCACTGCTTGGGCTACCAGAGGTACGCCCCTGTACTGTGCTGAGCAGATTGGCTGTAGCCAGCCTATGGCTATTTTGGTCGAAGGCGGAACAAGTAAAACTAACTCTCTAGTTTCTCCACTGCTTTGGCTTTCATGGTGATACGCCACTGTACTGGAGGAGGTAGACTATTCTGGACAGTGCACTGCTTGGGCTACCAGAGGTACGCCCCTGTACTGTGCTGAGCAGATTGGCTGTAGCCAGCCTATGGCTATTTTGGTCGAAGGCGGAACAAGTAAAACTAACTCTCTAGTTTCTCCACTGCTTTGGCTTTCATGGTGATACGCCACTGTACTGGAGGAGGTAGACTATTCTGGACAGTGCACTGCTTGGGCTACCAGAGGTACGCCCCTGTACTGTGCTGAGCAGATTGGCTGTAGCCAGCCTATGGCTATTTTGGTTGAAGGCGGAACAAGTAAAACTAACTCTCTAGTTTCTCCACTGCTTTGGCTTTCATGGTGATACGCCACTGTACTGGAGGAGGTAGACTATTCTGGACAGTGCACTGCTTGGGCTACCAGAGGTACGCCCCTGTACTGTGCTGAGCAGATTGGCTGTAGCCAGCCTATGGCTATTTTGGTCGAAGGCGGAACAGGTAAAACTAACTCTCTAGTTTCTCCACTGCTTTGGCTTTCATGGTGATACGCCACTGTACTGGAGGAGGTAGACTATTCTGGACAGTGCACTGCTTGGGCTACCAGAGGTACGCCCCTGTACTGTGCTGAGCAGATTGGCTGTAGCCAGCCCATGGCTATTTTGGTCGAAGGCGGAACAAGTAAAACTAACTCTCTAGTTTCTCCACTGCTTTGGCTTTCATGGTGATACGCCACTGTACTGGAGGAGGTAGACTATTCTGGACAGTGCACTGCTTGGGCTACCAGAGGTACGCCCCTGTACTGTGCTGAGCAGATTGGCTGTAGCCAGCCTATGGCTATTTTGGTCGAAGGCGGAACAGGTAAAACTAACTCTCTAGTTTCTCCACTGCTTTGGCTTTCATGGTGATACGCCACTGTACTGGAGGAGGTAGACTATTCTGGACAGTGCACTGCTTGGGCTACCAGAGGTACGCCCCTGTACTGTGCTGAGCAGATTGGCTGTAGCCAGCCTATGGCTATTTTGGTCGAAGGCGGAACAGGTAAAACTAACTCTCTAGTTTCTCCACTGCTTTGGCTTTCATGGTGATACGCCACTGTACTGGAGGAGGTAGACTATTCTGGACAGTGCACTGCTTGGGCTACCAGAGGTACGCCCCTGTACTGTGCTGAGCAGATTGGCTGTAGCCAGCCTATGGCTATTTTGGTCGAAGGCGGTGGGAGGCTCTGAAATATGGGAAAGTTGAATAGCTTATGAGTTTGATATGATTCGTCATTGAGGGATTGGATTAAAACAGGAATAGTGTATAATAATGAATCAGAGCATTGTGTGATAATACATAAAATCTTTTGTCAGCAGGATAACGCCATTAAAGCTGAAGTCACTTTTCTGGAAAGTGCTTTGCTTGGGCTACCAGAGGTACCCTCCTGTACTGTGCTGAGCAGATGGACTGTAGCCACTCATGGCTATTTTGGTTGAAGGCAGAACAGGTAAAACTATCTCTCTAGTTTCTCCACTGCTTTGGCTTTCATGGTGATACGCCACTGTACTGGAGGAGGTAGACTATTCTGGACAGTGCACTGCTTGGGCTACCAGAGGTACGCCCCTGTACTGTGCTGAGCAGATTGGCTGTAGCCAGCCCATGGCTATTTTGGTCGAAGGCGGAACAAGTAAAACTAACTCTCTAGTTTCTCCACTGCTTTGGCTTTCATGGTGATACGCCACTGTACTGGAGGAGGTAGACTATTCTGGACAGTGCACTGCTTGGGCTACCAGAGGTACGCTCCTGTACTGTGCTGAGCAGATTGGCTGTAGCCAGCCTATGGCTATTTTGGTCGAAGGCGAAACAAGTAAAACTAACTCTCTAGTTTCTCCACTGCTTTGGCTTTCATGGTGATACGCCACTGTACTGGAGGAGGTAGACTATTCTGGACAGTGCACTGCTTGGGCTACCAGAGGTACGCCCCTGTACTGTGCTGAGCAGATTGGCTGTAGCCAGCCTATGGCTATTTTGGTCGAAGGCAGAACAGGTAAAACTAACTCTCTAGTTTCTCCACTGCTTTGGCTTTCATGGTGATACGCCACTGTACTGGAGGAGGTAGACTATTCTGGACAGTGCACTGCTTGGGCTACCAGAGGTACGCCCCTGTACTGTGCTGAGCAGATTGGCTGTAGCCAGCCCATGGCTATTTTGGTCGAAGGCTGAACAAGTAAAACTAACTCTCTAGTTTCTCCACTGCTTTGGCTTTCATGGTGATACGCCACTGTACTGGAGGAGGTAGACTATTCTGGACAGTGCACTGCTTGGGCTACCAGAGGTACGCCCCTGTACTGTGCTGAGCAGATTGGCTGTAGCCAGCCTATGGCTATTTTGGTTGAAGGCGGAACAAGTAAAACTAACTCTCTAGTTTCTCCACTGCTTTGGCTTTCATGGTGATACGCCACTGTACTGGAGGAGGTAGACTATTCTGGACAGTGCACTGCTTGGGCTACCAGAGGTACGCCCCTGTACTGTGCTGAGCAGATTGGCTGTAGCCAGCCTATGGCTATTTTTGGTTGAAGGCAGAACAGGTAAAACTCTCGTTTATCCTTTGCTTTGGCTTTGAATTTACACGTCTGAGAGTTTCTTAGTTATTCTGAATTAAAAACTCTCTGAGAACAAATACAGCGTTAGACTTAGCTATTTTCTCAAGCTGAGGCTAGGGATGGTTTGTATGGAATTAAATTTTGCTGTGTTAGTTTTAATTCAGCAGTTTCAGAAAAGAATTTTCATGCGTTCATTGAAGTTTCTATACTTTTAAAATTGATTTGTCCTAGCTTCAGAAAGATTTCTGCACACCGAATTTTGACAGCCAATCACAGCCCTTGAAGGTAACTGGGTTCGATTCCTAGCATAACCAACACAAAACATAATGCTGGTGCAAAGGGACAGATTGGTTATGGTCCCACCTGCAATTGCTGTGATGAGCTATCAGTTTCCCCCTGACTTTAGAGAGGTTTTCATAACATATTGCATTATTTTGAATTTACTAGTCTGAGAGTAAATTCTCAGTTGGACATTTCTGTCAGCTTAGGCTAGGTATTTATTGCTTGAGTTTCTTTGACATCAATGGTCTCAGAAAACTTTTCTCTCACCTTTGTAAAAAAAGGCTCTGCCTGCAGAAACATTTTCATTGGATATTGTGTTATTTTGGATTTAATAGTGAGAGTCTCTAAGAACTAATACTCATTCAGACTTTAATATTTATATCAGTTTAGGCTAGGTAGGCTTTCATAGCATCTTGCCAGTTTTATTTACTAGTTTGAGAGTTTCTAAAAGTAAATACTCAGTCAAACATTTTTGTTAACTTAGGATAGGTATTTATTGTTTAAGTTTCTTAAGCTTTATTGGTCTCAATAAACATTTCTCCCACCTTTGTAGAAAAGGCTCTGCCTATGGAAACATTTTTATTGGATATTGCGTTATTTTGGATTTAATAGTGTGATAGTCTCTAAGGGTAAGTACTCAGTCAGATTTTGATATTTATATCAGTTTAGGCTAGGTAGGCTTTCAATATCACTGAAAATTGTTGTGTCAGTTGGGATTTAGTGGTCTTAGAATAGCTTTCTTATAACTTTATGAAAGTTTCAATTGTCTAAAGTTTTCTGTTAGCTTTAGAAACTTGACTGTGACCTCTACTGAGTTATTCTGAATTTAGAACTCTCAGAAATGTTTTTGAGATTAAACACAAAGTTGGATTTAGAAGGGACTAATATTTAAGTTGTCCTGATATTACATATGTGTCAGTTGTGGTTTGTCTACAAAATAATTACAACAAAGGGACTAATATCAAATTATTTTGATTGTTTGGTTTGTCAACAGAAATAATCACAACAAGGGACTCATATATCTAAGATGTCCTAATGTTGCATTTGTGTTGGTTGTGATTTGTTGACGAAAATAATCGCAACAAGGGATCCATAACAAAAATAATCGCACAGGGATCCATATCTAAGTTGTGGTTTGTTGACATAATAATCACAATAAAAGATCAATTTTTAAGATGTCCTAAGGTTTGGGTTGTTGACAAAAAACAACCACAAAGGACAAAGATATTGTCCGAATATTACATTTTGCTCTATTTACGAGTTAAGAGAGGATAACCTGAGTTTGTGAAAGTAAATTATTTGAATTTTAGATAAAAGATTTGGAAAAAAATGATCATAAAAATTAATTATGAACTATTAAAAACTAGAATTTCTTATTTCGAAGGTAGAATACATTTCAAAGACAACGAAAAGGATATAATAGATGTCAGTTTTCCTTCCCAGCCTTATATGTCAGTCAAGGAAGCTGAACAAATTATTTCGGCTTTGTCTTATTTTGATTCTTTGCCACGGTTAAAAAAAATCAAAGTAGAGGCGCTTGTATATTTCGCTGATTATTTCCTGTCTTTTTATTTGCAGGATGAAATAGGCAATTTAGTTTTATCAAATATTATGCTTTTACCGCGAGTCCTTAAAATGTGTTGCATATTAATGCCTTATCAACATTTTTATTTTACTATGATGAATTTTGCTTGTGACTTACTCGAAATCCCATATATTTATCATGTAGAAACGTTAATGAAACCTAAAAAAAGAAAACATGATGACACTTTAGATCCTAGTGAATATGTTTTATCAGAAATAACAAAAAAATTGAGAAATAAAACAAGACAAAGATTGCATAAAATGTCATTAGAATACATGCTATGTAAATTATGCAACACTGAAATGATTATTTCTACCAAAACTAGAAACATTGCTTATATGATTTGTTGCAATAAGCCAGTACATCAAAAATGTTTTGATGATTTTATTCAAACATCAAATTTGTATCATAGGACTGAAACAATAAAATGTCCTTACTGTTCCATTGAATGGGTACATGAAAAACCACGGGTTGGTCATGAATGTTTGTTATGGTTAATGAGAAAATCATCTGACACTTCCTTGTTAAATCAAAAAAAAAACCAAAAGTTTGTTTATTTGATAAGAAATAAAAAGTTTGAAACAAATATTTTTGTATTATGTTACATTTTAAAAATGAAATATTTTATAACATATACAGCAGTAGCTTACAAAAAGTCTCTGAGAATAAAGAAACAAAACTACAATAACTTAAGGTAATACAGTATAACGAATAAGGCAACGAAGTTAACCAATAAGGCAGCAAAGTTATATGACAACGAATAAGGTAACAAAGTAAATGAAGGAGGCAGCGAAATCAGATGAACTTTTCTGACGCAGACTACAGGGAATTCTTTGCAGGAAAAGCATTGCGATTAATGCTTTAAAGGTAAAGCTAAAGATTTGCTTTTGTGAGTTCATTAAAAATTGCTGTTGAGTCAACTGTTCACTGAGAGCTAAAAATTAAATTTGTTTCATTTTCACATAATTAATTCCTGTTACATACATACAATTTGTGGTAAAATTAATTGTAACAATGCTTGTATGGGAACGATTCGCAACAAACTCACAAAAGTAGCTTTTCGCTAATCTAGTAAAGAAATATTAGTCATAGCCTCTAGAGGTCTCCAGTGTGCTAAGTATCGTATAGTTTAAGATAGTTTTAGAAATGCTCACTAGAGGTCTTCAGTAAGCAGAAAATGCCTTGTTTATATTAGTCACCAGAGGTCTTCAGTGTAAAACCATGCACATAGTTTTAGTGACTCACACTAGAGGTCTCCGCTGATTTAGTAAAGTAATGTCAGTCCTAGCCTCTAGAGGTCTATAGAGTGCTAAATATGGTATAGTTTAAGATAGTTTTAGGAATGCTCACTAGAGGTCTTCAGTAAGCAGAAAATGCCTTCTATAAGCCACCAGAGGTCTTCAGTGTAAAACCATGCACATAATTTATATCAGCCACCAGAGGTCTTCAGTGTAAAACCATGCACATAGTTTTAGTGACTCACACTAGAAGTCTCCGCTGATCTAGTAAAGTAATGTCAGTCCTAGCCTCTAGAGGTCTATAGAGTGCTAAATATGGTATAGTTTAAGATAGTTTTAGGAATGCTCACTAGAGATCTTCAGTAAGTAGAAAATGCCTTCTATAAGCCACCAGAGGTCTTCAGTGTAAAACCATGCACATAATTTATATCAGCCACCAGAGGTCTTCAGTGTAAAACCATGCACATAATTTATATCAGCCACCAGAAGTCTTCAGTGTAAAACCATGCACATAGTTTTAGTGACTCTCACTAGAGGTCTTCGCTGATCTAGTAAAGTAATGTCAGTCCTAGCCTCTACAGGTCTATAGAGTGCTAAATATGGTATAGTTTAAGATAATTTTAGGAATGCTCACTAGAGGTCTTCAGTTAACAGAAAATATCCTGTTCATATGAGCCACCAGTGGTTTTTTTCCCTGAGATAAGAAATACTTTCAAAGTTATCAAAGAAAAGATTTTATTGTTTAAAAATAAGATATATTTTTATAATGAATGTTTCTTCTCCTTTTTACATTAATTTACCTTCTAATACTATTCATCCCTCTCGAGAAAACAAAACAAGCAAATTTTGGGTTAAATTACCTTCTATTTTAATTTTACAAGGAGAATGGGAAGTGGGATTAGTAGAAGTAAACATACCAGTTTCCTGGTATAATTTCCCAGAAATTCCAGAAAGAAATAGGACTTTGGTAGTAGAAAGAAAAGATTTCAGATTGAAGCAAGACGTGAATAAAATAACTTCATTAGATGAAATAGAAATAAAAAAAAGATATGTCGTGCAAAAAATTCCATATGGAAATTATACTTCTTTAGATAGTTTAATAAAAAGCATAAATGCAGCCTTGAAAAAAATAGACGCATACCCTGACGATGAATTTTTTCGAAAAAGTAGAGAACCATATGTGAAAACTGAGCTGCAAAATTTAAAACCCATTTTAAAGGTAGGGAGAGGAGACAAAGTTGTTATGTCTAAATATTTAAGTAATGTGCTGAGATTGGATATATCTGAAGAAATAGACAACGAAGCTGAGATCGAAAACAGTGACGTTATAACTTTTTCAGGGCTTCCATTGAATAGTTTATTAGATTTTCAGATTTTAATGAGCACTACTTTAAGATACAAACATTATAAATATTTTCATGCGGGAGGTGTTCCTAATTTGCATCACGTTTCTTCTAATATTTATATTTATACTGATATAGTTGCAAATGAAATTGTAGGCGATCTTCAAATTCCTTTATTGAGAACTATTCGTTGCAGTGAAAAATTCGGAGACGATATAAAGGAAGTTTTTGTCTCTCCGTACTATAAAAAGGTAAAAAAAAGTGAAATACAAGAAATCGAAATAACTATATGTGACGATGTGGGAAAGTTGGTTCAATTTGAATATGGAACAGTTTTTTTAGTTCTTCATTTTAGACCTATAAGAAATGAAAAAAAGTAAAGCTTTCAGAAATTTAATCGTAGAATATGATTTAACTCCTGCTCTTCACAAATATGATCCTGATTTATTTTTACTTAATCAGACCAAAAAAATTAAAAAATTAATTTTGAAGAAAAAAAAAAAAAGAAGGGGGGGTTAAATTTCAATTATCGTTATGCACAGTGTTAGGAAAATATAATCTAGAAAACAATGAATATTTTGAAATTCAACCATGGTTCCAAAGTCCTGTTCAAGTAAACTTTGATTCTCATAACGTAGAAGAATTAATAAGAAATTCCTTTTCTGTGATATTAGGTTTTTTCGATGCTTTTTTGCACATGGGGTCAGGATGGTTTTTAAGAGAAATAAAAGTGTTACGCCTCTCTGTTTTTAAATATAATCCTTTTGGAGGTGAGAAAAAAGGGAAAGAAAGCATTATTCAAAGAAAAAAATCAGTTCTTAATATAAAAGGAAGCGGCAAAAAATGCTTCGTATACTCTGTTTTAGCAGGATTACATAAAATTCCTCACAATGCAAACTTGGCTAAGTCGTACGATATTTTTTTAGAAAAATTAAACCTTTCTTTTCTTTCTTTTCCTGTGAAATTGAGTGAAATTCCAAAGTTCGAAAAGAAAAATAATCTTACTGTAAATGTCTTTGGCCTTTTAGTATCTGAAAAAAAAGAATTTCAGCCTTTCCCTATGTATATTTCAGTCCTTTCTTCTCCCCTTACTGAAGGAAGACATATTGATTTATTGTTATTTAATGATCACTATTATCTTATCAGAAATTTACATAAATTTATCAGACCATTCTTTTGGAAAAAAACTAGGTACTTTTGTTACAAATGTTTGATATCATTTTGCTCAAAAAAAAAATATGAAATGCACGTTAACAACAATTGCAAAACTAATGTATACAGTGGTCAGGGTTATTCTACTCCATCGAAAGGGACTTTCTTGAAATTCGTTGACCATAAATTTAAAGTTAAAAGTCCTTTTGTGATATATGCAGATTTTGAATGTTATAATCACACTATAAGCAAAATATACAAAGGGAAATCGTGTTGCTCCAAAGAACACAAATTAAATGCCTTTGGAGCTATATTAATTTCGAAATATGAAAAATACAGTCAAGATCCTGTTATATACGTAGGAAAAAATGTTATAGAAAAATTTGTTTCTTACTTATATAAAAAAAGAGCTGAAATTTCATATATTTTAGATCATAAGAGAAAACCTTTGTCTTTGTCTTCTCACGATATTTCACATATAGTGAAGCAAAAAAATTGTTACATATGTGGGATATCTTTCACCGAAAAAGGTATAAGAAAAGTTTTAGATCATGCTCACATAGGACAAGAAGGAAAAGGAAGAGATTTAAATTATGCTTGCAATAGATGTAATCTTACTTACACTAGTCTTAGGATGGACAATTTAAAGATACCAATTATAATTCACAACAGCATGAATTATGACACTCATTTTCTCATCCAAAAATTATATAAATATATAAACCAGAGCACCATATCTGTGATTGCTAAATCATCTGAAAAATTTCTTACTTTAAGTTTCGAAAATTTTAGAATTATAGATTCCTTCCAATTTTTACCTACGTCCCTTTCAAAATTAGCTGAACTTTTGCAAGAGAAAGGTTTAAAAGATTTCGTTCAAACAAAAAAACATACTTCAAACAAAAAAATGATTCCTTATATGATAAGAAAAGGTGTCATGTGCTATGATTACATTGATTCTTGGTCTGTTTTGAAAGAAAAAAAATTGCCGCCTATAGACAAATTTTATTCTACTTTAACCAAAAAAAATATAACTGAGGACGATTATTGTCATGCTATTCATATGTTTAAAGCATTAAAATGTAGAAACATAAAAGATTATTTGAAAGCCTACTTGAAAATAGACGTTTTGCTTTTATGTGATGTTTTTGAATCTTTTAGAGAAAAGGCCTTAAGTTATTACGGTTTAGACCCTGCTCATTTTCTAACGGCGCCTAGTTTGAGTTATCAAGCTATGTTGAAACATACAAAAGTTGAACTAGAGTTGCTTTCTGACATCGAAATATATAATTTTATAGAAGGCGGTATAAGAGGTGGCATTACTAATGTTTCTCATAGGTATGCGAAAGCTAATTTTTCCGACGAAATCATCTTTTACATAGACTGCAATAACCTTTACGGCAAATGTTTACCAGATTTTTTGCCTCACTCAAATTTCAAATGGCTAACCCAAAATCAAATTCAAAAACTGAACATAGAAAGCATTTCAGATCATAATGAAACAGGATACATACTGGAGGTAAGTTTAACTTACCCTGACTGTCTTCATGACATGCACAACGATTTTCCTCTAGCTCCACAAAAAATAGAAATAGAAGAACAAGAATTATCTCCGTATGCAAAAGAAATATTGAAAAAAACTGAAACGTCCTATAAAAAAGGAGGAAAAAAGCTTATATGCAATTTAAAAGACAAAAAAAATTATGTAGTGCATTATCGTAATTTAAAATTATACCTTGCATTAGGTTTAAAGATAAATAAAATTCATCGTGTTTTAAGCTTTCATCAGAAAGATTGGATGAAATCTTACATTTTGTTCAATAACAGAGAACGAACTTTGGCTACCTCTGCTTTCGAAAAAGAATTCTTTAAGTTATTAAATAATGCAGCATTTGGTAAAACAATGGAAAATGTCAAGAAAAGAACTAACATGAAATTAACTTCAGACCCTAAAGAAAGTGAAAATCTTATAAAAAAACCTACTTTTAAATCTCTTCATATATTTCAAAAGGACTTTGTAGGAATACAAAGCAGCAAAGAAAAACTTTTACTAGACAAACCGATCTACATTGGGTTTTCTGTTTTAGAGTTATCTAAACTATGGATGTTTAATTTCCATTATAATATCATGTTGCCTAAATTCAAAGACGTACATATTCAACTGTTATATACAGACACAGATTCTTTAGTGTATTACATAAAAGATACAAATTATCTTAAAAAAATAAAAGATCTAAATAATTTTTTTGATTTTTCTAATTTACCTAAAGATCATTTTTTGTATGATGAAACGAACAAAAAGGTCTTAGGTAAATTTAAAGATGAAGCAGGGGGGAAAAAAATAAAAGAATTTATTGCTCTCAGGCCAAAAATGTATTCAATTTTGTTTGAGAAGGGGGAAGAAGAGAAAAAAATAAAGGGAGTCAAAAAAAGTAGCATAGAAACTATAAGGCACAATGACTTTAAGCTTACTTTAGTCCAAAATAGAATAAAAGAAGCAGAATTCGATAACATAAGAAGCATAAAACACAAAGTGTACACTATGTCTCAAAGAAAGACATCTCTTTCTCCTTTTGAAGATAAAAGATATTTGAGAAGAGGAGGAATTAAATCTTACGCATATGGTCATTATAAGATTCCCCCTTTAAAAAGAAAAATGAAAGAAATTCCTTTTGAAGATATTCATTCAAAAAGAAGAAAAGTTTGTGAGATAAAGACAAAAATACAATAGCAAACTATCTGCAAACAAACAAAATGAGTAAATCATCTAAATATCCTACTTTAGCTTTTGGCAAAAGGAAAAGAATAGACATAAATAAATTCAAAGGAAAAATATACTTACATTTTCATGATATGGTAAAAGACAAAAGTATTTCTCTCCTTAAAGAAGAATATGATTTACTCTTTGAACTAAGGAATAAAATAGATAAAAAAATAGATAAAATTAAAAAAATGAGTGAAGAAGAAAAGCCTGGAAAGACTAAGAACACTAAGAAAAAGAAAGAAAAATCAAAGTCTCATAGCGACAGCAGCAGCGACGATAACATAGCCTCTAGTGACAGTGACAGCGATTGAAAACCTTAGTGACATAAGAGCTACAGCAAAAAAGATTACAAGATATCTACGGTCAAAGTATCTTTGTTTTGAATTAGATAAAAATATACATAAAATGCCTGTTAAGTGTGAATATTGTGGAAGAAAAGGGAGAATAGTTCAAGATAAAAAATATTGTGAAAAATGTCAAAAAAGCATGGTTCAAGAATGCATAAGGTGTCATAAACCTTTTCATTCTCTCCATTATTTTTCTGCTGACGAAAATCATTTGAGATGTAATTCATGCCATACACAATATCTCAAAGAAAAAATGAGGAACAAAGCTAAGTCTGCTCAAAATAAATTGAAGCTAATTATCGACGAAAAAATCAGCGACACAGAAAACTCTAGCTCCGAAGAATCAGAAGGAAAAGACAACCTGACAGCCTCTCCTTTGCCTGAAGACGAAAATGAAAATCGAAGCAAAAAAAGAAATAAAAGAAAAGCAGGGACTAGCATGACAGAAGATGAAGAAAGTGAGAAAGAAGAAAAAGAAGTCAAGAAAGGAAAAAAACAGAAAACTATTTGTTCCAGTAAAGGTAAAACTGTGTTGAAGAAAACCGGAAACGTAAGAAAACATGTACAAAAAACTATAGGAACTAACACAAACCAAACTAGAATACCTGATGGGTTTATTCCTATATACACTAATATCTATGCTATAGAATAATATTTCTTTTATAAGGCAAAAAGATTTTTTTGTTTCATTTTTTCACGGAAATCCGGAAACTTGCATTGCATTTAATGACTTTTTTCACGCGTAAAAATGGGTTAAAATCTGTGCTAATATGCCCCATTCTGTGAATTTATGCATTGGCAGAAAGTACACCTCAATGGAGGAACTTGCGCTAATGCCAAGTTTTTTATGGTACATATATTTTAAAACCTATGTGTCAGCAAAAAGTACATCTCGAAAGAGAAATTTGTGCTCTTGCTCAACTCATAAGGGGATAAAATATGTCTCTACCTTTTTTTTCTTGGAATGGACGCGTATCGGATTTCCATTTTGTTTCGCGTGCACGAAAAAAGTTGTGTCATTCATTTATTTAAAAATGTTGTGAAAAATGTTTTGTCTGAATGCTGTTGCAAAAGATGTCGTTCATTCATCAAAAATTATATCACCTACTACTCTGAGATGGTTCTATTTTCATGTTCATAAGCAAATATTTTTCAAACATGGACAAAGAAAATATTTTGAAAAAAATTTATTTCACTCCTTCTCATCCTTCATCTTTTTCTTCTGTGAAAAAATTATATGAAGCAGCTAAAAAAATAGATGAAAATATAACGAGAAAGGACGTGCTAAATTTTCTCCGTAACACTAGAACTTATACTTCACATAAGAAAATAATATATAAATTTCTTCGAAGAAAAACAATAGTGAAAGGCATAAACGATCAATGGCAAATTGATTTAATAAGTATTTTTAACCTTAAAGATCAAAACAATGGAATAAAATATTTATTAGCCTGTATAGATTGTTTTTCACGTTATGCTTATGTTGAACCTTTAGTGAACAAAACTGCATATGTCACTCTAGACGGCTTTAAAAAAATTTTGTTAAAAAGCAATGTTAAGCCCAACTTAATACAATTAGATGAAGGAAGCGAATTTAAAGGTGTTTTTCAAAATTTTTTAAAAGAAAATGAAATAAAATTTTTCAGTACTTCTCAAGACACTAAATGTGCTATAGTAGAAAGATTCAATCGTACCATACAAGACAAAATATATAAATATCTTTCTTTCAAAAAGAGTCTGAGATATATAGACGTTCTACAGGATTTAGTTAAAAGTTATAATCATAGTAAACATAGAACATTAGGAATAAGTCCTTCTGAAGTAACCAAATCAAACGAAAAAAAAATATGGTTAAAGCAATACGGAAAATATTTGTACAGCAAAAGAATTAAACTGCCTTTTAAAGTAGGAGATAAAGTACGAATAAGTAAATATAAGATTGCTTTCAGAAGAGGGTATTCTTCTCATTGGAAAGAAGAAATTTTTCAAATAGCATATGTTCTTAGAACATGGCCTGCTACTTATGTGTTAACAGACAAAAATAATGAAATATTGAGTGGTAGTTTTTATAAAGAAGAATTAAACAAAATAAAAGGAAAATAAAAAATGGAAGACATAGAATTCCCTGTTTTCAATGCATGTATTAGAATTCCATTTTCTATGATCATAGCAGGACCAAGCAACAGTGGAAAAACTACTTTTGTGTATGATCTATTAAAAAATAATGAGCGAATAATAGAAAAAAAAATAGACTATGTCATATGGTGTTATGGTCAAACCCCTCCTGCTAAAAAAGACTTTATGGAGGGGAAAAGCATAACATTTTTGAACGGTATTCCTTCTTCTTTTGATAAATATATAAAACCTGACCTTAATGGACTTGTTATTTTAGATGATTTAATGAAAGAATGCGGAAATAATCCTGAAATAGGAAAACTTTTCACTCAAACATGTCATCATGAATCGTTAAATGTTATATATATTTCACAAAATTATTATTCTGAAGGAAAAGAAAGGCAAACTGTTAATAGAAATGCGACGTATTTAGTTATTTTTAATTCACCTTTAGATCAAACTGTCCCTCTAACATTAGGGAGAAAACTGTTGCCTAAAAATTATAAAACTTTCGTTAATATTTTTAATGAAGCAACTAGGAAACCACATTCCTATCTTTTAATAGATGGTCATCAAAAAACTCCTCAAGAATACAGATTTAGGAGCAACATATTTGACATAGGACAAGAGGTGTATATACCTAACAAAACATAAAACAGAAACAACTATACATGTATGAACCAACATAAAGTTCATGAGATTGAATAAAATATATGAAAAAAATAAAAGTTTTTGTGTGAAAGAATGCCACCGTTAAAGAAAAAAATGCCTGTTTCTAAAAGAAAAGGCAAAAAAACAATAAAAAAGAAATCAATTGTAGCAAAAAGAAAAAAAAGAACTAGCTGCAAACAACCAAAAAGAAAAATCAAGAAGAAAGCAGCAAACATCAGATCAGTCAAAAGATTAGCTTTTTTGACAATGTTAGGAAACACAAAAAACAAAAGAAAAAGAGATTTGTTAATAGAATATGCAGATAAAGAAGATTTAGATTCTATATGTCAGTGCATTTTTAATGTTCTTACAGGAAACATTAAATTAAATTCAGTGTCTTATTCAAAGTTAAAAAAATACAAGAACACTTTAAGATATCTTATTAATAGACGTGTGAATAACAAAAAAAGGAAAGCAGTTTTAAAACAAAAAGGTGGATTTCTCTCTCTTCTCCTCCCTTTAGCAGTGTCCTTAATAGGAGGATTGGCAGGTGCAAAAAATTAATATTATGGCTAGCTTCAAAAAAAGTATCGTTATACCTTTAGCAACTTACAAAAAATTATCTTCAGCAAAAAATCATGCTAATGAAAAAAACACTGACCAAGAAAAAAATCCTGCTCTCGAAAGGCAACAAGAATTATTAGCGCAAAGAATGTATAACGTGAAACCGTATAAGATATTAAGCACAAATCAAAATATAGCTAAAGACTCGGCTTTCATGTATTCTGCTCCTACAGAAAAAAAACAAGAAATAATACCAGGTATATCAATACTTGAGATCTTATCCAACATAAGACAAGCACAAATTCCTTACATAAAAGAAATTCTCAAAAAAATGATAGAACTGAACTATCTATGGAATGAACATGGTGAAATTATCATCAGAGGTAAACTAATCAGAAATTCTAATGTGATAAGCATCATGAAATTCTTTTCAAATGCAAGCATAAAAACAGAACCTATAGGAACAGAAGAACTTTGGGTTAATATATCTAATCATATTCCTAAATCGTGGTTTTTAAATAAGCCAAAAATAACTAAAAAAAACAATCGTCCTTATATCATAAAAAAATATCCTTTAGAAGATCAAAACATGGAAGACAAACAAAGAAATGAAAGCAATTATTCTACAGATGCTACAGACGATGAATTTTCTGAAGACGGCAATTTGGATGAAACTCTTCTTCAAGAAAAAGAAAAGCCCCTTCTGAAAAAAACAACTACAGAAGACACTGAAGATAAAAATAACGACACCGACTATCTTTCTGAAAATGAAGAAGACAAAATAGGAGAAGCCAGCGGAGGCATAGTGAAAACTCCAATAAAAAATATCCCTCCTCTCCCTTTCGAAGAAAAGCAACCCAGCAAAGAAAGAGACGTAAAAATATCTTACCCAAGCCCACAAGAAGACGTCTTCGGGAAAATTAAAACAAACAAAAATTTGTCAGGAAAGCCGTCACCTTATTCTACTCGATCTGGAAGAAGAACCAAAAAAAACCCAAGATATTCTTCTAAGGAATGGGCATCTGACTGGTAGAGATAAATTGTTTTGAGATAAATCAAAAAAAATAAATAAAAATACATCAAAATGTATTCTAACGATTCACCTGAAGATATATATTATAAACATTTTTTAACTAAGCGATCTTATCCTTATGATGTACAGTATGGAAAAGGATACTATTCTTTAACCCCCTTCATAGGAAGCAGAAATCAAAAAGGTTATGGGCTAGGTGGTATTTTAAAAGGATTGTTTAAGACAGTTATTCCTTTGGTGAAACCTGTTGTGGCATCAGCCGCAAAAGGAATAGGAAAAAGAGCCTTAACAGGAGGAATTAAAGTAGCAAAAAATGTCATGAAAGGTGAAAACTTTAAACGAGCTTTAAAAAGAGAAGCTCAAGAAACTTTGTCTGATTTAGGCAAAGAAGTTATTTCACATGTAACCAAGAAAAGAAAAGTTAATAAAACGATCACAAATAAAAAAAGAAATAGATTTAGAAGAAATTTCAAAAAAGATATCTTTGGTTAACATAAAATAACCTGAGATTACTGAAAAGAAGAGAAAAACAAACAAATATTTTTGAAGTTTGTTCATCACCTTAAAAAAATGTCATTGTTAGACGAAGATCCTTGTTTTTGTGTAGCCTCGGAATTTGATTTTACTCATGTTCCTCCAACAGATATAAGTAGAGTTAAAACTTATTATGAAAAAGTTGAGCCCACTGCTTCTCCTAACAGCACTACAGTTCAATTCACTTTAAAATCTAAACATACAGATTTCATTTCTTTGCACGACAGTTTTATTCGAGTGTCTGGCAAAATATTAAAAGCTGACAAACAAAATCCAGATGCTCCAGCTAACGATGGGACAATAAACGATAAAGCTAAAGTTTTTCCAGTGAATTATTTTGCTTCTACTATGTTTAAAAATGTGAAACTTTCTATAGCAGGAATACGAATATCAGACAGCAATGATTTGCACGGGTATAGATCTATTCTGGAATATATTTTAAGTTATGATCCAACCACTGCTAAACACTTGGGAGCTTTGGCTATGTATTACAAAGACGATAAAGATTTCAACGAAGTAACAAATGTTAACAGCGACGATCATAATTCTGGAGTGAAAGCACGTTATAACAAAACTAAAAACGGGAAATTATTTGAAGTCATAGGACGAATTCATAATGACCTTTTTGCTCAGGTCAAAGTGTTACCTGGAGATCTGCCTCTTACTATAGAATTTGATAGAGCAGACGAAGACTTTTGTTTGATGTCTAAATTAGGAACACAAAAATACATAATAGACATACAGGGCATACATTTATTCATAAAAAGAATAAGAGTGTCTGAAAAATTCCATAAAAAAATAATGGATGCTAGAATGGTTACTCCGTATTGGGATTATCCTGTGAACAAAATAGACATGAAATACGTCACTTTTGGTCCTCAGAAATCTATTTTGCAAGCCTCTCATATAGTGAACAACACTCCTCTTCCAAAAAGAGTCATCATAGGGTTAGTTCATTTAGATGCCTTTACAGGAAGTCATAATCGTAATCCGTTTCAATTTGAGCACTTCAAAGCTAAGGAAATAGAACTGAAAGTGAACGACGGTGGAACTCCTTTTTATCACTATGAATTAGATTACCCTAATGATTTATACAATATGGCCTACCTAGCTCTTATACGGTCTACAGGTTCAATTTTCAGAGACGATACGATAGATATTTCTTTCGACGAATTCAAAAAAGGACATTGTCTTTACTGTTTTGACATATCTAAAAACGGAATAACGTCAGGCACATTCGAATATTCAGAAAATGGTTCTTTAGGATTTGTCATAAAACTAGAAGAAGAATTAACCCATGGAGTAGCAGCTATCGTATATTTAGAACATCATGAACTCCTGAGATTAGATTCTAGCAATATATTAAGAGCAAAATCTGAAACAGCATAATTCCTAAAAATGAATGGAGCGGAAATAAATTTTTTCTTGCAGAAAATTAAAAGAAAAAAAGGAGGAAATTATGGTGTTTATTCAGCTGACACTATACCTGCAGTGAAATCATTTCCTACAGGTTATGTAGTCAACACCGACAACAGTAACTTACCCGGAGAACATTGGGTAGCTTTTTATTATGAAAAACCACGTAAACTAGCTGAATATTTCGATTCATATGGCTTCAGTCCTATGCGAAAGAGTTTTCTGAAAGCTTTGTCAAAAAAATATAAATATTCCTCTCATTCTATTCAAGGACTTTTTTCTATGACTTGTGGTTTATATTGCTTGTTCTTTTTAGAAAAACGAGCTGAGAATAAGACAATGCAACAAGTTATATCTAGCTTCACTTCAGATCCTGATTGGAATGACAGTAAAGTAAAACAATACTTTTTAAAGAAAAAACAAAATAATCGAAGCAAAAAGAAATCCTTGTTTTGTAACAAACAAATTTGTTCTACAAAAAATAATTTTCTAAGAACAACACAAAAAAGAAAAAAAGATTAATGTATTATTTCTTTTTCATCTTGTCTTGGAAATTATTTGCCGATTTATTGGAACTGATCATCATAAAAAGATATTTTTTTTAAAAAAATGAGCGAACATAAAACAAAAGAAGGAAGCATGAAAAGTTTAAGCAAAATAAATAATTTGATTTCAAACGGGAAAGTAGGAGCAGGAGGAATAGTTTTTACTCTTATTTTAAGCATCGTAGTCATTATCTTAGAAACGCGTAAACAATCTATCTCCCCTTCTTTACAGAAAGGAGATGAAATATTTTTGTCTTGTACAGAAAGCGGAAATATTTATCATAACAATGAAAAAACTCAAACTTTCCTGTCTTGTTTTGTAACTAATGTAAATCACAGAAAAACATGGACATATCCTGTCATAGGATCTTCTGTTTCTAACCATGACTTAAAATCTACTCAAATAAATGAAAACCGAGATATTGATAACATAATGTACGAAAAAAATAATCAATTACTAACTACTATTGCAAATCAAGAACATTTGCCCGACTCAAATGTATTCACTGAAGAAACAAAAGATCCTGAGATACTCAAATAATTATAAGAATGAACATCTTTCTCGTGTGAGACCTAAAAAAAATATATAAATTAAGATTATTTCTCAAGTCTTAATCATGGATACAAAAGGGAACAATATGATTTTTGAAGTAAAGCGCAATGAAATACTTGAAAAAATATGCTTACATCAAGGCACTTATATATCTCTGTTAGAAGAAGAAAGACGTGAACACATTAATATCATAAAAGAGGAAGAAAAAAATAATCTCCATCTTACTTTACAATTAAGAGAAGCACGAAATGAAAATATGAATTTAATGGCTCACAGGAAGGCATACAACTTAGCTAAAGCAGAGAGAATATATAACATCAGGAGAGGTTCTTATCCGTATGGTCGTACAGTAGCCGACGGTGATGACTCAGAAGAAGGCAGTAAAATTGTAGCAGACGGTGAAACTTGTGATGTGCCAGATTCTATGCCTTCTGATGTTTTAATGGAGACTTATAGGAATAAGCCAAACGAAGCTTTTCATTTAAATTCAGAAAAAAAACATGAAAGTGATTAAGAAATAAAAACATAGATGAGATAAGTGAACAAACAGACTTTATGTGAACACTGATCTGCGTCAAAGTAACATGAACAGTTATTCTGATTGGAAGCCTTCGCTAGAAGACGGGGTGTGTCCTGATTGCATACATAAGATAGAAACCCTTGAAGAAACAAGAAAAAGGCAACAAAACCAATTTCGCATTCTTAGAGCAGAGAGAAAAAAGAATCAAGAAATAATAAAATCTTTAGGAAACAAAAATAATATTCTTGTGCAACGAATCACAGAAAAACAAGAGAAACTTTTGTCTGGCTTCATGAGCAGAACACTACGCTGATATGGGAAAGTACACTTTTAAAATAAAAAAACTGTTGAAACACTCAAACTGGGAAGACGATATAGCCATTAAATACATAAAATCTAAAAAAGAAAAAATAACTTGCAACAATTCTTTCTTGAAACTTCTCTTGCAACATTTCGAACAGGTTTTAAGGCATAGACAAATGATATGTTTCACTTTTTACCTTTTAGAAAACGTATTTGACAAAAAAGATAAAATGTGTTTAACAGAACGAATAATGGTGCATGACTTATCTAAGTTTTCAATGAAAGAAGCCATAGGTTACACCTTTAAGTTCCATACTAAAAATGGACCAAAAAATTCTCAAGAAAAAACAACTTGGGAAAATGCTTTATTTCATCACTATGAAAACAATGATCATCATCCTCAATATTACAGAGAAGGAAATATGAGAAAATATGCTTTAATTGAAAGTGTGATAGACATGTTAGCTTGTCATGCAGAACGAGATCTGAAGCCAGAAGAAATAAATGTTCATGGTATTTTAGACGGAGATCTTTCTATCACCAATTTTTTGGACATAAATCCAATATACTTAGAAAGATATACTGAAGAAGATAAAGAAAAAGTGAAAGAATATCTGTCTTCGTGGAAAGATATTTTGTCTTGCAACTTATCTAAATAAAAAAAATGATTAAAATGAAAAATATAGGTAGTCTTAAAATATATAAAAATTTTTTGTTATTGTTTCTTTTCTTTTGTGCTACATATGGATTCATAAGCGTTATATACTATTTCATACATGGATTAATAACTGCTATAATTTTTTATCCTGTTTTCTTTTCTTCTATGTCTATTTATGCTTAATATAAATTTACCCGATATACCTGTTTTGTAACAGTCTGGAACTTAATTTTACTTCCTTGAGATAAGATATAATCCTCATGTTACGAGCATCTAAAGTTCTTCATAAGTACATATGTTGAGGAAGTACATGTGTTATTTAAATCATTGGTATATGTATTTTTGATTTATTTCTTTTCCTACTTTTGATTGTCACTCTAATCCTTTGAAGGTAAAAAATGCCTTTACCTACTTATTACTTTCAAGATGATTTAGGATATTCAGATATCTTTCTTCAAAAAATCTCTGTATCGTTAGCACGTCAATGGATGACCTTAGGAGTATATCTTGACATCCCTCATGCTAAACTTGAAAGCATGAACAAGACGAAAACTCCAACTGCTATGGGCATAGAGATGCTGAATAAATGGTGGAGAGAAGTTCCTTACTACTTACGAACAGAAGAACTGATGACAAGTTTAAAGGAAAACCACAGAATAGACTTGGTGGAATTCACTGAAAATTTCTTCAAAGAAAAAAAACTAGAAGAGTATGACGTGGAATCGACCTCCGTGCAAATGTATTTCAGCTTATTGAGTGAAAAAATGTCAAGAGACTGGAAGGACATAGCTACATATCTACATATCACGTCTGACGAAAGAAGAACAATATCGTCCCAGCCCGAACAAGACATAGCTCAATTAACCTTCAATGTCTTAAAAATGTGGCAAAGATCTAAGTACAGTGCTACTCATCAACTGATGAAAGCAGTACACGACATGAAAAGAAATGATGTGCTAAACATGATATTCCTTGAATTCGATAAAAGAACAGGAACAAACTGAAAATGAAAAACTGTCTTTACACATGTGACAATCAAAATAAAATCATATAAAAAATTATTTCATTTTGTTTGTTTGGTTATTTACTTACTTGAGAATCATAACAATAGGCATCACATCATGTCATATAAAACTGAACGAAAATGTCTGTTCTAAAATACAGTAAAATAGCAGGTTCCTTCTCTCCTACTGAAGAGGAAAATAACATAGGGATTCAAATGTACAGTTCATATGACCATACTGTTCCTAAAAATACAGCATGTACAATTACAACAGAAGTTAAACTTGCTATCCCTAAAGGTTATTATGGTATAATTTTACCTCTATGCAAATCAAGAAAACATAACTTTGTGTTAATCAACCAAAAAATAATAGACGAAGATTACAGAGGGTATATTACCATTGTTTTATTTAACTTCGGAGAAGAAGACCTAAAAATAAAAAGTGGTGATGCTGTTGCACGACTTGTTTTACAAAAAATTTATCCTATAAAATTAGAAGAACGTTCTAAGCTTGAAAACACTGAAAAAGGTGAAAAAATCTCTCAATTAGCTTACAGCAAAATATATGAAGAAATTTACAATGAAAATCTTAAATATTACAGCAAAGATCGTCTTAAATGAACTAAAACAAAGAAAACATCTCTGTGAATAGCGTTATATTAAACAACAAAACAACTGAAATAACGTTCAGCAAAATGGCGCGTTGTCAAGATTCTTTCTATATTACTCTTGTAAAAGACAAACCAAATACACTGTTAGTAACAACATGTAAAAAATCTGCTTTACTGCCTGCCTCACCTATTCTCCAACCTATTATGCATTATGTTAAAGCATCAACAAAAGCATTGAAGCCAACCAGATCCACAAAAAAATCTGCAGGGTTTGATTTATATAGTGCTTATGATTATATTATTCCTGCTAAAGAAAAAAAATTGGTACAAACTGATATAATACTTTGCATACCTGCAGGATGCTATGGTCGCATAGCACCAAAATCAGGACTTGCTCTTAATCATTTCATCGATGTAGGAGCAGGGGTAATAGATGAAGACTACAGGGGAAAAATTGGTGTTTTGCTGTTTAATTTTGGAAATGAGGTCTTCGAAATAAAACATGGAGATCAAATAGCTCAAATAATATTAGAAAAAATTCTCATCCCTGAGCTAGAAGAAGTATATACACCTGATAAAACCGAAAGAAATGATCAAGGTTTTGGATCAGGCAAAAAGATATCTGCTTCATTGAAAGAAAAAAACGACTATGAAGAAAGTGATTCTGGAGAAAGTGACTCGTCTGAAGAATCAGATATAGAACAATCTCATTTAGCTGATGAAACGTCGTCTGAAGAACAAGAATTTTATTCGGCGGAAGAAGAACCAACTGAAGAAAAAGGTTCTCATGAAATCGACCCCTCCGAAAATGAATTAATGTCTTTAGAGGAATTCTTAAAGTTGATTCTAACAAAGAACTAGGTGGCGAAAATTTACTATGGTATTGGTTCAATGAATCACATTATTCATGAAGATTCCAATTATGTTATTCATTGTTATTGTAACTCATTCTCCGCCTCTCTATTCATAAACGATAAAGGAATAAATTGGATTATCTGTTGGATTGTCTGACTATATGATATGTCTCAAAAAGAACAATAAAGAAAAAATAAAAATATTATGACTTCTCGTTTCACTTGCAATCTACATTTTCTCAAAAATACAGGTCTTTTCTGGATTCTAAATATATCTATAAACGACCTCTTTTATAGATAAATTAAATATATCTATAAACGACCTCTTTTATAAATAATCTAAAAATAGGAGGTCTTCTCTGGATAATCCAAATATGATGGTCTTTTCTGGATAATATTCAGAAAAGACCATCTATTATACTACTAACACTAAATTGACCTAATTTGGAAATTTTAGGAAAATTCGATATGGCTGCCAGTGCCAAAACTCTCGTTTTTTCAGCTCTTTTATTAAATATAAATCGTAATTAATATCAAACCTTTTCCTGTCATCTGATAACCTTTTCCCAGTGTTGGACTGAACCTAAATAGATAATATGAGGCAGCAGTTAGAGCACAAATGGTCAGATAGGCCCTCCATAAAGTATGCAAAAATAATATGGCATGGGTAAGCTCACTGAGCAAAGGTATTTTTTCTACATCTATTGGAGAGCATTACAAAGATTATCCATGGACTTGTCATGCTCTAATGCTGTCCTTGTCCATAAGAAAGAGTCATTGAAAGTCCACCTATATTGGGTACAGTCCACTTGCCCATTATCTTCATATCTGATAACCATATCCATCCATCTTCCTTCACACCATCACAGAGGTAAACTCAGAATCTGAGTACTATTTCTTTCCTTCTGGAGTGGGGAATTGGGCATATTGTATCAAGGATATTACCCTATAATTCTGACTGGTAAGCCAAGTACCTCTCAGGATATTACACTTGGTTGTGGTCTATAACATGTGCTACGTACCTACAATCAGGTACTACAGTGTTGGACCATGTTATTGGTTTCATTAAGTTTGAAAATTGAAGATTGTCTATGGCAATGTTCATTTCATTTAGTCCTTCCCAAAATGATGGCATTGTCACTGAAGGTACAAGATATATTACAGGATAGAATAAGGTGAATGTTAAATATACACCAAACACATGCATCAGGTTGTTTCAATCTGTCCAAATCAAATAAACATAAAGTTTTATCTTTTAAGGATCTACATCAAGGGGTCTTGAGCCTACCAGTGAGATGCATATGGCACATCGTACCTGTTGATATAATAAACCCCATTTCCCATCCATAAGAAAAGAAATAGGTCGTCAGAACCTGGGTTTAGCTCTGTGATGGAGTGAAGGACGCTAGATGGATATGACTGTATCATATATAAATGTAGGGGGCAAGGGGACTGTAACCACCATACATTAGCTTCTATCGCTTTTTCAATCTCAACATCTAATTTGTGTTGAGTGTCTATCTGACTATATAGATTATATTTGCTGCATCATATTATCTATTTTGGTTCAACCCCACCATGGGAAAAGGTTATTAGATCATAGGAAAAAGTTAAATATTAAATATAAATTATTTCTTATAAAAAGAGCTGGCCCTGGCAACCATATTGGATTGTTGCAAAGAGAGGTTAGTTCATTATGGCATTTTTTTTGTTCCATCTCAAAGTCAAATGGTGTCCAGAGAAGCATATATGAATGAAATATGAATTTAAAATAGAATTTACAGTCATATCCATCTAAAGCATATATGAATGAAATATGAATTTAAAATGAATAAATCTAATATTTCCCAACTTTTTATCTCCAGAAGGGGCGTACGGGGGGGGGGTACACATCTCAAATTCAAAGACGAATACCAGATCCTTGTTACTCATGTTGAATAGCATCTTTTTAGTTGGTTCTGAGTACTGTGTGGTCCTTTTGGATAAATAATGTCCGCCCCAATACAAGCACAGCCTCCAGTGTAACACAAGTAACATAGTCTATAAGTTCAAATATCCTTCAACAGAGGTCTCCCCAGTATAACCAGGTGTGTCATGGATCTGTAAGCAGTGTGGTGAAACATTGACCTTCCTGTAAGTTTGCCCACAGCTATAGGCACACTGTGAGGTGGTGTAACTCAAGTTATACCACGATTTCTGGGTTACTCAGTGCTTTTTGGTGGATATTCCCATCCACATATCTGTCGTTATACCACGATTTCTGGCTTACACAGTGCTTTTTGGGGTCTATTCCCATCCACATATCTGTCGATATTGCACACCCTATAGGCTGTAACATCAATTTTGTAAGGCGTGCGGTTATCCATGTAAGGCGTGCGGTTATCCATGTAAGGCGTGCGGTTATCCAGGATAACCGCACGCCTCTCATGTCCTTACATGTCATATGTTACATGTTAAAACCAACAGACTATTTCATTGCCATGGTAGGGGTCGAACCTGCAATCTCAGGTCCGTAGTCTAACACCCTATGCATTGCGCCACAGAGACCGACGAGAAAAGCTTCGTTCGAACCAAATCTGGATATGATACAAAGCCGTGTGCACTGTCGCTGTCTGCTGCCGGGCGAGGAGGTGTATTCTACACAAACATAACAGCGAGACGCATCTTTTTTCGGCGTGTGCGGTGTCGCTGTCCGCTGCCGGGCGCAGAAGGACGAGACGCGGTGGTCTAGCGGTTAGCACGTTGCGCTCAGCCGTGAGGGGTCCGCGGTTCAAATCCCGGCCTGGACGCATCTTTTTTCGCCGTGTGCGCTATATCTGTCCGCTGCCAGGCGCCGAGGTGTATTATACACAAACATAACAGCGAGACACATCTCTTTTTCGCCGTGTGCGCTGTCGCTGTCCGCTGCCGGGTGAGGAGGTGTATTATACACAAACATAACCGCGAGAAGCATTTAAAGCAAGCCTAGCCGGGCGCCGAGGCGTGAGTACCGATCGTGTACAAACATAACCGCGAGACGCATTCAGAGCAAGCCGACACCGGGGCTGTCGCTGTCCGCTGCCGGGCGCCGAGGTGCATGTACCGATCATGTACACACAATGGCTGGCATCGAGTCCCGGGGAGGGGGAATAATTTTTGTTTTCAACTTGAATTTATTGGTATAATATTGATTATTTATTGGTTTCGTGGTATAAAATAAGTAGTCAATGGATAACTCATGACTCGTGGGGGTTATCGACGATAATAACACTCGGCCTACGGCCTCGTGTTATTATCCGTCGATAACCCCCACTTGTCATGAGTTATCCATTGGTTACTTGTTCAATATTGCACACCCTGTAGGCTGTAACATCAATTTTGTAAGGCGTGCGGTTATCCATGGATAACCCACACCCAGTGCAGTTATCCATGGATAACCCGCACGCCTCTCATGTCCTTCCATGTCATATGTTACATGTTAAAACCCATGATAGACTTGACCAGGGCAGGGCTCGAACCTGCAGCCTAAGATCCCTAGTCCAACTCCCTATGCAGTGCGCCACAGGGACTGACGTGTGATGGTCTGGGCTGCTTGGTAAGCTTGTAGAGGTAGGCGGGACGAGTCCCGGTCCGGGTGTATATTTTTGTTCCCTACTGTCAAACATAGCCAAGCCGAGACGAGCGCTGGAGGAGGAGATGCGGTGGTCTGGTGGTTAGCGCATTGCGCTCAGCCGTTAGAGGTCCGCGGATCGAGCCCCGGTCCAGGCGTATTTTTTTTCGCCGTGTGCACTGTCACTGTCCGCTGCAGGGCGACGAGGTGTATTATACACAAACATAACCGCGAGACGCATTCAAAGCTTTAGCTGTCCGCTGCCGGGCGACGAGGTGTATGTACTGATCGTGTACAAACACTATTTTTCGCCGTGTGCCGCTGCCAAGGCTAGCCGAGACGGGCTCTGTCGCTGTCCGCTGCCGGGCACCGAGGTGTATGTACCTGTACACACACTATGGCTGGCTTCGAGTCCCGGGGAGGGGGAATAATTTTTGTTTTCAACTTGAATTTATTGGTATTATATTGATTATTTATTGGTTTCGTGGTATAAAATAAGTAGTCAATGGATAATTCAGGACTCGTGTGTGTTAGTGAACAAGTAATCAATGGATAATTCATGACGGGTGTGTGTTAGTGAAGGATAATGACATGAGGCCGTAGGCCGAGTGTTATTAGCCTTTGATAACACACATGAGTCATGAATTATCCATTGACTACTTATTTTATACCACGATAACCGCACGCCTTACAAAATTGATGTTACAGCCTACAGGGTGTGCAATATCGACAGATATGTGGATGGGAATATCCACCAAAAAGCACTGAGTAACCCAGAAATCGTGGTATAACAAAGGCTAATAACTGTGCTCATTATCCTTCACTAACACACACCCGTCATGAATTATCCATTGATTACTTGTTCACTATAACACTACTAATATATCTCTGCTTACAAACAAACCAAATACACTTGACTTGTGGTGTGCTTTAAGGATAAGGTGACTATATCTCATTATTTTACAAATCATAATTATGTAATTAGACCCTATCAATTTTACCCAATGTATTCTGTGGAAAATACCCTAGTATTGTGTGCAGGCTTCTGTCATTTTGGCTCTTTCTCCCAACAAGGGTCCCCTGTGAAGTGAAGACCTTCCTGAGGGGGCATGAAGGAGCAAAACAACTTAATCTGGAGTCCACAAAGAAGTAGTCCAGTTTCCATTAACAGTGGGTATACCAGATTCATAAAAGGCCCTGGTCTGTATGCTTGTCTTTTTCATTGGATTCCCCCTCAGTGAAAAAGGTCAGAGATCAAAGACCATGGTTTGTCTGACCCTGCCTCTGGGGCCAAGCAAATAAAAGAACTCTTGCTATCCTTCAAGAAGAGTAGGGGAATGAAGCGCTGGTAGCAGTTTTCTTCCTCACCCCTCCTCATAGATTTGATCATTCATCTCATAGATGAGGTCACTGCTGTGATTGACAAGCAGCATGTAAATGGCTGACAGTGGCTGACAGCACACCTTACTCATAGCTACTACTTGTAAGTTAGGACTGCAGTCTATATTCTTTAGGAGTTACCTATCAGCAGGAATAGCAGAGGTTAAGCTAAGTTGCCAATGTCACAGTCCAGTCAGATAAATGCACCATGAGAAAATGCTAAAATTACACAAGTTCACACCGTAAATTAGTTGTAAGCCACTGATACACACCTTTTGTTCTAGATAGGGTCAATAAATGCATTCCCCATACTATGAAGTTTACACTATACTGTAAAGTTTGCATCTAAGGTTAAAACATATAACTCTTTTTAGTCAGAATTATCTACAAAGCACCCCTAATCAAATGCCCTGGAGGGTCCATGCCAAGGGCTCAAAAACGACCCCTTTCCCTTAAAATCGTGTTTGTACATGATTTCCATATTAGAGAGAGTGCCTCCTTCACCTGGAAATGTAGCAGTGCCTTAGTGTAGGGTGTTTACCCCTTAATTGAAATAATCATGGCACAAAGTACCAAGACCCATCGGTAGAAAGCTTAATATGTCTGATAGACAATGCAGCAAAGGCCATGTTATTATCTTTTCTTGTTTTTGAGATATGGAGAGAAATGTGAGGCAAGGTTGGGCATTTCTTGTGAAAAATTCCCCATACAAACTGCAGCCAGAAAGTGGTCATGGTCTGTGCACACACTAGCACTGCTCCACCCCCACCATACAGGGTTATACACAGACCTCATCAGTGCAGGTAAAAAGCCTAGATGATGTAATTTATTGGTCCATTAAAGCTTTAATAATCATTATATCTTTGAAATTCCTAAAGTATATAAAGCTTAATGCCCCGCTGCCGGGCGAGGAGGTGTATTATACACAAACATAACAGTGAGACGCATTGAAATCTTTCGCCGTGTGCCGCTGCCTGACTCGTGGGGGTTATCGACGATAATAACACTCGGCCTACGGCCTCGTGTTATTATCTGTCGATAACCCCCACTCGTCATGAGTTATCCATTGGTTACTTGTTCAATGTGGCTTTATATGTTATCTATGCCACCAGGGCATCAGTTTTACTCAAATCAATGCCACAAGGCACGGATTTAATGTAATAGACCTTGCCCCTGCCTTCCCTACTTCACAGGTAGGCCTATAATAGGCTATATTGTACATGTATATACAAGAGAACCAGCTGCAGCGAGACTTCAGATGAGAGCCCACAACTTGTCAGTACCGTTTTGGTAAATATTGTGGAATTTACACTTTAGTTTTGTATAAAACCCAAAGCTGGCCCGTCCAGTGTATCTCTATGAGGATTAGAGATTGATACATGATGCCTGTGGCGCCACTCAATAGGTGACTTTCGCTGGTTGCTGTCAAAGAGCCTTAAACTGACAAACATGTAGTAACCGAGGGAACCGGCTGCAGTGGGACTTCAGATGAGAGCCCACAACTCGTCGGTGCCGTTTTGGTAAATATTGTGAAACTACTACTTACTACAGGGCTCTATGGGGGCCGTTTTTGCAGCACTCAGCAGTACAGGTAAACGGCCTACATAGTGGTGAGGTGTGTTTCACACAGTAGAGCTTCATTACACTGCAAAAATGGTGTTTAGATTTTAAACATGTTTAGGTCTAAACATGTTTAAAACATAAACATATACATCAATTAGGTATCTCATCAACTACACATTTAGGAAAAGAACACTTTTTTTCTAAATACATAAACATTTTTGCTAAACATGTTTAGATGTTTAGAGTTTAAACACTTGAATACTAGGTGTTTAGATTTGAACATCAATATGGTTAGATATGTGGATGTCAAATCCACACCAGGTAGCAGCACTACCCCTCAATGGACTATCTGCAAACAGTTATAATCAATTGTTGTGACAATAATCCCCAAACCCCTCGTGTATCATAGTGTCATTTCATTGAATGTCATGAAAATAGAAACAGCAATAGAAGATTGGCTAAATTCAACTAACACCACCATGATAACCCTAAATTAATCAATGAGTTCCATGACTGACACCTTTTTCATGTTATTTTGTAACAGATAAAGCAATTTCCTTCCTGCCAAGCTTTTGTACTTTCTCAAGTCTCTCATTCTAATGCAGTGTGTACATGTAAGTGTATATAGCTGTGGCTGACATCTTGGGAGATTTTGCTGTGTACATACCTCCAATAAAGGAGAAAACAAACAAAAAACATTCCTTTATTTTTTTAATGGATACATGTCTGCAAACCCTTACTTCCCACCAAATACTTTAAACATCTAAACACAAAAATTTATAAACATCTAAACACAAAATTTCGTCGATAGTCTAAACACAAATTTTGAACCTAAACACCTAGAGTTCTAAACACTTGAGCTAAGCACATTGTTTGGCTAAACATGTTTAGGAAATTAATGTGATTACAAAAACGTTGCAAGAATATGTTTAGAATTGTATTTAGGATCTAAACACCATTTTTGCAGTGTACAAGAAGCACTGTGGGATCTTACCACTCCCTCCCTATAATCAGGAACTTATAATTGGGGTTAGGGTGAAACAACTCTAACTTTGAGTAGTATTTTATAATACAAGTGTATAGAATAGACTGGAAGGAACTAAATCCTCACCTTATAAGCAGCTTCAATGTATGATAAAAGTTCCATACAACAAAGCTCTGGAGGTAAATTTAAAAGGTCCTGGGATTTCTACCCCTGTGATCTTAGCATAGGCATATATCATAAGACCTAGTCAGTCTACCCTATCTAATGCAGTGGTTGCAGGCCAGTTAGGCACAGCAAGTATTGAGATCCCTTCACTATTCCTTTTCCAGTCGTAAGATCACTGCAATCTTAGTGAAACAAGGGGTCCATGGTTAGGAGATTATGTTAAGGATTCAATTGAAAATTTAGAATTTAAGATCTATGATCAAGAGGCCCGTGTTAAGGATGCAATTGAGAGGATTCAATTTAGGATCTGTCATCTATGATCAAGATATTAGGGTTTCATATTTAAATTTGACGATCAATTCTGAGTTTAATATCAATTCTAAAAGCAGTTAAATTGCAGTGCGTTTCCCGGATTAGAAATTTATCCCATATTTTCGGCAAAGTAAACACAGCAAAGCTGTAATGCCGTGCATATTCATATCATGTTCTAAGAAGTATAGAATTGATTTACAACATTTTTAATATGATAGTAGATCAAAATTTTCAGAACAAATATTATTTTAATACGGAATTTAAAAGCCCTTCATATGTTGTGTGTTTTGCAATTTATTAATCTATAACATACTTTCAGGAAAGTAAACACAGCAATGCTGTAATGCCGTGCATATTCCTATGATGATCCAAGGAAAAAAGATCATTATATATGAACTCTATGGCCTTTGGAATGGACCTATACTTAAATATATGCTCTGATTGTGGTGCTTCCTCGCTCTCCGTGTAAAATCCTGCCCCATTGCTATAGTATGGAGTAAACCTATGCCTGGATTAAAATATGCAAATAAGGAATGTGTGTGAGGGTTGGGAGTAGTGTGGTGGTGGTATTGGTGGTGGTGGTGTCACAATGGTCATTAACATCCATCTGATAACTTTTGAAGATCAAAATTGACCATATATGGCCTGGATCCCTGTGATTCCTTAAACCAAGATGGCCGACACACAAGGAAAACAAAAGAATTAGGTAGTTGAGGTGTCCCAATGGTCACTAACATCCATCTGATAACTTTTGAAGATCAAAATTGACCATATATGGCCTGGATCCCTGTGATTCCTTAAACCAAGATGGCCGACACACAAGGAAAACAAAAGAATTAGGTAGTTGAGGTGTCCCAATGGTCACTAACATCTATCTGATAACTTTTGAAGATCAAAATTGACCACATATGACCTGGATCCCTGTGTTACCTAAAACCAAGATGGCCGACACACATGGAAAACAATAAAATTGGGTAGTTGAGGTGTCCAAATGGTCACTAACCATAACTTTTGAAGATCAAAATTGACCATATATGACCTGGATCCCTGTGTTTCCTAAAACAAAGATGGCCAACACACATGGAAAACAACAAAATTGGGTAGTTGAGGTCCCCCAATGGTCACTAACATCCATCTGATAACTTTTGGAGATCGAAGTTGACCATATACGGCACATGGCTATTGTATTATTGACCAATGGGAGGCATCCCTGGCATATACTGCGGAGTCGGGGGCTGAAGGTGTTAGTCATAGTGCCGTCAGGGTCTAATGGCGGCCCCCAGCTGATAATGGCTATGTGAGCTATATGGCCTGGATCCCTGTGTATCCTAAAACAAAGATGGCCGACACATATGGAAAACAATAGAATTAGGTAGTTGAGGTCTTTCAATGGTCAATAATATCCATCTGATAACATTTGAAGATCAAAATTGACCACAAATGACCTGGATCCCTGTGTTTCCTAAAACCAAGATGGCTGACACACATGGCAAACAATAAAATTGGGTAGTTGAGGTGTCCCAATGGTCACTTACATCCATCTGATAACTTTTTAAGATCAAAATTGACCATATATGGCCTGGATCCCTGTGTTTCCGCAAACCAAGATGGCCGACACACATGGAAAACGGTCCCAAGACTCCAAATAATCCAATGCCATGCCACTTAAAACTCCTTAAAAAGTGCATCATACTTATGTGTACATGTATACATAAATATACATGTAGGTGGCCTTTAGTGGGTTAATAGTCAGTGGTGCTGAGAAATGCATCACCAGCAGAAGAGAACCACATGGTGCTGGGGGAGGTTGTGCCAGGCAGGTATAGGGCCACCACAGGAGCACAGCCACCACCACTATTCAGAGGTGGGTGGGGGGGGGGCTATATATGCTATATACCATGGCCCTGCCTGAGCTGTCCAGGGCTACCACCACTCTGTCCCCAGGGTCTACAATAACAGGTCCACCAACACCACCACTTCTATGCTTGACTGATTTGCAGATTTTAATCCAGGTATAGGCATACTCAATACTGTACCTATGACAGGGTTATACATGGAGAGCGAGGAAGCACCACTATGAGAGCTTGTATTTAAGAATGGGTCCCCTCCTATAGCCGTTCATTCCTAAGAATGAACGGCAATAATTGCATAGTGGTTTCACCTGAGTACAAGAGCACTCACAGGGAACACTCCTGCTCCCAAGCGTGAATGTCCCTGCTGTATACATAGAGAGGGGAGGGAGGACGTTTGCTGAGGGTCCTTGAGGGCTCTTTAGGCTACTCAGACATGAAGTGCACTTGAATACTGTACGAAGTCAACTGCACCCTATACTCTATAAGTAGCTCATATAGGGGGGGGGGGCTTGTGTAATCACTCTTGTGAGAAGGAGTGTTCCCACTGCTATTCTTTCACTATGGGTCTCTTGCCCCTGTGCACAGTGTGTTCTACTTGGAATGGTATAGGAGGGCTGAGGCTAAGATCACTGCGATCTTATTGCTGGCTGTGAAAAGGCAAGACAGTCTAATCTTAAGATTGCTTAATTGGATAAGGCAGAATAATTCCTAAGATCGCTGAGGTAGCGATCCCAGGACCTTCTGAATTAACCTCCTGAGATCAATCTTCTGAATAATACCTGACCTGAGACAACTCACCTGATCATGTGCAGGCCCCAACCACTGCACCATTATGTTCGGGGTAGCAATAGGCGGGTCAGGTTTTAGGATTTAGCCACGGAGACACCAAGCCTTTGAAAACATGTGAATGCAGCAGCCTCATAGCATGAATGACGTACAATATAATATATTTAGACACATTTTTAATAGTTAACTGTAATACCACATGCACCAGATGAGGCGGCCTCGATCTTCCACTTCCCAGGACTGGAGTGAGTGAGTACGGAAAGTGAGTAATAAATGTTTAATGTCATTTCGACGGCTAAGGTCATATTCATGGCGAGAACTACATTACACAATTTAACAGAGGAATGTGTCGGTGTACGTGCAAAAATTATGAACCACAAACATCGAGGGATATAGGAAAGAGGAGATATAGACCCTTTTAAGTGGGCTAGAGAAGCCCAGACATAATACAATATCCTGGAGTTATATCATGACAATTTAAAAATACATGTGATAACGGGCACCAGCACATTCCTTTGTGAAATGAGGCGGCCTCGATCTTCCACTTCCCAGGACTGGAGTGAGTGAGTACGGAAAGTGAGTAATAAATGTTTAATGTCATTTCAACGGCTAAGGTCATATTCATGGCGACAACTACATTGCACAATTTCTCCACTTTCCTATATTCCTCGATGTTTGTGGTTCATAATTTTTGCACGTACACCGACACATTCCTGTTAAATTGTGTAATGTAGTTCTCGTAATGAATATGACCTTAGCAGTTGAAATACTCACTCTCACTGTTTGCCAACGATTTAATTTCTTGGTACATAGCTGGGGTTTCAAAGAAACTATCCCAAATGGGGAATTGAAAATTCAATCATTGCCCGTTGGTTTGAACTTTGCACCACCATTTTGTTCAATATTCTTTAACAGAACAGAAATTAGAAATTCCATTCTCATATAGGCCTACCCCAGGTGGGTGACCCTGGGACAGTGATATCACAGCAGAACACCTGAAGATACGTCTGAAGCATACTTTATTCAGAAATTTACATATTAAATGGGTTAAAACGCTGACACATGGATGAACAAACACTTACAACATCAACATGGCCCTCTAGTACACAGAGAACCCTAAGGGTGAGCTAATAACGTATAAAAATAGGACTTTTATATGTTCAGAACCGCTGATTCACATTTTTGGTTTGTTTGAAAGAGACTTGAGAAAACTGTGCATCAGGCTACTACAATTTAAGAACTGGTACATGTAGTTTGAATGAAAAGTATCCTGTCTTCATCCCAATGGCCTAACATCCAAGAAAACTAAAGGGTGTGCTCACTTCATGTTATGTCATCTCTTACTACCAGTTGTAAAGTCAATCATTGACATATACAGGGGATACATTATGATGCACTGAGCTATTAATCCTCGTCACTTTTATATATTACATGGATATAATGTTTGGTACTTTACTTGGCCAAAACCAATGGTTATCTTCAGTACATGGACATAACTCTCTATAAAGTTGGCTCTAGT
This sequence comes from Acholoe squamosa, assembly GCA_949317995.1. Taxonomy (NCBI): domain Eukaryota; kingdom Metazoa; phylum Annelida; class Polychaeta; order Phyllodocida; family Polynoidae; genus Acholoe; species Acholoe squamosa. The sequence goes on from OX439046.1 coordinate 30,853,483, forward strand.
GCACAGTTTTCTACATGTCTCACTTTCCTTTTAAGGGCGGCATATTGTAATGACTGATAGTATGATGCATCATCGCAGTGCTGGCGAGTAACTTGCTAATGCCACAATGGTGCATCATGCTGATTCAGAAGTGTATCAATCTAGAGGGTTGGCATGATGCAGCACTGGTACTTACTCTACAGTGCTGCATTTATGTATCATGAGAACAACATAGGACAATAATATCTATACCAGATAGTGCATTAACACAATATGCCGTCCTTAAAGGGCTAACCAGTTTCCAAGAGGATGGCGGGAGTGTTGTGCTATCAAAGTCTACTTAACAGTGGCCATTTTGGTATAAACAAGCCTGACCTCCCATGCCCAGTAAAATTGGTGAGGTCTGTTTTTTAAAATGTTAGAAAAAAAATCATAGAAATAGTATTATTTGCTCATATTGAAATGGGAACAATTCCAAACATTATCTTGTTTGGATGGATACATTTGGGTTGGTGGGACCATGACAAATATGTACACGTATGTTATTATCAGGTGTTCAACCTTATTACTATAAACTTAAGTGCTCCACATCTGGGTAAAATAGTTATTGTATATTACAACAGGCAGTGAAATAAACTTCTCGTATGATTTGATATGAAATAGTCACAACGCTGGTTAGTTTCTCCCTATAATTCTTTAACTTATTTTTTAAATTAGTTTATAAAAAAAAACAACAGATTCTTTCGGTTTTCCTTTCAGATAATGCCTCATTAACAGGGCAACTGTTAAATAAATTTAAAAGTATAACTCTTTTCGAGTTGATAAAATTATCATGTGGGTAAATCTTCAGAACATGGATCAAGTGAGGACTTAAGAACATGGGAATCGACAGAACAATAAGGGTTTATTAATTGAATAGTAATTCAGTATTGGATACAGCCTGGTCAAAGACTATGATTGATTTGAGTATAGAGTAAGTGATATGCACGTTTCCCATTCATTGATTTCAATTGTTCAATATACATATAATGTTATTTTATCAACGGCGAGTTTCCAAAATGGTATCATTTCAGCTGCAATATACCAGAAAGACCTACTTGAAATGTTAGTAGTTATATCATGCAAGTTTCAAAATAGCTCCTAGCCTCTTTCAACACATCCATGGGCACATACTGGGTATATCTAGCAGTACATTGGTGGTCATCAATGAATAATCAAGTCATACAATAACACATAAGATTTCATTTCAGATTACAATGATTTTACCAACAGGGATGAAAGTCACAGAGCACGAAAATCCTTGAAATGGCCCAATATTCACCCCAAAACCCTGGGTTTCTATATGAATGTATAGGGCCCTCGAAATTCAAAATCCCTGAAATCAGGGAATTCCCTGAAGACTTTCATCCCTGTACAGTAACCAAAGAATCCATGTAAAATGCGGAGAAATTGATCAAGCAGGCATGGCAGTAGAACATCTGGTTGGCTTTTAAAAAAAAAAAAAAATCAATGATGTCAAAAAAAGCTATCAGTGTTGGCAGTGTTTAATGCGATAGTAAATCTGCTAGAATGACTTTATTATTAAGGACAACATGATGCATTTCCTCTGACATCGTGATGTACCAACGCAGTGCTGGTGAGTAACTCACCAGCACTGCATTGGCCCATCACACTGACCCTTTGGGATTGTATTGATCCCGTAGGGTCAGGATGAATGAATGCAACACTGGTGTTTTACTCACCAGGGATGCATTCACGCATTGTGACGCTTAAATGGTACAATCCCCCAAAGCACTATGCTGTCCTGAAAGAGTTAAAGTTTATCTAATCTTAGAAAAGAAATATATTCCCTAAAATCTTATTTACGGAGTAATGGAGTCTGGGTAAACAAGTACAAAGACATACAACTGGGTAAAACACCACTACTGCCACCTTGAGGGGACGGGCTGAACTAGAGTATCACTACCATCATCATAATATCTACAATAGGTGGGTGTAGCGTTTGTGTTATCTTAATATGTACATGGTATCACTATGTCTTCTGGGACAGTACAACAGGCCTAGTTCTTAAGCAAGTCAAGCCTGGAGTGTGCTTACATACATGGGGACTAATTGATATTCATAATGTACCAATAAATAAAGTTCAAGTATGCCCCATGTGATGCCGAACTACCTTCTATAGAATACAATTAATGACGAAAACGTATGGTTTCTGTCATGAACATCATAGCACTTCCCATGGTGTTTTAGGTATTCATTTGAGAACCCATTTCATGAAAGATATCTATACGAGAAGATGAGTAGTGATATTAAGACGCTCTGAAATATCCTTTAGTAGCGAAAGTGTGGATTTGATGAAAACATGAGAGGCTAATATCATAAGCCGAATAATTTATAAGTGAAATGTCATGAATGAAAGTTGAATCTCGTGTAAGGTATTTAAGAAGATGATGCAGTTTAATATAAATCAGCTTTTATGTGTTCTGAAATCAAGAAGAAACACATAACCTAAATAATCACAATGAGATAAAACGAAAATTTAACTTCTGAAGTTCTTGTTTCTTCAAACGAAAGAACTGAACACAATTGATTACTGATCTACGGTAACTTTGTCATGGATAAAACTCATCACGAAAATCAGATCTCTTCACTTTGAAAATCACCTTCAGATGATAAACACAAATGAGATTCTTCTAAAATAAATAAATTGTCTTCAACAAAGCCTGCAATGAAGTTTCCTCTTGTGAGACTTTAGAGGGACTTTTCATTCATGCTTTGCAGACTGAGCTTCTCTTCACAGAAACTCCTATTCAAAGCTTCAAAATGATATCTTTGTCTATATCCTTGGAAGGGATTTGCTGGTTTCTGCAGCCATGTAACTAAAGCAGCTATACAGTATACAAAGATACTAGTATACACTAAAATGACAATTCTAGCCCTTTAGATATGATTCTCAATTCTTTCTGTCTAATATGGTGCATCAATAATGGGTTGGAGAGTAATCCTCTTGCACTACATTAGTCAATCATTCTGACCTCTTAACAGTGTATTATTACTTGGTACAATGCATGATTGCAGCACATTCAGGTTACGTACCAGGCCTATATCCACTTTTGATGCTAATAAAATGGCACTTAGAGCTGCCCCTGAAGATTTAAGGGTGTTATCTTATTTCCTCTATAAATACAGGGCTATTTCTCCTATTTCTTGCTTCTCCTTAAGACAGAAAAATACCCAGATATATTCACATCTTTCCTTAGTAGATTCTAGTCAAAACAGATTTCACAGGAAGCTGAAGACTGTACAGAGCAACCTTATTATGTAACAACACAGAGTGAATATCTTACAACATCTGGTATATAAAGGACTTTGCTTCATGATAATATCTTTCTAGAGCTCCTAAGTATGTGTAAATGTGAGTCTTTATGTGTCTGTGACAACTAGGACGAGGTATGAGGTCCACATGCTTCTAGTTAGCTAGAACTAAGAGCTTCGAATTCATCGAAGGTCATCGAGTCAAGAGTCTGTGGCTGCGCTGGCACACCAGAGTCCTCAGAATTTTCTGTATTCTCCTCGTCTGAAAAACTTAGGTGAAGTTTGGTTGTGGAATCCACTGTCGAGATTAGAGAGTTTTTTGTTTGGAGATGATGTGAAAGATTGTTCATGTTGCGATCTGCAGTCTCCTTTGAGACTGCGTCTTTTGCAACACGCGGCAAGGAATTCAGTTCCTTGCTCTCACGGTTTAGGTTCTCGTCTGTTGCGGAGAACCTTGCACTGTCTCTGCTGTAGCGCTTCTCTCCATTCAATGAATTCTCACTAGTCGTTGAACTGTGTGAAGAATAATTGTTGTTGCTTGAGTCTGGACTCGTAGAGACATCTGTCCGGAATGACGGTGAGCGAGATGAGGTTCGCTTTGTGATTTTCGGTGGAGGGTTTAGTTTCGGAGTGACATGAGGAACATTCAACTCAAGCTTGTTACCAGTGGCATCTTGTGAAGGAGCCGGGGTTATTATCTTCTTGCTACCAGAATAAGTGGTCTCAGTTCCCCTTCCTAAGCCAGCTGTGGACTGCAATGACTTTGAGCCAAATGCTGATGAAGATACTGATGTCTTCATCTGCAAGTTGAACTCTTGGCCATGGACATTTACACCAGTCGTATTCAGCGGCCTTGGGCTGAACTGGTGATCAAACGCACCAAAGCTACTGCTTGCTGGCCTTGTGCTAGTCACCCCACTAGGGTTGGAACTGTTCGTTGTCGGTGCACTGTGGCGCTTACTGCTGGAAGCAGCAGTACTATCAGCGGACCCACTAAGCTTGGACATGGGAGAATACCAATGATTTGTCTCCGGTTGGGATAGGTTGTAGGCTAGTGAGTCTGAAGACATTTCCTTGTGGCCAGAGTCAGGCGAGTCTGCCTGATCCTTCTGAATATTTGTATTCTCAAAGGTAGCATCGTCTGGCATTTGCGACAGAGTAGCCTCCTTAGCCTCCACCTCAGCAAATTCAGGTAGGAACACCTTGCCAGGAGTAGGAGTGGTAGGGTCTGACAGAAGAGGAATCTGAAATGGAAAAATGAAATTATCTTGGTATTTTTTTTCTAGATTATTTCTTCTATGCTCGCAATAGTTTTTAAGGCGTTAAAGATTATGAGAATTATCTTTGCCTTCCTCAACGGACAATATGTAATAAAATATACAAAAGAATATATAGACCTGTATCCTGTATTTTCAGTCAGACACCTGCTTCATGCTGGTAGTTAAAGCAAACAGGCCACTCCTCTGTTCTAAATCAGTTGTCTGACAGTCTGTTCAAATTTAGCACACATTACACAAAGCATGATATTTTTCATACTGCATTTTTAATAATGTATCATACCTTGATTTGCTCTGGATCTGCTCAGTACTTACCTGTGGAGGAGCTCGTACCAGTCCCAGCTGTGATGATGGCATCCCGGTCACCTTGATCTCCAGCTCCTGGAGGCGACCTACGAGTGAGTTGATATGCTCGAGCAGCTCTCTATTCTGTAACAACAGCTGGTGTGTGCGTGCCTGCAAAAAGTAAGAAGACAAAGAGATGAAAGTTGTTACTCATTTATATGACCGTCACTAAGATCACTAGATTCGAGATTAAATAATAGCTCACTACATGTCTTTTGCTACTGCAATTGCTATGGCAATCAATATATTTGAAGTTCTGGCCAGTTGTACTCTCCCTACGTTGTGAGGACAAATACAAAGGAAGGGTTGCTCTGGGATGAACGTGGAGGTAGCTAATAAAGTGGTAATTTTTAAAGGTATACTTGTGTTACTCTATTGAAAACTTAGAGGATTTGCAAGATTTTCACATAAAATATCGCCAATCTCATGTTTCTGCATGGGGGCCGTCCACAAAAGAAGTCATGTGGCAGGAGGGAGGGGGGGGGGTTATGCATACTACATTGCAATCCTGCGCTCATGACTATGCAAAACAACCATGTATACCTCTTCCGTTGTTATGGACCTAAGATAGGGGAGACCGGTTGCCCATAGCAGGATAAATAAAAGTTTTCAATTTCAATTTCAAATTTCAATTACATGTATACATTTCTATAGTAAGAGCATAACAAAAGGGGGGAGCAATCGAAATTGGTCAAAAATAGCCAGACTTCATTTATGAGACATGAACCCACCTGAGCCTCTATCCTGGCTGCGGTTTCCGCAGACAACTGGTCCTTGAGGAGGTGCACTTGTGCGACTGCAACTTGTGTTTGCTGTTGTTGCTGTTCGAGCTGCTGCCTCAACAGCTGCATCTGGTGATGGGAGCTGAGCGGAAGCTCATTCGATGGTGCGAACGGGCCGTCCGGAGCAAGTTGTGGAGATGTTGGGGAACTGATTGTTCCAACCGCCTTTAATGAGAAAAATTATAAGCATTAGTGCAAAATTCAGAGTATTGTCTTTATCCCATTTATCAACATGGGTAGGCATGACCACAAAAGGTATTTTTGTTGATAGGTGAATTTAATCAGTTAGTTTATATTGAACTCCTAATCATCAATATACCACAAGAAAGACGACTAAATTGCTATATGCTTCTGTCTTTGGAGAAATAAAACTTCACCCTAAACGCATACACTCCAAGAATTGCTCTTTGTAGACTTCCATTAATAAATCGCCTGCAATTCAAAAACACGATCAAATACTTTTGGGCAAGCCACAAGTAATCTTGTCTGGGACTCGATTCCCCTAATTCAAACACATCAAAGAGCTGGTGCACTTTCCTGGGATGGCGACTAAGGCAACTTATCTGGCCAATAAGAGATCAGAAGGTACATTCCCAGAATGCCTTTCGGAGGATCCTCACCATTCACTAGGCTCAAATTAGCTTTGTGAAAGTGATGAGGTTGCAAACTGGACAGCAACTGTCGGTCAGTCATCTTGTTTGTGCAGATATCAAACCTATCTTGAGATTGTTTACTTTTACTGTTTACTATTTATCAAAACTGAAATCACATGAGAAATATTAAATCAATTTAGTCTATTCCCATTGCTCCATAATTACCTGAGTTAAGCAGAGGAATAAATGCAAAGGGCAAGTTTGAGCATTCCTTCAGAGTCTACCAACCCCATCAAAAGGTAAACAGAATACCTCTCGGCTAAGTCTATCCCCTTGAATGACCAAAGGCAAATATCAAGAAATAATGCCACATCAAATAAGCCACCGGTGGTTATTTGTCACAGGTATGACTTAGTGTGTAACCTTTGGGGTAACCTCAAGAAATTCATTATTTCTTAAAAGTAGTGTTTTTCATGGTTTCCAAAAGATAGTGAGCCAAAAGCTCTCTCACAACCTTGGCTTAAGTCAATCCTCCTGTATCTTATAGACTTACCTGTGGTTTGGAACCCACAGACTGGAGGAGGGCCTGTGCCTGGAGGAAGGCATCATCAGGGGACTGTGGCTGGGTGGAGACATCCGCTCCAGGGCTGCTGTCCACTATTATCGCCTTCTCAGGTGCTAAAGTATAAAGGATAGACAGGATGTAAGGCTTGGTAATACCAGCATTATAAAGATTTTAAGCACAGTCCATTGCTGCATTATTGGAATAACCCAGGTAACAACACCATTGCGTTCTCTTCTTCTATTTAATGGTGCTGGTCACCACTTGGATCTTGTCAAAAATGACTCGTCATTCAAAATTTAATCGGTGTGATAATCTCAACAGCAGGTGGTATCTTTAGAACAATTATACTATAGCTTCAGTGTGAATTGAAAAATAGCCATTAGGCTTTCAAATGATTATTGCACTACCTCGTATAATTATTAGCAAAATGGATTAGAATTCAAAGAGTAATTCAAACAATGTGGTCAGATTTGAGGGGAAATGCAATGTTAATGTAAAACAGGCTTTCAAAACAATCAAAATTCTGTCTTTCATAAAAGGTGGGAAACTCTCTTGTCAAAACAAACCAAGTGCTTTTAACTGTTTGAGTGTTACAAATAAACTTGACCTGTGAAGTCTAAATTTAAGTTACTGCTAGACAACAATGCATATTGTGTAGGTCTAAGAGCTATGTGAGATTTCTTTTCAAAACGTATCCTTTAAATTGTTCAGACCTGGTTCCGCGTTTTCTACAGGGAATTAGAAATGTCAACATGTATTGCTGAAGTGGCATCGAAGAAGTATAACGCGAATGAGAAAGAAATGTTATGATTTTGAAAACCAAAAAGGAAATGTGTCAAAGGCAATACTTCTGAGGATGTTTCTTAGTCTTCAGAATCAAATTGATGAGCAGAAACTAATTTTGTTATCTTTCACAGAAAAAACAAACAAACAGACAGGAGAACATTGTGAAGTTCTACTTTATTTTATTAAAGAATTATTTTAAGCGATATATTATTTCTCTTAGAAAGTAGTTCTTTTTTTTCTATATTTCTCACGTGCAAAGTTTTAATTGTGAATGGAAAACTTGTCAAAATTAATCAAGTAGGAGTAAAACTGTTTCTGACATAAAACATGCAAACCTGTGAAATATTCGTCTTATTTCTCTTTTCATAATTAACATAGTCCAAACACTTATTATTTGATTCTAGCTAGATATCAGAAATAAAGACAGCTGCTTCAAAGATTCGTTAAATTGTTGTCATATTCTGGAAATCGGTGATTTACATTACGATTACGATTGTGAATTAAGATTACATTATGTCTTATTACAAAACTATATATGTTTTCATAGTCAAGAAAGGAATTTCCGAAAAAGATTCTAGAATCTTCGAAATAGGCTATTTGGAGTTACATGGAAAGTTATTCAAAAGTCAACAGCCAAAAAGCAGGCTAAAACGCACTTTGCAAGAAATGAAAAATGATCTCCCAAATATGAATGATTTTCATCTTCGACTTCATTTTCTCCTTCCTTTGTACACCTTTCATACAAATGCTCTTACAATAGACCTATGCCTTTCAATGATAATTATTATACTTTCCTAACATTTGAAGAAGTCATATTGCTATGCCAATAATGTTTCCTCCACAACAAATGCTGATTGAACCAGAGTTGTAAGTGGTTAACTCTTTAAGGGACACGTGGTTTGTTGAAACACAATGCCGTTTGTCCTTTTAATCTAAAATCCAATCTTGGAAAGCAACTCAACAGCACTGCATCCATTAACAATGGTAACCACATAGACCAAATACACTCCAGAAAGGGTGACATTATGCACCAAAACAGCACGATTTATATTTACATGAACATAGAGACAGGCATTGTAAGGCTTACAACTCTGGTAAAATCAATAAATTCCTAACTTCCTTATTGGATCATTGCCATGGCAACCAAAGGCATTATAAGCCTAGCAAAGAAGAAGGAAGAGGAACTGAAAGGTAATCAGGTGTTAGCAATGGTGTGTGGTGATGTGAGGAAGTGCGGGCTTTCTGTGGCAGCGACTGGCCAACCGGGCGAGTACTTACTGTTTATTATATATTTCATCATCTCTTGTTCGAGTTGCGTTGGCAACGGGTCTAGAATATAAAATTCAGCACTGGCTAAAATAGAGGTGCTTGGCGTGTTGTGAGGGGCTCAGGTTTATGAAAGGGTTGAAGCGATCTTACATAGGGGATTTGTAAAGGTATCTTTATTAATGAGTGTTTTAAAGGGTAAAAGTGTTGTTTTGCCATTTGACTAAAATACATTGATCGGTGAACTGATGATTATTAAGGTATAGGTGTTTTATATAGGTATATTTGTTTTTTAACTGCATATATTAGATTCGCAATTTAATACATTTTCTTTGTCATCAGAGTGATAGATGTGTAAAAAAAGGAAGAATATTCTTAACACTTGGTTCAATCAGAGATATGTGTACTCAACATCCAAGGTTCTATCTCTTGAATGTTTTATGCCAAGATTTCCAAGGATAATGCTAGGGTGACTACCGAAACATCATCCAACAAACTTCAGGGAGAATATATTTTGCAAGTCGTTGCTCAAAAATAAGACAAGAAGGTCAATTCGCAACATTAGTTTGCTTCCTTCGGTCTTAATTTCCAAGCTGGAATGATGCTGAAGACCAGCGTCTAATATCTCCACAAGTTCAGATGATTACACTTTGCTTTTACACACACAAGTAATACATCGATGATGAAATATGATCAAGTTAAACGACTCCACCATACACCTTCCCTATACTCCAATCACTGACACTTTATCACTGCTGGAAGTAATCTATCAGAGTCCATTCAGAAAGCCCCTCTCCTAAAGTTAATGAAGACTCATTATTTGATTAAACCCTTTAGATCTGTAAAGTGCATTAATGTATTATAGTCGTAATGATGCATAAATGCAGCACTGGTGAGTGACTCTCTGGTACTGCATTCATGTATCATGCTGCCTCCACAGGGATAATGCAGTCCTGATGTGTCAGCATGATGCACTAGGGTAGTGCCAGCGAATACACACACCAGCACTCCCTCAGTGCATCACTGGCCCTAGAGGCATCATGAGGCCCCTTAAGGGTTAAGACTTCCACACCGGCCTGTTTCACACAATTAGATCTTCCCACAGAGAACAATAAGCCTACACCAAGTAATCATCAGTATGAAACAAGTCATGGCCGCTCACTGCCTCCATGGTTTCAGTCAAAGATAACTTAAATGAGTAATTGGCGTCCAGGATTGGTTCCCATGGTCGTTTATTATCGGCAAAATGCCTGATAAGATCGTAATAAAGACAAGGGAATTGGCACTTGTGACTGCAGTTGAGGTATTAGTTAACCCTTTAAAAGTGGCTTCATAGCTTAGAGATTCTTTCTTTTTCAATTTGCGCCTGATATGCTTAAACAATCATTTCTGGAGAGTAACTTCTTAGCCCTGAATTCAAACAGAAAACCCCATAGGTCGGCATGATGCATAAGTGTCCCTTAAATAGTTTTTGACAACTATTTGATATTGGTAAGCATGTAGGTGTCACAATGCCCTAAGCAATAAGTACGCCATTTTAAGATTTAACCTGCTGATTTGTCTAAAAGAGACAACTTGAACCCGCTTATTCTCTGAAAATGTGAGCTTGTCGAATAAATGTGCCTCTTTGATGAGTACCGATAACCTTATTCCTGATAATACTGGTTTATAATACTCAGTATTAAGATCATACTTCACCAAGCTACTTCGCCCCTATTCTGATAGACTTCAGACTCATGAGTGAGTTTACAGGTGATATCATGATACGGCCTTATTTAGCTGTCAAATATTAGGGGAATCTATGAGGTTTACTCCCTTATCAGTGACACTGACTGATGGTAAGGGGAAATTGAACGCGGTAGATAACAAACATGTCCATTATCAATTAGTCTGGGGTTCTAGGGAGAAGAGAGGATGGGTTGTATCACCCGCAGCTATGTCATAAGGCACCTACATTTCAATATGCTTTAATCTCCTGCAATAAAATATCCTGCACTCTGATAATCTCACTTCCTCCACCTCCATCTTTCACAACTTGTGTCTCAACATAGTTTATCGTGATAGGTGAATTTAAGCATACTCATTACCACACCCCTCTTTAAATCCAATTATTTACTTCACACAAGAGGCCATTGTATTATAGCAGCACTAGGACTTCAGCAGAGGTAGGCACCATGGTAGGTGGTTATTGGAGGGAGGGAGTCTACCTTCTGACAAGCACATTTTGTTCTCCATGTGACGGGATATTGCATCAGGAGCCTATTTCCAGGCTCCAGCGCCAACGGCGAAGCCACATCAGAAGCCAAGCCGAAGCCACAAACTGAATTTTCATCTGGCGACTGGCGCCCTACATTAGGGGCCGGCGCTTTGCTTATTGGTGGGAGAAAGGAGATAGAGTAGTTGTCGGCGTCATAGCCTGCCAGCATGCATTCAGGGGATGAGAGCCATTTTGGCAAGGTCGTGCGAAAAACTACTTCACCCGCGCCTATTGGATGTAGCCGGAATTCGATTTTTTTGCATTGTGGCTTTTGCTGTTCGCTGGTCAAAAGAACAGTACACCTGTGGGCATTCATTACTGTGGATTGCCTAAGTAATA